>CAWUFW010002934.1:1200000-1922500 GCA_963921515.1 Calotriton arnoldi | reverse complement strand
GAGCCTGTGGTGGCCCTGGGGACCACCACCCCTAGGGCTGGCTCCTGCAGTGTCCCGGGGTGCCTACCCCGGGACACTGTAGTTTGCTATGACAGGACGGGAGCCTCGCGGCTCCCGTCCTGTCATAGCAAACTGCTTTGGATATTGGAAGAGAGAGCAGGAAACCTGCTCTCTCTTCCAATATCCAAAGCACATTGCTTTCCACACGGGGAGCTGCATGTTAGTAGCTCCCCATGTGGAAAGCAATACCGGCTCCAGCAGGACGCGGGGAGCCGGCAGGGTCCGTGGGGGATTGGGGACCCCCACGGTCCCCAACGGAGAGGGTCAGCCCCGGGGATGGGGTCCCCGGGGCTACAAGTGGCCCGGGAGGGGGCACGTGGCCCCCTCCCCAAAATTTAATAAAAAAATAAAAAAACAAAGGCCGGCCCCGGGGGATGGGGTCCCCGGGGCCATAAGTGGCCTGAGGAGGGGGCAACGCAGCCCCCTCCATCAGTTTAAAAAAAAAAAAAGGCCAAGCCCCTGGAGATGGGGTCCCCGGGGCCGATTAAGGCCTGGGAGGGGGCCACGCAGCCCCTTCCAAATTTTTTATTTTTTAAAAAAAAATATTAGGGGCAGGCCCTGGGGGATGGGGTCCCCAGGGCCAATAAATTAGAAAAGAAGGGGGCCACACAGCCCCCTTCTTAAAAAAAAAAAAAAGACCGGCATCGGCCGGAGGCCACGCCCCTTCTTTCAGCACTCTGCAAACGCGCCCTGGCGCGTTTGCAGATGGGGAACCAATTCCCCTTGAATACTGGGGGTCCCTGGGGCCAACTAGCCCACCAGGAACCTCCAGTATGCGCCAGGGGCTGTGTTGCAGAGAGGTGGTCCAGGCCACGCACCTTTACACCTCTCTGCAACGCAGCTCTGTGGCGCTTACTGGAGGTACCTGGTGGGCTAGTTGGACCCCAGGGACCCTCAGGATTCAAGGGACTTAATCCCCCAACTTAAAACACGCCACGGGCGCGCGTTTGCACAGTGGTGAAGGGAGGGGCGGGCTTCAGGTGACATGTGTGCAAACAGGCCCTGTGGTGCGTTTTAAGATGGGGAATTAAATCCCCTTCAATCCTGAGGGTCCCTGGGGGCCAACTAGACCACCAGGTACCTCCAGTAAGCGCCACGGAGCTGCGTTGCAGAGTGTTGTAAAAGGGGCGTGGCCTCTGAACACCACTCTACAACGCAGCTCTCTGGCGCATACTGGAGGTATCTGGTGGGCTAGTTGGCCCTAGGGACCCTCGGGATTGAGGAGGAATTAATTCTCCAACTTAAAACGCGCCACAGGGCGTGTTTGCAGACATGTCACCTCAGGCCCCACCCCTTCCTTCACCATTGTGCAAATATTCCTCTAAAATCAGCCGAACTACGAATTCCGATTTACTCACCTGTTATCAGGAGAGACCTCAGTGCTGCATCTTTGAGCCCAGTACTGATCCTGAAAAGTAATTTTAACCGTACTTACCAGTAACTTGAATTTCCTTCCATAGGCTAACATTGACTGGTTTCACTTGGAAATTCTTCTAAGTGTGGAGTTTTGGAACTTTATAATATTCCTCTAAAATCAGCCGAACTACGAATTCCAATTTACTCACCTGTTATCAGGAGAGACCTCAGTGCTGCATCTTTCAGCCCAGTACTGATCCTGAAAAGTAATTTTAACCGTACTTACCAGTAACTTGAATTTCCTTCCATAGGATATCATTGCCTGCTTTTTGCTGAAAAAGTTTCTAAGTGTCGATTTTTGAAACTTACAAATATTCCTCTAAAATCAGCAGAACTACGAATTCCAATTTACTCACCTGTTATCAGGAGAGACCTCAGTGCTGCATCTTTGAGCCCAGTACTAATCCTGAAAAGTAATTTTAACCGTACTTACCAGTAACTTGAATTTCCTTCCATAGGCTAACATTGACTGGTTTCACTTGGAAATTCTTCTAAGTGTGGAGTTTTGGAACTTTATAATATTCCTCTAAAATCAGCAGAACTACTAATTCCAATTTACTCACCTGTTATCAGGAGAGACCTCAGTGCTGCATCTTTCAGCCCAGTACAGATCCTGAAAAGTAATTCTAACCGTACTTACCAGTAACTTGAATTTTCTTCCATAGGCTAACATTGACTGGTTTCACTTGGAAATTCTTCTAAGTGTTGAGTTTTGGAACTTTATAATATTCCTCTAAAATCAGCTGAACTACGAATTCCAATTTACTCACCTGTTATCAGGAGAGACCTCAGTGCTGCATCTTTCAGCCCAGTACAGATCCTGAAAAGTAATTCTAACCGTACTTACTAGTAACTTGAATTTCCTTCCATAGGCTAACATTGACTGGTTTCACTTGGAAATTCTTCTAAGTGTGGAGTTTTGGAACTTTATAATATTCCTCTAAAATCAGCAGAACTACAAATTCCAATTTACTCACCTGTTATCAGGAGAGACCTCAGTGCTGCATCTTTGAGCCCAGTACTAATCCTGAAAAGTAATTTTAACCGTACTTACCAGTAACTTGAATTTCCTTCCATAGGCTAACATTGACTGGTTTCACTTGGAAATTCTTCTAAGTGTTGAGTTTTGGAACTTTATAATATTCCTCCAAAATCAGCTGAACTACGAATTCCAATTTACTCACCTGTTATCAGAAGAGACCTCAGTGCTGCATCTTTCAGCCCAGTACAGATCCTGAAAAGTAATTCTAACCGTACTTACCAGTAACTTGAATTTCCTTCCATAGGCTAACATTGACTGGTTTCACTTGGAAATTCTTCTAAGTGTGGAGTTTTGGAACTTTATAATATTCCTCTAAAATCAGTCGAACTACGAATTCCAATTTACTCACCTGTTATCAGGAGAGACCTCAGTGCTGCATCTTTCAGCCCAGTACTGATCCTGAAAAGTAATTTTAACCGTACTTACCAGTAACTTGAATTTCCTTCCATAGGATATCATTGCCTGCTTTTGCTGAAAAAGTTTCTAAGTGTCGATTTTTGAAACATACAAATATTCCTCTAAAATCAGCCGAACTACGAATTCCGATTTACTCACCTGTTATCAGGAGAGACCTCAGTGCTGCATCTTTGAGCCCAGTACAGATCCTGAAAAGTAATTCTAACTGTACTGAACAGTAACTTGAATTTCCTTCCGTAGGCTAACATTGACTGGTTTCACTTGGAAATTCTTCTAAGTGTGGAGTTTTGGAACTTTATAATAGTCCTCTAAAATCAGCCGAACTACGAATTCCGATTTACTCACCTGTTATCAGGAGAGAACCCAGTGCTGCATCTTTTAGCCCAGCACTGACCCTGAAAAGTAATTCTAACCGTATTTACCAGTAACTTGTATTTCCTTCCATAGGAATCCATTGTCTGGTTTTCAGCAGAAAAGTTTCAAAGTTTCGATTTTCACAAACTACAAATATTCCTTAAAAATCGCCTGTATGACTTAAACGCATTCTTTCAACTGTTTACAGGAGATGCACCAGTGCTGGATCCAGGATCCACCACTGAGTAAGAAAAAGTAACGATAACACTACTTACCTGCTAAGTGAATTTCCTCCCGTAGGATAACATTGGTGATTCTATGTGAAAAAGTTTCTAAGTGTCAACTTTTAAAATACAATAATATCCCTTAAAAATCACTACTGTAACCAAAACGCTTTTACTCAACTGTTTACAGGAGATGTCCCAGGACTGAATCTAGGATCCAGTCCTGTGGTTAGAAAAGTAATCCATAAAGTAACTAATTGCATTTAACTAGAAATTCACATTGAGCTCAATGTTGCATTGTGTTTGAAATTGTGTTGCCCATTGCAACAACTAACTACTGTACTTAAAAGTCTGTTCCCTATTTGCAAAGTATTTAAACTAAAGTAATTCATTCTGAGAAAGTATATTTTGTAATGTAATGTATAATGTAATTACAATGTAATTTAAAAAATAAAATATCTAAAAATAAATAGTTTTAAAAAATGTTGTAAATCAGTATCAAAAAAATAAATATAACAATTAATACATTTAAAAATTGTCATTTACAAAACCTTTGAAATTCACTGAAAAAACCATAGGTTTTAGGGGCATTATAGTTAGAAATTAGCATTTAAAAAACCTTTGAAATTCACTGAAAAAACCATAGGTTTCAGGCACGTTATAGTTAGAAATTAGCATTTAAAAAACCTTTGAAATTCACTGAAAAAACCATAGGTTTTAGGGACAGTTATAGTTAGTTGGACATTTCACTCGTACAAAACCCGTGAAATTCCCCCGTTATAGTTAGTTCAGCTAACTATAACTCGCGCCCCCGCAATGCACTGCTGATGACGTCACATATTACATCACTCATGACATGGTCAGTGACATCACTGATGACATCTCAAATGACATCACTGATGACATCACTGATGACATCATCCACGTGATAATCTGATGCACCTCCTCACACCCTAATATAACCTTTGATACACCCACTCTAAATTACAGACTGCCATTCGCAAAACCATAGACACTCCAACACCAATAACTACATACCCTCTCACTGATTCTTAGGTCTACACACACACACATCCACTCACTCACCCGTACAGTCACTCATACTTACGGTCACTCAGTACAGGACTATCATATGCACTCATACTCCTATATAGACACTCAAACACCGCCACTCATCCATAGAGGTACTCACACACCTAGTCAGTCATGCAAATAATTAAACACACTGCCATTTACTCACCTATACAGTTATACACACACCAGCTCACTTATTCATACAAATACTAGCACATTCTTACGCTCTTATACAATCACTGATACAAGCACACACTCATCCATACAGTCACTCTCACAATCACACACTCTCGCTCATAGCTATTTATATACTCCAACACACATATATACTGCCTTTCACATATGTAGTTACTCACACATGTACCACTGGGACATACATTCACTCACTAACACACTCTTACACACACTTACCCACCCATACAGTCTATCACAGATGCACTCTTGAAACCATCCACCCAGTGAATCACCCACTCACACATCTATGCACAGAGTCGCACACACCCCACCCACACAAACACTCAGGCACCCATACAGATACTCAGAGAACCAATCAATAACTCATATAGACACTCATGTAGCTATTCACAAACCCATGCAGCCACTTACACAGCAACAGACAGACGGATACAGACATTCACCCAGTTTAGTCACTAACCCATGCATTCAGTAAGATACGTCTAATCACTCACTTATAGAGTTAGTCACGCACCTACTAAATCATCCATACAGACACTTATACACCCACTCATTCTTCAATACGCCTTTCCCTATATATATTAAAAATATTTAAACTTTACAGAAACACACAGTCACTGGATGATGTCATCAGTGATGTCATTTGAGATGTCATCAGTGATGTCATCAGTGATGTCACTGACCATGTCATGAGTGATGTAATATGTGACGTCATCAGCAGTGCATTGCGGGGGCGCGAGTTATAGTTAGCTGAACTAACTATAACGGGGGAATTTCACCGGTTTTGTACGAGTGAAATGTCCAACTAACTATAACTGTCCCTAAATCCTATGGTTTTTTCAGTGAATTATATATATATGTATATATAATCCTTGTCAAAGCCAACACGTCAGCTAATGCTTTTTTTGTTTTCTTTTCTGAAACTTCATTCACAGTCACCCCGCACCCCATTGCTGCCTTTAGATGGCGGTGGACACTCGGTGGCCAAAACGTGTGCACTGCTGGCGTGGGAGGAACATGTAAAAACAGCATCCCCCCATCAAGTACAATATCCGAACCAGCCTACACTCACACATTCAAACAACACGACAAGTGTGGCACTTCCAGATATGTAAGTTCAGACTACCAGTTATACAAAAATAACACTTGAAATAAGTTCCTTTCAATACAGATATATATTATGTCTTTGTTTACTTGTGTAATGTAACTGGTGCTCATGTTCAGCGCTCCAATACCTTCGAGTTTAGTTCACGCTATATAAAACTGCAACAAACAAAAATGTACACGGTAAACAACAGTAAATGTTCTAGCACCCAAGATAATGTGGTGCATAGCAAAAAATGTATGAGGTCCCAAAGGCGATACCGGTTGCATTGCAAACCCAGATTGTTCTAGAGCCTCATATTTGCGAGTTCAGTACTCTACTGCTCAGCTATCTCACCTGCACTGCACTTGCGTCATGTTATGCTATTAATATCTCCTAAATATGCAGGGTCATGTGAATCAAAATGACAGAAATAAGCGTGTCTCGAATGTGACCCGCTCTGCAGAAACATTCCTGTAAAAGAAGCTTGTGGCGCTGAGATGAGTTTTACATTCAAAAGTTGCAAGAATGAGCAATTAGAAAGCCAAAAACGAACCATTTTTCCTAGGCTTTTTAGGGTGCCAAATATATAATAAAATGAAATGTAAATTGTTAAACTGGAGGTAGCCATTGCCTTTTGGAGGAGGCCCATTTGTTTCTGCCATTCTGCCATGGATGTTTGGTTCTTCTCCTTTTTAGGTCGAGCCTGGGCAGCGCATGTGCTGCTCTGTGAGCCCTGCTGTATTAGAGTATGGACTTGAAGCCGCGCCCACTCTCCGCCCATATTTTTCATTGGCTTTTGTCCTTGTCCACTGTAAACTGTGGCTGTTCATTGGTGAAAAGGCTTAATAGTCCCGCCTTAGTACCGCCTTGTTGCATTTTGTAACATCCCATGGCGACACCCCCTGTTATGTGTGTTGTTGCTTGGGAGGCTTTAATTACAGCCTCTGAGCACTATTTCGTTTAATTGTTTTAACATGCCTGCTGCAGGCAGGTCTTTCTGGCTTCCCTGGCATCAGCAGCGATAACGTTCCAAAAAGCGCCTCGAAGCTGCACAAAAAAGCCCTATTACAAAAAAGCCACCACGATAAATTACCATGCAGAAGCCTTGTGCGACATAAACAGCCCCGTCGCAGCAGCATGAGCGTTCTCTAAGGACACTGGGGTCAAAAACTTTTGAGCGGTTACTCGATTGCCTTCTCATGTAGCTTGGAGTATGTATTGAATCGACTCTAGGCGCATCTGGAATCTATGGCTAGCCCCCACCACACAGGATTTGGGATCACGCGATGCAGTCATAAAATGTGAGCAGTAAACAGGATCGGCTTCCTGGAGTTGTTTACCTAGAGGAGTGTATCCGAACAACACAGTAAATGAGGCTGCCTGCGGCGCACGTAGTGTGCCCATTCAAAAGGGCGGCCACCTTAGTGCCACATTAGACACATCACCCCTTTCTAGTTGTGGGGACCCCCGGGGAGTCCCTTAAGTCCGGCGCCACGTCACTTCCGGTGCCCAGAGGGTCGGGGCAAGGTACTTATACCTGCCCCCACCCATCTGGCCTTCCTCTTTGTTTTTCCTGGTCAGACTGTCTGGCGGGTCGGGTCCTCTGATCTGGCAACTCCGTGTGCATTGGTATCCCTGCGGTGAGTGTGGGGGCTTTATCAGCCCCCCGTACTCCTCCCTATTTATTCTGTGGCTCTGACCTCCTGGGTGGGGAGCTTAGTTCTGATGGAGCTGGGTGGGAGTTCGGACCCCAGCTCTGGAGCACTTGCCCAGGCCTGGGGGCTCGGGGCTGTCATGGTCCTGACTTGTGTTGTGGAGGGGGGTGTCTGCGGGATCTGTCCGGCCCAGCTGTCATCTCGACGGGCCAGGTCGGTGCATGAGGGCGGCGGGTTCAGAGTCGCGTCGTGACCGGGCCCGGTGGGTAGATTTGTAGAAACAGTAAGTCTGACTGCATCATGTGACAGAGACTCCCCAACCCGCTCCCTCTCCCCGACCTTGTGTCTGTTGTAAAATAGCAGATGCGTGACCGCGAGGAGACCCCTCGGGCTTCAAATGAAACATTTCTGCACGTGTCCTGCTTACGTGCTGGACACGCAGTCATGTAGCGGTGTGTGCAGGTGCTGCGTCGGTGAGCCCAGGGTCCCCCCATTTGGCAGCTTCTATTGCCTTCTGGCACCCCCCCTTTATGCCGGCGGCTCCTCCATAGGGGCGTGGGGGCGTCGCCTCACTGCTTTCTTGCAGTGCGAGAAGCAGAAATATAAAATGGTAAAACTACCATTTTATGTTTCTGCTTCTCGCACTGCGAGAAAGCAGAAGTGCCTGGAGTGCCTGGTTGGGGGCGGGCGGGTGGGCGGTCCTTCTCGAGGGCAGGGGGGAGTGGCTTGCCCACTGTTGTGGGTATTGACTGTTTGGTCGGCCCCAGGGCCGACCAACTCAGTCATGCACACTCTCCCTTTTTAGGTCTCGCCTAGGCAGCGCATGCGCTGTCTCTCTGAGACATAAAGTAATCTATATGTTGAGTGAAACTCCGCCTATTGGCGGCTAATATGTCCTGCTGCTCGCCATTTGTTTAACGTTGCATTGCTCTTCTTATCTTGCTTATGGTTGGCTCGCGATGCGAAACGTCACTTCCGTTTTGCAGGAAGCAGCACCGACCAACTACTGTTTAGTTACGCTGCTGGGCTGTTATTATTCCATTTAGGGGCTACTTCCTTGTTATCATTCGGCTAAACAAGCGGCTGCCTTTGCGCAATGGCGACTGGCACGCTTATAGCTGTAATGCTCCTTTCTCTCAGCGCGGTTCCCATTTCACGGCTGCCGTGCTAGTCAGCAACTTTTTTCCCCCACATTTCATCAGTGCAGCACCCATCTCACCGCCGCCGCGCTGGTCAGTAATGTTCATTTTCCAGATTTTATGCGTTTATTTCTCTCAGCGCGGCTCCCATCTCACGGTCGCCGCGCTGTCCAGCTGAAGCGGAGTTTTAATGTGCCTTCTGGTTGTCACTGAGGCACAAAAGAATGAAGAAAAGCAGTGTGACCTTTCACATAAAAAAAGGAGCAATGGAGAGTGGTTGCGTTACAGTGTGTGAAACCATTAAACCTGAAATCTGCCCCAGTGAAAACTGCAGCATCACACTCTGCACATGCTGCTTCTTATAGAGATATCCAGCCTGCAAGACTGGGACACACGAGTTGCTCACTCAGCAGCCCTGTTTGCTTTACCGTGAAAAGAAAGCCCCCCCCCCACCCGGCGGGGGCGGCTCCACTTCAATAAACAGTCTCTCTGTGACGAGTGCAGGCTGGATGGTGAGAAACGTGAAATCCGAGTCTGGAAAGAATGACTTCTCAGAGAGGTGAGGAGGGGCGGGAGGGCTGACTTTAGGAAGCACATTTCTTTAAAGCTTGAAAAAATCCCAGACCTGCAAAGCGCTATTTAAGAAGACGCTCTAATAAATATTCGTTCCCTATGGGAGGGTCCTCATCTCAGTCTCAGGCTCTCCTCAAACCTGTCTGTTCTCGGCTCTGCGTTGGTGGAGGATGTATTTTCCAAGAAGGCAGGAGAGACGGTTCAGCAGGTTACTGTGCTGGCTGCATAGAGCGTTATGTGCCCTGGAGGATACAGGCTTGAAATCCTTGCATAGCAGATGCGGGCTTTTATCCTTGCAACGTCGATAAATAAGGGCCACCGAGTAGGGGCCAAAACGTATGTAATCTGGGCTGTATACGATATAAATGCATATTATGTTATTTCGTGTCACATAAGTGACACCTAGGCCCTGTATTATAGTTTTGGTATTTTGGGAACGCTCTGTGCTGGGGGATGAGTCTTTAACACCCAGCCCTTTGACAGGTGGTATTGTTAGGCGAGTTGTTGCCCGGGGGGGGGGATTGGAAAGAGTAGTTCGCAGGTACCCAATATAGGTCCACAAGGGCCGAGTCAGTGCCAGCCTTTCAGACAGCCTCTGACAAGTCCCATGATTTAGAATCACTTCCTGTAAATGTTGGCACTGATGCGCCCCTCCTGGAACAACACAGCAATATCCACAGAGGTGCGTTTTTGAGCTGTATGGCTAATGTTTCCCGAAGTGTGTTATATGTGGTTTCCCATTGTGCTAAAACCAAACAGATGTGAGAATGCACATCTACCAGTTAAAGAAAAGTCGAAATTCATGGGTTGCTACCTCATTTTTTACAAAATACAGGATAAATATGGTGCATGTAAAAAATAAAAACGAGCAAAAATAAATATAGCTCAATACAGGTACAAGTATGAAAAAAATAACTACAATCAAACTGGGAGCCTTCAACGAAAATGCAAAGCACCGGTTGTCACAATGTAGAGGCCATGCTGAGCTATTAGCTTGAATTCCGGATACAGAATTCAGGTATTCACTGTCACGACTCAGCAGTGAACATATTTTCACTGCTGAGACATCAGTCTGGTGTGAAGTTACTTCCCCAGTGTTTCCCCACCTCCCTGCATCACCAGAGACTAACGAAGCAGTGAAGAGGCAGCTTGCCGCCTCCCCTACCCCCAGTGGTGGCTGGTGACATTTGAAAGCGGTGGGGCGTAAAATTATTGGCATACTGCACTGCAGCGAGCGAGCGTAGCGAGCGAGCCCGAACAACTTAAGGGGGGTTCGGAGGGGTTCTCCCCCCGAGAAAATTTTGAAAAAAGAGTGGACAAATGGTGCATTTTCAAGCAAATTTGAGAAAGCAGGAAGGTTAATAAAGCAATTGTGAAAGTGCAGTTATTACATTAATAAAGAGATGTCATATAACATAGGTAGCTGCTTATTCAAGCTTTCTTTCACCCCATAGTCCAGCAGGGTCTTGATACAAGACAGATAAGAGAAAAAGCAGTGTGGTCCTCGACCAGGAAGACACTCATATTTTGTTGGTAAGAAGTCAAAGGATTGGTCAAATTGAAAACCTGAAATGCAATATGCAATCAAACAATTTGCAAGTACATCTCATCTATGTTCAACAAGCCATGTTTTACCCATGATTGGAATTGTGAATCACCAAATAAACTGAGCCACTGCAATCAAAAGCAGAGGGCCTCCTCAAAAGTATGCCCTTAAGAGAGGTCTCTCATCTCATGTCCTCTCTATATTTTCTCTGGAAGTTGAAAACTCATCACATTCTACTGCACAAACCTGAACCCTTCTGCATATTCCAACACCAGAACTCATTCTTGGCCATTTAGTTTGGAGCCATTCATACCAGGAATACAGAAAATACCTTTAAATAGAGTAGAAGGTTTATGAATACAAGCACTTAGCAATTGTACATATACTATGAATGAGAGCCAAAGGAAACAAAAAGGAATAAAGAAGGGAGCAACACTCAAACACAACTCATGCTCCGGAACGCCATAAAATTCTCTATGTGGCAAGTTCATCACCTATAGCAGAACACAGTACATTTAATGTCTCCCTCAGTTTAGCATATTAAACAATAGCAAGTGGTAATTCTGATGGCTGAAAAAACAATTTTACAAAAGCTTCTGATATTTCACAACCACTTAACAGGGGCAATAGAACAAATAAACACTGCGCCAGATGTTCAGTGCTGGAGTTACTAGGCACCGTTTCAGCTGAGACTAGCAGTTCGTGCAAGGCATCATGGGAGATGCCATGTCTTGCAGAGCAGCAGATGAAATCAGGTGTTGAGCACAGAGGGAGCACAATTTACTATAAACAGTTTTAACGGCCTCAGCAAAAACTTTGTTTCATGAAGAAGGGGAAAAATCCTTGCAAACGAGTGTTAATAACTTTACAAGATAAATGCCTGCCTTTCTCTAGACATTAAGCTATTTTTGTGCAGGCATTGCAGAATTCTTAAACTGAATTATGGAACAATTTGCTGTGGCTTGATATAATAACTGTAAAGCTGCACTCAAAGGTACACAGATCTGCAGGGAGGAGTAAACACGGCCATTTTTAATTGACAAACTATAACGCTGCTCTTCAAAAAATCGCTGCATCTCCAAGTTCGTCTTTGCACATAACATCCAAGATGTGGCAAAAGAAATACTGAGAAGCTCCACGCGCACAAACCACACAAATTGAGCATTGCTATCAAACTGCACATAGTTCTGCCAAACGAGTATCTAAAATGTCGCTCCTTCCCAGCCCTTAGTGCGTTGTGTCCCGTAGTTTTGACATTATTAATGCAAGCTTTATATTTTGTTTGTTGGTATCGAGAATTAACTTCAAAATGATCACAGGGCACTAAAACTATTTTAGATGGTGTCTTTTTTGTTGTCATTTTGAATTTGAAAATAGGAGCAAATGTAATTAGCAAAAACAAACACCAACCGGATCCCGGGCGGACCCTTTCCTCCAAACGGCAGGGTTAAACAGAATTGAAGGAGCTGGCATGTTAAAGACAAACTGGAACAAACGCCCATCTATCTACCATACCAGATACCAAACTATCTTTCAAAATGCCCTTTTCTCTTGTCCACGTCTATTTACAATATTTAGAACCGAAATTGATTAAAAACGCTTGTTTCTCAATTTCAAAGAACCATATATACTAATGTGCAATCTTCTCAAACAAGAAATACATTTGATGGTAGATCCATTCCAGAAAGATATATTTCAAGCATCCCTTGAGACCGAATGCCTTTTGGAATCAGTAGCGCAGGTGCACAAGTCCCTGCGAGTGGCTTGCTACATCGTTGACATTCAAGGACTCCTCATGCCCAAAATAAAAACGTCTAATTTATCCCCTAGTAAATGGAAAAAAATGGTCTCCTGGCTTTTCCTTCAGAAGTTCTGCTGCGTTTGTGTCCGGCCCTCCCCCTCATCAGAGGCAGCCGCCTTGCACCTTGGGAAATCCTTATTTTAGGTTTCTTACACATTGACGTATGTCGTGGTTATGGCATTAGTGTGTACTGGTCTAGCACTGACTGTGTTTTAGAGGTAAACAATGTAAGGAAATGAGAATTAATTGTGGAGATAACACTCCGGGTTAATATCTGTTCAGGCGTAACGCCTTCAGCACCACCGCATTTTGAAAGTGTTCCAGAATTCACACCTGTGACCATGGTGAATGCACTCTCCTATTGAAGCGCTGGTTGAGAAAATAGCCCAATGTTTTTGAAATCTGGATTGCAGACAGCTTTTGGTGCCTCTAAGCAGAACCACTGTTTCACATGTAACGTACTTAGCGTGGTATTTGGGTCAGGCTTTGTTGACTGTTAAACAACATTATATTTGAGCTGGGTAACTAGTTTCATTCAGAGGAAATCGATGGACCCTTTTCCGGAAGCGCCTCGTGTAATTTACAGCAGATAACACTTGGAATACAAATGTGCAAGAGGGCGGGTCCCATGGTTACTCAGACCCCTTTGACTGAATGTGCTATGAATTAAAAATGCCAATGGATGGAAATAGCAAGACGAGACAGCTCAGTACACTTCTGAATAAAACACATGCAACAAACAACGCCACAGGGACAGATGGCAATTTCAGCATCTTAATGACATAGTTACACATTAACATATCTTCAGATTTAGTAAGTGAGGTTTTTACGTGGGGTGCTTTCAGCTACGTCAAACGTTTCTGTAAACCCCAAATGTCACGAGCACCTGCGTCAAATAAAAAAAAACGACAGCTTCAGCATATGTCGCCACATAATAGCTTTCGCAGTTAACTGCCTCGTCATTAATGCATCGAAATCTACAAATGCATATTGCAGCACGACCGCGGGGCCCTGAAGAAGCGTTGAGCCTGGGGAAAAATGTCCCCTCTGGTCCTCCACAGCCCCAGCCCAACATTTTACATGGCCCTGATCACTTTGCTGAGCACGTGATTTTCTGTCCCCTCTGACGTGTATATAAGTTATTTTCTGCCATGTCTATGAATTGGTCAGAAGGAAATGACGGCCGCTGCTCCTGATCCAACCGGGACACACAGGTTGCAGGCCAGCGTTTTTTATTTTTTTGCTATTAAATCACCCATAGATTTGTTTAACCGTGGCGACACAGGACTGCTTTGACAGGGAGGTGATGGGCTGTCCATGTTTTACATTACTAGGGTTTCAGCTTTAGAAGGTTAGCGCAGCCTCAGCTCACACAATAAGTCCTGCGCGCTGCCATCTGTTACGAAATGCATTACGAAATGCTATTAGGATTCATTAGTGACCTTAACTGGTTTATAGGGACTAAATTAGTCTAATATTTGCCACTACCTAAATTCTATTCAATTGAGATCGGTAATTGCACCCCGCGTGGACCCCTTACCTGGGTATGCTGCCGCTCCTACCAGGTCCAGGGGCTCCGGGTACACCATGGCGTTTCTGTGGATGGCAGGAGCCCAAGTGACCTCCCGGAACCTGCCTAAGCAGTATACATCCTCGGCCTGCTAATCCGCAAAGACCCGCTCCACAAGCCACTTACCCTCCCGGGCCGAGGCACACAATCTGCTTAACCCCTTCTCACTTGAAAAGGCCACCGGAAGCCATGCGTGCGCAGTGCGCCTGTACCATTTCTGCGAAGCTGGGAATGAGAATCTCAGAGGCACATTGGCCTTTAGGAGAGGGATAATACTGACACTGCCCAGCTTTACTGGCATTAAGTCACTGCCTAGCACGCGACCGACTCTACCAAAGCCGCATCTGTCTTTCATATCGCCATCTCGTCAGCCGTTTAGAGGTATTACATTAACAACTGGCTGACGTGTCCCCAGCCCTCTGAGCCGTTCAGAAGGGACACGTACAAATAGTGACTGACTGTGCCCCTTTCGAACAGCCTTCCAGCAGAACTAACCTTATCCGTAACTGGCTCTCCAAAACCCCGATGGTTTTCTTAAAGGAACTCCTCATTATCGGATAAGTCAATCACCTTTAGACAGCAGCAAAATAACGTTTATGTGTCAATGTGTTTTAGTGCTTTATGTAGTTCGCGCTACCTCGTGGCCCTGCAATTGCAAACCAGGCGACATATCAATGTTTGACGTTACAGGAACCCCGACCCGCTACGACAAAGCGCCTTGGGACGTGCTGCCTTTCTTGTATTCTTCTATTGATAGATTAAGCTGGGCCCCTCGAAGTGCAATGCTGTGCACAGGCCGCATCACTCTGTGCTTAGAAGACTGCTGTGAGGGAGGGCAGCGCTCGGTGATGCTTGTGGTGACCGGGACTTAAACCTGGGCTTCCGTTCCTTGTACTCACGCAACAACCGCTTGTGTAACTTCAGTAGTCGCGCTGTGCCCGTAACTTCAGTAGTCGCGCTGTGCCCGTAACTCCAGTAGTCGCGCTGTGCCCGTCTCACACGGCGTGCCCGGCGGTTGTTTTATTTCCCTGATTCACCCAGGGCAAAGCTAAAGTTTTGGTGCAGACTGCGTGTACGGAGCTGCTTCTGCAGCGCAGGTAGGAAACCTGAAGAAAAGCTTTCGGTCCTGAACGCATCAGGGAAGATCACGTTAGGCAGTCCATGAAGTTCGAAGACTGGGTTCAGATTGACAAGCACCTGCCCTCTCTAAGGGAGTGGCTTATATAACATAAGAACCGCCCGATATGAATCTGAAAGGGCTGGCTCCCTGGTGACTTCTGGGTTTTGTAGTGTATGTACAATTGTTATGTCGTGCTCGTGACGCCACGGGCACGCTACGTTGGGTCATGTGACCCGGAGATAATAAACGGTGGCGCGCACGTGAGGCCAGTAGGGCGCACGACTGCGAGAGCCACGGAACTGCAGAATCTGTCTCCGAGTAATTATTGGAGCTGTCCCTCGGAGCCCCAACAGCAGGGCCCTCCCCACGAGGTCGCACAACACCGCGACCCCGTGAACACAACAGCTGGCGACGAGGGTGGGCGTGCCCCGTGTGCCTCGTCTCCGCGCTGCGTGGCGGCCGCGGAGGTGCAATTCGGCCCTCGCGGTGCGCGTGCCACGGCGCGCTTGAGACCCCAGAGCACCACGGACCTGGCGGAAAGAACGGCCTGACTCCCCTTCGAGCGGAGCTGCGATGCCGCGCGCTCTGCCACAGCGTCCCACCGGTGAGTGGCGGCCCAGGCGCTGCGTCGCATCCAAGGCCACGTGTGCGCTACACAGCCGGTGCGCACCCTGCACGCACACGGCCCGGGCGGCAGCGTCCTCCCGCAGGCAGCTCCATCGCGCTCTGGCCCTGGTGGGGGTGCATCTGCAAGGCAGGCCAGGTAGATACCACGAGGGGCTACAAGGAAGCCCAGCCCAGGCCCACGCAGCCCAACCGGGTGGACAGGCCTCTGACCAGGGCCCACACAACCCAGCGCAGCACGCGGGCGGCTGGCGGAGCCCAGGCGTCACTGCCAGGTTCTGCGCTAGAGAAGATCTGCTGACAGGCGGCGTCAGGAAACCACCATGTCCGCCATTCCGCCCATCGAGCCATTCGTAGTGGAAGGATCCCCATCGGCACTTGCGCCAAAGTGGAAGGACTGGGTGGAAAGACTAATCATCTTCTTCGAGGCTACAAAGGTCCACAAGGACCAGAAGAGGGCCATGTTACTGCACCTGGGGGGGAAGGACATCCATAGCATCACCAAAACACTTGCCGAGGCCACGCCCAAAACGCACCACACCCTGATCAATGCCCTCAATGGGTACTTTGAACCAATGGCCAACCAGGATTACGAAAGATTCATATTCCGACAAGCGCGTCAGTTCCCCGAAGAGTCCCTCGACACATTCCATGCCAGGCTCAAGAATCTAGCATCCACGTGCGGATTCAGAGATGAAACGGAGGAGATAAGGGGACAGATAATACAAGGCTGCGCGTCAGCGAAGCTCCGCGAAAGGATCCTGGAAGAATCCGGAAAGCCTCTCACGGACATACTAACACTTGGTCGCACCAAGGAACTTTCAAAGGCCCGAGCGGCCCACATGGAGGCCGCCCTCCAGTCACCCGTCAAGATCGAACCGGTGAATGCCGTTACGACAAAACCACTGCCGCGATGGAACAAGAGGGGAACAGGTACAGCAGCCACGGGGCAGTCTAAGACCTGTGGATACTGCGGTGGACCACCTCATGCAGCAGCAGAGTGTCCAGCAAAGGGCAGACGATGCTCAGGTTGTGGGCGATACAATCACTTCGAGAAGGTGTGCAGGTCCAAGAAATTCAGAAAACCCAGACAAGTAGTCAATCATGGTTCCGGGAGTCAGTGGAGAGCCTAGTGACATGGATGATGACGACGAAGAGGAGAGGGTGGTCCACAAGATACACATGATAGGAACCACCACTCGAAAAACCCGACGTCTCCCAGAGTGTCACATACAAGTGGGCCGGCACGATGTCACTGCTGTGGTGGACACTGGCGCTACGATTAACATCATGGCCGCTGCCCTGTACAGAACCATGGACCCTGCTCCAGTGCTACACCCCTCCGCCATCACAGTTTTTGCATATGGCCAGGATACACCGCTGAAGATAAGAGGGCGGTTCAGAACTCTCATGTCCCATGGCACCTGCTTCATCACCACGAATGTGTACGTCACGGAAGACGGACAAGGCATGCTCTTAGGCTGCCGCGCTGCAGAAGACCTAGGGGTGGTGACGTTTGCTTTCAGCGTGCACCAGGCATCGGTCCACCACATATTGGAGGAGTTTGCGACAACATTCGAGGGAATCGGAAGATTCAAAGGCAAGGAAGTGCATCTCCACATTGACCCCACGGTGCAACCCGTAGCCCTGCGACACCGGCGCGTGGCATTCCATTTGCGTCCTCAAGTGGAAGAGGAGCTAAAGAAACTAGAGGCAGCGGGCATCATTGAAAAGGTGACGGGGCCTACTCCATGGGTCTCCCGATCGTCGTCACCAGGAAGCCGAAACAACCAGGCGCGGTCAGAATCTGCGTGGACATGAGGCTGCCGAATGCTGCCATCAAACGCGAGCGTCACATCACGCCCACAATAGATGATCTGATCGGAGAGATGGCAGGAGCCTGCTGGTTCTCGAAATTAGACCTGAGATCCGGGTACCATCAACTCGTACTAGATGAGGCTTCCCGCAACATCACCACTTTCTCCACTCACGTGGGCCTTCGCAGGTACACTCGCCTCAGTTTCGGGGTGTCCAGTGCGGCGGAAGTTTTCCAAAACGTAATCCAGGAGCTAATCACGGACATACCAGGGGTCATAAATGTCAGTGATGACATCATGGTCCACGCCAAGACAATCACTGAACATAACGCTCGTTTGACTCAAGTGTTTCGGAGATTACAGGATGCCGGACTCACCCTCCACAAGGAGAAGTGCGAATTTCTCAAAAGGAAAATACAATTCTTTGGGTACACATTTTCGGCGGAAGGAGTCAATCCCGATCCGGACAAGGTCCGCGACATCAAGAATGCGGCTGCCCCTACTAATGTCACCGAGGTCCGCAGTTTCCTTGGTATGGTGAACTATTGTGGACGGTTTATTCGAGACCTCACAACACTCACGCAACCACTGCAGGAACTTACGAAGGACTCTGCCCCCTGGAGCTGGGGTGCGGATCAAGCCACGGCTTTTCAGGAAATCAAGGAGGCGCTCTCGGAAGCAACCACCCTCGCGTTCTTTGATCCCAGAAGAATGACCCTGATCGCGGTGGATGCTGGACCGGCTGGGTTAGGAGCCGTACTACTCCAGCGACGGCACGCCGAGGAAGACTGGGCTCCGGTAGCCTTTGCCAGCCGCTCTCTCACGGACACGGAACAACGGTACTCCCAGATAGAGAAGGAGGCCATTGCAATTCACTGGGGGTGCCGTCACTTCCACCTTTACGTCTATGGCAAACCATTTACTGTGGCGACGCACCACAAGCCCCTGGTAGCTCTGTTTTCCGGGACATCCACCAAGCCACCTCCTCGAATTGAGAAGTGGATGTTGCAGCTACAGAACTACAGCTGCCGAGTGGAGTATCAACCGGGATCCAGAAACCCGGCAGACTACCTGTCGCGTCATCCCCGGGCAGCCACGGATCGGGAAAAGGAGGATGCCGCGGACACGGAGGAGTACGTTCGGTGTGTCACAGCCCGGTCATGCCCGATCCCCCTCTCCATGGAGGATCTGCGGGAGGAAACGAGCAAAGATGAATGCCTACAACGTGCCAAGATGGCCCTGAGACAAGGCAACTGGCATCGGGCCAGAGAAGAGTGGAAGGTCTTAACCACAGAGGCCCAACGTGTCATGGAAAGCCTATACCACGTCAGGGAGGAACTCACCGAAGACTCCACTGGATGTCTACTCCGGGGACCCCGACTAGTGATACCGTCGGCCCTGACGGCTCGAGTAATTCAGCTAGCCCACATAGGACACCAGGGAATGGTCAAGACCAAATCGCGGCTCCGGACCAAGGTATGGTTCCCCCTCATGGACGAACTTGTGGAGGCCACCGTCCGTTCCTGCCAGTGGTGCCAAGTCACCGGAGAAGCTCCGCGTCCGGCGCCAATAATCGCAGAACCCCGGCCACACAAACCTTGGTCGCGGGTTAGTCTGAATTTTGGCAGCTTGCCAGATGGGAGGCACATGTTCGTAGCCATTGATGATCACTCCAAGTACCCTGAGGTCGAGATCATAGCCTCCCCAAACGCAGCGGAGGTCATCCCAAAGCTGGAGAAAATCATGGCGACTCATGGTCTCATCCAGGAGCTGAGAACAGACAATGGACCCCCCTTCCAAGGGCAGGAGGTGGCTGCCTATCTTGCCGCTATGGGCATACGGCATCGGAGGATCACGCCAAGGTGGCCACAGGCCAATGGAGAGGTAGAAAGATTTATGCGTACGTTGAATAAGGTGATCCGTATTGCTCAGGGAAAACATCAATCAGTGGAGCTAGCAATCTTCACCTTTCTACGAAGCTATCGCCAGACGCCACATACCACCACTGGCGTGGCCCCAGCCCACCTCCTTATGGGGCGCGTCGTCACCGACTCCATTCCACACCACCCTCAATGGTGTCCGGCAGTGCCCGATGAAGCCCAAGTGGAGGCGCAACGCGCCCGGGCCCACACCCAAGTCAGCCGCAGGCGACGGGCCCAGCCTGTGAAGCTAGTGAGAGGTGACCTCGTGCTGCTCAAGAACCGAATGACCAGTGGGAAATTCCGATTGCCCTACGAGAAGGACCCGTGGACCATTGTCAATGTAAAGGGCACGCGGGTCATCGCAAGGAGGGGAAGAGAAACAGTAACAAGGAATGCGTCTTGGTTCAAGGCGTTTCAGCAAGCTTCGGCGACCCGTCTGGAGGACACGCGGAAGGATTCACCAGAGTCTCCTGGAATGACGGACGGGGTCGTGGACTCCGGATCAGGTACATTCCGCGAGCCGGGGCCTAATGACAGTCCCGATCCAGCCCCTGCAGCAGCCGAGAGACCAGTGGCCGTCGCCTCAGGTGAGGGGCCGTGCGGTTCCGCGGAGGATCAAGGTGATTCGCAGTCGGGAGTTGAGGAGAGAGAGCTGGAGTGGCGTGGCTCATCCCAGTATCGACTGCGCAAGAACCCGGAGCCGACTCGCAGGTTGCGAGACTACTTTACGTAAGACTGTTCCATTTTTTTTGTTTTGTTTGGTGTGTTTAGCAATGACTAATTAATGTATGTGATGGACTATGAGAGACTATCATAGACTGTTGAAAGCCATCACCGCGTGTCGATGGTCGTTTGATGTTTGTTGGGGAGGAATGTTATGTCGTGCTCGTGACGCCACGGGCACGCTACGTTGGGTCATGTGACCCGGAGATAATAAACGGTGGCGCGCACGTGAGGCCAGTAGGGCGCACGACTGCGAGAGCCACGGAACTGCAGAATCTGTCTCCGAGTAATTATTGGAGCTGTCCCTCGGAGCCCCAACAGCAGGGCCCTCCCCACGAGGTCGCACAACACCGCGACCCCGTGAACACAACATACAATCACGCGGCATTCATATCTAAAACACACACCTCACATGGGGGTGGGGATTCAAGGAATATCTATATGCAGGTCTTTCTACTCTCTGTGCTCAGTGTATGGTGTAGAACCATGACAAGTTCTTTTGAAGTGGAAGAATAGCGCCTATTTGTAGTAAAGAAGCTACCCCACAGAAGCATTTTTTTTTTTTTAATGATGTCTCTTGGTAACGGTATAACTTTGAAATGCATTTCTAGCGGTGGAACTTTGTAACCTTCTTTCACGATTGAGAGTGCATAATCGGGTCCCAGTGGACCCGAGGCAGGTGGGGAAGGCAGGCGCGCTCTTGCACCGCCAAGCAGTGTCCTCCCTGAAAGGGAACCCCTCTCCACAATGACATCCAGAGAAGCTTATAGAATGCCGATGTATCTCTGCTCCCTCTTAGCTGCTATGGTTCTAAGTCCATGCCTGATGAGCTGCTCAAGTCCAGGTTTTTCTCTTGCATTCTGAGATTAGTCCTGGCTTTATAAGGAATCACCAAGACTACTAGTCCTAGAACTCGAAGAACAAGCATTTGCAACGCAATAGTAGGTCTCGCATATACGCGAGTTTAAGCTATTGGCATTGTAAATGACAATGCCTATTATTTTTGTTTTTTAAAACATAAATAAAAGGCATTGTCATTTACAATGCCAATATCTTAAACTCGTGTAAATGCGAGACCTATTGCATTGCAAATGCTTGTTCTCTATGTAGGCTGCTGCATGCAGCCTACATAGAGAAAATGGCCCGGCTGGGGCGCTCTCCGCTGCGCCTCACCAATCAGAACGCTGCCATTGCAGCGTTGTGATTGGCTTAGGGGAGGGGAGGGAGGCTGCCTGTGGCTGCCTCCTGTTGGGACCCCGCCACTACCAGGAGCTGAGGTGGCACGGGACTCAGGACCCGGTAAGGTACGTATTATTTTTTTTTAATTATAACCCCCCCACCGTGACCCCTACCCGCGAGTCCCCTACCCGCGACTGCCGTGTTCCACCGGCCGCGACTAGTCATTTCCCATCCTGGTGTGTTACACTCTGTACACGGGTCTGTAACGTGTGTCACACCGTGTACTCCACTTCTATACTAGTGCGCTCCCTATGCGGCCCCCGGGGGAAGTAGGGTCGGCAGACCAGTCTTCCCCCGGGGTGTTCGCACGAGACCAAAGGACAAGGCTGAGTTAGGGTTAGGGGGTTGGGTTAGGGGTGGGGTTAGAAGTAGGGTATAAGGAGGGCAGGGGAGGAGTTTTCAGCCTCTTCCTGCCCTCAGCGCCATTAGGGAAGGGTCATAGTTTAAAATTGATCCACCCTCCCACCCTACATATTACAGGAGTGGGAAACGGGTTGAGGACCCGGAATAGCGTGCCAGTTTAGGAAGGGTTGAAGTTGGGGTTAGCAGGACTGTGGAGGGGTGGGGAGTCTATGACGGGCATACTCACCCCCCCTGGGGAGGGGGATACAGGTGCATGATGGGGGTGCGGGATGCAAGAGTGCAATGGCTGGAGATGCTGGAGGAGGTTGAAAGATAAGTGTGGAAGCGAATGGAGGAAGGGAGGAGATAGCTGAGTGAAGCGGGTGAGAGTAACTGGAGTATGGGAATGGATGATGGATGAAAGTCATGACGTTGGGGATTGTTGATAAGTTATTGATGTTTTGGTTAATTGTGTTGTCAGCCCTGTCCTAATAATTGGCCTTTTACGCTAACATTCAGCGTTGGAGTGGGTATTGCGCGACGCTGCCTGACGTGTTGCTTAATGTTGTCTGTTTTCCCACTTGGTGGGATCTGTCGCGAGTCAGGGTGGTCCGTGAATAATATTTTTATACATATCGATTAAAAAATTCCTGTCCAGTTAATACATATGAAAAATATATTTCTCACAGGCTGCCAGATGAAGGGACATCCCACCGTTCAAGTGCCGAGAGTCTGTGGGGATGTAGGACGTCCATGTGTATATACAACAAATGACACCAGAAAGAAAGAAATAACAGAGACGAGGGGTCAGGGCGAGGGGCTGCTGTGAAGTCTAGGGAGCCATCCTGTGGGTATCCAGGTGAGACAGAAGTGGGAATCCTGACAGAACGACCTACGACTACGGTAGTGAAAGGAGTGAGGGGGTTACTCCCGCCCCAGAGCCCTCGGGCCCGGAAATCAGCTACCTTTCTACCTCCCTTCAGTAGGGCCTGGGCCTTCCCGGGGTGAAGGGAGTGTGTAACGAGACTGGGGACTTTTGGAGGTGGGCTGGTCCATCAATATTGTTGAAGCACGTTTTACAATGTGTCGTCCATAGGTCGAGAAATATCCAAAACTCAAAATATACGTTAAGCTTTGGGCTCCCGATCCCGCCTCCTCTCCCGTTACCATTGTGGTATAGCCAATTAACTTGCATAGCGCCTGCTGTCGCATTTTGCAGTTTCACGGCACTATCAAAAAATTGGTCTTAATTTAAATGTAACTCTCAGATGTAAAAAAAAAGGAAAAGTGGTCTAATCTCTTCTACCTTTACACAGCAGCACAAGAGAAATGCAACCCTCTTGTTTTATTCCAGGGGGCTTCGTTTTGTTAATCAAGTGGCCATTTTCCTTAAAAAACCGGAAAAAAACAAAACAGGCTGGGCCCCCACCACTCATTATCCAAAGCCTTCGTGTGCCATGGTGCAGCTGTGCTGTTTCACATGGGAAAAAAAGTTGCACAGGCCAACACTCCCCACCCCCCCCCCCAAAACCTCAATAGGAACATCACCAGCTGGTCTTAGAGGGACCTATTGGGTTTGCAGTCAAAAACTATTGTGGGTAAAAAAGCAGACTGCAGAAAAGTTGTGTCAAAAATTAAGTCTACTGAAAGATAGATATAAGTAAAAAACTGTGACTAAAAAAAATAGACGAACGTTGTGCAGAGCAAACGTAAGTGTACTGGGAGCTGTGGCAATGGGGCTTCCTCCTACTTAAGGGTTGTTAGGATTTAGAGGAGGGTATAGTTACGGGTAGTAAGGGGTTGGTAGGGTTCAGTGAGTGGTACCATTAATGGGCCTTTAGGCGATTTTAGGGTTCAGGGAAGGGTAGCATTAAGAGTTTGTTTGGGGTTTTTAGGTTCAGGCATAGGTAGCGTAAAAGGGTAGTAAGGGGTTTTAGGGTTCATGGAAGGATAGAGTTATGGGGTAGTAAAGGGGTTTTAGGGTTCAAATAAGGGTAGCAATAAAGGAAGTAAGGGTTTTTTAAGTTCAGGGATGGGTATCATTAAGGGACAGTAAAGGACTTTTAGGTTTCAGGAAAGGCTAGCATTAAGTATAGCAAGGGCTTTTTAGGGTTTAGGGAATGTAGCTTTATTAGATAGTTAAGAGTTTTTAGAGCTCAGTCAAGAGTTGCATGAAGGGGAAGTAAGGCGTTTCTAAAGTTCAGGTAAGGATGCGTAATGGGGCAATAAGGGGTCTTGGGGTTCAGGGAAGGGAAGCAGTAATGGGTAGTTTGGGGTTTTAAGGGTTCAAGGATAGGCAGCGTTAAGGGTCACTAAGGGGTTATTACAGTACAATTGGATTTTAAAAAAGCATGTAACAAAACAATTTTTTTAAATTCAACATTTTTGAAATAGTCATAGGTAATAATGAAGGACAAAACATTATTTCCTTGACAAATTCAGCTCATCTTTGAAGTAGTCAACATTTTGAAAGTCAGCTTTACTACATACGCCCACATATTGTCGCCAACAGGGTTAACAGGCTACCCTTTTGGGCTTAAAACATAAGCACATGTTGGAGTGATTATGAGGTGCAAGTTAAAAAGGGCAACGACAAAATCCGTGTGATCATGGTATAGTGGTCCAGTGTCACATGTGCGACACATGCAGCCTGCCATGGCATTTTAACCATCAGCACTTTGCAGGCCAGGATTCGCATGCATAAAACGTGAACTGCAAGTCCCAGAATGCAATCTGCAGTTAAGCCAGAACTGACCGAAAACACACAAGTGGCTTTGTAGGAACTATGTAGCCGCACCGTGTAGATATGTAAAAGGGCACATCTAGCATTCAGGTGTCTTTATATAGCACAAACCACAGCAGTGACCCTGACCAAGAGAGGTTGGTATCTGGAGAGTGTCTCAAACTTTACTGAGAACTCATAATAGCGGAGACACGAAATATGACTCAACTATTCTCAGAATTTGGTCTTGCTGAATGGCTTTTTCAAAACTATTTAGTGAAAGACATAGGTGAGAAAATTCCACCAACGGACGTTAGGCACTTAGGCACAAATGTCTCCGCTGTTTCTGATAGCAAACTATGTGTTTTTGTAATAACTAGAAAGCTAATGTTTGGGGACAAAATGGTGGCATTAAATATATTGGATTCATATATTTCTATGGTTATTCACGTTCAGATCCTGTTGTTGGTCTTGGTATGAGTATTCGCTTAATGTTGATGCTGTTATTTTATTATTTGTTAACACACACATGCCACATGGTGATACTTCAACTCTACCCAAACTCCCTTTAAAAGCCGCTGCTGCTGCCCCGCTCGCTGTAAACACGTTATTGTCTATAACCAACATCCACGGTGATGTGTACTGTGTCAACATTGATGTCCCATAGTGGACACTGTCTGACTTCACAACATTCATTTAGGGCCGGGCAAACGCAAGATGTGTCCTGCATTTTGGCCTCGCAGTTACTTTTGGTTAAAACAGCAGGAAATGTAAGCTGAATCTGGTGCCGGCTTCTCTTATGCTTTGTTATGCTATGCTGAGTCATGTTATGTTAATGTGTTGTGACGTGTCACAATAACCTATGTTATTTTAAGTCGCAGTGTGCTATACTGGGTTGTGGTATGTTATTTTGTTGGGCTTCGTTGAATTATGTTATGATATGCTTTGCTGTGTTTTGCTATTCTGCTGTGCTATGCTTGCTAGGATGAGTTATCATATGTCGAAACTTCAAAATCCTTGAATAGATTTTGAATTACCCTCTCTTATTACACAGTGCTGGGTCAAAACCGAAGTAACCCTTTGCTTCTTAAATTTGTTAACAAAAAGCATTTAATATCACTACGTTTACACGTCTCATTTCTTTAGTTCTTAGAAACAGAGTTGATGCAATAGCATGCACCCTACTTTTCATAATATTGGCAAATACGAAAACAAGATTTGTTTTATTAACTGTTTAGCTATACGGTTTTTAATCGAGAAGTTGCACATCAAGTCTAATACTAAAGTGATAAATTAGAGACTCCTACACAACCTATAGTATTATAATTATACACCTTAAAGACTTACACAAAGTCAAGTCTCACATTTAGGCATCAAGAAGTGTTACACAAAGTGTAATCCTACAGCTATACACCAGGAAGATTTATACTTTATGTAATCTTATAGATATGTGCAAGAAACCAATAGTTATTGTAGATATATAATTGGTTACTAGTAAAGCTTACACAGAGAATAACCTTGTAGATATACAACAGGAATAGTTATTGAGTAGTCCTATACACCAGCAAACCATATACAAATTATAAAATTAACGCATACACCTGGAAGGCGATGAACATAGAAGAGAGACATACAAGGTTGTGCTGGTGTTTGACAGGGACATAGCAAGGCAATGAACATAGAAGGGAGATGTACAGGGGTGTGATGCTGCTTGACAGGGAAATAGCAAGGCAATTATCAATTGCTTTATTAACCTTCCTGCTTTCTCAAATTTGCTTGAAAAGGCACCATTTGTCCACTCTTTTTTCAAAATTTTCTAGGGGGAAGAACCCCCCCTGAACTCTCCGTAGGTTGTACAGGTTCACTCGCTATGCTCACTCGCTGCAGTGCAGTACAATACTTTTTTACGACTCACCACTTTCAAATCTCACCAGCCGCCACTGGGTTAAAGTAACATTATAATATATGTGTCAAACAAAAAGGAGTTACCTCCAGGCGAAGTGCACTCTTCAGACAGACTTTTATTCCAAACAGAGCAAATCCGTAAGATATATATATATTTCTCTTTCACTGGAAAAAACAAAGGCTACAGGGACGTAATAGTAAGACTCAGATTTCACTTGTACAAAATCTGTGAAATTCATCAGTTGTATTAGTGCATGACTGCGTGTAAGGATGAGTGACTGGTTGTATTAGTAGCTTATGGGTTAGTGAGTGGTTGTGTGAGTGGCTGTATAAGTGAATAAATGGGTGTGTGAGTGGCTCTATTGATGAGTGAGAGGTTGTGTGAGTGGCTGTATGGGTCTGTGAATGGCTATGTCAGTGGTTGTTTGGGTAGCTGTGTGGGTGAGCAAGTGGCTGTACCAGTGAGTGTATGGGTCTGTCAGTGGCTCTCTGGGTGAGTGAGTGGCTGTATGGGTGGGTGAGTGACTGTATGGGTCAGTGAGTGGGCATAAGAATGGCTGTTTGAGTGAGTGACTGGATGTGTAAGTGGCTGTATGGGTAAGTGAGTAGCTGTTTGAGTGGGAGGACTAGAGCCCCATCGTTGGTAGCAGGGTCCTGCAAAATGGCGTAGCACCGCAGTTTATTGGGTACCCAGCTGGTGTACGACCTACCTGTGACTCTGCTACCGCATTGAGCAGGACCCTGCTGCCAACGATGGGGCTCTAGTCCTCCTCTCGATGGTCTGTTTATTGATTGATTGTTCTAAGGCATAATATTTACTGTATGTGAACGATGTAGGGTACGGCTCTTTAAATGCCACATACACTGACTGACCCACCCATGAGTAGTCTAGCCTTTATTTGGTCCTGAAGAATTGCTGTGATCATTATTGACATTAGAGAGGCAAGAAACATGTCGACCTCCATGTAATTTTTAGAGCCAACGTGGACAATTGCATCCATCTCTGGCCATCATTTGTTTTTAACATAACAAAGCGATCCTTCTATATTAAAATTTACATTTGGATTAGCCTTAGTTATTTTTAACTCACTCAACAGCAACCTACTCACTTTATCACACCTACACAGCACCTCACTCTTCACTTCTGCAACGAAAAGAACTCCGGCAAAGAGCCCCCCGCAGGGCATTGCAGCACCGGCCCAACGAGGAGCTGCCCGATGATAAAGCATGACACCCCTTGGGGTGTGTCAGGGCTCTTGCTCCTAGTGGATCAGATCCCTTGATCTGGATTCTCGGGCTCCTGACTTGTCCCCCTCCTTTTAGGAACTGCATACCCTTGACAGTAAGTGAATGTCTAAGGTCTTTTTTATTCCATTTCCTGACTATAACGTCCGTGTACCCTTTGGTTTTTCAGTAAATTTCTACTTTAAAAAAAAATCTATTTCTTAGCTATAGCGTCCCTCTAATCTTTGTTTTTTTCAGTGAATTTCTATGGTTTTTACAATTTCTAATCCTAACTGTTACCAGTCACTTATGAGAGTGGGTGTGTGAGTGGCTGTGTGGGTCTGTGAGTGCCTGTGTGTATTTGTGAGTGGGTCTGTGAGTGCCTGTGTGGGTCTGTGAGTGGGTGCATGAGTGCCTGTGTGGCTCTGTGAGTGCATGTGTGTCTTTGAGCGGTTATGTGAGTGCCTGTGTGGATCTGTGAGTGGGTGTGTGGGTGCCTGTGTATGTCTTTGAGTGGGTTTGTGAGTGGTGCTATGCATTTTAAACATTTGCGTACTTAGGGTATTTAAAAGGGAGAATCCTGGACTCTGCTCTCACTAGGAGACGATGACAAAGAAATCACTCGTCACAGTCCCCCCAGATCAGATTGCGCTCCAATAGATCAACAATGCGGTCACCTCCATTAAGGATTTCGGATCATTTTTCTTCGTGAAATTTGAGAGGAAGTTCACTTGATTTGCTTTCGCCAAGCCCAAGAAGTTAGGATCATTTGGGTTTCCCTGAAGTGGAGCTTCCACTGTGGCACCTGCCATGTTTATATTTGTAAGTGATTCCTGTTGAGGTTTAATTTCTGTGAAATGTGCACCAGGGCCTGAATTGAACTTAATTTTTCTCAAGAATCCCCAGTTTTCCCGAAAACGTCTACCCAATTGGAGTACTTTCATCTGGTTAATTAGTAAGTGCTACCTCGTTGAGTAAATGTCTCGTGCATATTCTGCACTACAACTCCGTAAAGGACCATGAGGTAATGTTTCCAGTGACCTTGTGTGCATGTAATTTCGTCAATGTGATTGTTCCTTGAGCGTCTTCATCCACAAATCTGTGATAAAGTGAATCCTCGTCAAGAGAAGTTGGCGAGACTACAAAGAGGTGAAACTCCAACTAAAAGGGATTCTTCTTCTTAACTAAATGAAGTAAGTGCTTCTTTGTTTGGCTGAGATGTCCTTGTGTTCCTCTGCATCAATAAGGCATCACCAAAATAGGCTGGAAACGCGCTCGGGAGCCAAATGTTAAGCTCTTCATCAATGTGGGAAAAGGCTTGAAAAACTCTGCATACTACTAAGTTTCGGCCCCAGGGACCCCAACCCACGGGGCTCATCCACATTTGAATGTGGGAGGGGGGTGTGCAGCCCTCCCCCTCCCTGGGCTGACTTTGGCCCCGGGGACCCCATCTCCCGGGGCCAGGTCACAAATCAATGCGGGGAGGGTGAAGTCATTATCCCTGGGCCTATTTCACCGGGTGCCCTTGTCCCACCCAGGCCACCTAGTCTGCATGTTGGGGGGGGGGGTGGGTAGCCTCAAAGCCTGCGCAGTCCCAGCCTCAAGACCTGTGCGGTCCCAGCTGACTCTCTGCTTCATGTGGGAGCTGGCATTGCTCTTGCACATAGGGAGATCCTGGAAATGCAGTTCACTGCCTGCGAGAGAAATAGTTTCAGACATGCGGGCAGGGAAAGAGTTGAACACTTTGCTTCCAGCAAGCAGGAGCACTTTGACAGCCCCAGGTTGCTGGGAGCGGAGTGTTTGCTCAAGCAAAAGCAAACCAATGCATCCCGGGGCACCCAGGACATAGCAGGAGCTGGCCCTGTGTGGAGGAACTGTCCCCATGGTCATATATGGCTTCATGAGGGGGGGCGGGGGCGCAGCCCCCCTCCTTTCTTGTGCAAAGGCTGGCTCCGGGTAGGTGGTGGTGGTCCCCAGGGATGTATATGGCCTGGGAAGGGGGGCATGCCCCCCCTTCCTTCATTTTTAAAAAGTATTTGGCCGCATGGAGGTGGTGGTACTCGGGAGGTCCGCATGGCTCCCCCTATCTATTCTGTAATATAAAGCCCCAGGAAGGTGGTGGTTCCCATGGGGGTCCACGCAGCCCCCCTAACTACTTTTTAATTTAAAGCCCCGGGGAGGTGGTGGTTCCCGGGGGTGGTTCGCGCAGCCCCTAACTATTTTTTAATTTGAAGCCCTGGGCAGATGGTGGTTCCTGGAGTCCAGGAAGGGGACATACGCCCCTCCTGCATCAATATAAACATGAGCTCTGAGGAAGTGGTGGTCCCTTGGACATAAATAAGTCCTTGGAGGGAGGCCCTGTGTGCCCACCCTCAATTTTTTTTAAATTCTCTGCATGCCCCCGTGGCCTGGGTCACCTGGGGGTGACATTAAAAGCAAGCGCGGGAGACCTCGCTAGTTCTTTTTTTTAATTATTCACTGCAATATTCTGGAATATTCATGAATATCACCTTGAATTTCATACCCTGCCCCCTTTTCTTTTTTGGGGGGGGGACTTGGCTGAAGCGGAGTCCCAATATGGCTGCCAACACTTCCTGGTTGAAGTTTTGGCAGCCAATCAGAGCTCTGCAGATGTCTGCATAAGCTCGTCATTATTCGTGAAGGGTTCACGATCGTAGATTCAAATTTGGATTTCCTTTAATTTAATTTCTCGCAAATTACTGAATGGTTTTACAATAACTGCAAGCCTAATCTGTGGAGCAAAAGCTACCTTTCTGCCAAATTTGGTGTAATTTTGCCCAGCAATTCGGGCTGCAGGCATGTTTAAAGACTCTTTGGGAATTAACATAGGAAACACAATTTTTTTAACTCCTCCTTTTTTTCGGCCCCCGCTTGCCAGATCACCCTGAAACTTTCCATGCACAGCTAGAATTACTGCCACACTTTTTTTGGGAACCTTTTGTGAAATTTTTTAAGTCCTCTATACTTCCATTTTGTAATATAATACAAAGATCCAGGCAGCAAGTAGTTGTATTTACGGGGAGAGATAGACACAAACCATATACAGTTTTACATATGTCATTGTAAATAGCACCAGACACAGCAGGCTCCTCAGTAGGACACCAGGCCTCACCTGGTGTCCTACTGAGGAGCCTGCTGTGTCTGGTGCTATTGAACCCCCATCCTTTTCCACACGTGCCGTCATAGAACCCTCATCCATTCCTCCCCACTATCTTCAGCCTCTTCACTTCCTGAAGAAGGTTCTCCTGATGCCGGATTCAGGAAGACATCACTTGGGTCTCTGCAGCCCATTAGATCCTCTGCTAATTTGTCATCAAGTCTGTTTAATTTTATACACATTTCTTCTGCTAGTGACCTCTCAATTATGTCCCTTTGCTAGTGTGATATCTCAGGCGCTCTGTGACCAATCCATGTAATGGTGACCCTGCGTCTAGCTAATACTAACACCACTTGTAAAAATATATATTGTAGTTTCCTCCCCCTTGGCCACTTGACATTTCCTAACAGACAGCACCGAGGTGATATGTAAACGGGTGGTCCTGGCAATATCGGCTATAACCTGGTGCCAAAATGTCTGCACCAAAGGGCAATGCCAGGCCAAGTACAAAAAGTCAGCGCTATCTGAACCGCATCGGGGCCAGCTATCGAGACATGTTGGAGATAAATGGTGTAGAGACCTAGGTGTAAGATAAAATCCTGTGAAGGGAGCTGTAGTGTACAAACTGAAAATGGGCATTGATGGAGACAGTATGTGTTAGTTCACTAACCCGTGTCCAATCCCTGTCACAGTGGTGTGTCAAGATCCTACTGTAGTAGGTTAGTATATATGTTTAAACTCTTAAAAACACTTGTTGATGCCATCAGTGATGTCATTTGAGATGTCATGAGTGTTGTCACTGACCTTCTCATGAGTGATGTAATATGCGAGGTCGTAAGCAGTGCATTGCGGGGGCGTAAGTTATAGTTAGCTCAGGTAACTATAACTGCTGAATTTCAATGGTTTTGTACAAGTGAAATCTGAGCCTAACTATAACGTCCTTGCAACCTTTGGTTTTTTGAGTGAATTTCTTTGGTTTTTTAACTACTAGACACGTTTGCAAAGTGGTGGAGATGGGGCCTCCGACCAGCTCTCAGCAATCCCGTTGTGTGGGACTTCCTGGAGATAACAGGAGGGTTCTTCTCGCCCCAAAGACCCTGAGCATCCAAGGGAACTTCATCCCCCAACCAATACTTTGCCAGGGGGCGCGTTAGCAGAGTGGTGGCGAAAGGAGCCGGGGCCTCGGTTGAGCTCTCAGAAATCCTGCTGTGTGGGACTTACTGGAGGTAAGAGGAGGGTTTTTTGACCCCCCAATGACTCTCAGCAACCAAGAGGACTCATCCCCCAACCAGCAGTGCACCAGAAGTCGCATTTGCAGAGTGTGGAGAAAGGGGTGGGCCTCCAACCTCTCAGCAATCCCACTGTGTGGGACTTACTGGAGGTGGCAGGAGGGGTTGTTGGCCCCCAAGGACCCTCAGCAGCCAAGGAGACTTCCTCCCCCAACAAGTTGTGCGCCAGGAGCCTCCTTTGCAGAGTGGTTCCGAAAGGGGACGGGGACTCCGTGGCTTCCGTCTGGGCTGTTTTTTTTTTTATTAGTGGAGGGGAGCTGCGTGCCCCCCTTGCCCTGGCCCATTTCGGCCCCGGGGACCCCATCCCCAGGGGTCTAACCTTTTTAAAAAATATAATTTATAATAGGGGAGAGGGGCCTATTTCGACCCCGTGCACCCCTACCAGCCCCCCTGGACCAGCTATTACCAAATGGGTGAGGTGGATTGCGCGGTCCCCCTCCCAGGGCACACAGTGACATCCGTTGGGGACCGCGGGGTGAGCCTCAAGACCCCCGTGGTCCCTGCCAGCTCCCAGCCTCCTGTGGGAGCCGGCATTGCTTTCAGACACAGGGACGCTTGATAGCCAATGATCATTCAGAAACTACTAAAAGCAGGCCCACTTTTGGGCATACTCCACTATTCCATGCATGAGGCGGCTATCTCTCTCCTACTACAACCTGGCAAGGAGCCAACTAATTGTGCCTCCTATCGCCCCATATCCCTCATAAACTTTGACAATAAAATCCTGGCTAAAATGCTTTCCACCAGACTCTCTTTACTCTTGGATCAAATACTATCACCGGAACAATCTGGCTTTATACCGCATCGATCGACCGCCCTGAACCTCCGGACTGTTTTTTCAGTTATAAACAGAATAGATCCGAACATCCCCACAGCGATAGCCCTTCTTGATGCAGAAAAGGCCTTTGATTCCCTGGAATGGCCGTTCCTCATGGCCACTCTCCGCAAGCTTGTTATCCCGGCTAACTTTATCGCACTGTTTGCGTTGCTCCATTCATCTCCTACTGCCATTCTCCGGGTGAATGGGTCGCTATCTCCCCTGATTCCGATATCTCGTGGCACCCGACAAGGTTGTCCACTGTCCCCTCTACTTTTTATAGTGGCCATGGATCCCCTAATACGGCATCTACAAGAACAACACATGTTCCGTGGCCTACAGTTCCACTCGGGACCTTTACTATGTATGCAGATGACATCCTGCTTTTTATTAGACAACCCAGGGATAACTTGCAACCGCTGATGGATGAAATATGCCGTTTTGGTGATATGTCAGGGTTACAAATTTATTGGGGCAAATCGGAGATATTTCCAATTACAGACGCGGTTGCCCTATAGGAGACTGAGCTGCCTCTACGCTGGGCGCGAGATACAACTAAGTATTTAGGCATACACCTACACAGGAATAAAGAACAATTTATACGCCTTAACTACGGACCAGCAGTGGACCACCTTACCTCGCAAATTGAAAGGTGGATTCAACTGCCGATATCTATGGCCGGGCGCATCGCTCGCATCAAAATGAATGTCCTCCCCCGTTTTTATATTTATTTGTCAATATACCTATCCCGCTTACGAAAGCATTTTTTACACAACTACGAGGCCTGCTCACCCGGCTGATCTAGGCAGGGCATAGACCACGAGTAGCATTGGACACCCTTACACTCCCGTATGAGCGTGGAGAATTTGCAGTCCCTGACCTGTATCTATATTACTTGGTAGCTCAGGTCCAGTTTTCACGACACTGGTTCCACCCAGATGCTTGCATACCATATACTAAGCCCGAAAGAGACCTAGCCAGACCTACGCCACTCTGAGTGATATTTCCCCAAGGTTTGCTGCTTGACCCACACGATGTACAACCACTGTCTACCACCTGCTGGGCTTGGCGTAAGCTTAGACGCCTACTCAGCTGTGGCTCACTATATTCGTCAGAACTCCCACTGCACCAGAACCCGATACTACCGCTCACCTCTGAGACGGTGGTGCAACATACCCTAAATAAATTGAAGCTACGTACCATTGGGTCATTATTCCCAAACGGACAGGCCATAACCATGACAGACATGTCTGCACTGTCTGCATGTCCTATATGGATACATTTGTAGCGACCAGACTGCTCGGAGCTCTTCATTCAGCCGTCCCCTCCTTCCCATCTCCACCGGCTGAGTTCACGCCACTCACCCTGCTCATAACTGATAAAGGAGACCATTTAGTAACCAAACTCTATCGAGCATGTATGGCGCTTAAACCCGAGACAGAGGCGTGAGGCGTCACTGAGAGGAAGACCTTGGTCAGCCACTGACGGATAAAGAATGGGCCCGCTGCCATGAACAAATAAAGAGGGTCTTCCCTAATCGCTGGCACAAATTGCTACATTTCAAGTTCATACATCGGATCTATGTTACTCCACGACAGTTGACCAAATTCGACCCCACAAGGTCACCCAGTTGTCCCATATGCCTGGCCCCGGACGTAGACTTTGCTCACATGACATGGACATGTCTTCTCTGATAGCTACATACTGGACAGAAGTCTTTCAGACAATTTCAGATTTAATATCCTCGCCATCCACCCTTCTCCAAAACTTGCCCTGTTGGGTATGGTTCATGACATTAAACTTTGCTACTGCAGGTTTATCGCCATAGCACTACTGTTGGCAAAAAGAGAAATTGCGATACACTGGGGTGCCAAACAGAGTCCTATGAAAGCTGCATGGCTCCGTAGCATGGCATATTGCGATACACAAACTGAAATCTATGCGACCCTTCAACCCCCGGCCTCAAGGCCCAAAGACATATGCTACGTTTATCGTTGCATCTGCAACAGACACGAATCTCCTCCCCCTGATCTTTACCCCTGGCCAGTACCGATGTCAGCATTGCCTGCGCCCACCACTCCCCTACATTCAGCTGCCATACCAACACCTTAGTATTATATGCCTCTCTCAACCATGTCTTACACGAAAACCGAACGACCCATGGGATCATTAGGTCTCGCCTACGAAGCGTGCATGCGCTGCATAGGCAAAAAGACCTTTAGCAATCGCTTTGGCTTTTCAGCCAAAAACGTGCACGCGTTCCATTGCCTTCAATGGCAACGCGTGCACGTTTGGCGATTCACTTGCGGGAGCGAGCGGCGCCATATGGTAGCAATTATCGCTCCTGGCGCTGCTCGCTCCGGCAAGTGAAACGCTTTCACTTTTGCCGACACTTTTTAAAAAACTTTTAGTCCCAGCAGCGCATCCACTGCAAGCGCGGCAGACAGGTCCCAGCACTGCAACCAGCGTTAACGACATAGAAAACAAGAGAGTTGTTCTAGAACAGCAGACATCCTTTGCGAGGGGTCACCGTAAACATCAATACCGAGTTCTGCAGGCCCCATCTGGATTCTTGTGTCCAGATTATTTCCGGCAGCAACGCCGGAGTCGCCATTTCACCATGTCCATTCTCGGAGTCTTGCCATAAATTTTGCTCCCCGTTTTTTGGGCCTCGTATAGAGCACTGCGCCCATTTCTGGAAACACCTCGTTTTGAGTTGTGTGTACAGTGCTAGAGGCCACGTCTCCAGAAGAAAAGGGTCCCAAAGTAGAACTGCCAATATACTGCAAGCTCTGCCCCGGAAGTGTTACACAGAGACCCCTGCCAGGCCTCATCATTCAGAGCAGAGGGGAGAGGCAGGCCTGAGCTGCACGAGTACCAAGGGAGAGGGAAGTACATCTACAGCAGCTCCATGTTAGAAGGGGGAGATGGGACAGACTGAAAGACTGCAACTGCCGCTGTACAGTAGATGAGAGAGCACAGAGGTCTGAGAGGGAGAGTGGAGGCGCGAGAGGGATTAAAAACTCCCAGTGCTATCAATACAGTAGAGAAGATGAACACATCCCCAGTCAGATCACTGCAAATAAACTCCAAAAATTCACAAGATCATGCTCTTTTGGGTACAAAGTGCCAAAAAAAGACATGCACGTATTCACAGAGACATTGGTAAATGACTCAAACTGCCTTTAGGCTGGGACTGTACGGGCAGAAAGTAACGGAATTCGTTTAAAAACGCCTGGAAGACTCGGAGCAGTAATGGCAATGTGAGAAGAGTATGAAATGAGGCAAAGCATTTGGTGGTATAGTACAGAGGGGCTTGGCATCTAGGGATTCTTCAAGTATGTTTGTTTTGGTCTTGCTGGACAGCGCGATTAATATAAATATACATCAAATGGGCTTATGAGGAGTAATTACCTCTCACCTCATTCTATAGGTTATTTGGTGCATAATTTTATCTCCTTAGGAGTGCTTCCATTGCAATGCACAAGAGACTCTTTTACATGTCAAATCTGCAAAAATCATTATTTATCTATAGATATATATATATATAGTTTATACAACAAGCAAACCTAGCCAAAAGGCAGCAGAGTGCTTATGCAGGGTCCAAGCCAAAGAGTCAATGGGTCATTGGAGGGATAGCTATTTTCCAAAGGGTGAAAGTGGATAGTTACTACATCTTGATGTAGTGTTCTTTAAAGAGGGGTGTCTTCAGCATCTTCCTAAACTGGAGCTGGCTTGGGCCAGCCCTGCTGGATACTGGGATGTTATTCCAGACCCTGGATGCATGGAGTCAGAAGGCCTGTTCCTTCTTTTTTTCTTTTATGCACTTCTTCGTTTAGAGCCTGATGACGGCCTTGCTATGGGAGTGCTGAAAGCCACCAGACGGACAGCTTGCAGCCACACTGGCTGGGGTGTTGGTCATGATAGCTCCGTCGATGAAGCAGCTGGTTTTGAAGATTGTGAGGCCAGTGGAGTTCTGTCAGGATGTGGGTGACGTGGTTGTTTTCTTCAGGCTCTTGAAGAGTTGTGCTGCTGCATGTAGGATGCCCTTAGGGAGGTCAAGTATGAACAAGCATTGGCATGGCCAATAGGTCTCGCTTTTGGGACCTTATAAGTATTTAGTTATGCAGCACAATATCCTTGGTGCAACAACATCAACTGTTGCATGGCTAAACACTTATAAGGTCCCAAAAGCGAGACCTATTGGCTATGCCAATGCTTGTTTTTTTATTACTCAGCATTGCATGCAGACTGAAGACGCTATTCTCCAGCACCGCATCGAACACAATATAATGCACAAGATATAAGTGTAGAAACCCATTTCCCCCTCCCCTTTTTTGTGTGTTTTTCTTTTCTTTTTCGTGATTTTTTTTTTTTCTTTTTCTTTTTTTGATTCCCAATAACGGATTACACACTGATTGAAGTGATCAATTTTACTGAGCAATCCTATGTATATAACCATCAGCCCTTGTAAGACCATTGCTTAATACTGGGACTGTAATTATGTCTATGTTATGTTTTCTTTGTTCTTCAATAAAAATTATCAACAAAAAAAAGCAGGCCCACTTTCTTTTCTCACTGGTGGCCTCTTTTCACCTCCCATCCATGAATCCCTACAGGCGCCGTCCCAAGGGCCGACTGCCCATTTATTCCATCTGGCATTTTCCCGGAGGGCTGGAGTCACTGGAGGCCGGTTTCTGAAGGCCACTGCTGATGCCAGTGACACTTTCTCCAGCTCTCCCAGGGAAAAGAGAGAGATTAAGACATAGGGGGGATGAGAGAGAAAGAGAAATAAGAAGAGAGTGGGAGAGAGAGAGAGAGATGATAAAGCAAGATGAGAGAGGAGAGAAACAGAATGGATGGGAAAGAGAGGGCTGGCTTTAACTTTTTGATAAGGCTGCTTCTGATTCCCTGTCCAGCCCTGTACGGCCCCCTTGAGTACTGTGATTTGAGTACAGTTTTAACAAAATGTTATGTTTACCAAAAAATTTTGTTAAACCACCGTCACCAACTACTTGTATTCCCCTCCTAATAATTATAATGGCGATGACGATGATAATAACAGCAATAATACTGCATCGTTTATTATTATCATTATTGTATTTGTAGTAGTAGTAGTAATACTACAGTAATAGTCTGGTAGTGTCCATTATTCACAAGGGATAAATAAGCCATTGCAAATAATGGAACGTTATAGTGCACATCTTTGTTCCTCTGCTAGGTTACTGCCTGCTAAAATGTTTGTGGCATAAAATAGTACACTGTCAAATAGATGCTGTTTTGTGCATGCTGCTGTCAGAGGGTGCTGATCAAAGGTGTCCAGCTTCTGCTCATAATAAGCTACTCTGGGTGCCAGACAGATAGGGGCCCTCTTCAGGTATATCCAAGCTTTTAAATGTGAAAACCTGTCGGAGGTAAAGTGTATGTCCAGTTTCTCCATAGCCATCATATGTAAAGCACACATTACCATTCACCTGCACAGCACTTATGGATACTTATGCCTGCAAATTTCTCACCTTAGAAATCTCCCTCAGGTGGCAAAGTGGACCCAGGAGTAACATCACAAAGCCATATATGCCACCACCCAGTACTCTGACATCAAATCTCTTCAATGGAGACCTGATATACTCTCTTCTAAAGGTCTTCTGTTTTGAAGATTTTTGCAGTGCTGTAGATCTGTTTGTGGTTGCCTTAGTTCATCCCGACTACTTCACCATTGTGGGTCCGAGTTCTGGACCAGTCTGGGCCCTGGTTGGTTCCAGGAGCACTGGTGTAAGGGAAGAGTGCCGGGGCTTTGGGGGTGAGGGAAGTGAGGGAGGTGGTACAACGGCGGCGAAAATAAAAAAAAACATTAAAAAGATGTAAAGATTAAGTCCACGAAATATGAAAAGTAAACTCCGTTATTAAGCTGAAACACCAGTATACGGAACAAACCTGCTCCGTTTCCTTGCATCTGCTGGTCCTAAACCTGGTAGGATCTAGAACACGGCAGAGGCACGAGCATAACAGCTAAATACAAATAATAACAAGAAAATGCACACGCAGTCATGCACGTTAATATATATACTAAACCTAATACATCTTCTCCCTTTTAATAAATGAAAACATATCTACAATAATAACACTAAAAGTCATTCAATCAAATCTGTTTCACACATAAAATCAGACATCCACCTGGGATTAACCCAAACTCTCATGTTACCACCCTTGTTACTACTGTCTCTCTGCCACCACTCTTCTCCTCAACATCCTCAGACTCCACAACCTCTTCATTTCCCTGGTCAGATTCAACAACGTCTTCACTTCTCTGTACTTCCTCCTCATTAATTCCTTCTTCCTCCAACTGCACATCCTCCACTCTGTAATCATTCCTGTAACTTGCTCAGAATCAATATTGTTCTTCTGAACTAATTTATCATCCAACTCAAATCTTTCCCTACCATTGCCACTGACTGTATTCTAGGAATTGCAATCACTTCTTAAAATAGCAAACCTAAGGTTCCAGGTTCCATACTTTACCATCACTTAATAACACTGCATTCCTCAAAACCTTGGTAACTTGCAAAGGCTCAGAAAATTCACTCTCACCTTTCTTTACCTTCCAAGGTTTCTTGACTTTGACCCACAAATCACAACATTTTCAGATCCTATCTTGAGATCAAACATCTGTTTGTACTTCACATGTTTAGCCACAATATTTTCCCTTACCTTCTCCACCGATGTGGTGGAATCTTCAGCCTGTATCAACCATTCAGGATTACATTTATTCCTGGCTTCTCTTACTCTCATAACTTCAAAGGGGAAGCTTCCGGAGCTTCATGGGTAGTGGTCCTATACATCTACAGGGTCTTAAAACTTAAAAATCTGCATCTCCCATTCACCTCCACTCTTGGTAGCAAGATGAATGGCATTCTTAAGTACTCTGTACAATCCTAGTGGGAATGGCATGATTGAGAGATCTAACAAAGACGTGGTCCTATGCTTGACACCAATTTTACTGAAATATTCTTGAGCCAATTTAGATACAAACTGCACCGCATTATCGCTAATTACCTGCACAGGTAACCCTTCATCCACAAAGACTCTGTCAAGGAATTTAAGTACTTCTTCAGAATCTACCTTATCTGTCACTTTGACTACAGCCCCGTGGAAAACACATCAATGAGTGCAATAATCTACTCAGCAGGAGAACCAATGTGGCCCATAATGTCAATAGCCACATGGTGTTTTTGGAATTGTAAGTTCACACGTTTGGTCTCAAAGTTTTAAGAGACTTATCTGAGTTTGCACACCACACTCAACTTCTCACCATTCTGTCAGCACACATGTCAATGCCAGGCCACCAGTACCATCTTTTAATTTTTTGTTTGGTTTTAACAATGCCTTCGTGCCCTTCATGACACAGTTTTACAATTCTGACTCGCAAATGGGCAGGAAGAATCACTATCTCTCCTCTATACACATTTCCCTGTACCACAGACAACTAATTTTTTACTTCCCCAAAAGCTTTTAATTCTTTTTCCATATTATGCTTCAAGGGCCAACCTGTTCTACATAAACAATTAACTGCTGTAAAGTGGAATCCAAGGAATATTGTGTCTTCCATTCTCCTTAATCAACTGGTGTCATACCTTGATCATGGACCAATGCAATATCAAAATCCTCCCACTCACTTTCCTGCATTGCAGTAGGCAAACGAGAAAGAAAATCAGCCAATATATTTCCAGGCACATATTAAGTTGTATAAATGAAATCCTGAAGCTTCATGGACATTCTTGCTATCCTGGCCGAAGCTTTAAATAAACCCTCAGTAGTAAGCAGCTTAACCAAATGCTTGTGATCGGAGCGAACTTTGCAATGCTTACTCTAAATAAAAGATAAAAAATGCTCCTAAGCCCAGGAACAAGCAAGAGTCTCCTTTTCTATTACAGAAAATCTTTCTTCAGTGGGGGCCAGCGCATGGGAAGCATGCGCAATAATGTTCTTCCCCTCTAATGTTAACTAGACAGTACCCTCACAACCCTTTGTTGTTACTGACCACATTCTCCAACAAGGGGTCAAATCTTTTTTAAATTGGTGCTTCCTTAATTGCCTTTTTATGTCTTCAAATTCTAAATTGCAAGCATCTGTCCAAAGAAATTTCACTTTACAATTGTCTTATGTTAACAACTCTATTAGAGAATCTTTGACAAACTTAGCATAAAATTCTACTAAACAACAAAGGATCTAACTTCATCCTTATTGGTTGGGTGTGGAGCGTTTTGGATGGGTTCAACTAGTGATGCCTTGGTGGCGACACCTTCACTGCACAAGGCATAACCAAGGTACGTCACAGACTGTACCCCAAACGTGCTCTTAGGGGGATATTCTCAAGAGCGTGTGATAATTATCACAAAATTAGCTTAACGCAACTTTGCATATCGCAGTCTATCGCGGGAAAACAACGCCGTGTTAACGTAGTATTCTCAACCCAGCGGCACCATGCGATAGTCTCACGATAACGCATCAAATGACCGCAGTAAAAATAACGCAACGCCTACAAAACGCGAAACACAAATGCAAAAAAAGCGGCGATGTCCCAAACCCCGAAACAAAATCCAGCGATAACCAGCGACAGCCCTGGAATTTCCACGTGTCATGCGGGAAAGTGCACCAGAAAAGCAGAGAAAAAAAATGTGAGATGACAATGTACGAGTCCAACCTCACATCCGTGATGTAGTACAAATGTCCACTGTCCCGCATCAAAAAGGCATCTCCTCACAAACAGCCACAATGTACATTGTCATGCACTCCGTATGTAAACTTCGCCAATGCGTAAACATACATGGAACACACTGTGAAACTGCATCTCCCCATTACATTGCAGAGGGACAATCAACACCTCCTGCAGAGCAGACTCCACATCACGTCAGTGAATTCGTAGACGACCCCCAGGACAACGACTATGACGAAATCCAACGGTTCATGGGCAACCTCCAAACTCCACCTCCAGTAGCAGGGCAGCCCAGCACCATCGAGGGGAGCCCACCCCCTGCACAGACCACACAGCAGGAAGCACCCACCACCATGTCTGGCTGCCAGCACCTCACCTAAGAACACATGGCATTCCAACGCCATGTGTTAGACTGCCCGAAGGAGCTGGCTGAACAGGTGTGGGTGGTGTCGGACTCATGGCAGCCAAACTAGATGCCATGCCTGGGTTTCTAAGTCCCATCATGGACCACTTACACTCCCCAACGGACACCCACAGTCCGCCCCATGCCCCCCAACAATCCATGGCTGTTGTCGCTGGAGTCATGACTCGGAGACAACAACAACTGTCCAGTCAGAGTGGCTACAGCGATGTCATCCGTGATTTGGGAAACATAAGGAGGGTCATGGAGAACATGGAGCGGATGCAGGCGCAAAGAATGGCTAGCACGGCTGCACACGAGAAAGCTGTAGATGGGATCTCCCATGCCCTGCAGATCCTCATCATGGGAGTGATGCCACAAGACAGTGCGCAGATGAATGCTGCTGCTACTTCTACATCCACATCTCCGGCCCCTGATGTGTCAGTGTCACACACCGCTGCAGACCAAACCGCACCACCCACATGTGAGGCACATGAAACCTCAGAGGATGAAGATGAGGATGAATCTGCCTTAGTGGTAAGAAGGAGGCAGTAGCACCCATCTCTGCCATATGGCTTGTTTCTGCTTGGTTCTGCCCTCTGCATCATGCCCTGGATTAACACCTTCCACTGTCCCCCGATACACTCAGCGACACTAACCTTGCACCTCGACATGGACTGACATATATTCTTTGCAAATCAATGAAACAGCAATCAGCCTACGGGCTGGACTCTTCCCCTTCCAAGTAACTTGTCAATCCCAAAGGACTCCGGCTGGCCCTCCACGGGGCAACATTGTAAAGTGGTGTCTGCATGGCCCAAGACTAAGACAGCTTCAACACTACACTGAACGTGAATAATACAAACTAATACACACAGATGTGTCCTGTCTATGATTAATCAAGTATGAAAGCCTGGACGAATGTAGGGGCAGTGATTCCCCCTCAAGTCCATGTAGCTCATGTCGTGGTACTTGAGTCACAGCGTGCATCCCTGCATCATGGTGGTACATATCTGACACCAAAAGAAGGCCTGTTGTCAACTGTAGGTCACAAATGACAGCCTATGTGTAATCATTCTGGACACATGTGAAACGCTGATGAGTGGGATTCCGTACTATCTTTGACACACAGAAATGGCATTTCGAAAACGTGACACCCCAAACAGCCTCTCTGTACAGAGGTGATACACCCACCATCTATTTTCAAATAATGAGACTGTTAGCACTACATGTTGCACTTACACTTGTCAGAGTGACGTGCCTGTACAGAGGAGTGACATGCACTCAGGGAATGTGTGTTGGAATGAATTTATTTGCACATGCTGTGTCTGTGGTCATTTTGAAGACTGTCCCATGATTGCTAAGGACTCTGACAATGTTATGTTATGTTATGTTATGTTAAAAATCATTTCTAAAGCGCACATTCACCAAACGGTTTCTTGGCGCTAAGGACAGGACGGCAGCAGTTCCAGACAGCAGGCAGGCGTCAATGGTAGGCGTGGGAGAAAAGCCAGGTTTTAAGTAACTTCCTAAATTGGATATAGGAATCCACAGTGCGCAGATACAGAGGAAGAGCGTTCCAGAATTGAGGGGCCAAGGAAGTGTATCTAAGGCCACCATGTTTCTTCCGATTGAACGCATGAGAGACCAATAGGTTCTTATTAGATGAGCGTAGGTCGCGGGAGGGAAGATATCGCTGAATGTTTGAGGCAATAAAGGCGGGACCACATCCTGACAGGGCTTTGTGAATAATGCAGCCCAGTTTGAACAGGCAGCGTTGAGGTATAGGGAGCCAATGGAGGCCTCTCAGCAGCGGTTTCACATGGGTATACTTTGGTTGCCCAAGAATAAGTCTGGCTGCCTGGTTTTGGATTCGCTGTAAGCGATGGACTTGGTATGCAGGTATACCAGCGTACAGGGAATTGGCGTAGTCAACACGTGAAATCACCAAGGCAAGAACCACTTGGGTCAAGGCTTCGATGGAGAGGAATCTGCTAATTTTTCGAATTCTATGAAGGTGGAAAAAGCATACAGAGACCACAGAGCTGATCTGGGCTTTTACAGTGAGATCATTGCTGATCACAATCCCCAGGCTTTTTACTGACGAGGCCGGGGCTGGAGGGCTCCCGAGAGATGGAGGCCAAAAACTGGAGTTCCATGGGTTAGCCAGGCCTCCAGTAAGAATCAGCTCTGTTTTGTCTGGGTTCAATTTAAGTTGATTCGCATTCATCCAGTCCCTGATAAAATTCATTATGGAATGAAAGTTTGTAATAGATGAGGCTGAAGAGTCGATGTTAAAAATCAGCTGGAGGTCGTCAGCATAATTAAACACCACGACCTTACTCTTGCGCAAGGCTAGGATCAGAGGGAGAATATACAAATTGAAGAGCAAAGGTGACAAGGAAGAGCCCTGTGGAACTCCACAAGTCAAATTCATCTGCTTTGCCCTAAAGTCGGCCAGGCGGACAGCCTGGGAACGGTTACTCAGGAAGGAAGCAATCCATTTCAGTGGCAGACCCAGGAGCCCAGCGCAACCGGCACGGTCGACCAAAAGCTGGTGGTCGACCGTGTCAAAAGCAGCTGACAGATCAAGGAGCACCAGGGCCTGGGTAGTGCCCTGGTCCGCCCCCTTTCTCAGCTCGTCCAGGACCGCCAGGACAACGGATTCAGTGGAGTGTTCAGATCGGAACCCCGCTTGATGAGGGTCCAAATAATGGGTCCGTTCTATGAAAGAGCTAAAGCTATTGGTAACATGGGCTTCCATGACCTTGCTTAAATAGGGTAATAGAGAAATGGGGCGGTAATTACCGGGTACCTGTGGGTCTAAACTAGGTTTTTTAAGAATGGGGACGACTTCAGCCATTTTAAACAGATCTGGGACAATCCCTGACGCAAGGGAGTTGTTGATGAGTGATAAAGGAGGATCTGGACAGCGTAGGAAAACCTCCCGGAGGATGTAGGAGGGACAACTGTCAAGAGGGGACCCAGAGCCAACTTTCCTCACTAAATCAAAGAAAACTTCCTTGGTAACGGGGGGAAAATGGTCCAGGGAAGCAGAGTTAGTGTCACAGCACAGATACGGCAGAGGGTCGGTAAGTTTCGGTATACTAGCCTTGATAGTTGCAATTTTCTCAATGAAAAAGTGATTAAGTGAATCACATAAAGTTTGAGAGGGGGAAGGTTTTACGGTCACTCGGTCAAGTTTAGAGAGTTTGTCCACTATTGAGAAGATATCCTTGGCTTTATTGGATGAGTTTAATATTTTAAGCGAAAAGTAATCAGTTTTAGCCTGAAGAATCGATGTTTTATAGTCTTTGAAAAGGGACGTGAAAATGGCTTTAAGATTGGGGCAATAACTGCGTCGCCATTTGCGTTCCGCTTGCCTCAAGGTAAGTTTCTTTGCTTTTAAGTCTGAAGAGAACCAGCGTTGCGCATCGTGGGGCCTCTTTACTTTCACTTTCTTCAGGGGTGCGAAGTTATCTCTGGCTCCGTCCAACCAGATATTGATGTTGGCCGCTTGGAGATGGGGAGATTCCTCCAGCACAGGAGGAGCCGAGGTAATTAGTGAGGAACAGAAGTCCTCCATATCCACTCTACTCCAAGTTCTGGCTAAAACGTTGCTTGAAGGGGGGGTAGAATGGGGAGAGACAGCAGGGATAGAGAAAGTAACCAAAAAGTGGTCCGACCATGTACAGGGGACCACTTGTGGAGAAAGAATATCCAGATTGGCGGACCAGACCTGATCCAAAGTGTGTCCTTTGGCATGAGTAGCGGTCTTTATGTGTTGGATACAGTTCAATCCCGTTAAAAGTTCGGTAAATTCGGTAGAGCTGGGGCTCTCATGTGCATCGTTGGGCCAGTAGTTGAAGTCCCCCACGACTAAGATTCGGGAGTGGTTGACCACTAGTTCCGCTATCCTGTCAGCCACCAACTGGGGAAAAGTGGGCATATGAGAGGGAGGTCGATAGAGTAAGGCGCAAATAAATGAGAATTTGGGGGATTCAAATTTTAGTAGCAGACTGTCGACTAGAGGGATACCAAAAGAGGCCATGGAGGTGATTTTATGTTTCTGGTTAAAAATGGCTGCCACTCCTCCTCCAGCCTTCCCTACAGGTTGGTCTGCCCGGAGAATAAGATAATTATCAGGGAGTGCTGCAAGAATGTCAGGGCCAGATTCCTCAGTTAGCCATGTTTCAGAGAGAAGGAGAATATCTGGCTTAACAGTAATGTGACGTGCTCATGTGAAGAAATTGGCAATGATGATGTTCCTATGGGCTATTCCTGCTGCGGCTGCAGTGAGGTGTGTTCCACCTGCCTCATCTTCCTCATCACCGTCCGGTGCATCTGGCACTCGTATCCATGGGGCATTGCTGCGTACACATATGTTGTGCAACACACAACATGCAACGATCATCTTGCACACGATGTCTGGGCTGTACAGGAGCCTTCCACCTGTGATGTCCAGGCACCTGAAACGTGACTTCAACATGCCAAATGTGCGTTCCACGATGCCCCTGGTGCATTTGTGGGCCGCATTGTACTGCCTCTGGGCCTGTGTGTTCGGGGCTCGGAGGTGTGTCATCATCCAAGGGCAGAGTGCATATCCTTGGTCACCTGTGACAGTGCAGAGAGACATGAGTCAATAGTTGGTTCTGCATGATGTGTTGGCAGTCTCACTGGTTCATTGGTGTGTGATATGTGTGACTTAGTGATTCCTGTTTGACATGTACTGCTTGTAGCAAATGAGCGGCATCACTGTGTATTACGTAGCCTCACTGCTGCTCCTCCCTCCCCCCGAGCCTATTTACTAGTGTGCGCTGCACGGTTGCATCACTTGCACTCCTACGACACATCATTGCCCTGCCTGTCTGCGCATGTCCACAAGCCTGAGAACGACACTGTGATGGTGTGCGTTGAAGGTGGGCTGCCACGTGTGTGTAGGCCTATGGTGAGGATAGGGCAGACACAGATGTGGAGTTCATGGCTGGCTGCACTCGCGATGCGGTTGGGGGTCGACCTTTGGCTCATGCTGCGGTAATAGCGACACACACAGCAGTTGGCATGTATGATCCTTGACCCCAAGCGGGCTTGCGCTCCCTCATTTACACCTTCGTCCGAGCCCGCACTCCGGGGGCATGCTACATTGCAACATTGGCCATTGCGGGACAGGTGGCGTAGACACTACAACAGAGACACACGCATTGTTTACTTCCTTGGCAAGGCCAATACGTTACCACGCCCAGAGCAACGGGTTGATGAACCACACCCCTACGCTGGACTGCCGTACCCCAGTCCATCTCCGCTTACGCGTACAGGGGGGTACGACGCAGCTACATGTCCCAGGACTACCCCACTGCCTGTGGGGACATGATTGCGTCCGCTGTACACAGCACAATGTAATGTGGGGCCCTCATGCATACATAATGAACACACGGACACACTTATATAGTTTGTGGAACTGGCTACGGGCACGTGTGCCCGGCCCCTTTTATTGCCAGGGTCACATGTCCAGTGACGCCTGTGCTGGATGGGTGTGGGGTGAGTGTCAGCCAGCCCTCAGGGAGTGGTTGGTGCTGGCAAGAACTACAACAGTGATCAGACAATCAGAGCCCAGAGCCCACCCGCCGACCCCACCGACCCCGACACCGCCGCCCGCAACCTCAGACAGTGGATCAATGACTGCGCCAACACCTCGCCCCGATCAAGAAACCCTCCAACAGTCACACCAACAAGAAAGCCAGCTGGTTCACTGAAGACCTCCGGGCCTCCAAGCAAACCTGCCGAAAGCTGGAGAAGATCTGGCTCCGTGAACGAACACCGGACAGCCACACAGCCCACAAGAACGCCACCCGCAGACACCATCACCTCATCAGATCCGCCAAAAGGGCCTCCTTCAAAGACCGCCTAGACAACAACGCGCACAACAGCAAAGAGCTCTTCAACATCGTGAAGGAACTCTCCAACCCCAGCTCCAACACCAACAACGTCCCACCCTCGCAAGACCTGTGTGACTCGCTGGCCACCTTCTTCCACCGCAAGATCGCAGACATCCACGACAGCTTCAACGCCATGACCGCCCGACAAACACTGAGACCTCCACCCCCACGACCACCATCCGCACCAACCGCCTGCTCTCCTGGACCAACATCAACGACGACGACACCATCAAGATCATGAACACCATCCACTCCGGATCTCCGTCAGACCCATGCCCACACCACATCTTCAACAAAGCCAGCACAGCCATCGCACCCCATCTCCGGAAAGTCATCAACACCTCCTTCGAGACAGCAACCTTCCCGGAGAGCTGGAAGCACGCCGAGATCAACGCCTTACTCAAGAAACCCAAGGCGGACCCCAAGGACCTCAAGAACTTCCGGCCCATCTCCCTGCTCCCGTTCCCGGCAAAGGTCATCGAGAAGACCGTCAACGAACAACTGACCCGCTACCTCGAGGAGACCAACATCCTGGACCCTTCCCAGTCCGGGTTCCGCAGCAACCACAGCACCGAGACTGCCCTCATCGCCGCCACCGATGACATCCTCCTGGACCTGTCAGCCACCTTCGACACGGTCTGTCACCACACACTACGAACACGCCTCCACAACGCCGGGATCCAAGAGAAAGCCCTGGACTGGACCACCTCCTTCCTCTCCGGCAGAACACAGAGCGTCCGCCTTCCCCCTTCCGCTCCGAAGCCACCGAGATCATCTGCGGCGTACCCCAGGGCTCTTCCCTCAGCCCAACTCTGTTTAACATCTACATGGCACCGCTCGCCCACGTCGTCCGTCGGCACGACCTCAACATCATCTCCTACGCCGATGACACCCAGCTGATCCTCTCCTCACCAAGGACCCCCACACCGCCAAAACCAACCTTCACGAAGGAATGAAGGCCGTCGCTGAATGGATGAGGAACAGCCGACTGAAGCTGAACTCGGACAAGACGGAGGTCCTCATCCTCGGATCCACCCCTTCGGCCTGGGACGACTCCTGGTGGCTGACCGCACTGGGAACCGCCCCAACACCCACCGACCACGCACGCAACCTAGGGGTCATCCTCGACTCCACCCGCTCCATGACTAAACAGGTCAACGCCGTCTCCTCCGCCTGCTTCAACACCCTCCGCATGCTCCGCAGGATCTACAAGTGGATCCCCCCTGAAACGAGAAGAACGGTCACCCAGGCCCTCGTCAGCAGCAGGTTGGACTACGGAAACGCCCTCTATGCAGGAGCCTCGGCCAAACTCCTGAGACGGCTCCAACGCATCCAGAACGCCTCTGCATGCCTGATCCTCGACATCCCTCGCCGCAGCCACATCACACCCCACCTGAGAGACCTGCACTGGCTCCCGGTCAACAAGAGGATAACCTTCAAGCTCCTCACCCACGCACACAAGGCACTCCACAACACCGGACCAACGTACCTCAACAGACGACTCAGCTTCTACACCCCCACCCGCCAGCTCCGCTCCGCCGACTTCGCCCTCGCCACAGTCCCCCGCTTCCGAAGAGCGACCTCCGGTGGCAGATCGTTCTCCCACCTCGCCGCCAAGACCTGGAACACCCTCCCCATCCACCTACGGCAGACCCAAGACCTGCTGACCTTCAGAAAACTCCTCAAGACCTGGCTTTTCGAGCAGTAGCAGCATTCCCCACCCCAGCGCCTTGAGACCCTCACGGGTGAGTAGTGCGCTTTACAAATGATATGATTGATTGATTGATTGATTGAAAGTTCAAACAGCAAGGGTCCCTGACTTGAGCGGCACAGAGTTAGTGGCCCCGGAGGCACTGCGGCCGGCACAGGCACACCGCCACGGGACGGTGACTTGCGGTGCACTGATGTAGGGCCACGGGAGCTGAGAGGGTCCTTGTCGATGTCCAAGGTGAATGTCGCGGAGTGTTCCGGGGGACAGTGGAATGTGTTCTTCCAGGGCATGATGCAGAGTGCAGAACCAAGCAGAAACCGGCAATATGGCGGAGATGAATGCTACAGACTCGTTCTTAACACCAAGTCAGTATCAGCTACATGATGATGAAGACAACCCCCAGGCCATATACTCAGACGCCACCAAAGTTCAACCAGAGAGTGTCCATGAATTTCGGTACACAGAGTTAGTGGCACCAGAGCTGGAAGGTGATGCAGTCTGTGATGATGCCTGTGCACTGATATGAACTCTGCCATAAACAAATCAAGGCTCAGATCCAAATGTTTGACCTACTTGACCACAGTGTAGGCCGGAGGCAGCGGTCCGCATGGGCCCACAGACACGTGTCGTTGCGTTGCTATGCACAGATTTGCTGGCACCAGATCGAAGGGAGTACAGTGAAATAAAGGCTGCCATAAATATATGACCTCGGACATCATGAAATCAAGACTCCGTTCCATATGTGTGACCTACTGGACTGCAGTGTAGGCTGGAGGCAGCGGTCAGCAAGGGCCAACCGCTGTCCAGCCAGCTCCTCCTGGAACTCTCACACACGACGTTGGAATGGCATGTGGCGATGATTTGTGGTTGACGGAGGTAGAAGCACCAGAGCTGAGCGTGTGTGCAGCCTGCGACGATGCCGTGTCCTGCCTGGTCCGGACTGGGTTGGATTAGTGAGAGGCCTGCTGGACCGCAGTGTAGGCCGAAGGCAGTAGTCAGCAAGGGCCCACAGCCACGTGTCGTTGGCTTGCGATGCACAGAGTTAGTGGCACCAGAGCAGTTGTTGGTAGTGTTCGATCACCTCTGTAACGATGATCCTTTTTTCCTCCGAACTGAACCGCGTCTTCCTCTTACTCCTCCCCTTGCGTACAATGATATGAACTCTGCCATGAAGAAATCAAGACTCAGTTCCAAATGTGTGGCCTCCTCGACCGCAGTGTAGGCCGAAGGCAGTAGGCAGCAAGGGACCACAGACAGGTGTCGTTCGGATGCTATGCACAGAGTTGGTGGCACCACATCGAAGGAAGTACAGTGATATCAACTCAGCCATAAAGTGTGTACTCTGCCATTGCATAATCAAGACTCAGTTCCAAATGTGTGACCTACTTGACCGCAGTGTAGGCCGGTGGAGTACGTCAACGAGAAAGGAGTGCTGGGTGCCTGTGTCGCGGAGGCCGTGATGGTCTGAGGACGCTGCCAAGGTCGCGGTCCTCGGGCTTGGAGTTTGCACAGGCACATGGTGGGCCCTGTTTGACACACGCCGGTGTCGGCAGGTGAGCGGTGTGGCCTGGTTGCGCAGGGGCGGCCAAGACGGGTCTGGTGATCTGGGGCCTGGGGTGCAGCAGGCGCACATGATCGCAGGCACCTCCGCTCACGGCGTCGGCCTCGTGGTCGGCTGTGAGGCGCCGCCCTGGAGAAACCTTGGCCATTGCGGAAGAGAACCACGCCCAGAGCAACGGGCTTTTTATTCCTACCCCTACGCTGGCCTGGCGTACGCCCGCCCAGACCACTACGCTCACGCTTACAGGGGGGGACGTAACAAGCTACATTTCCGCGATCTTCCCCACTGCCTGGGGTAACATGGTTGCGTGCACTGTTCACTACACTCCAGACACCAGCAGTGAATGTCGACATGGGCATGTCTGTGGTCTGCATACTGCAGTCTGGCCAGCACATCCACGCCACACTTGTCATTGTGTACATTCTCATTCGTGTGTCACTTGCCTCCTTTGCACATGCCTGGTTCCCACCTCTCCACACATTCTGCTGTTGTGTGGCTGAGGTGCCATGCCGTTGATGGCTTGTGTACATGGCTAAACAAGGTTACCACAGTAAGTTGTGCTGTCGTGTCTGGTAGGTGGGCATGTTGTATGTGAGTTTGTGACGTGTGCATTCCCAGAGTGGTGAGTTGCATGATTGTGGAGTTGAGTTGTGTGGTGTGTTCATTTGGTACTTACCAACGAGCAATGCATTTGCTTAGGTGCCTGCCTCAAAGCGCTGGTTGATGATGGACTGTCGGAAGATGAAGGAATCATGCACATTGCCTGGGTAGTTGGCGATGACATTGGTGAAGAGTCCCCGGTGGTCCACTATTGCCTGCACATTGATGGAATGCGTGTGCTTTCTGTTGTGGTAATTGTGTGCAGTGTCGGCAGGGGGCACAAGTTGGACATGTGTGCAGTCAATTGCCCCCAACATGTGCGGGAAGCCTGCTATGGCGTAGAAGCCTTGCTTGGTCTCCAGCTGTTCCTGCGCAGTGTGGGGGAAGTACAGGTACTGGGGTACCAAGCTGATGATGGCATCCAGGACAGGTGTGAGGAACTTGGATAGGGCTGGCTGTGAGACTCCTCCGACTCTGGCGGTTGTTGGTTGGTAGGCCAACAAGTGCAGCACAGCCAGCAGCTTTGTCTGAGGTGGGATGTTGGTTGTCCGCTGTGTTGGTACCGTCAGCCTGTGGTCAATGATGGTCAGGATGCGGAGGATGGTTGTCCTTTTGAGCCTGTAGTGGGCAATGACATTCTCTGGTGTTAAGTCTGTGAGGCTGGTGCGTTTTCTGAAGGTCTGCTGTCTTTGTCTGCGCTGCCTCTGTGGTAGTCCGAGGGGGACCCGGGGGGGGGTGGCGGACCTGGGGGTGGTGGCGGTGGGTGTTGTGGCCCTGTTGGGGCTCCGAGCTGCATGATCAGTAGCTCCATGGCATCTGTTGATCTTCTGGTGTGGCTCTGGGCTGGGCTCCCTTTTATGGTGCAGGTTGTCGTCCGACTTTACACCAGGTCAGAGCAGGTGTTAAATCCCTGCTGCTAACGCGCCTTATCGCCTGTTTTGGGATCTTATCGCCAATCTGGCTGGTCGTTGAGAATGTTGAGGAGTGGTGGTGTCGCTGCTTTTTGCACGGGAACTCCTACTCTGCATCTCATTAGCGTTAGTTGCCGGGGTCATCTGTGGCGATGTTTTTTGCGGCTGCTATCGCAGGAAAAATGGTGATATCAGCGGTTAGCACCGGTTTGTGAATGGGGCGATAACTTTATCGCCACTTTGGCTGCGATAACGTGCCGATAACTCGGTGATAAGTCCTTGAGAATATACCCCTTAGAGTGCTCCACAGCCAAACCGCTTTCTTTCAAAATACTCCAACCTTCAGCTAAATTTTTGTAATGCTCACTTCTGTCCTTTCAGAACACCAACATGTCATCTAGAAGTATCTGACATTCATATGTTTACCAAAAAGTTGAAACATTATCTTTTGGAAGATAGCAGCATCTCTTATATTGGAAACCACCTATGGCAGTGACCAATGCAGTAAAACATTTACTCTCTTCATTTAACTGTAGTTGGTGATACACTGCTGAGATATTGATAGTTAAAAACCATACTGCACCCATCACCAAAGCTAACATTTCAGAAATTTTAGGGAGAGGAAATTTGTCCACAACAATGTTACTTAGATGGCGCAAGTCAATGCATAATCTTATCTTCCCATTACTCTGTCTTGCAACTACACCTGAGAAATCCACTCTGAGGACTCCATATGCTCAATTTATGTCAGCTTTAAATATTTCCTCTAATTCCTTTTCCACCTCTACGCTGAGAGAAATGGGAATATTCCTCACTTTGTGTATCATAGGACATGCATCCTTTTTCAAAATTATGCGATGCTCAAAGTTCTTAAGTTTACCAATGGCACCACAGAACACTTCTGGGAAATTCTTTAACACTTTTGCACCAATAATTTCATCCTCATCCATTATCATGACAGGGTCAGGATTGTTATGATTCAAAATATTGTCCAGCTCTCCTTGATCTCTCCAACCCAGAGCAGAGGGGCCCTTCCTTGAAATGTATAACTTCCAGCAAGACTCTCTATTCTTAAACCTGAAAACCAAAGGTCTGTACCTAATAATGTCTATTTTTTCTCCTGAAAATCCCTCTAGGTGAATATCTGTTTGTAGAAGTTTCTCTCCTAATAGCTTGACAAACATTATCCTCCATATGTCCTCATTAACAATTGTGTAAGGAAATCCAGAGTCTGCATACATTTGTACTTCTAGACCTCTAATCATCATCAAACATAAGGGTTTTTATCCTCTCCCCTATGCTTCTGTCATTATTTACATGAACAATTCCTTGGACTCAAAATTCTCTGCATTCTCATCAGAATCTTAAATAGTAAGTCTTTTAATTTGCCTTCATCATAGCTAGAGCTACCTTCATCCACACACTTAACCTTATTACACCACGCAGCCCCTCTGGACGGAACACCACTGCGTACACTTCTCTTTCAACACTGCCACTGCTCACAAACCCACTCCAAGCCCACGCGAAGGAACTGGAGCAAGGTCACAGAGGAGCACCTCAACGCCACCCTCATCCACGACCCCCCCTTCCCCGCCTTGACTGATGCCAACTTTGCAGCCAAGGAACTACACCGCTGGATCACCAACTGCGCAGACCAGCTCGCACCCCTCCGCAACCCCGCCAGACAACACCCCTTGAAGGCCACCTGGTTCACCATCGACCTCCAAGAAGCCAGACGCACCTGCAGACGTCTCAAAAAATGATGGAGAAACAGCAAAACCACCGAAGACCAGACCTCCTACAAGAACGCCATGACAGAATACCACCAACTCCTAAGATCCACCAAAAGAACCTTCATCCAGAACAAAATCCTCACCAACTCCAGCAACTCGAAGGAACGCTTCAGCATCATCCAGCAATTCACCAAACTCCCCAGCGAAGCCACGGACATCACAGTCTCCCAGGACCTCTGCAACAAGCTCGGCTCCTACTTCCATCTGAAAATCAAGGCCCTCTATGACAACTTCAGCGAACAGACTCCAGAAACTATCCGTCCCCCCAGCGCCAACACCCATCCCACCATAACCGCCTGGGCCCCAGTCACCACCGAAGATACCACCACGACCATGAAGAGCAAACACTCAGGAGTCCCCGTGGACCCCTGCCCGCCGCACATCTTCCACAGAGCCGCCACCGCCGCCATAGAGCCTGAGCTACAACGCACCATCAACGCCACCTTCGAATCTGGCACTTTCCCCTACGACTGGAAACGCACAGAAGTCAAGCCCCTCCTCAAGAAACCCTCTGCAGAGCTGACGGACCTGAAAAACTACTGACCCATTTCTCTCCTTCCCTTCGCAGCCAAAGTCACCGAGAAGTTCGTCAACCCCCAGCTGATAAACTTCATCGAAGAGAACGCCTTCCTCGACTCTTCCCAATCCGGATTCCGCAGTAACCACAGCACAGAGATAGCATTCCTTGCCGCCACAGATGACATCTTCAAGCTCCTCGATCAAGGCCACTTTGCGGCCCTCATTCTTCTAGACCTCTCTGCAGCCTTCAACACCGTTTCCCACCGCACTATTGCAGCCAGACTCCACGACGCCGGCACACAGGGAACCGCCCTCAACTGGCTCCACTCCTTCCTCCTCGGCAGAACCCAAAGGATCAGACTCCCGCCTTTCCTCTCCGAACCCACAGAGATCAACTGCGGAGTACCTCAAGGATTATCGCTTAGTCCCACGCTCTTCAACATCTACATGGGCCCCTCGCCTCCATCGTCAGACAGCATGGACTCAGCATAGTATCCTACGCCACTCCACCCATTTCATTCATGGGCTCCCCCCCTCCACTGGCCAAAACGCTGGTGGTGGTTGAAGAGAAAAATTCTGTGCAGCCATGGTGAAGTTTCCAAAGGAAATTCAGCATCCTTTCTTCACTTAAAAAAGGGGATTCATTCGCTGAAATACTGTAGGGCAAAAGCTGAAGGATAAATCCTGGACCAGTTTCCTTACTTCACCGAGTAGGGACTAGTTTACTTATCCTCAATTCCAATATATATATAATAATAAGCATTCAATGAATACCAGCGTTAGCCCAAATGTCCCAAAAGAAACCACAAAAGAACCTGTTCTTCACCCAGTTTCAATATGTCGTTCCCTGCAGGCACAAACGCTGAAACGCATTGAAAAAACACTACAAAATGAAGGGTTAATAGCTGTTAAAACTGCTGCTTATCAGCACACAATAAGCTCTCCCGTAGGCTTTCAGCAAACCAAAGATGGCGGCAGGTTGCATGATCCTGAAACATGAGAAATGTGTGCTGCATTGCGTTTCACAATATGCCAAGCAAGTGTGGAGCATTCCACAGCCTCCGAATGAACATGTGCTTGCTCACAATATGTTGTTTATGTATGTGCTCCACACGTTCCAGACATGGAACATCAGTTGCGAAGACAGGAATCCTTGAAACGAATCTCAGAGTGCCACAGTGAAAGAATGTTGAAGTACTTTCAGAAGATGCCGCTGAGCTCCAAAAGGTACTGTCTGTCGCAAGAATACTCCAGTAGTCAGTCAAAGATTCTTTATTCGGCCACTAAAAGCACACAAATAAAACAGTTAAAAATACAATAACGTCTAGGGCTATGTATACAGACGAATAGGGATAAAAGCTCATTATTAAAAACAAACTCAAAATGCCATTCTAAGTATAAAATTCATCAAATAAAGTGCAAAAGTGACAGAGCATTGGGAGGGTAAACAAGCTACATAATCATGCCATATCATATACAAAACGGGCACGTATATTTCCCACAAAGCATTAGACTGATTCAGCCTAACTACAACATAAGCATCTTCTTCCTAAGTCTTAAAGCCCCTGTAAAGAAACTTGCGACCCCAAAACAGACCATAGGGGAGGAAAGCATTTGTAGATATAATAATGCAGGACTTACTTGGACAAATTGGCCAGATCTAAGGAGCATCAGAATACATTTTTTACACAGGGGGTCATAAAATTCACAGAAGAACGTAAAATGTAAAGTGTCCTGGTCAGACAAATTGTCACATGGACATGGCTTTAAAGCACCAGGCTTCGTGTAGCCTTTAGGAGAGGCTAATAACCAATGTATGAGGTTCAATGTGAATCTTGTTAACACAAAGCGATGGTGCACATTGATGACCAGTGACAGATAAGGCTGCACCTGTGGACTCAAACTAAATGTGATATATTTTCTCACCATTGGCTTTGCTAGTTCCTTGCCCTCCCTTAACCCCTGCTGCCTGGCCAGAAACAAATGTTTGATATTCCCAATATCTACTGGGCGTAACGGTTGGTATACTGGTCAGGGCAGCCTAGCCACCTCGTCTGCTCCATTATGTACTTTAACCATCGGATAGACAGAGCCCCCTCAAGTGCAGTGCAATCTGCTATAACAAGTTGGTTTAAGGTGGTGGCAGTGCAGGACCAGATTCTCATCCAGCGCAGTAAGGGCACGACGGCAATAAGATCAGAGATATATCCCATGCCAAGCTCTTCATGCAACATAAAGGCTGGAGTACAGGGGGTAGAGGGGCAGCGAGGAACCTGCGCATAAATTTGTTTTCCATCCTCTGTATATCTCTCACGTCCTTGTATCCCCACACATCACAGCCATAAGTGGCCATAGGGATACATTTTTCTCTATACACCTTTAGCAGGGCAGGTACAGGCTTTGTCCCTAGTCTTTTTGCAAAGTCCATGGTTGCCTCCACTGCACTCGCCAAAACATTCTTCTTATGTGTTCTTTGCACAACCCAGGTCCCTCGGTCATCAAACAGCACACCCAAGTAAGGGAAGGTTGAAGTGGCAAGATCGAGTGAATCCATAAACTCAATAAAAGCATTTAAAGGTTTTTGAAGACCTACAGCAGTCCTAGCAAACAACACCGTGTACTCCAGTAGTTATTCCAATACAATTGCTTGAATTGTTCTTGAAAACGAAAAAAATGCAAATACTCCTTTTATCTCCAAAATCGTGAGTTCTTTGTGTTGCAACCAGCTCGTCGTCCAATTGTAAAGATGAAGTCCACGAAATATGAAAAGTAAACCTCTTTATTAAGTTGAAACACCAGTATATGGAGTGAACACCAGACGCAGCCTTGCCTGCTCCGTTTCCTTGCATCTGCCGGTCCTAACTCCCGTAGGATCTAGAACACGGCAGAGGCACAGGCTTAACAGCTAAATACAAATCATAACAAGAACATCCACGTGCAAAATGTACATAAGAAAATGCGTGCGCAGTCATGTGTGTTAATACACATACTAAACATAGCAAAAGGACTTACCTGTTGTCCGCCGCATCGTGCTCTTCTGCTCCTCTCCACTGCAGGCACAGGCTCCCAGACTCCCCTGCGGCCAATCCAGACGCTGCTCTCATGCTTCTGGCAGTATGAGAGCAGCATCCTGATTGGCTTGAGTGCCCTCAATTTGCACTCCCAGAGATACTGGGAGCATGTGTCTGCTGTCTCCAACCTGGCAACGCAGCTCGGGTTGGAGACAGCTCAGTGCGCATGTCGGTTTGGCTGTCCTAGGACAGCTGGCCAAACCCACATGCGCACTTACAACAGTGCCCACCACTCACCCTTCATCACGGTTACCCCGATGGCCCCATCCCCAAGGACTCAGCCGGGGAAGGAAAAATAAAACGATAATGAACACTTATTATTTTTCACGTTTTTAGGCTGCAGGCGGAGGGGGGGCGATGCTCCTCCGCCATAGCAGGGGAGACGCCGCTGGTTGATTCAGTTTCTTTAGAGGCTCCAGAGGTTGCTTTTACCTTTGGAAAAGTCTGTATGGCCAGGGCCGTCCATTGACTCCAACTCCACTTTGAAATTGTCTTCAGACTTGGCTCCTGTCCGGTTGAGCCGGTGCCTGGCTCTGCTTTGGCACTGAGCCCAGTACTGCCAGATCCGCGCCTGGGTTATTTTGACACCTAGTGATGACACTGCTGAGATGGGTTTGCTGGGCGTACCTTGGTCCTCTGCAGCTCCTTCCCATGTCCCCAAAGGGACTTAAGGTGTTTCTGGGCTCATCTTATGCCCCTCCACCACCAATTGGTTTCAGACGGACAGTTTGCACCGTTTCAAACTTCAACATGTTCTGCTCTGCAGCTGAAGGCTTGTGAAAACTAAAGCAGCAGTGCAGGACCCTCATCCACTTCTCCAAATGTCATTGCCAAAGGTAAGTAACACTTTCTACAGGCTCTGAGGAAGTCTAAGGAGCCAAGGCTTAGCCTCTAGTGGTGCACCAACAAGGCTAACAGAAAGAAAGGTAGTGTTTAGTCTACCCCGGCATCTTCTGACACTGAGAGGCATTTCTATAGCCATCTGAGCTGGTCCAGGACAGTGTAATGTAATTATGTGTAGCTTCATACACTGGGGCAGTGGGCAGAGACAATGTGTTGATACTGTTCATATGCGTGGGAGATTGACTAAGGGGTGGTAAATTGGCTGGGTAAGAGTTATTACCTTGTTTAATAAATTAGATTTCAAACTATTTGCAGTCAAAATGTGCCTTTTTAATTTTAGATGCTGATTGTAGATCCATATTTGTCTACTTTCTGTTTGTTTTTATATATGTTTTTTGTTTTTCCTGTAGACTGGAGATGGGCCCGCAGCTTTGCAGGTAACTAGACCATCCTTCTTTTTGATCCTTTACTTCTTAATTCGCTTGCATTGGTACATGTTATGTGAGTATTTGCAGGGAGGAGTATCTAAGAGTCTCTCTGTGTATTATTTTGATATCAATCATATATTAACAATGTGCAGCACGTCGGAGCGTCTCTGCTGTTAGACAGGTGGGCTCTTTCTGTGTGTTCTGGTGTTGATGCTTTGGCAATAGAGCACATCTGAATATAGAGCAGCTCTTTTGGAGAGAACGGATAAAAAGCATCATTGCTTTCTGTGCCACTGCTGGGGATGTGCACCACTTCTAGGTGCTGCTCCACATTTGGGGTCTGCAGCACTGCTGAGATGTGCGCCGCTGATGGGGCCAGGTGCACTGCCAGAGTCTGTTGAGCTGCTCAGCTTGGGAGCACTACTGGGGTCTGCACCACTTCTGGGGTCTGTACCACTCCTAAGGTCTGCACCACTTCTGGGATCTGCACCACTGCTAAGATCTGCACCTCTCCTGGGGTCTGTAGACCTTCTGGGATCTGTAGTGTTGCTGGGGTCTAGCCTGCTGCAAGTGTATGCACTGATCCTGGGGTCTGCAGCGCTGCTGGGTCTTTGATGGCTGGTCATGGAGTTCCTAGAATAGAAGCCTTACAATGTATGTCAAAGCATAGTTTACATCTCTATATACTCCATTTAGAGTCCCTAGGCTGGATCACAAAATCATTTTGACTGGTGCTATTTCATGCCCTTGGTGGCAAGTTAAAGCAGTGCTTGGTGTAAACACCTTTTATCACCATATTATGAAAGCAGATTTCTGGAGATGGTAATGTGTCGTAAGAATGTTTATGCATATGTGTTGTGTGGCATTTTGTTAATGGTGTGAATTGTTTTGTTGATTATTATGCCACCATGTTTTTGTGCTGCATTACTGCCAAGTGAAGTTGTGTTCTATTGCGGTTGCTGTATTGTGGTGGGCTTTAATTGTTTCTTTATGTTATGCCTTGTTATGTTTCAATTGTTTTGTTATGTTGTTTTCTGTATGATATTGTTATTTTCTGGTATTTACTTCATATGTCAATAATTGCTGCTACATTTCCATTCGAAAGCGGCAGCACAAGCCTCTTCATTCCCTGTGATGCACAATCACTTACCACTGTGTAAGGTGGTAAAATAGCACATCACCACCTTTTCAGCTATTTAAGACACTAGCTAGGCTAAAACTGTAGCAGGGACTGTGTCAATAGCAGTGCTTCGCTGTATCCACAGCCATTCACTTGATATGTGCTGGACCATTCACTGACCAGCACAGCCCTTGGCCCCACCACAGCACTTCATTCTCTGTAGAGCCAGTCACTGACCAGCACTGCCCAATCCAGATGAGGCCTTTACTATCTGAACACTCCTCGCTTCACAGGAACAGTCTCCACTTTGCACAGACTTCTATACTCTGCAAGGCCATCGCCTTTCAGGCTGCCCTGAAGTCTCAGCTAAACTATCTGCACAGCCCCTGTCTCTCTGGACAATCTTCTTCTACTCTCTGCACAGTCCTCCACCTGCATAGTTCTCTTCGCAGGCCCCACTCTGCACATCTCTCCATTGTATATAGCTCACCACCCTCATAACAGCGCATATTCCTTCACTCCCACCACACTATTAACACACAGGTTTCTACCCTAAACATCTTCCCACTCTCATCACAACCACCACTGTCTAGAAGCCATCTGCAAGGGGTTCAGGTCTTTGCACAGCCACTGGGGAGTGCTGCACTCTGCACAATACTTTCCGCACCCTCCTACAATCCCACAAAAGCTCTACACTATCTATGTACCTCTGACTTCAGTCCCACTCTCTGCACAGCTTGCCATTTCTCCAAGCAGTGACACTTGCCTAACCCAATCACTCACTGTACATCACCACTCTCTTCACAACACTCACAGTTGCATCATCTTCTACCCCTGGGCAGTGCTGTCTGCTTTCTGTACCATCCTCCAGTCACTTCTTACTCCCATTATATGAAGCACATACCAATGGTGACGTTTGATATTTAGTGGACCAGTTCATAATATTTAAGTAAGGCATATGCACATATTGCTTGAAATTGTAGCTTTAGATTCCGAATATGTGTAATCACAAATATAGTCCCATTCGCTACTAGTGTTCTTGCAGTGAAAATCAAAGTGCTGCTCTGAGGATTTTTACTGCTCCATTAAATGGAATCAAATAACTGTCTTCTTAATTCTCTTCCCCTTTTTTGTCCTCTTCATATGTGTGCACTTCTCTGGCTAGACAGCTACCTGTTACCCTGCTAAGTAACAGAAATGGGACACAGCAGGATACAGATGGACAGAAACATTTAGAGACCAGTATAGCAAGAGATTTGAAATCAAGGGAGAGGAAGAGATGAAGAAATATATGTAAAGTAGGGAGAGAAGTTCATAGAGAAAGGTGAGGTAGCCAGAAGGAAAGATAAGGCGAGGTAGAAAGTAGGCTGAAGGTAAACAAAGAGGGGTAGAGAGATATGAAAGGTTTTATAGTGTGGTAAGAGAGAAAGCGATAGGGAGAATAAACTGTAGGGAGAAGCAGAAGAGTACAGTACTCCAAGGAGTGAGATGGAGAGAGACATAATGTAGAAAAATAAGTTAATTAGAGAGAGGTAAAGACAGCAAGATTTAGATGAAAAAATAGAGACTTTGAGGAAAAACCAAGCGATGCAAGGTACAGAGAGAGTAAAATGAGAAGAGTGGGGAAGAGAGAAAAGTCGAGGTATGGGTGAAGGGTAGAAATAGAAATGTGGTGTAGAGCAAAAAGAGTAAGCTGAGAGGCATCCTTGAAATAGAGAAAGACAGGTGATGTTTATAGAGAGTTGTGAGATTGAAAGAAGGAAGACATGGTGAGGTAGGGAAATCTATAAAGAAACAGGTTGCGAGAGATAGTTGAAATGGAGAAGTAGATCCAGAGAGAGAGAGATACATTTTTGAGAGAGAGCATAAGAGAGAAAGAGGAGTTGATTATTGAGGAAAGAACAGGTGGAGGTGGAGAAATAGTGGTAGCCAAAAAGGGTTAAAATATTTAGAGAGGTGAAGGAAAGGGACCTGAGGTAATATGAAAGAAAGCAGTGGTGGCAAAGTGAGGTAGTGAAATAATGGTAAAGTAAATTGCGAAGGTAGGTTGTAAGAGAGCAATGGGGTAGAAAGAGGTGACATAGACAGATAAGAGTTAGAGCGAGAACTGAGAGAGAAAAGTGAGGGGTGATGAGGTAGAGAAAGTCCTGAGATGAGAAATAGGCAAGTTGGTAGAGACACTGGGAGAGGGGTAGAGAGATGAGGTAAAGATGGAGATGATGTTGTGTGTAAACCGAAGTAGATGGAGGAGAGGTACTGGAAGATCAGTTGTAAAAAGTGCAGTAAGATTAAAGAGAGGAATGAGGTAGAGAGAAAGAGTAGAGGTAGAGAAAGGGGATTGAGGGATATAGATATAGATGTAGGCACAGAGTGATCTAGAGAGGCACGGTCATGGTAGAGAGATGAAGGCAAGTGAAGAATATTGAGAGAGGGGTGAGGAAGACAAAGGTGAGGTTGAGAGAACTAAGATAGGCAGAGGATGAAGATACATAGAAAGGTTGAGCTAGAGAGAGGCGAAGGTAGTAGAGGTGAAGTGGAGTAAGGAGAGAGAAATGATGCAAAGATTTTTTTCAACTTAATTGCTGGCAGGCCAGGCCAGCACACTAAGGGGCAGAATTATTATTGTTTAGAAAAAAGCAGTGCCCAACCAAAGTTGCTTTGCTGTGTTGTGCAATGGGGATAAAGCAACGCAAAATCCTGTGTATTAAAAATGACCTTCTGCTGCTAATAGAAATTAATTTGTATTAGTAAATGTAACCCTAACCATTGTGTTACATTTTGAATCCTGAGTTTGTACTTCTGCATACCAAGAACTCTTAAAAAAAATGTGTACACCACAATATGCACTGACTTACATATGTACTATTCATTGTGTCTTTGTGTATTTCATTTAAAGTCCTCCGACACCATAAACGGTTATTGAAGGTGCTATGAAACAAATGAAATACATGTGAGAAAGGAGATTTGGAGGGATAAGGAGCACTGTTGGAGGTTGATAGTGAGGGAACCATTGAAGGGCCCCAATAAAGATTGTTGTATCCTGGTGCACTGTAAGCCCATAATTTACTATGCTTTAAAAGCTAATCCAATTGAATGTATAATGAAAAATGGGTTGTAGAATGCAACATTTTCCCCCAAAAACTTTCCTGGTGGGGGGGGGGACCCCCAACTGTCATGTGCTTGAGTTAGGCCCGGTAGGAATCAGTGCCGTTCTTATATGTACACAATCTTTTCCTAAAGTTGCCTTCTCTTTGCCACATCGACTTTTGACACACATTTACATTTGTGACATTTGGACTAGTTTCTTGGAAGCACCGACCTTGCTGACTCGGAACGCTTTGAGAGAAACTATCACACTGCCTTGGCATTAGGTGTAATGCCCTCAAGTGCATGATATAAATGTGTTTATTATTACATCCGTATGGCGACGGATATTCCTAACATAATTAAAGGAGACACTTCTACTGACTTTGAGGGGTCGGTCCTTGCATGCGGAAGCTTTCCTCGAGCAGCTGACTGACATCTCTATGAGGGGTGTCCAGTTCGGGACCAAGGCGGGGTCCTAAACTCTTACCCACCAGGCATAGGGTTAGATCATCCAGAAGGGGGTTTCTTGGCAAGACATACATCTGCACCCTAGACACGTAGGTTAGTGTTCTGCATCATAGGAGTACGCTAGATTGTTATATTATTGTATATGTATGCATATATAAATTCTCTAATCATCCTAAGTTTATGTTGTCCACAAACGCGCAGTTCCTACTGATTAGTAGAAACTACACGATATTGCACTGCCAACGTTGGTTGGTTTCGTATGTTGTACAAATCAACTTAGTAGTTCAATTGTGCTTCCTCAGAGATCCCTACACACCTTTTAAACCGGAGACGTCCGTGGTGGTAGGGAACATCCTCCTCAGCTGAGTAGGTATACCCTATGTATTGGCTGTTGGTACATTCAAATTTGAAAGGATATTCTTCCCGCTGTGTTAGCCAAACTCTGTAATTCATTTCTTACACAACATGGCACAAATATATTTGTGAGAACTGCAGACGTGCAGTTACTCAAAAGCTACTACGACATGGCCTCACCCTAGAGGGTGGGGATGTTACCTTTGTTGCAGAGGCACAGCAAGCATTTAGGACAGAGGTATTTTACCCTTGGGATAAATTCCCTGCTGTAGATGATGATACACAGCTATTTCACAAATATGAAGTAGGTGAAATACCTGAAGAATATACTGCATATGAGGAAATAGAAATTCCTCTAACCTACCAAAAAAATACCAATTGGTTTAAAGGTGCCCTCCCCTATGGTATAGAAGATGTGACACTGGGCCACTCAGCAATGAGGGGGAGATGTGGCCAGTCCTAGCTGGTTAAACACTGCATCCCTTTGTGGATCATTTGACCGCAGGCCAGCTGTGGGGAATATATAATAAGGTAGTGACAATATACAGCAGCCTCACACAATTTGTAATGCAGACATAAACTCTTACACCTGTGCAGACTGTTCAAGCTGTAGTACCACAGTTCGCTACACCGGATATTAGGCCTCAAAAATTGAATAGCGCAATATGAAAAATCCCCAACAAATCGGAAGAAATTCCATTTTCGATCGCACAAAAAACAAACCAGCTTGAAGCAGTATTTCCCCATACGGGCCTGCAGGAGATTCATAGGATACTAATGATTTGCTTGCCAATGGCGTCGGTTCCCCCGGTACAAGATTGTGCCACTTGCACCACAGTCTTTGCTGCAGTATATACCTGAACACATGGTACCCCTTCTCTGGTGGTTTTACCTGAAATTTCAAAACAAGTACAGAATGAGCACGGGGCAGCACCTGCCCTGGACTTAGGGATGAAACTGATGGGCAATTTTGCTGCAGTATCTGCCATAATGTTGAGTAACATTAAAGTGGAAGCAGCAGCGTTAGCCATATGCTAAAGCCTAAGGGATTTGACTTCTGCTTAACAGGAGCGCAAATTGCCAAAACCTTTTTGAAGAAACCTATGCTGTGTTGGGTAGAGATCATTTGGGAGCTGGACCAGGACAACCACAAGTAAAGAGTAATTCTGAAAAGGATAACTCTAAGCAAGCACCCGACTCTTCAACAAACAAGAAGAGGGACAATAAGAAAAACAACAAAAAAACAAAGTCACAGGGTGTGTCTCCTACGCAGGAATCTACTGAAAATCTTTACAATTTACTTAACTGTGATAATGTTAAACCACCTGAGAGGGATCAGCATACTGATATATGTTCCTCTTGTTCCTTTTCAGGGTAAATCCAATAGAAGTTCGAAGAGGGGAGGGCGGTCAGAGGGTAGATCAGAAGAGCATGCAAAACCAAGGAAGGACTCTCAACGCTCATCTGAATACATAATTAAACGGGAAGACCAGGCTAAAATATCGAAACCTCAATTTAAAAAGAAGGTAGCCGGACTAAAGGTCATGCATGCCCCAGATGTTGAGGACTCTGCTACTGAACAGGTAATGAGCACTGACAATGCTGGACAGCTGGCAGGAGTCACGATAGTTCCCAGAACCGGATTACTGTCTGGTGGGAGTAGCGCTGAGTGAGTATATCACAGTAGAAACACCTTATACCAGGGTAAGCATCCCACATCAGTTGTACGAAGTCCAACTACGGTTGGAGGGGGACGTTCCCAGATTTATAAATGTCCTCCTTTGAGAAACTCACTCAAGGTTATGACATTTTGTTGGCCGAAAAAGATTGGCCACCTGACTTCGTGATGGATTGCCCAAAAGGAGAAAATGTAATTTTTATGGCTTTCTCCAACCTCGTTCCAGAGTCAATTAAACATTCATACGCCTAGGAATGTGCGTTAGCTCCTGCGTTATACCGCAACCATGTGGGGTGGGATGACGTGGTTCACCTTATCATGATATACCATTGAGGACGACCCCACAACCTCAAAGACAATACCCAAATAAAAAACAAAGCAAAACAACAAGTTAGCGAAATCCTAGAATAACATGAATATCAAAGTGTGATTGAAAGTTGTACCTCTTCAACGAATAATCCTCTGTTTCCAGTAATGAAAACAGATCGATCATATTGTCTAGTATTGGATTACAGACACTTGAACACAGCTACTCTTACATTCGCAGTCCAAATTCATACAGTACCGCACTAATGAATAACATCGTGCGGAAGAAATACAAAACAACACTAGATATCTCCAATAGATTTTTCTGCCTAAATATAGCATCTGAAAGCAGATATTTGAAGCCTGTATGGCGCTACGTTCTCAGAAACAATTTTGCTGTTTACCTCATGGGTATAAAAATAGCCTGTGGCTTTTTTCAGCCAGTGTCACAGAATTACTGGAAACGTTTGATGACCAGGCATTGCCATAAGTCAATGCGTATACTTAATGGACAGTGACCTAATGAAACACTTGACTAGAGTGGACGCTTAATTTTGGGATATGCTCACAATGGCTACAGATCCAATTAAAAAAAGCAAAAATTGTTGTGAAGTGAAGGCAAGAGCCTGGCAACCCATTTTTAGAAAAATGTGTTGCTCCAACCACCAACCACTTTAAAGAGGTCACAATCCATATTAGGATTCCTAAATTTTGACAGAACATACGTTCCTGATTGTACAGAATGTGTAAAACCATTCTACGATCTGATTCGTCAAGATTATTTAAGCACACATTGCACACATATGTAAATACAACGAACCAAGTGATCAGTGCAATTGTGGGTGCATCAGGGTATACATTTTTCACGTTCAATGAAGGTGACATAGTACTGATCGCAAATAAATCGCATCTCTATACAAATGCTGAAATGCATTTTGCACCAACTGAAAAAATACTGACAGCAGTTAAGACTTCTGTTGTCACGACTGAACAAATCAATACTGTATTAAAGAAAAGGCAGTTTCTTCCAAAGTTAGAGTACAAAAGGCAGTTTAAATACCTGCTAGAAAAACCCCGTTGTTCCATGTCTTTGGGGCTACTGCAGGTGTTACTTAAACTAATTCAGGGCCCTTTGCGCTTGGCACCCAAGATGGCGTCCACTGGGAAAAGGCCGAACTAAGTAGCCAGTCTAGTATTTGTTCACGGAGAGAAGTGAAGCGGTTATCGCGGTCACACGCACTTCAACTGAAACTTTTTGACGAGAAGAAGCATTCCAGTTCCGCACTTGCCTTGTGAGGAGAATTCTCCTCAGGAGAGTAGCGTCTTTACTTCGCTACTGCCCCTGAACTTCCAAGCACCACTTTGGTGTTCATGAAAAAGCGTTCCTGGAAGGGTTAACATTCAGTTTCTCTCTTGAGTACCTACTCATTAAGGTAGATGAAGAATCCTGACTGCATAACCATGAGTAAAGTTTCCGTCCTTTTGATTGTCTTCAGTTTGCAGAGAGGAGTTCAAAGTAAGTTGTTAAGGCATAAAAGAATTTGAAGAGACTCTTTCATATTTACCTATACAATTTTGAACACAAAATCTGTGAATGAAAAGAACTTTCTAAACCTACGATCCACTCTATTAGAGACATTCATCATTTATTAAACATTGAAATCTAGAAACGAAGAGGCAAGTTTCAATACTGTGGTAGCAATTGAAAATAGCAAATAAAGCAGGACAAGTGCAAGAGGAAATAAATTTCACAAGAGACAAAAGAAAGAGAAAAGGTTAATCATAATTAATAAATAAATATATATATATATATATATATATATATATATATTCACTGAAAAAACCATAGGTTTCAGGGGCGTTATAGTTAGTTGGACATTTCACTCGTACAAAACCATAGAAATTCCCCCGTTATAGTTAGTTCAGCTAACTATAACTCGCGCGCCCGCAATGCACTGCTGATGACGTCACATATTACATCACTCATGACATGGTCAGTGACCTCACTCATGACATCACTGATGACATCTCAAATGACATCACTGATGACATCACTGATGACATCATCCTTGTGATAGAGTGGCAGACCTCCTCTCACCCTAATATAACCTTTGATACACACACTCAAAAATACAAACTAACATTTTCAAAACAATGGACATACCAATACCAGTTACAACACACCTATTCAGTAATTCCAAGATCTACACACACATCCACTCATTCACCAACAGTCCCTATACAGTCACTCATACATGTACTCACTCATCATATGTACTCATACACCTATACATCCTGTTACACACCGCCACTCATCCATAGAGTTACTCACACACATAGTCACACATGCAAACAAAGTATCAAACATCCATTTACTTGCATATACAGTTATACACACACTACCACACTTACTTCTACAGAAACTTACACATACTTACTCTCTTAAACAATCACTTATAGAAACACCTACTTATTTGTACAGGAACTCTTCCAATCTCTCACTCTCACATATACTCACTTATATACACCAATACTCACATATACTAGTTTAAAACATATGTAGTTACTCATAAAGACACTATTGAGACAGTCATTCACTCACTAACACACCCATACACATACTCATCCACCTATACAGTCCTGCACACATGCTGTCTTCAACACATACAAACAGTGAGTCACTCATTCATGCATCTATGCACTAAGTAATACCCCCACCGAACCATACAGACACTCAGACACTCATACTGATACTCAAAAACCAACTAATAACCCATATAGACACTCATGTAGCTACTCACCAACCCATGCAGCCACTTATACACAAAGTGAGAGACTGATACAGATATTTTCATATTTAAACATTACTCACTAACCCATGTATTCACTAAGATACACTTAGTCAGTTATACAATCAATTTTACAAAAAAATCATCCATTTAGACACTTATATACCCATTTATTCTTCCATCGACCTTGAGATATACATATATAAAACATATTTAATTTTCAGAAAAACACACATTCACTGGATGATGTCATCAGTGATGTCATTTGAGATGTCATCAGTGATGTCATGAGTGATGTCACTGACCATGTCATGAGTGATGTAATATGTGACGTCATCAGCAGTGCAGCGAGTTATAGTTAGCTGAACTAACTATAACGGGGGAATTTCTATGGTTTTGTACGAGTGAAATGTCCAACTAACTATAACGCCCCTGAAACCTATGGTTTTTTCAGTGAATTTCTAAGGTTTTTTAAATGCTAATTTCTAACTATAACGTGCCTGAAACCTATGGTTTTTTCAGTGAATATATATATATATTTATTATACTATATATACATGTGAAAATGTCTCGGTCCCCTGTTTGCCTCGGTGGCACGGAAAAAATGGGTGGAACTGACGTCAGCACGCCGACGAGGTCCTCTTATGGCTCCGATGACGTCATACGGTGTCGCGAGCGGAGCCGTGCTCGTTGACGTGGGAGATCTAGGAAAGAATTTCCGTGGAATGCTGGTGCAGGGGATATTCACCTAAGTGTTCAGGCTAGTCCTTTGGGAGCAACTGTTTATGTTGCCACTCCAGAAACCGAAACCAGTGATCCGAGGGCAGAGGCCCTGCAGATGGCACACGAGGTGGGGTGCCCAGTCGTGTGCACCGGCGGGGCAGCGAAGTGACAAGCACCACAACCCACGAAAAAGGTAACGAGGGCACTGAATAACACAGGATCTTCTCTTTGTATCTGGCAGGAACAACGAAGTTAAAATGCCCTAGTACCAAAATGTAGAATTAGTGCTACAACGGTCTTCAAGAGGACCTCCCGTACCCTGGAGGCGGCACATGGGTCACGCGGTACGGTCATACTGCTGTGGGACGCACACTCGTTGACCTCTCATGGCACTGCTCCACACTTCAGGGAGGACGCTTTCCATTAGCTATGTTTTCTGATGACATGTCGCGCCGGCCCCGTCCAACAACAGAACTCCTTTAGATCCAAACAGACTCTTCCACTCTCTCACCGGAAGTGAAACCAGGCCACGTGGACACTTTCACAATACAACAGCCGGGAATGCACTTTTCGGTAAAAAAAACACATTCCTTCCTCCTAATTAATCAAATAAACGTCTCACTGAAGAACGGGGGCCAGCTTCGATCGGTAAACAGCCGTTACAACGACTTTTTTACTTTGCGATACCATTACAACGCATGCATTACCACGCATGCGTTGTACATCACGAAGTCATTACTACGCATTTTTTTAGAACGCATGGTCATTTACCACGCATGCCTTTACAACGAATTTTGTTGTAAAGGTATGTATGGTAAATGACCATGCGTTCTAAAAACATGTAGACGATCCATGTCGTTGTAAGGAAACAGAGGCTGTTCCGTTTCCTCACAACGACGTGCACCGCCCTCAGAGATGACGTGAAGCAGGAACCACGAGGAGAGAGGAACCATGAGGAGTGAGAGGTAAGGGGATTGGGCATGGGGTGGGGGTTTCTTTTCTAGGGCTTAGGGTAGTGCAGTGGTGTTTGGGTGGTGTAGGGGGTCGTGCTGGGGGTAGTGTTTTAGGGTTTAGGGTAGTGCAGTGGTGTTTGGGTAGTGTAGGGGTCATGCTGGGGTAGTGTTTTAGGGTTTAGGGTAGTGCAGTAGTGTAGGGGGTCGTGCTGGGGGTAGTGTTTTAGGGTTTAGGGTAGTGCAGTGGTGTATGGGTAGTGTAGGGGGTCGTGCTGGGGTAGTGTTTTAGGGTTTAAGGTAGTGCAGTGGTGTTTGAGTAGTGTAGGGGGTCATGCTGGTGGTAGTGTTTTAGGGTTTAGGGTAGTGCAGTGGTGTTTGTGTAGTGTAGGGGGTCATGCTGGGGGTAGTGTTTTATGGTTTAGGGTATTGCAGTGGTGTTTGGGTAGTGTAGGGGATCGTGCTGGGGGTAGATTTAGGGTTTAGGGTAGTGCAGTGGTGTTTGGGTAGCGTAGGGAGTCGTGCTGGGGGTAGTGTTTTAGGGTTTAGGGTAGTGCAGTGGTGTTTGTGTAGTGTAGGGGGTTGTGCTGGGGGTAGTGTTTTAGGGTTTATGTTAGTGCAGTGGTGTTTGGGTAGTGAAGGGGGTCATGCTGTGGGTAGTGTTTTAGGGTTTAGGGTAGTACAGTCGTGTTTGTGTAGTGTAGGGGGTCGTGTTTTAGGGTATAGGGTAGTGCAGTGGTGTTTGGGTAGTGTAGGGGGTCATGCGGGATTAGTGTTTTAGGGTTTAGGGTAGTGCAGTGGTGTTTGGGTAGTGTAGGGGGTCGTGCTGGGGGTAGTGTTTAGGGTTTAGGGTAGTGCAGTGGTGTTTGTGTAGTGTGGGAGGTCATGCTGGGGGTATATTTAGGGTTTAGTGTAGTGCAGTGGTGTTTGGGTAGTGTAGGGAGTCGTGCTGGGGTAGTGTTTTAGGGTTTAGGGTAGTGCAGTGGTGTTGGTGTAGTGTAGGGGGTTGTGCTGGGGGTAGTGTTTTAGGGTTTATGTTAGTGCAGTGGTGTTTGGGTAGTGTAGGGGGTAGTGCTGGGGTAGTGTTTTAGGGTTTAGGGTAGTACAGTCGTGTTTGTGTAGTGTAGGGGGTCGTGTTTTAGGGTATAGGGTAGTGCAGTGGTGTTTGGGTAGTGTAGGGGGTCCTGCTGGGATTAGTGTTTTAGGGTTTAGGGTAGTGCAGTGGTGTTTGGGTAGTGCAGGGAGTCGTGCTGGGGGTAGTGTTTTAGGGTTTAGGGTAGCGCAGTGGTGTTTGGGTAGTGTAGGGAGTCGTGCTGGTGGTAGTGTTTTAGGGTTTAGGGTAGTGCAGTTATGTTTGGGTAGTGTAGGGTGTCGTGCTGGGGGTAGTGTTTTAGGGTTTAGGGTAGTGCAGTGGTGTTTGGGTAGTGGAGGGGGTAGTGTTTTAGAGTTTAGGGTAGTGCGCCCAACCAGATGGGTGGAACTGACGTCAGCACGCCGACGAGGTCCTCTTATGGCAATATCCGTGGACAAAGGGGATCCTGACTCTTTGGAACGCTCCGTCAATTGAATAATTTGGGTCAAGGGCCCTACCACGTCCAAGACCTATCAATTCCTTTCTTGGGATCCCTCATATACTTGGAGAAAAAGGTACATAGTTACTCATCAATTTCAGGCGTGTGTGCCACCTTCCCCTTCAGTGAGGGCCTGGGGCATTCTCCCCTCATCCTATTCCTGACCTCCCTTTCAAGGGGTTGATGGATTTTCCCCACCACATACTCTGCCACTTTGGCGTCAGGTGTCCACTCTGCCGACCTAGGATGGTAAATTTGGGTAGGCTCGAACATGTCCGAGTGGACCCCGTCCCCAACCGGGGACTGAGAGGAGTGGGACTCTGGATGCCAGGGAAGCCCCGAGTCCTTATCCTCATCGGAGGAGAAATCGTCCTCCGATACACCCTCTCCCTCTAAGGGAAACCCGCCGTCGGGGTCTACAATAGTGGTGACAGTGTCGCAATTTTCTCCAGGCCCCTCCTCCTCCCGGCAGGGTGCATGTTTTAGCGTTCGCGCACTCTTGAGGAAGGTCTCCGTAAGTTTATCAAATCCTTCCAAGTGCCCCACGTTATGCTTAACGGCCCTTTTATTCCCCATCTGGGAGCTACTTGGACCCGCTACCACCAGATCTGGGTCACTGAACACTTTTCGCCAGCTTATCAACCTGATCCCTAAGAGGAGCCAGCGCCCTAGAAATAGCCAGAGAGAAGGCTTGGTCCACTGCTGGAGGGAGAAGTTGGGGGGCCATTCCTCCTCCACTTCCTGGTAGGAGGAGTAAAAATGGTCTTCTGGAGAAGACATGATAGCAGAGGGTGTGAGCACAGAACAAATGCCCTTAAAATCCTTAAGACAGCCCCCTCGCCGGTGCTCCAACAGCTGGGCTTTCCCCGAAGCTGTTATAAGAATAGACTGAGGCGCAATACCAATTACCACCACCAGGTGGCGCTGGTCACTAACGTGGCCGTGTGGGGAAATCCCAGCGTAGCGGTGTCAAAATTAGGCGAGGGTTGGTCGGGAATCAAGCGGACACTAAAGGAGTGACCGGATTCCCAAACACGCGTAAAGACCAGCGGGAGCGCTCGACGGAGCTGCCTCGCTCGGACCAGACGCGCCTGACAGGATCTCACCGCGCGCAGAGCACACAGCGGGAGAAACTGCGAGGGGGAGGACGCGCTCGGGCAAGAGCCTGCTGCGCAGGGAATATGAAACAATACCAAGGCAATAATGCTAATACCGTGCACAAGAAACCGCTATACAAACAGCAACAACGTCAGATTAAGCCAAGAATGTAAGGAATGCACTTAACTGATGAGCAGTGAAGAAAGAGGAAGCGGAAGGGACATCACGATATTATATACGATGGACTGTGATATGATTGGACTATAGTTGCCTTGGAGACTACCTCCCTAATGGTTCATGGGTTGTGTAGTCTTTTGTTTAATGATTGTTGTGTTACGTTTTCTTTGAACTGCTATGCAAATAAAGTGAGGAAAGATATGCATAATCCTCGCCTCCGTCCTGCCATAGAATTCATTAAACTTTATTTGATCTGATTTAGAAACATAGGGGCATATTACCAAGGGCCATATCTCCGCTTTTTTGGCTTTAAAAGCCAAAAAAGCGGAGATAATAATATCGCCCTATTACCAATGTGGCGCTAACATGCATTGAATGAATGAATGAATGAATTGGCATTTATAGAGCGCATGGCTACCAGAAGGCCTCCCAGCGCTAGGAATAGAGCCATCTCAGGTGCACCGGGTTTAAACAACCGGGAACAAAAATGTTTTCAGTTGTCTACGAAAGGACATATAGTCGTTCTCCAAGCGGATGTGATTTGGAAGGGCATTCCAACTCTTGGAGGCCATATAGGAGAATTGTCTACCACCACTCCTAGACCTATATATTCTAGGGACTGCGGCCAAACGTTTATTTCCAGAACGCAAGTCTCTGCTAGGACAGTGCGGAGTAACAATGGACTGCAGAATAGGGGGACCCTTGGAGGCGAGAATCTTATGAGTAATACATAGGGACTTGAACTGGATCCTCTCCGCCACTGGAAGCCAGTGAAGTGTGGCAATAGATGCTCGTGCAGATTCTCTATGAGGGGTCTGTAGGAGGAGTCTAGCTGCACAGTTCTGCATTAGCGCATGTTAGCAGCCGTATTCCACACGCCTTGCATTGCATCTCTAATGAGATGCAAAGTAGGCGTTCCCTGCCAAAACTAAAAGGAAAATATCCCTAACTGTCCTTCGCCGTATTTACAAGACGGCCCAGGACATACGTAGCGTTACAAAAGGCCGCGCTAACCGCGGTTATCGCCAGGAATTAACGTCTAAGAAAATCCTGACTTGTCTATATGTTACATGGGAGGTGGATTGTACGGCTCAATCCACATCTCCCTATTAACAAGGATTCCCCTTACGCTGCCGGTGTATCGCTGGATTCCCAGCGATAAACTCAGTACTTCGCCGCTATCGTCGGATTTTTGATCGCCATGGAGATATGCGTTGATAATAACGCGATATCTCGGCGATTGAATCCAGCGATAGCCGGCGTTGTGCAAAGTCGCGCTAAGCAGGAAATGCGATAATTATCGCATTTCCTTGATAATATGCCCCATAGATCATAAAAGTGTACATAAGAAACTGTAAATCCTCTTTCCTAATACAATACAGTGAGAATTAATTAAAACCAGTAGGTAAAAACGGGTGTTACAAAGCCCGGTTCAGAGCAACTTCAGGTTAACAGAATCGTAAAGTTCAATGTTTCACAAGATCAATCTCATGTACTTCGTGCAAAATATGCAATAAGGGGTCCAAGTAAGATGTAACGCTCCAATACCTGACCAGTTTGCACTATATAAAACTGCAGAAAAACTAAAAATAAAAAGTGTTTTGCACACTTCTATCATTGGGCTATATGTGGGCTACATCTGGGTGATATTTGTGCTACATTTGGGCTCTTTTGTCTCTGGTGGCCATCTTGGGAGACTTATTTGTTATGAAGTTTCCTAATTTCGTCATTTACTGCAGTCTCCTCAGTAGGAAATGCTTTCAGTTTTTTACTTTGATTCCATCAAGAAGGCATTCAGATGTGTCACACATTTGCCATAAATTCAGAATGTTAGCACTCTAGTTGTTCATTAGATCACTGTAGTAAAGCTACCAGGGAGTTAACTGGAAGTCTACTGCTGGTATTGAAAGTGATTGTTTCAGTCTGCATGTCAGAATTTTCTAATGAAATAGAAGAGGATTTGAGATCTCACTTAAAACATGCCCTAAATTTTCTTTCTGCAGCACTAACCATAATTTCTATGGCAAAATGAACCCCCTCATTTTGTTCCTTTTTAAATTAAATGTTTTAAGTGTTACCAGTTTATTCCAATCAAGATGGCTTCAGGTGTGCCATACTTTTGTCATAAGTAAGACTGTTAGCGCTCTAGTTGTTCTTTAGAACACTCTGGGAAGCTACAGTAGAACACAAAGGCATCAACTGACAGGCTGCTCCTGTTGAAATATAACAGGAAGATATTTGAGATCTTACTTAAAACATGTCCTAATTTTTCTTTCTACAGCACTAACCATAATTTCTATGACAACATGAACCCCCTCATTTTGTTCCTTTTTAAATTAAATGTTTTAAGAGTTACCAGTTTATTCCAATCAAGATGGCTTCAGGTGTGCCATAATTTTGTCATAAGTAAGACTGTTAGCGCTCTAGTTGTTCTTTAGAACACTCTGGGAAGCTGCAGTAGAACACAAAGGCATCAACTGACAGGCTGCTCCTGTTGAAATATAACAGGAAGATATTTGAGATCTCACTTAAAACATGTCCTACTTTTTCTTTCTACAGCACTAACCATAATTTCTATGGCAAAATGAACCCCCTCATTTTGTTCCTTTTTAAATTAAATGTTTTAAGTGTTACCAGTTTATTCCAATCAAGATGGCTTCAGGTGTGCCATACTTTTGTCATAAGTAAGACTGTTAGCTCTCTAGTTGTTCTTTAGAACACTCTGGGAAGCTGCAGTAGAACACAAAGGCATCAACTGACAGGCTGCTCCTGTTGACATATAACAGGAAGATATTTGAGATCTCACTTAAAACATGTCCTAATTTTTCTTTCTACAGCACTAGCCATAATTTCTATGACAAAATGAACCCCTCATTTTTTCCTTTTTAAATTAAATGTTTTAAGAGTTACCAGTTTATTCCAATCAAGATGGCTTCAGGTGTGCCATAATTTTGTCATAAGTAAGACTGTTAGCTCTCTAGTTGTTCTTTAGAACACTCTGGGAAGCTGCAGTAGAACACAAAGGCATCAACTGACAGGCTGCTCCTGTTGAAATATAACAGGAAGATATTTGAGATCACACTTGAAACATGTCCTAATTTTTCTTTCTACAGCACTAACCATAATTTCTATGACAAAATGAACCCCATCATTTTGTTCCTTTTTAAATTAAATGTTTTAAGTGTTACCAGTTTATTCCAATCAAGATGGCTTCAGGTTTGCCATACTTTTGTCATAAGTAAGGCTGTTAGCACTCTAGTTGCTCTTTAGAACACTCTGGGAAGCTGCAGTAGAACACAAAGGAATACAAAATTTTCCAGCTATCGCGACAAGAATTTTAGATTCTATTAAGGACACGGAGGCGAGGATTATGCTGTCTCAATTCCTTTACTACTCACAGCAGCCAATGAAAGTGAAACACATTAATAGAAAAAACTACAATACCCATGAGGCTTTGAACCACGCCTCCTCATGCAACATAGTAACAATGTTAATTCAATGAAACACTGAGTCACCATCCTGACTTCCTCTTTCTTTGTGTAAGTCCATAAGTGTCCAAACCAGAAGAACAGTCCTGGCTCTCAACGGAGAGCATTAAAACCACTCCTTTCTCAACTGAGAAAATGGTCCGCTCCCAGAAAAGTCCAACCTTGACAGGACAGCCGGAGCATCCAACACCATCGCTTCTCAATTCTGTTTGGAATCATTTCCTGAGAAATCAAAACAAAAGTGTGAAAGACAAGAAAAACCCCAAGAGGTCCAATATAGCAGGGTGGGAGAAAATCATAAGAATATTAACAACATGACAGTTGATTTCAGTCTGATCCCAACGGGTGGGATAATCCTCGCCTCCGTGTCCTTAATAGAATCTAAAATTCTTTGCGCGATAGCTGGAAAATTTTGTATTCTATGTCAGGACCGGAGGCTTCTGATTATGCTGGTTCAAAGCTCATCAACACCCGGCGAAGCAACACTTGCAATGGGTTTATAATAAAATTCCTTAAAGGTAGAGTCCGAAGACCAGTCTGCCGCTCTAAGAATATCCTCTAGTCTAGACCCTAAGACATACGCTTTCGATGCCATGGCCCCTCTGGCGGAGTGGGCACCATACACAGACACATCAATCCCAGATTCCGCTATAATCCACCTGACCCACTTTGCTAAGGTAGCAGCTGAGACAGGCCGGAATGGCTTCTGAATAGCAATTAACAATTGTCCTAAAGGATCAGCCCTGTGATCCTTAGTACATTCTTCATATACTTTCAAACATTGTAACACACACAATTTAGGATTAAGAGGAAAAGCGGGATACTCCACTGAACGGGACATCGTCTTGGTCCGTTTGGAAATGATGATGGACACGCTCTGTGGAGAAAAGATTCTACCAGCCAAATCCAAGGCCCTAACATCTGAAACCCTGCGACAAGATATTAAGCACAAAAGCATGGCTAGTTTGGCCGACAGCTGTTTGAGCGAAAGCTGAATATTGTCCGGCCAAGAACCCAACAGGTTCAGTACTTTAGATACATCCCAAAAGATAGAATATCTGGGGCGTGGGGGATTAGCCCCTCTAATACCCTTTAGCAACTTACAGACCAAAGGATGCATGCCAACAGGTTTCCCTTCGATATGGTTATGTCCGGCAGAAATAGCGGACCTGAAATTGTTGACCGACCTATAAGACAACCCAGACTCTGCGCATTCCGATAAAAAGTTTAAAATTTCTGTAACATCTGACCCCACGGGATCCAGACTCCGTTGAAGGCACCAACCCATCCATCGCTTCCATGAAGCCGAATACCGTTTACGGGTGGACGGAGCCCAAGCCTGCTGCATAAATTCGGCAGCCGCCGATGAAAGTCCCTCAAGCAGTTCGTGTCTCCGGAGAGCGTCCAAACCATGAGGGATAGTTGGTTCTGCAGAACCAGTGGGTGGGGAAGACCCACTGGGTCCTGAAGAAGCAAAGGAAACGTGGGAAGAATGAACGGTAGATCCACCGACAACTCCAGAAGTGTCGGAAACCAGGATTGCGTCTTCCACAAGGGAGTAACTAGAACTAATGACGCCACCTGGCGCCGAACTTGCGCCGCCTCTCTCTGAATCAAGGCGAAGGGCGGGAAGGCATAATTCCTCTGCGGACCCCAAGTCTGCAGGAACGCATCCGTTCCCGTCGCCAAAGGGTCCGGCCTCCAACTGAAAAACCGGGGAAGATGAGCATTGAGCCTGGAGGCAAAAAGGTCTATCTGACACGGTCCTCGCATATGCATGATCTCTGCAAACAGTGACGGATGAAGCCTCCAGTCGCTGAAATCCTGAAGAAATCTGGAGTTCCAATCCGCCACTCGGTTCAACCTGCCTGGCAGATATTCTGCTACCACTGAGATTTTGTGATCTAGGCAAAAATGCCAAAACTCCTTCACAATAGTGGCCAAAATTCTCGATCTTGTTCCCCCTAGGCGGGCGATGTACCTCACCGCCGACACATTGTCCATCCGCAGGGGGATGCAACAATTGCCCTTGACCGGCGAAATGGACTTTATTGCGAACGATCCTGCCAGAAGTTCTAGGCAGTTGATGTGTAGACGCAACTCGTCGGCGGACCATCGCCCGCCGGTAGTAAAGTCTCCACATCGCGCGCCCCAGCCCCATCTGCTGGCGTCTGACTCTATAACGACATCCGGGGAGGTGCCAAAAATCGCCCTGCCGTTCCAAGCCACCATGTGGTCCAACCACCATTGAAGCTCCTCCCGAGCCTCCGCTGATAGCGGGATCAGAGGGTCGTCATGGAAGCCCTGCTGAAGATAAAATATCTTGAGGCGCTGTAACGCCCTGTAATGCAGGGGTCCGGGAAAAATTGCTTGAATGGAGGAGGCAAGGAGCCCCACTATTCGCGCTAACACCCGAAGCGAAATCATCTGCTTGGTCAGAGTAGCAGAAATTTCCCGCTTGATCGACCTGACCTTGGTCATTGGCAGCAGCAACTGGGCCGAGACTGAGTTGATTTGGAACCCCAAAAACTCTATTAGTTGAGAGGGAGTCGTCACCGACTTCTTTAGGTTTATCACAAAGCCTAGCTCTTGCAGGAGGGAAATCGTCCAATGGAGGTGCGTGCGGAGGAGATTCTGGTCCTGGGCCAGAATAAGCATATCGTCGAGTTAAATGATGAGCCGCACGCCCATTTCCTGTAACCGAGAGGTCACCGGTTTCAAAAGCTTCGTGAACACCCAAGGTGCTGAGGACAGGCCGAATGGTAGAGAGCGGTAACGGTACCATTGCCCCTTCCACTGAAATTGGAGAAATTTCTGCTGAGAGGGGCAAACCGGTACCGTGAGGTAGGCGTCCTTGAAATCCAGCCGCACCATATAGTCTCCCTCCAGGAGAAGATCTCGTAGAAGATGGATCCCTTCCATCTTGAAATGTCTGTATACCATGAAAGGATTGAAATCCCTTAAGTTTAAGACCAATCTTTGGCCTCCTCCCTTCTTTTGGACTAAGAACACGTTGCTGCAAAAGCCTTCAGGAATGAAGGGTCCCACTGCAATGGCGTGCTTGTCCAAAAGCTCTATAAGCTCGGAGTCTATAAAAGTTTGTTCTTGAAGGGAAAAACGGAGAGGAGGAGGAATCTGTGGCTGAGACGGAATCTGCGTGAGCTCTATCTGATAGCCCTGCACAGTGTACAGGATCCACGCATCCGACGTCACCTGAGCCCAGTTCCTGACAAAAAACGACAGTCTGCCCCTCAGAGGAATCTTGGGGAGTAAGTATGCACTTACCCGAAGATTGGTTGTCAAAGTTCTTGTATCCTCGATTGACACCCCTGTTGAATCTGCCCCTGAATCCACGGGACCTGGTGGGATACAATCCCGCTTGTTCGGGCTCTTGGGTGTACCCCCTGCGTCGCGGGGCGAAGCCACGGTGAGGACTGGGGTTGGAGTAGCGGCCGGTCGCGCGTCCCCTGCCGCGTTCGGCCCAGCCAGAGACCTGGTGGAACACTCTTTTGAGTGACGATTGCGACTTGTCCAGTGATGCAAATGTATTGACAAACTTGGCAATATCTTTGACGAACTTGTCCCCAAAGAGTTGTCCCTCAGCTAGGGGACCCGGTTCCGCATCTGCCAGATCCGCCAATTGAGGGTCAATTCGGAGCAGGACTTATTTTCTGCGCTCGGAGGAGAGAGCCCAGTTCGCATTACCTAACAGGCAAATGGGTCTTTGGGTCCAACCGGCTAACACTTCCGGGTGGATGGCCGCCCCTGTCTCCTGCGCTTGCAAAGCTAGCTCTAGAATCTTAGCTAGGGGCCCTGAGACATCAAGGACCTTGTCTTGGCAGGCCTTAAGGGCGCGGTCAATCCCCTTCTTCGGGTCCTTCTTATACTTTTTAAGGAAGGTTGACATAGACGAATCAATTTCGGGAGTAAGGGCTACTTTGTGCGCTAAATCTGGGCGGGGGCATTCGGACTTTAGTCGCGCTCTGACTTCTTTATCAAACCCTTTCCGGAGGTGTGCCTGCATATACTCCGCGACAGCTGAGGGGGGGGCCCAATCGGCAGAGCGGGGATGGACAATGTCCGATGGGTCAAACAGGAAAGGGGTGGCCGGGGCTGGAGGGGACGTTGCGTGCTTGCGCTTTTTTGTGCGCTTGCGCGGTCTTGACTCCTGCGAGGAGTCCGTATCGGTGCCAGCATCGGTAGTGGTGATTAGCACTGGCGTGGGGAGAGGGGGAGAAGGGGTGGGGTCTGGCGCCTCCAGAACGGCCTGTTCTTTGGATTTGCAAATGGAAGAATACACAGAGGCGTGTGGCCGCGACTGATCAGAAGGGGCATAAGTAGAAGGAACAGGGTCCGGGGTAAGCGCAGGGGCGGGCTTCCCTGTAACTAGTAGCTCTAAGCGCTGGGAGATGGGCATAAGCGCAGAGGATAACATTTTATCTAGCCTAGCGTCCAATTTTTTATCTATGATGTCCTCCATGGACTCTTCATAATAGTAATCATCCCCATCACCCCCAAGGGTGTCACACGCAGCCACCTCCTCCTCGTAGACCTCACAGTCCGACATCATCAGCCACACACGTGGGTAACTCTCAATCCCCAAAGGGGTAGATCAAATTATACAGCCTCAAGTCCTCCAAGGAACCAGGGCGTCGGTTGGGAGCAAGCTGGGGCAGAGGGGGCCACCAAGGTACCAATAACCCCAACAGCAGGTCTGAAAAGGGGGGGGTATCCCCAAAGCCTGCTGTGGCAGGGTCTCCAAAAATTGTCTTAAAGCAACTGCAGCAGTAGCTGGGCAGTCAAGGGTTAAAAGAGAAACAGGCTTCCTGCACGTGCGCGCTGGTTAAATTGATGAAAGTTATGGCCCGGTACCGGCTCCAACCTCCTGCCGCTGCGTGAGAGAGACTCCCGTTTCAGCCCGGGAGAGGCGTCGGCTCCAGCTTTCACTATTGGGTCCGCACGCGTGCACTGACGCGTGCGGGATCCCGAGACGTACGCCAGCGCCGAGCTGGGCTCCTGGCGTGCGTCTCGTTCCCGCGGCGGGGGCCCAGACCCCTCGCGCACACAAACGGACGGCCGGGAATCACCGCACTCGTCCCCAAAGGCAATCCGGTATAAACAAAGGAGAAGAAAAGCAGCGCAACACGCGCTGGGGGGAAAAAGGAAAAATTAGCACCGGTGAGAGGTGAAACGCACGTGTACACGTTAATTAGCAGCTAATGCCGGTACCATTACGCGCTAGCGCAAAGCGCCAAGGCTACAATACTTAAAACCACCTCCCCAATATGTTAAAATTCAATCCCCCAACAACATAATTAAACAATACGATAAATATGTCACGGCAAAGACAATGTCAATTCAATAACACTAAGACACTTATCTTGACTGCGGAGCAGCAAAGAAAGAGGAAGTCAGGATGGTGACTCAGTGTTTTATTGAATTAACATTGTTACTATGTTGTATGAGGAGGCGTGGTTCAAAGCCTCATGGGTATTGTAGTTTTTTCTATTAATGTGTTTCACTTTCATTGGCTGCTGTGAGTAGTAAAGGAATTGAGACAGCATAATCAGAAGCCTCCGGTCCTGACATAGAATCAACTGACAGTCTCTGCCCTTGTTGGATGTACATGTTTTACTGAGAATGTCAGACTTCATTCTCACATGACTGAGAAAGATAATGTGAATTTACAGTAAATATGCTCTCATTTTAGCTTCTGGAGCACCTTCCAAAACTGTATGGGACAAGCATGTGAAAATAGTTTTCTCTCAAACATGATTCATGATATCCCAGCAGAAGGTTTTTCACAGGGTAAAATCACCTTAGAACACACCACAATTCCTGAAATTAGTATGGTACCATCAACAAATGAATTCTAATGTAACTAAAGTCTGTTATTTGATTGATTGATTGATTGATTGATTGATTGATTGATTGTTATCACCCTTTATAGTTCTCATTTTGGTAACCCTCAAAATCTTCGATTCACTACAATGCATTTCAATGGGGTACTATCATTTATATTGGTCCCAAGATGGCTGCCAGCAATTCCAGGATGAAGTGCTGACAGCCAATCAGATCTCACGATGACATATGTGGTTAGGCTCGCCCAGATATATATGTGTTTTCTTTTTCAAATTTCTCAGGAACTACTAAACGGATTTACACCATTTAACCAAAAGGCACGACTCTGAACCAAGGGCTACTTTTTGCCAAATTTGGTGTAATTCCGTTCAGCAGTTCGGGCTGTAGCTGCGATGAAAGGTTCCTATGGAAAATTGCATGGGGAAAACACGTTTTGGGACCCCTTTTTCTCGGCCCCGCTTGCTGAATCACCCCGAAACTTTCAGGATAGGAGCGGATCGGAGCGGGCCATAAGTTTTGAAATTTCGCGAAGATTCGTCAACCGGCGTCAAAGTTATTTCAAATAGAATGTTGTGGATTTCCTATGGAAAATAGGTCCTAACTATAACTATCTACTGGCGACCGCCAGTAGATAATATATATATATATATATATTTATATTATCTACTGGCGGTCGCCAGTAGATAGTTATAGTTAGGACCTATTTTCCATAGGAAATTCGCAACATTCTATTTCCAATACCTTTGGCGCCGGTTGACGAATCTTCGCGAAATTTTCAAAACTTATGGCCTGCTCCGGGCCGAAAGTTTCGGGGTGATTCGTCAAGCGGGGGCCGAGAAAAAAGGGAGGTCCCAAAACGTGTTTTCTCCATGCAATTTTCCATAGGAAACTTTAGACACGGCTACAGCCCGAACTGCTGAACGGAATTACACCAAATTTGGCAAAGAGGTAGTTCTTGGTTCAGAAAGAACCCTTTTGTTAAATGGTGTAAATCCGTTCAGTAGTTGCTGAGAAAATCAAAAGTAAAAACACATATATATCTATGGGCACGGAGGATCCGCGCACCCTCCCGATCACGAGCTGTATGCTAATTGGCTGTCAACACTCCAAACCAGGAAGTGTTGGCAGCCATCTTGTTCCTCGGTAGAACCGAGGCACAAGAAAGCAGTAAAACAATCGCGCAAAACGCAAAAAGGGGGCAGGGTAGAAACACCCTGACCCCCTAGGCTATTTTTTTTAAATCGGCAAAAACGCGCTGGGTGCGTGGATCCAGCCGATAAAAAAAAAAATCAAAGCGCAGTCTCCCGCGCTTCGATGCTATTTGGCCCCCGGGTGGGCCAAGTCCCGGGAGCATGCGGAGTTTTTTTATTTTATGTGTGGGGGCCTCTCAGGCCCCTAAGCCCCGGGGACCGCCACCCCCGGGGCTTTAAAAATAATGGTGCGGGAGGGCTCTGGGCCCTCCCGCAGCCCCGGGACCGCCACCCTCCGGGGCTTCTTTTTTAAAAATGTTATGACTTGTGTGGGGGCTCCAGCCCCCACACGCCTCAGGGACCGCCACCTCCCGGGGCACTAAATATTTCAATATGGGGGTCCGTTACGGACCCCAGAGCCCCGGGGACCACCACCTCCTGGGGCTTTGCCAATGGAGGGAGGGGGCCGCGCGGCCCCCTCCTGGAGCCCTTGATGGCCCTGGGGACCACCACCCCCAGGGCCGGCTCCTGCAGTGTCCCGGGGTGCCTACCCCGGGACACTGTAGTTTGCTATGACAGGACGGGAGCCTCGCGGCTCCCGTCCTGTCATAGCAAACTGCTTGGTTTTGGAAGAGAGCAGGAAACCTGCTCTCTCTTCCAAAACCAAAGCCGATTGCTTTCCATACGGTGAGCTGCATCTTAGCAGCTCCCCATGTGGAAAAGCAATGCCGGCTCCCGAAGGACGCGGGGAGCCGGCGGGACCGTGGGGGGATTGGGGACCCCCCCACGGTCCCCAATGGAGACACCCTCCCCAAATGTTAATTTTTTTTTAAAAACAACAAAAAAAACAAAGGCCGGCCCCGCGGGATGGGGTCCCCGGGGCCATAAGTGGCCTAAGGAGGGGGGCAACACAGCCCCCCTCCATAACATTTTTTTTAAAAAAGAAGGCCATGCCCCGGGGGATGGGGTCCCCGGGGCCGATTAAGGCCTGGGGAGGGGGGCCACGCGACCCCCTTCCAATTTTTTTTTTTTTTTAACAAGTTATTAGGGGGCAGGCCCTGGGGGATGGGGTCCCCAGGGCCAAGAAATTAGAAAAACAAGGGGGCCACACAGCCCCCTTTCTAAAAATGAAAAAAAAGACCGGCATCGCGCCGGAGGCCACGCCCTCCTTCCAGCACTCTGCAAACGCGCCCCTGGCGCGGTTGCAGATGGGGAACAAATTCCCTTGAATACTGGGGGTCTCTGGGGCCAACTAGCCCACCAGGAACCTCCAGTATGCGCCAGGGGCTGCGTTGCAGAGAGGTGTACAGAGGCCACGCCCCTTTTTACACCTCTCTGCAACGCAGCTCTGTGGCGCTTTTTGGAGGTACATGGTGGGCTAGTTGGACTCCAGGGACCCTCAGGATTCAAGGGGACTTAATCCCCCAACTTAAAACGCGCCACCGGACGCGTTTGCACAGTGGTGAAGGGAGGGGGCGGGGCTTCAGGTGACATGTGTGCAAACAGGCCCCGTGGCGCGTTTTAAGATGGGGAATTAAATCCCCTTCAATCCTGAGGGTCCCTGGGGGCCAACTAGCCTACCAGGTACGTCCAGAAAGCGCCACAGAACTGCGTTGCAGAGAGGTGCAAAAAGGGGCGTGGCCTCTGAACACCTCTCTGCAACGCAGCTCCCTGGCGCATACTGGCGGTACAGGGTGGGCTAGTTGGACCCCAGGGACCCTCATGATTCAAGGGGACTTAATCCCCCAACTTAAAACGCGCCACGGGCGCGTTTGCACAGTGGTGAAGGGAGGGGGCAGGGCTTGAGGTGACATGTGTGGAAACACGCCCTGTGGCGTGTTTTAAGTTGGGGGATTAAGTCCCCTTCAATCCTGAGGGTCCCTGGAGTCCAACTAGGCCACCAGGTACCTTCACTAAGCACAACAGAGTTGCGTTGCAGAGAGGTGAAAAAAGGTGCGTGGCGTTAGAACACCTCTCTGCAACTCAGCTCTGTGGTCCTAACTGTAGGTACCTGGGGGCTAGTTGGGCCCCAGGGACACTTAGAATTCAAGGGGACTTAATCCTGCAACTTAAAACGTGCCACGGGGCGCGTTTGCACACGTCACCTCAGGCCCCCACTTCCTTCACCACTGTGCAAACGCGCCCTGTAGCGCGTTTTAAGAGGTAGTTTTAATCCCCCTGCCCTATTATGTACAAGGGACTTACACAGGAGGTCATGCTAATCACAGGGGTACCCCAACGCATAGTGTTCCCTAGTGTATGTAGGTGTTTTCACTGTATTCTAAGTGTGTTTTAGCATAGCACTGGCTCTGGTTAGTCCGAGTCAGTTACCACCAGTACACGTCGGAAAAAGTTGTGGGCACAGGATGATTTTGGAACAAGGCCTCTTTCTGCTCCTCTGTTGGTTCTTTCTGCACATCTTTTGCTTCTTCCTGCACTTTTCTTCGTCTTTGTGGACTTCTGTTGCTTCTTTCTGCATTTCTTTTGCTTCTTTCTGTGCGTTTTTCTTCACATGTCCTACCTCTGTAGGCATAGTTAGAAATTAGCATTTAAAAAACCTTTGAAATTCACTGAAAAAACATAGGTTTTAGGGACAGTTATAGTTAGTTGGACATTTCACTCGTACAAAACCCGTGAAATTCCCCCGTTATAGTTAGTTCAGCTAACTATAACTCGCGCCCCCGCAATGCACTGCTGATGACGTCACATATTACATCACTCATGACATGGTCAGTGACATCACTGATGACATCACTGATGACATCATCCATGTGATAATTTCATGCATCTTCTCACACTCTAATATAACTTTTGATACACCCACTGTAAATTACAGACTGCCATTGTCAAAACCATAGACACTCCAACACCAATAACTACATACACACTCACTGATTCTTAGGTCTACACACACACATCTACTCACTCACCCGTACAGTCACTCATACTTACGGTCACTCAGTACAGGACTATGATATGCACTCATACACCTATATAAACACTCACACACCGCCACTTATCCATAGAGGTACTCACACACCTAGTCAGTCATGCAAAAAAATAATCACACACCCATTTACTCACCTATACAGTTATACACACACCAGCTCACTTACTCATACAAATACTAGCACATTCTTACGCTCTTATACAATAACTGATACAAGCACACACGCATCCATACAGCCACTCTTACAATCACACACTCTCACTTATAGCCTTTTAAATACTCTAACACACATATATACTGCCTTTTATATATGTAGTTACTCACACATGTACCACTGAGATATACATTCACTCACTAACACACCGATACACACACTCACCCACCCAAGCAGTCCTTCACAGATGCACTCTTCAAATCATGCACCCAGTGAATCACCCACTCACACATCTATGTACAGAGTCACACACACCCCACCCACACAAACACTCAGGCACCCATACAGATACTCAGACAACCAATCAATAACCCATATAGACACTCATGTAGCTATTCGCAAATCCATGCATCCACTTACACACCAACAGACAAACGGATACAGACATTCACACAGTTTAGTCAGTAACCCATGCATTCAGTAAGATACGTTTAATCACTCACTTGTAGAGTCAGTCACGCACCTACTCAATCATCCATTGAGACACTTATACACCCAGTCATTCTTCAATACGCCTTTGCCTATATATATTAAACATATTTAAACTTTACAGAAACACACAGTCACTGCATGATGTCATCAGTGATGTCATCAGTGATGTCATTTGAGATGTCATCAGTGATGTCATCAGTGATGTCACTGACCATGTCATGAGTGATGTAATATGTGACGTCATCAGCAGTGCATTGCGGGGCGCGAGTTATAGTTAGCTGAACTAACTATAACGGGGAATTTCACGGGTTTTGTACGAGTGAAATGTCCAACTAACTATAACTGTCCCTAAAACCTATGGTTTTTCAGTGAATTTCAAAGGTTTTTTGAATGCTAATTTCTAACTATAACGTGTCTGAAACCTATGGTTTTTTCAGTGAATATACATATACTTACCACCAAAGGCATCAGCTGGACCTACAAAAGAAGTATAAAAAATTAAAGACATGAAGAGCATTAGACAATGCATAATGAAAACTGATTTCCAGAACTCAAACCTTATTTCAGTTTTCATACAATAATACTATATATGCTCTTACTTACAAAGGAGCAGCAATTCCACTGACCAATTATGGTCATTAGAGAGAAGTAAGAGAGAATAGTATTAAAGTGATCTGTATCATTAGTTATAATAGAACTTACAAATTGTGTTTTGTTTCAACGGGTGCCATAGAAGACCCCTACTAGGAACCAGTAGAGTAACATGAGGCAGTGGCACGTCCAGTAGCAGTCTCTCTTTATATTTTCCCAATCCCTTTTCCCCCTCTTTATTGAGCAGCAGATCATATTGAATGTTGCTTGCAGTAAAGTTTGGCACTTGGGGAATTATCTTTTGCTCCTGTGGAAGGCTTGGCTCAGGTACATGGATCTTGACAGCTGTAGTGAGAGAGCGTGCCCTGGCTCAAGGGAACCAAATTATTGATGTGACCCTGCTACTGGCTTTAGAGGCGGTTCAAGACACTTTGTCCTTGAACGCACTGCAGTACACATGGTTAACTTGGTTCCGAAACTACACGCATCGTCACATCGTGAACATAGAGACTTATCCCTGGTGAACATTTCATCTGTTCCAGTTCCAGATGGGATTGTGTGGGACAAGGTTTTATTTGATGTGTATTGTCCCACTTAACTTTTACAAATTCCCTATCACCCCAGTGCTATTTCTGACTTTCTGACGACTGGGACATTAATACTGTATACAAAATGTTAGAAGATCTAGAACATTCAACTGTGTTTTCTTCTGATGAGTTATATGATGGTCCAGCTAATTTTGATGAGACATTCTGTTATCAACATTACGGTCATCGTTTTCAACACAAGGCTAGTACACCTCATGAAGTTTTTAACTTTACACAATGGGAACATTGCCCTACACCATCAAAGCGTAGTTCAAAAGCATTTGTACAGAAGTTTGACTATTTTTCTGGTTATGACACATCTGACCCAGCTTAATTTTACTATAGGCTTGCACCATCCCCTGCGAAGAAAAATATGTTAACAGATACTAACCTGATTTCTTCTGCTTCTTTCCTTTCCCAGCTCTTTGTCCAAGGTTTTGACTTTTAGGGGGATATGGTACATTTTAAATCTATCTGGGGGACTAGAGACTGGCAGGTTCAGGTAACTGAGGCACTATTCAGGGCCTTTTTAATACCACACCAGATGATTTTCCTGACCAAAACTGTGTCTTGGCCTAGACAACATAAAAGACTCAAACAACTTTTCGCTCTGGCAATAGAGCTCTTAGCGATAGCAGTGCGCCAATCAGTAGCAATCAAGGGCATACCTTTCGGGAGGGACGAGCACAAGATCGCTCTTTTTGCAGATGATCTTCTCCTGAATCTTACCGATCCCGAGAGCTCCCTCCCTGCAATGCTTACCCTACTGTCTCAATTTTAGTGGATCTCCGGGCTTAAAATTAATGTCATCAAATCTCAGGCGTTGAACCTCACGCTCAGATGATCGCCGAACTCAGTGACTGCATCCCCTTTCAATGGGCCTCCCGAACGATTCACTACTTGTACCTTAACATCACGGCCACATTAGACTCTTGGACTCAGGCGAATTGGCCTGACTGGAGGAATTCCGTTAGGGAGGACCTCAGGAAATGGAGGTCACTTCCTATATCATGGCTATGCCGCCTCAATGCGGTTAAGATGTCCATCCTCCCTAAACTATTATACCTCTTTCAAGCCCTTCCAACCCCTATCCCCCAGCGAGACATCTTAGCCTCCAGAGGGAGGTTACTGCTTTTATATGGGGCAAGGGGAAGCTGAGATTCTCTAATAAACTCCTAATGTTGCTGAGGGACCGGGGAAGTTTGGCATGTCCCGATTTTTTAGTCTACCATTGGGCGTCACACCTGCGCTTCGTCTCAGAGTGGGTGGCTCGCGAAAGTGAGAAGCACTGGTTTCATATGGACAGGGCAGTGGCCTGCCGCCCACTCTGGGACCTTGCCTGGCTGCCGAGGAGAGCGCGTCACCACAGCACCTACATTGCTACTCCGACACGGACTGTCCTGGAGATATGGGACAAGGTTGCAATTGACCGCGGCCTAACCTCTTTCCCCTCCCCTAACACGCCTCTAGCCCGCAATCCAGACTTCCCCCCGGCCTTGCAGCCCACCTCCTTTCAGGCTTGAGCAGCCGGAGAGTGTCGCACGATCGCCAATCTTTTTGAGGGAAGGACTTTCAAATATTTTGATCTCTGTAGGTAGGAATTCCAACTCCCATTAACGGCGCGCTTGCAGTACTTTCAGATCCAGCATTGGCTGCACCATCACTCGCATACAGAGGGAGCTACACGTCAGCTCACCCCCAGTTCGCTCCTTTGATGGCTTCAGGGGCCTGAGCTCTCGGACCTACAAGGTCCTTCAACACTCAAAAGTGCTACCCCTCCATACATACCAACAGAGATGGCACGCAGATATTGTAGAAGAAACCCCCCCTGAACACTGGGAACAATTATGGAAAGACATCCCCCGCACTTTCAAAAGTATTGCGCAACAGGAGACGGCCTACGGCGTTATGACCAGATGGTACTATACCCCCCCTTAGACTCCAGAAGATGTTTCCCACCTCCACGGCTAAATGTTGGCGCTGTTAGGCAGACATAGGCTTGTTCATTCATATCTGGTGGTCATGCTCGTTCCTGACAATTTTCTGGAAAGAAGTACTGAGCCACATCAGGAAGGTCCTGGGATTCCCTATTCCAAATATTCCAGGGACAGCGGTTCTTGGACTGCGACCTCGATCTTTTAAAGCACTGACACATTCAGCTTGGCGCTTGACTCTTCATATGCTAGGCACAGTAAAACAGGTCATTGCATTACACTGGAAAAAGGCCCTGACTCCCCCGTCCGTGGTGTGGTTCACCCGTCTCTGACATGTAATGGCAATGGAGCTCCTCTCCAGCCGTCTAGCACACACTACAACTAAATTCACGCGGGTCTAGCAACCATTAGTGCTGCACCTCTCTAAACTGGAACACGTGTGATTCGTTCACCCCCTCCCCCCCTTTAGAGCTCTCCAGCTATTCGAGGATGCTATACTCCCTCAAGGGAAGACTTATTAGGATTTGGTGGGACGGGCCGAAGGCCCTCCCTCCCACACCCTCCCTCTTTCAGAGGCCATCAGCGGGACGGGCATGACAGGGACACACACACCAGATGCATCCTGTGCGAGGCCCCCTCCGCCAGCCCCCCCACCATACGTGACACTTCTCACCCCACCTCTTCTTTTTAGGTCTCGCCTACGCAGCGCGCATGCGCTGCATAGGAGGGGACCTCTTGAAATCGATCCGCTTTTTCGCCCAAAAACGTGCACGCTTTGCATTGCTTTCAATTGCAACGAGTGCACGTTTGCCGATTCCCTTGCGGGAGCGAGCGGCGCCATCTGTTAGCAATTATCGCGCTCGCTCCCGCAAGGTAAATGCTGCGCGTCCCTGCTCTCGGCCGCACACCCCCCACCCACCCCTCCCACTTGTTTACCGAGCGTTCATTATTGCACTGCTAGCTTCACATGTGACAGTAGTGCAACAGAGAAAGGTTCTCAGACAGCCTGACATCGAAGATCCGAGTATTGCACGCACATTAAGCATCACATTCCATAAACATGTGAAAGTTTTCCTTTCAAAACAGCATGAAGTTGTATTTCTTTTCTGTTTGCTAGTGGGACAGCTGTGAAGCCTGACAGGTGTGAGTGAGGCTGATGGAAGCAGCTGTCGCAAGCGCACGTGAATGTTTCCCAAGTCAGAACCCGCTGCATTCACAGTTTGACTCCCGCTCCTTGTTTGACTCACGGTGCCTTTCTTTTCCCGTTTCAGCTCGGACTGGGTGGAGATCATCGAACCCCGCTCCCGGGAGCGCATGTACGTCAACCTCGTGACTGGGGAGTGCGGCTGGGAGCCCCCTGCCAACGTGAACGTGCGCCAGTCCGATGAGAAACAATGGTGGGAGCTGTTCAACCAGAACAACAACCGCTTCTACTTCTACAATGCCATCTCGCGACAGACGGTCTGGCATAGGCCTCAGAACTGCGACATCCTGCCACTGGCTCAGCTTCAGGCCATGAAGCGCAGTTCCCAGTCAGACTTCAGGGGCCAGATGAGCAGTGAGCGGCCCTCGCACCGGGGCAGCACGAGCAGCGAAGGCAGGAACACCCCTGTCCACATCAAACTCATGCAGGAAATGGAGCGAGGGAAGGAGGCGGCCCGGGCTAAAGGTGACAGCCTGGATAGCAGGAAGGAATCTGGAAGGTAGGTGACCGTTGTGTTAATAACTGCCAGCAGAACGTATTCCTTTGTCATGCTAACTGCTCTACACTTGGCAATATTTTATTTTGTGTACTGTGGTATTTAAGGCAGGTTGCTGGAATATGGTGCTGTAAACCAATGCACAACACACAAGTAAACTGCAAGATTACAATCACAGGCTACCAAATGTTGGCATATCCGAGTGCAAAGTCATCTCTAGGTATCATAGCTTTGTTCCGATATTGTGTTAACGGCGTGGCGATCCGTGGACATTCTGAGACCTATATTTTGTTGCCCTCACACATCACAAGACCCGCCCACTCCCTTTTTGTTTGGACCCGAACAACATTTACTGTCAATAAAGGCCACCAGTCTTTACCTCACTCTTTGCTTTTCAGTTTATCTGAAAGGTTTAGAAACTCTACTTCTGGCGAAGTTTATTCTTATGGTCATTTAGACATCAAACACTGTTTCTTGTGACTATGTTGATATCTCTTTTTTCCCCTTTGTTTCAGGTGGCCCTGCTTTTATCCCACAAAGTTTATTTTCTGTGGCAGTCAGGGTTCATTTTGAGTGGTGCATTGTGCTTGCTTCCTGATTTCTCTGTTCTTTTCTTACACTAATAGTCTAGTTTTGTGCAGTAGCTGGTAGAAGTAAACATCTGCTCATTCAGCTAGATTTTGCTGTGTGCTTCTTTGACTCTTGTGTTGGCCAGGTCTTTGAAACTTTTCTAAATATTAAGCCAACCACCTTCTAAGGAAGGGAGAGACCACACTTCTCGTAACTAATGTGTCAGATAAAGCTCTGTATTTTATTTGTTGTTCATCTTATTTCCTCGCAGGCATTCTAGGTTCTCTCCCCATAACCTTGTAGTTGGCAGCGTTTCTCATAAATGTGGAATAACAGTACTTTCCTTGAGGGAAAGTTCAGGCTATGTATTTTTTTTACATTTGCCTCAGGTGGACAAAAAAGGAGTTGCTAGATGTCTTTCAAACGATCTATTACTTGCGCCGAGCAATAGATGGCAAAGGACGGCCAAAGGCTGACTTCCGGTACTACCAGCCTATAAAGTCAGTGAAGGTCTGAAGACTCCTGAATTGTGGAGGCCCCAGTCTGTTGCACGAGCAGTGTTAGCTGCAGAGACCTCTGAATGGAGTTTGCCAGTACCAGTGACATTTAACTTAATTAGAGGGGGTGTTGGGGCTGTGCGAGAGTCAAGGTAATGCCTACTGCACCCGAGGAATACTGAAACCTTCTGCGCACAATGGAACACAATTGCAGAGATGGCCAGAGTGGCATCCCGGGCACTGCAACTGTCTCTGATTTCTCCCTCCCCCCCCCCCCCTTCCAGTGGTGCTGGAACAGTTTTATCATGGGGTGCTGTCATCTATGTTACATCACTGAAGTCATAGGGACTGTGAAAAATCCAAGTGTTACACAAAAAAACAAGCGTAGCATATGAGCATATCCAAGTGTCACACAAAAAACGAGCGTAGCATATGAGCATATCCAAGTGTCACACAAAAAACGAGCGTAGCATATGAGCCAAGCCCATTTAGCAGGATAGTGGTATGGGTGTAGTATGTAGCCGGTGGTGAATTTTGGGGCACACTGTTGTAAATATATTAATAAAGCATGGTGTGGTAGCCCACCGTCATTTACAGATAGCATATTTTTCCTTGACATGGTCACAAAATTTTCAAAGACATGCAGTTTTACTGATTTATATTTCTGCACAAATGGTAATGTGTGGAAATTGAGTTTCAGCAAATATGTATCATTTGTGCATCACCAAGTAAAGTGTCTTGATTTGTTTTGGATCCTATCAAAATCTTTGTTTCGATCAAACTTCAGAATTAGAAAAAAAAATTCTTCATTTGTATAATATGTCAAAGACTCTGATGGGAGCTGAATGAACAGAGTCCGTTCCTGGATTTAGTTACACTGGAATCAGAAGTCTGAGCTTGTACTTTGAGGAAATCTTCCTGCATGCAGCGGTGTCAATGCTTACCTTTTATTAAGTACAAACCGTCTGCTGTCCGACCCCTGCCTGTGCTGCTGGGTAGACACCTTCCTGACCTGTAAACCTCTCTCTTTGCCTGTCGCTCCTCGCCACAGTTCTTTCTGCTTGCATGGCATTCGTTTCACTTTCTTTTTATCCGCATGATGACTGGGCATCTCTTCCAGCTCTGCGCCAGTATCCCCAAGCTCTTCCCCATTTGGTCCTGGACACAGCTCGCTGCATCGTCCTGGGGCAATGCCCTGCCCCCCCCCCCCCCCACACTGATGAGCAAACTTGTTCTTGCTGTGACATCATCCTTCCAGCAGTCGTTTCTACCTGTCACTTCTTGGCTATATTCATCTTGCACTCCTGGGCATCCACAGTTCTTACTCCTGGTCAACAATGAACACAACTCTTCCTACTCTCCTACCACCTCCTAGATGTCTTCCCTGCCCTATCAATATTTGGACAGCACTTCAAAAGGCATTTCCATTATAAATGAGCTCCCTGCAACCATGCCTCCCATCTGTGTCTGTTTCTCTTTCCTGTCTTCCCAAGGGCCTCCCAAACAAGCATTGGCATAGCCAATAGGTCTCGCTTTTGGGACTTTATAAGTATTTAGTTATGCAGCACAATATCCTTGGTGCAACAACATCAACTGTTGCATGGCTAAACACTTATAAGGTCCCAAAGGCGAGACCTATTGGCTATGCCAATGCTTGTTTTATCTTCTGCTCTCCCTCTTTCCACCTTTCTCGCTTTCTCTTCCGTTTTTATAAATTGACAGGGTAGTTATTCTTGATTGGAGACGGTTGATTTGTAATCTACACCAACTGCTCACTGCAAAAGTCAATTTTTCTCTCTACCCCTCATTTATATTTAATACGCGGCATACAAATCTGCTGGCTATTCCATAGCATCCCTGGAGCTCTGCTAGGGACCGGCACAGTTGCAACCCTCCTCATACAGTCTTATTGCTTTACTGTCAAATGTTGTTGATGTAATGCAATGGTTTTATTATAATATAATAAAAACATTTAAAAAAATTAAAATTCAACAGTGGGAGAGTAAAGATCGATGCTAGTCTATTGGAGGTGGATGATTGTGTTCCAAGTGCCTTTTTATCGCTGGTTAGTGCATTGGATAAATCGTAGTAGTTAAGTCTGTTCAGCACTTTTATCTTTGGGCTTGGTGTCAGATGGAAGCAGAAATTCTCCAGTGGGCCAAGGCAGGAAATAGTGACCAGAGAGGGCTCCACGAAGCAGAATTAGATGAATTTGTGGTCCTGCGTCATGACACCCTCAGTTTGGACTCCAGAAACACAAAACATTAAATCTGTACGTGCTAAATACACTTCACTCTGTAATTGCTTTGCCTCCTCTAGCTCCTGGTGCTCTGTACAGTCACACTTTGACGTTTGCATTGCATTTGGGGTGTGAGTTATGGTTTGTCCAGTTATTCATAATTGGCTACTTTTAGGGGGTTTTCATGTTTGTTTTGACCCATGGCTTGGATTTTTTAACAGCATTTCCAAGGTTTTACCTATATGTTAATGTCTTATGAGTAGAAGAAACCGTAACTTACAGTAAACAAAGTTTTTTTCTTATGGGGACCATGCTTGCATGAATGTTCTTGCCAGATAGTTGGCACGAGCTTTTTAGCTCCTGAAAAAAAAACCATAAAAAATGCAGAAGAAATTTCCTATCTGTCACACAGTTTATGAGCAGACTTGTTTAGAAAAATGGCTGCCCAACGTAATGTAGTACTTCTGATTATATGATCAGCTGTTTGTTACATTTAATCATATTAGTTGCTCAAACGAGTTGATGTTTCTGTGACAGCTCAGTTTCATATGCAGCGTCTGCAAGGCAACAGTTGTCTTTTTCCTGGATATCAAAATGTTTCTACTAAAAGACTTGAACGCACCACTGGTTCCCACTCTTACACGATTTGACAACTGGAAGCAAATAACACCATATGATAAACATTATTGATACTATACTGTGTGTGTAAGAGTAGACATAGCTCATCAGATCCCAATTGGAAGGGATAGTTAGTATGGCCACTAGACACTAACAAATGACAATATAGATTCCTAGGTAATATCGAAGTTTACTGCCCTTAGGCCTGACATGTGATATGTGCAAAGTGAACATTCGGGGGTGGTAACAACTTACAGTGTTGGAAAGTTGTGCCTTGATTGGCTAAAGACCTTGACACTGTCTCAGGTAAAACCGCACTGATGACTTGGAAAGACAAGACTTCTTGTTAGGTCCTCGGAAACCACGTCAAAAAGGCTTCTTATATGCTGTCTATAACGAGATATGGAAAGTATCTCAACAAGAAGCTGCTGAAAAGTTGCATGAGATGGACAGGGCTAATTTAGAACAAGCTCTGGCGATAGAGGACAATAGAATGACCACTTTATTGTCTAGAATTTGTTCTCTAGGTAACATTGTCTCATCCACAATAGATGTGCTTCAGCAACACTTGTCTGTATTATAACATGGGCAGTCTCAGCTTAGGTCAATTCTATTGTTGAGCTGTACACTACAAATGTTGCGTTCTGGCTACGTGCCCTGGCGGCACATCAACATCACAAATCTGTTTTCTTTCACCGTATCATCTCTCAGAACAGCAGATAACTATGGCACAAAAAAATGCTAAATACATAATGTTACACATTGCAAAGGTAATTTCTCCAGCTTTTAGGAGATAGCATCCTCAGATTAAATAATACATGGGTATATTACACTGCCAATTTCGACCTTTCACTTTCAGTACTGTCTGCAACACCATTATTATTATTAGGATTTGTATCGCGCAACGAATCATCCCATCAGGGATCTCTCGGCGCCTTTGGCTGCACAGTACTGGTGGCTAAGACAAAGTTGCGGTTTAGAACAGCCAGGTTTTTAACTGCTTCTTGAACTGCCCCAAACTTGAGCAGGCGCGTAGCTCATCCGGCAGACGGTTCCAATGGAGAGGGGCTAGATGAGAAAAAGCGCGCCCTCCCATTTTGGCTTTCCTGATTTTGCAGGGACGAAGCAGATTCCGATTGCTGGATCTCAGTAAGCGGGCCGGTATATAAGGTATTAACTTCCTCCTTAAGTATACCGGGCCCGTCCCCTGCAGTGCTTTAAACACAGTCGTCAGGAGCTTAAACACTGCTCTCTTCCTCATGGGCAACCAGTGCAGAAGTTGCAAGAGAGGTCGAGACAGGGTACGCACTGGTTTATTAAGGACCATTCGTGCCGCTGTGTTTTGCACTACTTGTAGCCTAGATGCGAGATCCTCCCGGATTCCTACTAGTAGTGAATTACCGTAGTCTAGTCTACTAACTAGTAGTGCCTGTACTAAGGTCTTTCTGGCCTCCAAAGGGATCCATGGAAAAATCTTCCTCAGCATCCGCATGATACCAAAGCAAGTGCCCGATACTGATTTCACATGTTCCTCCAGCGATAGCTTGTTATCAATCATGATTCCCAAGTTCCGTGCCTGTTTTGTTGGATTAAGTAGCTTCCCCAGTTCCACCGGCCACCAGTGCGAGGACCATAACTCCGTAGCCTTCCCAAACAGGAGCTGAAGGAAATTCTTGCTCATCCAGGTGGCAATTTTCAGCATGCAGGACTTAAACTTTGCTCTGGTTTCCGCTGGGTCCGTCTCGATGGGGATTATCACCTGAGTGTCGTCCGCATACGAGATTGTCTCAAAACCACAAGATCTAATGATGGCAGCTAGCGGAGCCACATAGATGTTAAATAATGTAGGGCTTAAGATGGAGCCCTGCGGGACCCCCTTGTCCACTGCAGTGGTCTGAGAAACAAATGTGTCTAATTGGACACATTGTGTTCTGTTGTTAAGGAAGCTCTGCAGCCATGTCCAGGCCAAGCCTTCGACACCAATCTCTCGCAGCCTATCCAACAGGACACTGTGAGAGATGGTGTCAAAGGCTGCCGACAAATCAAGGAGCACCAGCATAGTGGGCGTCCCTCTATCCAGTGACATCCTGATAGTATCCGTGACCTCCACCAAGGCCGCTTCCGTGCTATGGCCTGCACGGAATCCTGATTGTGAGGGGTCCAATAAACTATGCTGCTCCAGATAGCCCGTAAGTTGTTGATTTATCAGTGTCTCCATGACCTTCGAACTGCATGGGAGGAGGGAAATTGGTCTATAATTTTGCATGTCCGCCGGGTCTGCCAGCGCTTTCTTCAGCAGAGGTTTTATATGCGCCTTCTTCCATTTCCTAGGAAATGTGGCCGTAGCCAAGGAAATGTTGCAGACCTCCGCTAGTGAGAGGGCTAAAATTGAGGCACGTTCTGCCATTATAAATGGCACAGCCGGGTCTGTAGGCGCACCTGATTTCGTCCGCGCCAACACAGCTTCCACTTGCTCTGTGGTGATAGTTGTGAAGGAGTCGTGCCTGGGTAGTGAAGGGTCCCTCCCAGGAGGGGCCAACCCCTTCGATGCTTCTCCTACCGCCAGGGAGCTGTAGATCTTATCAATCTTGTCCTTGAAATGATTTGCTAAATCATCACATAGCGTTTGTGTCGGGGGAATAGAAGGAGTATTTACTTTAGGGTTTGTAAACTCCTTAAGTATCTTAAAGAGCTCCTTCGAGGAGTTATTTGCCTCCCGTATTCGCGAGCCTAAATGGTCTCTTCTCGCTGTATTACAGTTTTTTAAATAAGTTTTGTGTGACACTGAAAAGGCCTGTTTATCCTCTGGCCGCTTGGTTTTCCTCCATTTTCTTTCTCTGCCTCTACACAGGGCCTTTTCCTTTTTAAGACCTTCAGAGTACCAGGGGGCTGAAACAGCCCTTTCCTGCGTACGCACTGCTCTAAGTGGCGCAATGGTATTTAAGGTGTCGCCAATGGAAGCCTCCCATTTGTCTAAGGCTTTGTCACTTCCCTCTCCTCTGTCAAATGAGGGGGGTCTAAAAACCTGACTAAACGCCGCAGAGGTGACTTTCCTCCAAACTCTGCGAGGATTCACTCTACGTTGGGGCTGGCTTCCTCTGTCTGTCCTGCTAACGGTGAATTTGAGTGCAAAGTGATCGGTCCAGGTTAGTGCCCACGGAGATTCTACTGATAAACCTATATTTGAAAAGATGTTGTCCAGGGTATGACCTGCGATGTGAGTAGGTTCATGAATTTTTGGAGAGAGACCTAGCGACTCCATGGCCGAAAATAAGCATTTCGCATCTGTGTTGGAGGGGTCATCTAAGTGATGATTAAAGTCCCCGACCAGGAAAAAGAATTCGGATTGCAGGATATACGGGGCGAGGGTCTCCAGTAATAAAGTGCAAAACATTTTTTTGCTTTCTCCTGGAGGGTGATACACTACAGCCCCCATCCCGCTGGCCCCTTTCCAAGACTGCATCAAGTGGGTAGATATGTAACGTTGGTTTAAGGGTACATACATATACAATGGGAACTTCCTTTCACATTCAGATGTAGGAATAAAGACACTGAAGTTTTTCTCAGCATCTTGGACTGCAAGAATTCTTTAAGTGGGTCACTGGTATGCAAGAATGTTTTGTTGCACGGGCACGCAATGCATCTGTAGCTAACCTGTCTTGCTACTTGAAAGGGTCTCTGGCAGAGTGATACGTCCAACTTTCAGATTGCTCTCGAATGGGAATTACCTGATGTTGAACAATCAGGGTTGCTGTGAGATTAAACCAGGGGTTGCTTATGTGGTTATCATATCTTCCATTGTAACATGTTGCACACAAGTCCTGTTTCCGCCTGCCCGTGTAGTTAGGGAGGATACGCTGTGGCCTTCAACTAATCTTACCAACGTGCGCTTTGCCACCCTGAGCAAACTGAAAGTCTTATTATTTCAAAAAGATGTGGCTTTAACTTCGGCCAAGGAGACATTTGATCTTGAGGTTGCGCGTTCCACTTCTGCGATGCAGGCCCTTCTCTGTACTAACTTCCCACTACATTTTGGGGAGCTGGTCCATCGCATTTTCAACATGTCTAGTACAACTGTAATTGTAGGTGTTTTTTTAAGAGCATTGGCTTTGGGTTGGTCAGCATCTTCCAAACAGTGTCTGGCGTTATTCCATCCTTCATCCACTCTGTCCTCAGAAGCATCTTAGGAGGTTTTCCGCTGGTCCTGATCCTAGTTGCAGGTATTCTGCTTTTATATTTTTTTGCTCCGCATTGGACGTCCCAGTTTGACATCAAATGGAGCTGGCAAAACCTAACGTCCTGTTGTGACGTGAACGCATGGTACATTTATTTGGCATACCTTTGCTTCGAGAATTGGATGAGCATTGGTTTGTGTCTTTCCGGCCTGTATGGCTTCATTGCATGCAGCCTGTGTTCCGCTTGCGCACTTACGAGTGTGCCCTGTACCTGTGCTTGGAGTCGCAGTTAGTTGAAGCTTTGGACATACACGTAAGGTGGACCCTCTGATGGCCCATCTGTACAGCTGTCCCTTGCGGATACCTCTGCTCCTGGCGCATTCTATGAGCTTCCCTGGGTTACCTCTGCACCTAGTGGTTTGGATCTGAGCTCTATTTCAACGGAACATCAGGTGGCTGTATTTACTCCCTCAGCGGCTGCTATGGGGTTCAGATGGAAACATATTTGCTCTATCGATTTGCTCCAAGGTGTGTTTCTGGGAACATCATCTACAGGCTCCGGGAACAGCAATGTTCGTCTACCACTCGGAACATGTAAACACCGTGTGGTGGTAACTTCTTATTTGACCTGTTTTTATTTCCAAATTTGTTTTAAATTGCCTTTCATTTTAATGCTTTTATATTTTTAATATGTTTGGCTTTCTTTATGCTTTGTGCCTCCAAATAGCAGGAGTGCCTGATTTTAACGCAATTTTAAGACAATTTTTTTTTTTTATTATATATACTTTTAGCATTCTCTTTTATATATGCTAACATGTTATTAGTTGGCTTTTAATAGCTTCTTAGCCGTCATATGTATGAGGAGTGGGTGTTATGCGCCTGAGTGAGGCCGGGTAGAAATCCGTGCCATTCTTGCATGTACACAATCTTTTCTTAAAGTTGCCTTCTCTTTGCTACATCGACTTTTGACATACATTTGCAGATGTGACACTTGGACACGTTTTTTGGAAGCACCGACCTTACTGACAACGGAACACTTTGTGAGAACACTATTGCACTGCCTTGCCATTAGTTGCAAGGCCCTCACGTGTGTGATACAAACGTTTGTAATAATAAATTCTTATGGCGACGCAGCTATCTGTAGAACACAAACAACGGTAGCCTGAACACAATCTCCACCCAAAGCAAGGATGACATTTTCTATAAATAGCCTTTTGTTTGCTAACATAATCAGAGAAGACACTTCTACTGACTTTGAGGGGTCCTTGCATGCTGAAGCTTTCACCTAGCAGCTGACTGACATCTCCGAGAGGGGTGTGCAGTTCGTGACCACGATGGGGTTCTGCACTCTTACCCACCAGGTAAAGGGGTTAGATCATCCAGAAGGGGGTTTCTTGGCAAGACCTACATCTGCACCCTAGACATGTAGGTTAGGGTTCTGCATCAGAGGAGTATGCTAGATTGCTATATTAATGTATATGTATGCATATAATAAGTTGTCTAAACAAGATGGTGAAACTTTGTTTTATTCAATGTTTTGACACTCATAATAACTTTTGTCTGCTTCTGTCTATTAATCATTGCAACACATATATTTTCTATACAAGAATCGCCACGGTAGAGGCTGCCCGAAGAAATTCCGTAGAATGTGGGGCAAATGGGTTGGGGTGGTGGATGACTAATACTTTCAATGTATACTCAAGGTTTGGAGTGGGTGCAACACTGTTTTTATTTCTGCTTTGCCTATCAGTTCCTTTATGTAGGTGTAATGTCCTCTTGTATTCGCCTTGCACAGCCAAATGTACGAACAGCTGGTGTTGTTATTCCTTGTTGGCTTCTTATAAAATCAATAAATTTGGTTATCAAAAAAAAAGAATCGCTACGGTTCAGAGGCCAGGAGGGGCAGGGGTTCCTTGGAGGCAGCCAGGTCGTGGGAGGCATTGGTGACATCGCTGAGGCACACGGAGCCACCCACTCCGAAGGACCTACTAGATAGCACTTGCAAGTCCCAGTCATACAAATGTAGCCTAGTTTACACTTGACCATGCAACTACATAAATAGTCCCCCGCCAAAGAGGTTGAAGCAGAATGCCCAAAATCAATCAATACATTTGTGCAAGTACGGGAGCACTAGCAAATGCAATGAAATGTAGCAAGGTACATAAGGTCACCGAACCCAGCCAGGACATGCCCAGAGGGTGGGGGGATGGCACAAGAGGGGGTTAGTTGGGGAATTCTAGCCAAGGGTACAAGGGATAACATGTGTATGGATTGTCTAGATCTTGAGAAATAGTGCAGCGCATGTAAACTGCAATGACGTAATTAAGTACACCCTGAAAGGGATTGCCTCCTGCTTGTATCCTGTTTACTATGCAGTTTTTGAGCTGATTAATGTGAGGCCCGCAGAGCTGTGGTCATTGTTTCTCTGTACTTGTATAACTGGTGCCTTGCTTTTATCATACTCAATAACATTTTGTTTAAAAACAAAAAAAGAAAATCACTACTGTTCAATATATATTAAAACGCCCCTTCTAAGCGAAAGAGAGCACGAGTGACTGAGTGAAACGTTCTAGGTCTATCACCACGGTTCTTGAGGGAACAGAGTTGTCATGTTCAGTAGATGCCAGAACTATTCACTCCCTGTCTAGGTTAAGGAGGCTTATGGTGGCACTGTGAGCTAGCTGTTGCAAGGGACAACATATCCCGTGTGGTGCATGGAATCAGTCTGTCAGCATCCTAAGTTTATGTTGTCCACAAACACGCAGTTCCTACTGATTAGTGGAAACTAGAAAACAAAACCCTCCTTGTAGTGGTCGAGCTCACTCGCTACACAATGTATGGGGGCTGGTCTGGCCCTAATAAAAGTAAGGCTCCCTCGATGTAAAGAGGGACAGAGTGGTGCAGAGTTGTTTGAGTTGGGAAAAGAGTCCCTCCCAGTGCATAACACCTTTTGTACTGGAAAATTAATACCCTTGCAAGGGTTTGTGCAGTTTTGCTTCATTTTGCGTGACTGTCTTGAAGCGGAACCTTCGCAAATATGGCCCTCAGCTCTGAAAAGTAAGATCGGCTCTTGAATTGAAAAAAATCTTTTAAGGAGCAGGATTACTATACAGGACTTTTGAGGTCCCGCTCACTTTAAAAGGGGGCCCATAGAAGGTGGGGTGCTGGTCAGTTGTCCACTTTACCCACGCCTTAAAACGTCTCTGCAGTATTTTCAACAACCATCAACTCGGCAAAGATCCTCACACTCCACATTTGTTCACTCTCTGTAAAACTTCCACTCTGCCCAGTCCTTAAACCTGTGCACACTTCTCCTTTAGTGCACTCTGCACAGCCATCCATGCTTCTTACCAACCCTCCACTCTACACAGCAAATTAATAAATAAACAAATACACAGCCTTACACACTGCACAGTGCTCACATTCTTGGTTCTCTGCCATACTCACCAGCCTCAAACCCTACACATCACAGTCCAATCTCTGCACAGCGGCAGTCCCTACAAAGGATACACCAATCTCTGCACAGCTTCAATCCCTGCACAACATATTCCTTTCTCTTCAGTCTCAATTCCTATATAGCACAGTGCAAGCTATAACCTATGTCAATCCCTGCACAGCATAATACAAGCTCTCTAGAGCCCCAGTCCCTACATATGGTAGTCAGATATCTGCTCAGCCTCAATTCCTACACAACATAGTCCAATCTGTACAGCCTCAATCCCTACACAACACAGTCCAGTCTCTGTACATTCTTAGTTCCTGCACAGCATAGTCCAGTATCTGCACAGCCTCATTCCCTACACCTCATAGTCTAATCTATGCACAGCCTCAATCCCTACAAAGCACATTCCAATCTATGCACCTCCTCAATCCCTACACAGCCTCAATCTCTGCACAGCACAGTCAAATCTCCAGGCCGGCTCAGTCCCTACACTGCATAGTCAAGTCTGTGCACATCCTCAATTAATGCACAGCATAATCCAATCTCTGCACAGCCTCCATAACTACAGAGCACAGTCCAATCTATGCACTGCCTTAATCCCTACACAGCATAGGCAAGTCTCTACACAGCCTCAATCTCTGCACATCATAATCCAATCTCTGCACCCACTCAATTCCTACACAGCATAGTCCCATCTCTGCACAGCCTAAATTGCTACTCAGCATAGTCCAGTCTCCACAACCTCAATCCGTGAACATAATCTAATCTCTGCACAGCCTCAATTCTTACACAGCACAGTCCAATCTCTGTACAGCCTCAATCCCTACACAGCACAGCCTATATCTGTACAGGCTCAGTACCTAAATAGTACAGTCCAATCTGTCCCCACCTCAATCCCTGCATAGCATATCCCAAGCTCTGCAGAGCCCCAATTCCTGCACAGCATAGTCCAATCTCTGCACAGTCGCAATTCCTACACATCATGATAAGACTTCATGCAAAAGCCAGCGTCCCCCAGTTTTTTTTACACTGCGTTCCCAGCACAGATGTCTTGTCTGTGCAGTAAACCACTCTTTGCTCAGGTTCATTCTGTTCTGGGCTGGAGTCACCCCAGCGCGTTCTGGTTTCCTTTATCGAGTCTCAGGCGAACCCCACAACCTAGATTGTTCTAGAGCAGTGTTACTCAAAGTATGGCCCGGGGGCACATGCGGCCCTGCTGATCTTTATATGTGGCCCCCTGGGCAGCAGCAGCACTGGGCTGTTGTTTACTCGACTCAGCACTAACATGAATCAAAATGTTAAATATACAGCAAGCACTCATTTAAAGGTTAATTGCAGTTAGGGAAAGGAAGTAACTTGGCCCTTAACTTTAGGAACCCCTTCATTTTTAAAGTCAGGAAACTTGTAAAAATACGATAGTAATTTTAAAATTCAAAAAGTGTATTTCATTTACCTGTAGAACCATTTCACCTTAGCAATTCAAATTATAGCAGTGCATACAGAAGTATTTTTTTTTTTTAAGTGATGGTTTTCAAACATGAATTTAGAAACGTTCATGCTCCCTCCCCTCATACCCCACCCTGACAACAATGCCATTAGTGATTACACCCAAGCACAGGCGATGGTTTTGAACAGCACGCATCCTGAAGTCATGTATTTCGCGTGCTTTTTATATGTGATAATGAAGAAAAAGGAGGGAAATTGAAATAAAACAATAGCCCAGGGTCCCACAATTTGGTCAAGTGGAGAAGCTGGGATTCATCCCAGGTTTTCTTGTTTTCCATTGCGCAATTGAGTTCAGCCACTAAATATACATGCTTTGCTTCCCCTACACCGACTTTACACCCCCCGCTGGCATCAGTGCGGCCCTCGGTCACACCAAAGATCAAACTTTGCGGCCCCTGGGAAAATGTTTGTGAGTGCCCATGTTCTAGAGCCTCATATCTGAGAGTACAGCACTCCACTGCTCCTCGGCTATCTCATGTGCACTACACTTCAGTCATGTTATGCTATTAATATCTCCTAAAAATGAGGGCGTGGATTGAACGCCGAACGCAGTGGTCGCACTTCGGTGAAGCTCTCTCCTTCCCCGGCCCGCGACTGCCTAAATATCCGTCAACTAATCCGTACAATGCTCCAAGAATGCGACAGAGCATTGCCTTGACGCCCGCCGCTGGAAGACGAGAGCGTATGCTGCACGGTGAGGAGGACAGCGCCAGATAAACAAAGAGCGCCTGCTAGGCCCCAGAAGCCCCGGCCTCAAGTTTGCTTCGGCCGCTGGGGACCTCAGAGGGAGACGGCGTCATCTGGAAGCAGGTCGTGGCCCGCGGAAGAGAAAATTTGTAGTGCCGGGGGCGGGGCCAGTCGAGATCCTTTCCCCCCCCGGATCGGGGACTGGTTGGTGCTGGGGTGCTCCAAATCCGCCAGCTATGAGGACGCAGAGAACCAGCCCAAAACGAAAGTAGTGATCGGCAGAGGCTGGTGGGAGGCCCGCAAGGAGAACCGAGCCCAGAGCACAGTGCGAGTGCGCCGGAACAGGTGGGTGCAACGAAAGACGCCTTCGTCTAGGACTGCAGGAGTGGGAAAGCCAGGCCTCGGAACATAATCGGACCGGGCCCCCATAGAGAAGTGTGTAACGCCGTGTGAGGTGGGAGAGTGGAGCAGCGTGGGTCCCGCTCCCAGAGACGTCGACCTCAGGAACGATGGGGGACCCCCTCACAGCAATAAACTTGGTAATCCTCGAGGGCGACACCTCAATGAGGCGCAACTGAGGCCCGGTGTGGACAAGGGGCACCCTGCGTCAATCTACGCTGTACTAAATTGCAAGGCACCTGCTGGACTGAGATCCTCAAAGAGACAACACAACGCAGCAGGAAGCTGTCCGATAGGGGCAAGGAGGTAGTGGCACATTGAGAACGGGGCGAGTGGCGTGGAGTGAAGCCCACCGCGCAAGCGAAGACATACCAGTATCGTGACTGGAAGATTTCCCACAAGAGTAAGCGACGTGTGGCACCGGCTTGGGGCCCAATCCTGACGCGCCGCAATGCCTGGAACCAAGGGTCAAAAAAGCACGCTCCAGACAATGCTGGACAAGGGTACCACCCAAAAACTGAGTGAGGTGGACAACGGTGAGGCGAGCAAGATGGCAGGCTCAACCAAAGAGGAGCCCACCCTAAAAGACGTCATGGAGGCCATCGCGGGAGTGCGAACGTCACTGGGACAAAGAATGCACACTATTACTATCGAGATGACGCTGATAAGAGCGGACCTGCAAAAGGCCAGCGAAAAAGTGAAAGCAATGGAGGGAGTAACCTCGGAACTGAGTGGAGAGGTTTAACAGATGCGCAAAGAGCTCAAGGAACTTCAGGTTTCCCAGAAGCGGTCTGAAACACAGTTGGACGACTATAAAGGCCGAGCGCGACGCAATAATGTCAGGATCACGGGGGTCCCTGAGAAAGCAGAGGGACCAGCCGTTGACCTATTTGTCGAGGATTTAGTACTGAACCATCTTAGGCCCAAAAACCTCTCGAAATATTTCACACTCGAAAGAGCTCACAGAGTACCGGGAAGAAGACCTAGGCCTGGAGCCCCACAGAGGCCAATCCTAGCGAAACTCCTAAACTTTAGAGACCGCAACATTATTTTACAGACGGCTTGATCGAATCCTCCGCTCAAGTTCGAGAACAGTGAACTATCCTTTTTCCCGGATTTTACACTGGCGGTCCAGCGTCAAAGAAGAACCTTCCTGGACGTTAAAGGGACAAGAATATTCGATACGCGGTGTTGTTTCCTGCAAAACTGCGAGTGGAAGCAAGTGGCAAGGCTTGGTTTTTTGACACTCCAGAAGCAGCACAAGATTTGTTGGGGGGATGGAAGCCAGTGAAAGAACATAATGCACGTTGAGAAGGGACTCCCTCCCCCTGTGGAGCGATCATCTTCGGCCTAATAAGAGCGGGTTGACTTGTCCCGAACTGAGACTCTCTTCCTACCGTTGCAGCACCGATGAAATGCACCCGGCGGATAATAAGTACAATATAAACGCTATGTGAAAATGTTTGAACTTGCATATGATTGATTGAACTGCATGAGGATATTTAGCGGCAGTCTGAAAGCCGGAGGGAGGGTGTCGCCACCCCCCTTCTGATTACTTAGTTAGTTTACCATAAGGGGGCGACAGGCACTCTGCACTTTTGGGGACATGGGCAGTTTTAGGCCCAGAGTGCGGGGGAGCAGGGTGGAGGGCAGTTGGGGGGTAAGGGTCAAGTTGGTTCACTCAAATACCATGATTTGCCCTTACAAAGTCAACAGAAGACTCCGTTCAGACGAGCTTCACCTAGCAATGGTACCTAGGATTAAGAAGGCCAGAAGTGGCGGACGGCGTTTTTCATACAATGCCGCGAAACTTTGGAACAGACTTCCGCTGCATCTTCGTCGGGAATCCAGTCATCTCTCATTCCAGAAACAGCTAAAGACCTTGCTCTTTCCGTAGAGGTCCAGTTCGACTCTAGTAACCACGACAGTGCTGGGATCCTCCCGGGTAGCCATGCGCTATATAAAAAAACCTTTCCATTCCAAATAACAGTCATTTACGTTCAATGGTCAGAAGTGAGACATGCAGTACTTACACTTGCACATTGCCACGAATTGTCACAATGGAGGGGGTGGCGGGTGGGAGAGGGGGGAAGGGTTTGTTACGGGCCAGATGGAGGGAAAAAGATTCAACATATTGTCCTGGAACGTTAATGGATTTTGGGATAAGTTAAAGCGGGGACTGGTACTTCAATTCATTAAGAGGCACACCCCAGACGTAGTGCTGCTCCAAAAGACACACCTGGTGGGAAACACTTGTAGAGCCATGGACAGATGGGGTTATCGCCTGGTGGTACATTTGGGATTCACCTCGGGCTCGCGGGGTGTCGGTATACTGATGCGCAAATCCTTCCCTATGTCTATAAGCCATCGCTGGACTGATGAGCTAGGAAGATACGCAGCAGTGTCAGGGCAATGGGAGGGTGGGTCACTGACGTTGGTGTCTGGCTACGTCCCCCCAGGGCTACAAGCAATAGCGATAAGAGACCTGGGGTACAAAATGATGGAGTTTCTGGAGGGGAGACTAATCCTCGGTGGAGACCTCAATTCTGTTCTGTGTGGTAAGCGTGGCAGCTGTCCCCCCCCCAGAGACCTGGGGCCTGCACAACTGATTCTACCCTCCTTCCTGGACGCTTTCGGACTGGTGGATGCATGGAGGGTCCAGCACCAAACCGATCGCCAGTTTACTTTCCACTCAGGGGCTCATTATAGTTTTTCCTGCATCGATTACATTCGAACGCCGGCGGATCAAGCGAGTCATATCACCGAAATAAGACACATGGCACGTGGTATATCGGACCACTCCCCGATCTGGGTGCAGATAGGAATGAGTGTGGGCCAGATAGGCAGAGTGGCACCCATAAACCTGTGGTATCTTCGCAACCCCAGCATAAGACACAACATTACCCAGGCTATAGAACACTACTTCGAGGACAATGAAGGTTCTGTAGACTCCGCCATCACACTTTGGGAGGCATTCAAAACAGTGATACGAGGACAGGCGCTCTCTCAAGTCTCAGGTGCCAAAAAAGAGAAGAACGCTGACTTAATTAAACTGGAAGGGGAGACACTAGAGCTCGAAAGGGAGTCACTAGAAACCGGTGACCCTGAGACAATACACAAACATAGCCTAAAGAAGGACGAATACATAACCGTAGCGGTAGACAAAGCTAAGTCAATGCATCGAGACAAACTAGGTAGGATTTATGAACTTGGTGATAGGGCAGGCAAATTACTTGCATGGCTGTATCGTCATGACCTAGCCAATCGCCTAGTCACAGAGCTTACAACAGAGGTGGGGGAAACCGTTACAGACCCACAGACGATAGCGGACAAATTTGCCAAGTACTACACATGGATATACACGGCGGCTCACTGCAATAGCCCCATAGAGGACTCGAGGGCCCTGCTAGTGGACATTAGGCTCCCCATACTGTCAAAAGAAGACTGTGACTTATTAGATAGCGAGCTCACGAACGACGAAATAGCACGTGCCATCAGGGACCTACAATCCGGGAAGGCGATGGGCCCCAATGGTCTCCCAATAGAATTGTATAAATTAAAAACCGATAAAATGGCCCATCACTTCAAAGCAATGTATGAAGAAAGCTGAGAGATCGGCCGACTCCCCCAAGATCAACAAGTGGCCACAGTGGTGGTCATTCCCAAGGAGGGTAAACCTAGAAACCAGTGTTCCTCCTATAGACCTATCTCCCTATTAAACGCGGAGGTTAAAATCTTGGCCAAACTGCTTGCGACACGCCTGATTGGAGTAATCTCTGGCCTGGTCCATCCAGACCAGTTGGGCTTCATGCTGGCGAGAAATATGTCCCTGAATCTCCGACTACTTCACGGGGTACTCGGACGAGTACACCCATTGAGGGAGGACGTGGTAGTACTGTCCTTGGACGCTACAATGGCTTTCGATACGATCGAATGGCCATATTTATTTGCAGTGCTGGAGAAGATGGGGTTTGGCACGGGATTCATGGGATGGGTGCGACTTCTATACTCTGAGCCACTGGCAAAAGTCATAGTAAACAACAAACAACCTCGGCTCTTTACCCTCGGCAGGGTTGCCCCTTGTCCCCGTTGCTTTTTGCCCTGGCGCTGGAGCCCCTGGCGAGCTGGATCCGTAACGACCCGGTAGTAAGGGGTTTGCGTTGGTCAGAGGAGTGGGAAGAGCGCATCTCCCTATATGCCGACGACATCCTGCTGTACTTGGCATCACCAAGGGCCTCAATTAATAGAGTCCTCAATATATTTGCCACCTTCTGGAGGTACTCTGGATATGCCATAAATTGGTCCAAATCGCTGTTATAGGTGCTCAGAGGACAGTTCCCGATCCTTCCCAGGATGTGCAGAGTTGTGGAGGCCCTGGATGGCTTCAGATACCTAGGCATCTACATCACCAGAGACCCTAAGCTATTCTACGACCACAACCTCATGCCTCCTTTATGGCGGCTTCGCAGTGATGTGGAGCACTGGAAGACGGGTCTGGTGGCTCAGTGGACTAATGCGTCTACTGCAGGGGCCTGTGTTCGACCTCATGGTCACAGGTTCAAATCCCGGCGGGTCCACTCAGCCTTTCATCCATCTGAGGTCGATAAAATGAGTACCATTGAGTTGGGTAACAACAAACATCTGTTATTCAGCGCCAAGATACCCGTAGTGGTGAACGTGCCCTTTACAAATACACATGTTATGTTATGTTATGTTAAGACGCTCCCGCTGTCCCTACTGGGTAGGTCGGCACTCTTTAAAATGATGTTGCTGCCTCGCTTTCTATATGTCTTGCAAAATTCGCCGAACCAGATCCCCGCGTCCTATTTTGCAGCGATAGAGAATGAACAGCGCGCTCTCCTCTGGGTGGGAGGAATACCCCAAATAGCATTCCTCAAACTGGTGCGTGGATGGTATGACGGGGAAATCGGACTCCCAGACACTAAAAGATACTACTGGGCGGCACATTTGGCAGCTGTTAACCAGAGCATATACCGGCCACATAACGATCCGGGATACCGAATGGATAGGTGGCTCCTACCGGGGGGGTTCCTTTGCCAGAGCTCTCTATGCCGAGCCCGCTCGGATGCAATTGACGGGGCCAACATCGCATTCTGTTCGAGTCTGGCATTCAACTCACAAGAGTTTGGGCTGGGATGGGAGGATTATGCAATCTACCCCTCTGTGAGACCCTCACTTGTTGGTTACTCTCCGAAACACTAAGGGCTTTGACAGATGGGACCTAATTGGACTCTCGAAGGTTGGTGACTCGTGGAAAGGGGGCGAAGTGATAGAATTCTCGGTGCTACAGAAAGAATACGAGCTGGCAGATTCGGAGATATTCAGATACTGCCAGATCTGACTGGCCTGAACTCACGCCTCCCGGCAGAGGAGACACTGCCGGAAGAAACGCCGTTAGAGGACAGGCTCCTCAATGGTTACATGCCCAGTAAATCTATATCCCTCACCTACTGAAAGCTCGTCAATCATATACCTGATCCCTTCATACAGCTTCGAGTGAAGTGGACGGGTGACCTGGGGGAGGTAGACAAAGAAGACTGGGCAGAGGCACTCGCCTTTCACAGGGAAGTCGCGATTTCCTCACGGCTCAAACTAGTACAATTGAAAATCCTACACAGAATATATTACACTAGGATAGCCTTGGCCCGGATGGGCTATGGCGACAATTCAAGTTGCAAACAAAACTGTGGGGAGGAAGGCACCTTTATGCACATACTGTGGGATTGTGGTAACATTCGTAAATACTGGACAGGGGTGTTCTGATGTATGGGAGAAGTGTTGGGTCAGGACCTGCACCCAGAAGCTAAGAGATGTTTGCTCAATGTGTGGGGACCTACTGACCTGAGTAACAAAAAAAAAGAAGTGGGCAACACTGGGGCACATAATAGCTAAGCGTAACATTGCCAGAATGTGGGGGGCAAGAGAGGCCCTGGTTTAAAATCATGGAAACAAGATATGGACTGGTGTATTATAGAGAAAAGACTGTATATATATCTCCAGAGGGTGTCCAAAGAAATGGGTTCAAATATGGACCAAATGGTATGAATATGAGGAAATATTTGTACGCCCCCCCTCCTCCCTGCCTTATCCCACCTAGACAAACTTATAACAACTGATAACTGAGATGGCAAAATGTATGTAAGTGTTAAGATATTTGTATTGACCAAGAAAAGTAGAAAAGTATGTATGTAAAAATGTCGCACGACCCAATATCGACCAGAACTGTAATCGTGATTGAATTATTGTCTTTACCTAATAAAAAGTTATAAAAAAAATATATATATATATATATATATATATATCTCTCCTAAAAATGCAGGGTCAAATCAAAATGGACGAAATAAGTGTACTTCAAATTCGACCCTCTCTGTAGGAACATTCCTGCAAAAGAAGCTTGTGGCGCTGAGATTAGTTTGACATTAAAAAGTCGCAAAAATAAGCCGCTTGAAAGCCAAAAACAAACCACTTTTCCTAGGCTTTTTAGAGTGCCAGTTATATGATAAAATGAAATGTAAATTGTTAAACTGGAGGTGGCCATTGCCTTTTGGAGGAGTCCCATCTGCTTCTGCCATTCAACCATGGATTTGAGGTTCTCCTTTTGGGAAACAACAGCCAGGGTATTCCTGGAGCGCTGTATCACTATCAGTAAGAGGGCAGTGGTCTGCAGAGAACGGGCCTGTAAATTTATTCTGGCCAAGAATGTGGTTGCAGAAATTATTCTTGTTATTTATTATTTCACTGGGAAACCTTTGAAATGGGACGCAAGAAGAGTTCCTCTGTTTTTAACATTATTTTTTATTTATTATTCAATTCCAGTGAAATAATAAAAAAACAAGAATAATTTCTGCAACCACATTCTTTTCAATTAATTTTTTTAAATCAATTTCATTGTCATTATTTATACAATATATTCTATTTACATTGAGCACCTCTTTCCTTAAGTTATTTGAGTTGAATATTGCGTTATTGTTATTTTATTAAAGTTACACCCCACCCTTGATAACTACAACACTGTTGAGGTTGTGCGCTGTTATAAGTGCCTGGCTGAGAGTGCTCTGTGGTCGAGAGGTGTAATTGCTGCTGTGATTGGCTGGTTAATGATATTTACTTTTCTCTCTCTTGCAGCTGAGGTGACCCTGGATCCTGACACCACTCATCCCTGGCTCATCCTGTCCAAGGACAGAAGGAGCGTGAGAGAAGGAGACAGAGCACAGGATCTGCCCGACACGCCCCAGAGATTCGATCTTGCTCCCATTGTCCTGGGGAGAGAGAGGCTGAGTGCCGGAAGGCATTACTGGGAGGTGGGGGACAAGATGGCCTGGACCCTTGGGGTGTGTGACGAATCTGTGAACAGAAAGGACGACCTGATATTTGCACCTAAGTATGGAATCTGGACAGTGTGGCTCAGAAATGGTAAATACGAAGCTCTCACCTCCCCTCCCACCCTCCTGACCCCCCCCCCCGTGTACCCTCCAGGGCTGTGGGTCTCTTCCTGGACTATAAGGCGGGCAGGCTCTCGGTGTACAATGTGGATGACCGGTCTCTGCTCTTCACCTTCTCCGGAGCCTCCTTCCCTCCCATCCTGCGGCCCTACTTCTGTCCACAAGTCAACGATGGAGGGAGGAATGTGGGGGCGCTGCGGATCCTGCCGGTGACAGGACGGAAGTGAGAGCATATTTACTTCTTACTTCAAACGTTTGACCATCATTTTGGTTTCCCTTTTGATAGACAGGTTTTACCTGTTGGATAATTTCAGAATTATTTGTCGATTACTGCACAATAAAAAAAAAAAATGTTATATATGTTTTCTGGCGTATGCAGATAAGCATGGAATATGATTCAGAGACCTATGTTTAAGTGTAATATTTTAACTGTCTTTTATTTTATTTGTAAAAAATGTTATTGCTAATAATGTCCAAGCCTCCAGAGCTAAAATTGTCAGTACCTACTATTAATTACTTTACTTGTTGAGCATTAAAAGCAAGGCAACTGGAATAAATTAGCAATGCAGTATTAACTTATACATCAAGGAACGGCAAACTATGCAACATTCTGCTTTATCTACCTGTCTTGATATTTCATCTAGGGTTATGCAAAGTTGTAAATTCAGGCAACTTGCAACTACTCGTTACAAAGTTTAAAAATAGAAAAAAAATATCAGCCTCAGCGGCCCTTTGCAGCAGTGACAAACCATTCCATATGCAGCAGGGAGCTGTGAGAGGCAGATGGTAAGCTGCTGCAGCATGGACGCTTCTACCCTTTGGAGACCCTCCCAGCATATCCCGATTAGAGCCCGGCAACTCCCCCGCTTCACAAGCCTCCATTTCCATCTTGGTAATGTTCCTTTCTCTGAGCTAACCCACACCCAGTCCCCAAAGATTGTGCCCCCTCCTACCTGAGACCTCAAACTTTGCACCATCGACATCCCTCTTCATACTTCAGAGGACATTACATCCTGTGACTGAAAATCAGCCTAAAGTGTGCAGCCCGGCAGGTTAAACCTCTTCTTAGAGAAGCTGGTCGAAGTCCTTTATTTCAGCAGCCTTTATTGAGGGCGATAAAAAGTGTGTTGTGCTGTGTAAGAAATTGAGTTACTGGTTGAGGGGGGGTGAAAGACTTCCCTAGCAGCAACCACAATTTTTCTTAGGGTGAGCTTACAAGCAAACCCTAAATTAACCTGAGCTAAACCCCCTGGTAGCCTTGGCACAGTGCAGTCAGGCTTAACTCAGATTCAATTTGTAAAGTATTTGTGCAGCACGTCAAACAGTAACACAGTTAAAACACACCACAAAAGGACCCCACAACAGATTTAGAAAAATAAGTGTAATTTTTAATAAGTAAAGCAAGACCAAGACGACAAAAATCCAATCAGTAGGTCCAGAGATATGCAATTTGAAAGATTTTAGTGAAAATAGTGCCAAAAAGCACAAAGTGCCAACTGTGGATATCTGGTCACACCGGACCGGGACAAAGTCGCAAGTTCAGGCCAACCACGATGGAGTGCGGGATGCCTACAGGGACCCAGTTAGGCCTGCTGAATAAGAGTACCTTAAATCCTAGTTTGCGTAGCATTTGAAGGATCCGTGTCGAAGGTGCGTTGCGCAGCCGAAGCGATGGATCTGTTCTGAAGTAAGGCGAGGCTGCGATAGGCGGTCTTGCGTCAGCGTTGAGTATCCTGTGAACGAGGGCTTGTGAGGCAAAGTCCGGCATCGAAGATGCGTCACGCAATCGAGGCGATGAATTGATCATGAGGAGCTGCGAGGCCTGCGATGCAGAGTTTGGCGTCCGCATCGAGGCCGTTGTCAACGAGGGATGCAGAGGCCTACATCGAGGATGTGTTGTGCAGCGGTGGTTCCGAGGCAGTTGTAGGCTGCGAGGGTGAAGCGGGTCCTTGCGACAGGCTAGAGCAACGCAACAGCAGCGATGCTTCGGTTCTACTGGATCCACTGAGGCTGGCAGAGCGCCTGAGGCCGGCTTCCAAGGGTCCAGGACTGAGGTGGCACCACTTGGCAGGGTAGACTCATAGATGGCAGAGTGCAGGAGCAAATTTGTTAGAAACCTGTTGTGTTCCTGAGGCTTCAGATCAGGAGGCCAGCCAACTAGCCCTTGGAGGCACTCTGGGCTCAAGAGATTCAAGTCCAACTCTACTCACCCAGGAAATAGGGCAGCAGGTCAGCACAGAAGGACAGCAGTCCAGCATAGTGGCAGCCCTTTCAGCAACACAGCAGTGCTTCTTCCAGGCAGAGTATCCACAGGTGCAGAAGTGTACTGAACAGTTGATGTCTGAGCTCAAGTATATATACACCCAGCTTTGCCTTTGAAGTGGGAGAATCTTCTACAGGTTCCCTTTTGAAATGCACAGGTGTCCTACCTTTCCTGCCCTGACTCCAGACTAACTACTGGGGGTATGCAACCCTATGTGTGGAGGCACGACACAGGCTTTTCATGTGTAAGTAAGGCTGTGCCTCCCATCCTGCCAGTGAAGGCGCATCCAGGCACACCTAATCTTCCTACTGTGTGTGGCTGTCTAGGAGGAATACACTGTCAACTATATCTGGCCATGTGACCCAGAGACAGGCTACAGGCACCAAATTGCTATAGCAGGAAAATGCTACTTTTCTAAAATTGTTACTAAAAATCTGACTTTACCATATGAGAGGATTTTTTGTTGCAATCCCAAAGACACCAAACATGAATGGATTACACATTCCCATTTGGAAGCTACAGCTCATTAAATGTAATAAAATAACTCCAGTGTAGTAGTACAATTTGTTTATTAGTCAATTAAAACCATAAACTTCGACAAAAAGACATACGCGATAAAAACAAATAAATACAGAATTATAAATAGATATTGATCATGAACACATTCATTCCCATTTGGGGAGCAGTCATTAATACAAAATTTGCTGCACATACTGAGGTCAGTTTCGCATAGGGTGCAAAATGTGCATAATGCTCAAAAAGCTAGTGGATCCTATGAGGTGTGCAAATTTACGCAGAATGTACTAATATTTAGCCACTGGAAAGGAGGGGTAGTAAAGATGCTATTGTTTGACTTTCTGGACTTTAATGACCGTAAAGCTTGTGGCCCCTAGTGACCTGCTAAAGTATTAATACATTTGTGCAAATTTGTGCTAAAAGTGCAGTTGTGCAAATGTATGCAGAACGTGCAAATAATCAAGGGACAGACAAGGTGATGTTAATTTTATACTCAGCCTAACGGGATAGAAAGCAATTGTTGTTCTTTTTCCCTAGCAGCTCGCTGGCGCATGGTACACACAGATCTTATTGGGGGCCTTCTTCATCACTCCCTCTGCCCCTCGTGTTTTGACAAGGGTTTTAAAAATGTCCAGGACATGTACCAATCTAATGTTCATCATTATACAGACCTCTTCGCTGTCTGGCCAGGGCAGGACAAATACATATAATATGCTGCAGGGATTCATCTGCCTGATGGCACAGACTGAATTTCTTGTCCCCTACTTGGTCAGCTTCACTCCATTTTTGAAGGAAATCTATTGTGAGGATATCACAAAGTCTTATGTTATCCTATGGGAGAGATAGGCCGCAGTTGTGAAAAACAAATGTATACGTTTTTAACTATCAGGACATGTAAAACTTAAAAGCAAAAGTCCCACTTTTTAAATAACCTGCCCTCTGGGCTTTCCAGGGCCTACCATAGGGGTGACATGTATTAACAAGCATTTGCAATGCAATAGGTCTCGCATTGACAGTAGTTTGAGCTATTGCCATTGTAAATGACATTGTCTTTTATTTGTCTTTTCAATATGCATACCGCCAGACACCGGCTTAAATTAAGGCCTATTATCTTGAAAGCTGGAGGAGGAGTAGTCAACAGCACACCGACCACAGCTCAGCGGTAGAGAGAGAGCGCCAGCCAGCAGCCTAACACCATTGTAAACAAGCTGGAAAAAAAAATCAGTGCTCCCTCAATATGTAACACAAAAAACGGTGGCATACGATGCAGGTCAAAAAATACTTCTAACACAATACCACATATGGCCTCTACTAAAAGTAATTCACACCCAACAGTATTTAGGTTCTCTCCTGCACGCGCGCACACACGCTGCGCCAACATTAGAACTGACCCCTTGCCTCGGTGGGTCGCACTGAGATGGGCTATTTGGCAGCCTCCTCCTGCTAGTCGCAGACAGAGGCGCGCGAGCTGTGTCCAAATTTTGGATATTTATTACAATTTGTCAATGTGCGTACCGGCAAACACCGGCTTAAATTAAGGCCTGTTATCTTCAAGGCTGGGGGAGGGGTAATCAACAGCACACCGACCAGAGCTCAGCGGTGGAGGTAGAGTGCCGGGCAGCAGCCTAACGTTATTGTAAACAAGCTGGAAAGAAATGCTTCGACTGTGCTCCTGCTGAGCGCGGTGTCCCTGAACTGTGCGCCGTGCTTGGTATTACATTATAATTAAAAAAAATACAAAAGCGAGCGCTGTCCATGGGCCTGCTAAAAATAAGCGGCTCTGTTGAGGGGAGACATGCTAACAACAGAACGTAATTAAATCTTTTTTAAAACTTCTGTTTTCAGAAAAGTTACATGTGGCAGATGATGCAGGTCCAAAAATACTACTAGCACAATACGGGCTGCGCCAACTTTAGAACTGACCCCTTGCCTCGGTGGGTCGCACTCATACAGGCTCTCTGCAAGCCTCCTCCTGCTGGTTGAAGACACAGGCGCGTGAGCTGTGCCCTGCTTCCGACGCTCCCAGGAACCACCGCCGCTCCTAAGGCTGCCGCAATGTTTAACAAGCTCTTACTTCCCAAAAAATAAAAATAAAAGTTCGTACCCTGTACTTGAAGGAGAGCTTCTAACGCCGCCAAATGTCGTTCGGGTCCGGATGGGCGGAGCCAAAAAGGAGATAGGGCGGTAAAAAAAAGCCTAATTGCAAATCACAACACAGCATTTACCATAAACAATGACGCAAGCCAATCAGAAAGATGGGCGGGGCTTCATCTCCACTTCCAAAATCTCCTCTACCACAATATGTCTCGCAGAGTGAGGCGAAACCTAAAAAGGAAGGTTTGGGCCCGGCAAAAGGTTTATTTTTCCAGGTCGAAATGGCAGTTTACAATCAAGAAGTGCAATCAAGAAGAGATGTCCCTTTTTTCTTTGTATTCCAGGCCCCACCCTAATAATTAAAAGCTCATCCGGAATATCTGTGTTTCCTCCCGGCCTGTGAAGGCTCCCAGGCCAGGTCCTGGACTACTCCTTTCCGGACCATTTGCCGCTGGGTCTATGTGCTTATCCTCTGTGCTCACGTATCAGCGTTATCGGACCCTTGGCAACCGCTTGTCCTTTGGTCTAGGTAAGCCCCAGCGTTCATCTCCCTTTTTCCAGGACCCTGGGAATCCGGACCTCTGTCATCCAGGTTTTAGTTATTTTATTTATTGTTTCTCCTAGGCCCTGGCTGTGACCCCTGATATCACCATTGACTTGTGGACGTGATTTTCCTTTTGCCCGAACACAGGTAGACCTTATGGACGGCCCCTTGTGGTCTTATTTTTTATTCAATCTGCTTGGTCCAATCACTGGCTATCCAAACTGCTAGGGTGTTTCACTACCTTTCCTTTTCTTTTTGGCATTGGTGGCCATACTGGTGTATTTTCTACTACATAGCTTAGCCCTATCTGGTGGCTTGTAACTCACGGTTTCTTTTTCTAGCCTGTGCACGTCCTCCATCTGTCTATTATCCTTCCTTTGGTCATGAAACTGTGCTCCCTTCCCTTGCGTTGTGCTGTTTAAATCTTTGCCCATCCGTGGCACACAGCAGTTATCTATGTATCAATGTTTTGTTTCTATTGCTTCCTAGGCGCATCCTTCTTTGTTCTCAAGCATTGCGCCCTGAAGAAGGTGAGACCCACATCGGGGTCACCCACCGAAACGCGCGTCGGCGCTGGAATTTCTATGTTCATCTGTTTCCCCCTGATGTAAACAACAATGCCAACAAGAAATTGATTTTGTCAAATGATTTATATCAACTATTGTTCTCTAGCTATGAAATAACACTGAATTGACAACCCTTTACCCAATATTAAACTATTGTGGATTTCGCAGTGTTATCAACTGTGCTGTTCAGAGGGGGCTTTTGCTTCTTGTATATATTTGTATTTAGAATATTTTGAACCTTTATATTTTAGGATGTATGTGTGGGTATGCACTGGTCTGTATGAACGATAGTGTGTTTGCTGTGTTGGTTGCGCTTGGGTCATTTATTGTTTATTATATATTAACCTTCAAACATCTTTATTTTCTGTAATATATTGAATACATTTGATCATTTTGTGTCCAGTAACCTTGTGTTTCATATTGTGGAAGGCCAGTTTCATGCACTTGTGTATATACATCAGTGACGATTAGCACTTTTATTACATTCTGCAGGCAGAGGGATCTCTTCTTGATTGCATTTCCCAGTTTCCCCTGCCTATGTATCATATCAGGGGCCCCCTTCTGTGTGAGTGGTTGTTCTATTCCAGCCTTGTGCTGTGGGGGGTAACTCGTGTTTCCCCATGTGGAGTCGTGCACATCTCTAGTTACTTGAAACTTACTTATCTCTGCTTTTCTGAATCCAGGTACCCATGCACTGGAGTGGGCTGGGTCTGTCCACTGTAGAATCTAATTTATCTTTTTCTTTTGTCTCCATTTCACCTACTACTGCTCCTCTCTAGTAGCTATCTTTGTTAACCCTGCTGTTCCTTTAGCTATGGAGAGCATTACGACCTTTGGATTTTCAGATGAGGATTTTGCAAGATTATTGGGCCAAACACCAGGCAGTGACCAACCTTTTACTTTATCCAAGGGCCTGAATGAAGAATGGATAAAATTACTCAACCTTAAAAAGAAATCAAAAAGAACTGAATCTCATGCTAACTTTATGTTAGAATATTTAAAGGCGGGCACCATCCCGATCGGCCTGAGGGTGAGGAACATCCCGGGACTATTCAATGAGATCAGACAGTTCCTGGAAAAATGGGCTCTCTTTCCAACAGATGTTCCAGGGACTGGATGATTCTCATTATTGAAACCGCCAGGGAAGTGGTCTCCATATTAAATAAGGAAATCCAGGACACTGAAGAAAAATTGAAACAGAATAACGGCTTAGAAGAAGGAAAGAAGAAGCTAGAGGAGTTCACGTTTGAGCTGGACTCTTTCTGTGAATATTTGTTAAAAAGGAAAACTGAAAAACTGAGGAAGGACATTCGACTGTTCTCCCAGGAACGTACCTACCCATATCGCTCTGAGAATTTTTACACTTCCAACAGTGAGAATCCCCCAGGACTGGGGCCTTCCAATTGGGGAAACAGACGTGTGACTACCTTCTCAGACACCACCGATTCAGACAGTGAGGGCCTGTCACATCATAGTACCAACTATCAACCTAGACAAGAACAATTTGATAGGCCCCCTGTGAACAATCGTTTTTTAGGGAACAGACGAGGCAACTTCCGCCCGAGATTTCGAAATCAACAACAGAGAGTGTTATACCCTACTAAGTTGTATTTGCATGTACTCCAGCCCTGCTGCCCCTAGCTGCTCAGCCAGAGTGTGAGTTGGTTATGGAATGTTGGTGTGCCTGTGATGCGTGGAATGCTTGGGTGTCTGAGGGGATGTGTGGTGTCAGTTAGAGATGGGCTGAGCAGCTAGGCAGGCTGCTCCTGGTGGGGCTGGTACCACATCAGTGCTGGTTGGACTCCAGACTAATGTAACTTGGACTTAAGACTAAATAAAGAAGACTTGAAAATACATCCTGGCTCCTGGTGTCTACCTTCACAGGACACAACATATTTTGGCGACGAGCGGACTTGGACCCTAGCGTCTTCAAGGACAGTACAGAAACCAAAAGAGATTACAAAGAAACTACATGAGAAACTAAAGGTTTTCATAAGCAAGTACATGAACCAAGAAAGTATTCCCAGGTAAGCCAGCACCAGCCCCACCAGTGTCCTTACCAACGGACAGCCCCACCGACCAGTTGTATCATCAACTGACACCTCAGCCTGGGAATACTCTAAAGGATTACAGTGAGTTGGAGGAGTAGTTAAACTACAGCCACATCTGGTGTTCCAGCCACATCATACTCTAAAGGATTACAGTGAGTTGGAGGAGTAGTTAAACTACAGCCACATCTGGTGTTCCAGCCACATCATACTCTAATGGATTACAGTGAGTTGGAGGAGTAGTTAAACTACAGCCACATCTGGTGTTCCAGCCACATCATACTCTAATGGAATTACAAAGTTACAGTGAGTTGGAGGTGTAGTTGCACTACAGCCACTTCTGGTGTACAGCCACATCTATCTACAGTAACTTTAATACTACAGTGACTTCAGGGTAACTTTTGTCTTGTTGTCTCATCGTCTTCAGAAGTCACAACAGTCTGCGTGCTGTGCCTGCACTAATAGACAATTCATGATGCCTAATTTTGTCATAATTCAACCTGAACCAACGTGAGTACAGCAGTCACAACACACTGCGTGCAGCGCCTGCTCATATGGTCAACTCTTGATGTTCTACTTTGTCATGTTTGTACAGTGGTTACAGATGACAGAACGTGTTTGCACAACATGACACTCCAGACTGAGGACAAGTCTGAAAGTGAACTTTGGCCATTGAGTTATGTTGTTTTGCGTGAGTAGGACATCTTTTGTCTCACATTGTTGGGCTTGGTTGAGACCTCTTGTCTGCAGCCCCCAACTGCCGTATAGAATTCAAAAAATGGTGCGTGTGGAAACCGTTTTACCAGTGATCGTGTTACCTGCGGTCCACTTTAGATGTACGGAGACTATTTGCCTACATTGTGTGATTTTGGCACAGTTACATTTTAAATGCGCACAATTTGGACAGTCTTTGGTTGGAAATCGATACTTTTTTAACAGACCATCTGGAATTCAGACTATCTATATGCTGATGAAGCTGGACGTGTATGGTGAGGCTATTTTAGTTTTTTTTCTTCTCTTTGTTATTTCATTTATTTTCCACACGCTACAATGCGCATTTTAACTGTCACTTTGAACTTCATAAAAGTTGTACACGAGCCACATATCGCGCGTGAGGCTTACCTCTTTGTGACGGATGCGAGGATTTACACCGGAGATCTTCCTGACGTCATTGAATAACAGCGCTGCTCAATGATGTATTTTGCGCACAGGCGTGCCGCCATTTTGTGTTTATTTCTAGGAGGCATTCTTATCCTGCATCCAGCTTATTTTGTAAACTCTGTTTCCAGCACTTTTTGCCAACCACGTCCATTCTGCAATTAGTTGTTTCAATAAAGTTTATTGAAGCTTAGAGACCGACAGAACAATGGCTGAGAGGTTTGTCGGAGCTTTGGTCTCTTACACCATATACTGTATCTCATTTTTCTTCGTGGTGGTACAAAGCATTTCTCGAGTGCAGCGTAGGATTGTTAAAAATTGTGAAATCATGTTTTCATGTATTTCTTCATTCACTGCTCTGTGTTACGCTGCCATCTAGTGACAATTTCTCACACTCTCAGTCCGTTGGTGGTTAATTGATTCCTATTGCTTGTAATGCTTGTCTGTTTTTGTACATGGAGTTCAAAGTTGTCAAATCTGTAGCTTGTAGCTCCATGTTCAATATCTCACTATTCAGTTTTTACAATGAGTATTTTTACCTCCTTTTGCTCATTATAGACAGTATTTACAGTGTGGTCTATAACTTGTGACAAAGGCTTTGTACTGCTTACCTGTGTAAACGGTCACAGTGTTGCAATACGTCATTATTTTCGCAACTTGGCCTAGATTGCTGTGTTTAAAGCTATAGAGTTCTTATCACTTAGAGTTTAAGTTATTGTATTTTTCTTCTACAGTACATTTGATGTCGTGATGCCACAGGTTTACGTTTTTCTGAGGATGGGTCTTCCTTGATTTCCTGTGGGTGGTCATCACATTGTTCCCATACATGAGGGATGGTTGTGGGTTAACTTCCCCATTCTATTTCACTGTTTGTTACTCCTACATGGGGGTATGTAACCTCTGGGATGGTTGTGGGTTAACTTCCCCATTATATTTCACTGTTTGTTACTCCTACATGGGGGTATGTAACCTCTACAAGGGGGTTGGGCATGGGTTAGTTCCCATAATGGATTTAGGTCAACCCTTGCACTGGGTTGGGATATGGACTTGCTCTCCATTTGCAGTTGCGCGCAGTACCAAGGTACATCCCTACACGGGCGTTTCTATGGGTGACGACCCATATACATGTTTGTTCCCTTATTTTTGGGATTGGTGTCGCGGGGTGTGTTTCCCTTTGCGTCACAGTACATAGTCTTACGTTTTGCTACAAATGTTACTATTTGTATTTTTACAGATTTTACAATTTACTTATGCTTCAAAATGCTCATTTTTATGGGGGAGGATGGGGGTATTGTTGCTCTTGTTTTTGTAGTCGTATCTTAACCATCCTTTCTTGTCTTAATGGTTCTCTCTCTTGTGATGTTCTGTCTTTATTGCTGCATCCTTGAGTTTCGTACCATTATTCATTTTTCCTGTTTATAGTTCTTGCCTGTTGTTACATATTTTCATTTTTCGTTTTCTTCTGAAGAAAAAGGGATAATGTTATACCCTACTAAGTTGTATTTGCATGTACTCCAGCCCTGCTGCCCCTAGCTGCTCAGCCAGAGTGTGAGTTGGTTATGAAATGTTGGTGTGCCTGTGATGCGTGGAATGCTTGGGTGTCTGAGGGGATGAGTGTGGTCAGTTAGAGATGGGCTGAGCTCCCACCAGGAGCAGGCTGCTCCTGGTGGGGCTGGTACCACACCAGTGCTGGTTGGACTCAAGACTAATGTAACTTGGACTTAAGACTAAATAAAGAAGACTTGAAAATACATCCTGGCTCCTGGTGTCTACCTTCACAGGACACAACAGAGAGGTTATTACCAAGAGCAGGAATCAATCAATCAATCAGGGGTTTATAAAGCGTGCTACTCACCCGTGAGGGTCTCAAGGCGCTAGGGGGGGGAGGGAGCAGCTCCGGGTCAGTCGAAGAGCCAGGTCTTGAGGTCCTTCCTGAACGTGTGCAGGGTCGGGGAGCGTCTGATGTTCACAGGGAGCTCGTTCAAGGTCTTGGCTGCGATGTAGGAGAAGGCTCTTCCGCCTGTTCTGTTTCTGCGGATGCGGGGGACCTCTGCCAGGGCAAGGTCGGCGGAGCGGAGGTTCCTCTTGTACGTGGAAGGATACTCTCTTGTTGAGGTATTTGGGTCCGATGTTGTTGAGGGATTTGTAGGCGTGGGTGAGGAGTTTGAAAGTGACCCTCTTCTCGACGGGGAGCCAGTGGAGGTATCGTAGGTGTTGGGTCATGTGTTCGTGACGCTGTGTCCCCAGGACGAGTCTGGCTGTGGCGTTCTGGATGGTTTGGAGTTTGTGTAGAAGTGTTGATTCCGGCGTATAGGGCGTTGCCGTAGTCCAGTCTGCTGGTTATGAGCGCGTGGGTGACGGTCCTTCTGCAGTCGGGGGGGATCCATTTGAAGGTCTTGCGGACGATCCGCAGGCAGTTGAAACTGGTGGAAGCGTTGGCGTTGGTCTGGCGGTTCATGGAGAGGGAGGAGTCGAGGATGATGCCGAGGTTTCGTGCGTGATCTGTAGGGGTTGCTGGATTCCAGAGTGTGGAGGGACACCAGGTGTTGTCCCAGGCGGAGGTGCAGGGTCCGAGGATGAGGACCTCGGCCTTCTCTGAGTTGAGCTTCAAACAGCTGTCTTTCACCCAGGCTGCCACATTCTTCATTCATTCCTGGAAGCAGAGTCTGGTGTCTTCGGGATTCTTCGTGAGAGGATGAGCTGGGTGTCGTCGGCATAGGATACAATGCTGAGCCCATGCTGTCTGACGATGGCGGCGAGGGGGGCCATGTAGATGTAGAAGAGCGTGGGGCTGCGCGATGATCCTTGGGGTACTCCGCAGGAACAACTTCAGAAGTACCTCCAAACTCGCAGTCAACAATAATGGAAAACTTCAATCCTATCCCAGTATTTAATCTATCCTCGGATAGTATTGACGCTAATACCGAATCTCTTCTTTCCAGGGGTCTATCATTTGTCCCCACAACCACTCTCAACAGGTTTGAACTCGTTAAAGATTTTTCTTTTTTTCGCAGGATTAGACTCAAAATGTTTTTTCAGGCTAGACCTACTACCACCATTGAAGATAACTCATTGGGCCTGAAATCTCCGTCCAACTTTACTCCTAGTCTAGATCTTCTCGGCCCGGAGGTGGAAATTTTTGAAAAAGCAGTGATGTGCAAAATCCAAAAAGCTATTGGGTTTGTACCCAAACCATCTTTTAATACGTCAAAAGACGAAAACACTGCCCTTCTTTCTCTTAAAGATAATAACAGTCTTACCATCAAGCCCTGTGACAAGGGGGGGTATTGTGATTTTCGATACGACACAATATGTCGAGAAAATGTACAACCTACTTGGATTACAGAGACACTATAAAAAGATCATAAATAACCCAGAACCTAATCTCAAATGTAGGATTCTCAATATTGTGGAAACAGCAATAGAAAGTGGTACCATCTGTAAAAAAGAGGCTGAATTTCTCACTCCCATAAATACCTGTATACCCATTATTTACGGAGTTCCCAAGACACACAAGGATGAGAGAAATCCTCCATTAAGGCCAATTGTTTCCACCATTGGGGCCGCCACAGAACCCCTATTGAAATATGTTGTTCAATTTCTCGAGCCTATCATCCACAAACTTCCATCTTAGGTGAAAGACACTGGCCACTTTATCTCAAAAATAGAAGGCCTCCCTTATGATGACCAAAGGGAAATACTAGTTACTATGGACCTGGAGGCCCTATATACTAATATCCCCAGCGGGAAGCCATGAGAGTTATTGGGGAAGTATTGGAATTAGAGCCCGGGGTTATCAATTCCATATTCATTCTACAATGTTTGAATTTGGTGCTTAGTGAAAATTTATCTATATATTATCCTTCCTTTGGTCATGAAACTGTGCTCCCTTCCCTTGCGTTGTGCTGTTTAAATCTTTGCCCATCCGTAGCACACAGCACTTATCTATGTATCAATGTTTCGTTTCTATTGCTCCCTAGGCGCTTCCTTCTTTGTTTGTTCTAAAGCATTGCGCCCTGAAGAAGGTGAGACCCACATCAGGGTCCCCCACCGAAACGCGCGTCGGCGCTGGAATTTCTATGTTCATCTGGTTCCCCCTGATGTAAACAACAATGCCAACAAGAAATTGATTTTGTCAAATGATTTATATCAACTATTGTTCTCTAGCTATGAAATAACACTGAATTGACAACCCTTTTCCCAATATTAAACTATTGTGGATTTCGCAGTGTTATCAACTGTGTTGTTCAGAGCGGGCTTTTGCTTCTTGTATATATTTGTATTTAGAATGTTTTGAACCTTTATATTTTAGGACCTATGTGTATGTGTGGGTATGCACTGGTCTGTATGAACGATAGTGTGTTTGCTGTGTTGGTTGCGCTTGGGTCATTTATTGTTTATTATATATTAACCTTCAAACATCTTTATTTTCTGTAATATATTGAATACATTTGATAATTTTGTGTCCAGTAACCTTGTGTTTCATATTGTGGAAGGCCAGTTTCATGCACTTGTGTATATACATCAGTGACGATTAGCACTTTTATTACATTCTGCAGGCAGAGGGATCTCTTCTTGATTGCATTTCCCAGTTTCCACTGTTCCCTCTGCCTATGTATCATATCAGGGGCCCCCTTCTGTGTGAGTGGTTGTTCGAAATGGCAGTTTAAACTGCACACACAGGCTCTGCAGTAGCAGGCTTGAGACATGTTTGAAAGGGCTACTTAAGTGGGTGGCACAATCAGGGCTGCAGGCCCACTAGTAGTAATTTGCAGGCCCTAGGTACATATAGTACCACTTTAATAGTGACTTATAAGGGAATTAAATATGCCAATTGGGTATGAGTCAATGTTACCATGTTTTGAGGAGGACGCACATGCACTTTGGCACTGGTTAGCTGTGGTAAAGCATCCCAAGGCCAGCAAAAACATGTTCAGCAAAACGTGGAGGAGGCAGGCAAAAAGAGTTTGGGGAAGACCACTCTAAGAGGTCTAACATGCTGCTTTTTAAAAACATACACGTTCAACAGCTATGAAAAAATAATTTACTCCTGAGTAGTGAGTTTGATATAAGAACAGGAATTACATTTTAGTTTGTCTAAATCATATACAAAGTTGCACTCAGCAGAAAACAATCCTACGTGTCCACTTTGCGTGGGTGCTGGGGTAATCGGTGGTTTCTGTGGGTATTGTCGATTACCACTAGTGTCCCAGATCTGCAAGTACGGAGGCCCTCAAATTAGAAAACCAAGTGGGTCCTATTGATCACTTGACTCTCCAGCTGTAGAATAGTTGAGTAGTCCAGAATGCAGCGTAGCAGTAAATAAATAAATTACAAGCATTTAGATCAGTGCAGTCACGTGGAATGTACTGAGATAACATTTATCAGTTTGGCTTTTATATGTGTGACCTCTACCCTAGTTTGTAGATGGGTTACTCCAAAAATTCGGGCAGTCCAAAGAACAGCAAATTCAAACCCCAAGTGCTCCTAGTCGTTCTGGTGCCTAATTCAGTGTTCAAGGGGAAATACCGTACCTTAATGAATTCTTGTTTTGCCGGTCTTGGCATGAAAATACTGCAGTAACACATATTGATGCAATTCCTGGTACTCAAAATATATTTGACGTGGGGCATTTCGTTAGTGGACTTGCAGACAAGACAACTGAACTCCCTGATAAATGTACAGCGTACGCGCAATTTAAATAGATGGCTTTATCAATATGTGTGAGCATCCACCATTCACTTAAAACAGTCTGCCCTGGAGCAAGTGTGAGTCGAGCAAAAAAAGATTATTTTCTGTAGCGGTCCCGTTTGGCATTTTCCATACATGCCAGCCTTCCCGATGCAGGCGGGAGACTACAAATTTGGAGACTAGTTTCCCTATTCATGTATTCAAAAACCCGATTCCATGTGGATTTTTTTAATTTTTATTTATTTATTTATTTATGTTTTATTCAGCAAACAAAAACAGTTATTGTCACAGTTGTAGTCCAGCACAATCACAATCATTTAGACACAACATTGCATCACATATGTTAATAGCCACATGAATACTTCCTATACCAAGGCATTTTGTGTATTTGGGATTTTAAAACTCTGCCACGGCACTGCATGGGATCTTTCCACTCCGACAAAGGGCTTGCATACAATTATATCCCTATACAAGTAAGTGGATTATTGCTACACCCTGTAACCCAGCAAATAATGAGCATAGATAACAGCCCTGGGGTACATTTCGACAATGTAATTGATTATTATGAACACAATTATGTGGGCACTGAATTTGCATCAGCCTGCAATGTGAGTGGGTGTTCCAACAGGTATATAGTGAGGGGGGCCCATATATCTCGTGGCCTGGAGTTTGCTGGAAGCAGTTCAGCGTATGTATTCAGCTGCTCCTGCCACAGTATCAGGTCGCCCAGCCATTCCTTAAATTTTGGAGCCCTTCCCCTGCCCCATCTACAGGCCACCCTGCGTCTGGCTAATACAATGCTAAATTGAACGAATTTCCGTTGGGCAGTCGGGATCATCTCGGTGTACCCCAACAATGCTAATAACGGGGACATCTGTATTTCTAGCATAGTCATATGTGCCAAGGCCTCGAGCACCTGCTGCCAGTACAAGTGTACTGCCCCACAGGACCACGCTAAATGAAGGAAATCCGCGTTATCTGTTTTGCATCTATCACAGCGTGCATGGTCTCGCAGGCCATACCGGTGCAGTCTGGCCGGAGTGTAATATGTACGATGTAAGAATTTATAATGCGTAATACGGAGTTGGCTGTTCGAGGAGACCAGTTCAGTCTGCCTACAGCAGTAATCCCATTGCCGGTCCGTGATATCGCAGCCCAGTTCCATACACCATTTGGCACGAGCTGAGCAGGCAGCATACTCAATGGATGTATACATGCTATGGTATAGGGTCGACACCAGATGGGAAGCCGCAGGGGCGCGTATTACCTGATGTAGGGGTGCTACTGTGGGGGGTTCCTTGGGGTATGATGGTGTATATTCTCTAATGCCCTGTCTCAGCCTCACATAGAGAAATATATCCATAGAGGAGGCTGGCGCCTTTTTAAAAAACTGTGACATGTCTTTAAATGTGCCATTCAGGTACAGATCCCCCCAGTTGTGAATCTGAAATTTGGATTTAGTCTTGGCGATGATCCCCTCTGTTAACAGGGGCATCCGCAGGTGATACGTGAGTGGGAGTGCTGGAGAGTAAAGCATTGGGGCCTTGAGTATTTGGAGAAGACGCTGCCAGGCTTTAACAGTGCATTCTACAGAAGACGGCCCATCAGTACTGTTTTTAGGTTCAGATAGAATTATCCCGTCTAATGGAGTTGGATGCGCCAGCCAGTGTTCTGTGGCAACCTGGGGTGTGTACCTGGGAGGGTGGAACCAATAATGCGCAAAATGCGCCTGTGCACACAGATAATATAATTCAAAGTTTGGCACATCGAAGCCTCCTTGTGCGTATGGTCGGGTAAGGATCTCCCACTGTAGTCGTGGTTGCTTGCCTCCCCAAACCAATCGTATGAGCTCTGTTCTCAGCATTTTAAAAAAAGGTCGTCCTGGGTATAGGGGTATGTTTAGAAAGAGGTATAAAAATTTGTGAAGAATGACTATTTTAATGAGCGAGATACGCCCTGCCAGTGTAAGGGGCAAGGCTATCCATCTGGTGATGGAGCTTGTGACATGCTCTAGTACACAACCGTAGTTACTGCGCAGGAGTTCAGTGCGGTCATTCGTGACCTGTACCCCCAAATATCTCACCTGTTCAGCACACCACTCTATTGGGTAATCCATGCGGAAAGGTGTCGCGGCTGCAGTAAGTGGAAATACTTGCGATTTGGACCAGTTAATGGTGATGCCAGACAGTCCTCCAAATCGTATAAATTCGCGTAGCAACGGATTGAGATTATGGACCGGGTCTTTTACGTATAGAGTAACATCATCCGCGTATAACGAGACCAGGATAGGGCGCAGAAAGCACTTGAGGGCTCTATCTGAATGGTGCTGTCGTAGCCTCGCCGCTAGGGGTTCGATTGCGAGGGCAAACAGCAGCGGAGAAAGAGGGCATCCCTGCCGGGTGCCCCTTGTGAGTTCAAAGGAGGAGGAGATATGCCCATTGATGCGTACACGAGCCATGGGAGTGGAATATAAGAGTCGGATCCACACTAGGAACCTGACCGGGAGACCCATGCATTGCAATATGGTGAACAGGTAGTCCCACTCCACCGAATCGAAGGCTTTCGTGGCATCCAAAAAAAACGCCACAAGTGCCAACTGTGGGTCAACACTGTGCATGATGGAAAACAGCGTTCGCAAATTATGAGATGTTGCTCTTCCCGGTATAAAACCTGCTTGATCCGGCAACACTAACTTCTCCATCAATAAACAAAGTCTATTCGCCAGAAGCTTGGCAAGGATCTTTGTATCCGTGTTAATGAGGGATAACGGTCTGTACGAGTCGCATTGATCAGTGGGTTTATCTGGCTTGAGCAAGGATATTATAAGGGCTTCCCTCATAGTAGCCGGTAAAATTTGGGATTCTAGTGCTTCCTCATAAACTTCTTCCAGTATAGGTATCAACTGTTCCATGTACGCTTTATAAAAATCTGCTGGTAACCCGTCAGATCCCGGGGCCTTACCAGATTTCATAGGCATAATCGCTTCTTTGAACTCATCCAACTCAAAAGGTGCGGCTAAAAACTCCCGTTGGGTGTCCCCCAGCCATCCCAAAGCAATATCATTTAGAAAAGGGTTAAAGTCCGGGGGGTGGTGCGTCTGGAGGTGTACAGTGTCTCGTAGAAAGCGGTGAATGTGTCGAGAATGTCCCGGCTTTCTTTGCGACATGTCCCAGACGCATCTTGTACCTCCAAAATATAATTAGAGAATTTCGGCTTCTGTATGCTCTGCGCTAGTGCTCTGCCCGGTCTCTCACCTTCCCCATATCGGCGTGCCATGGAATGCTTCCCGAGGAACCGAGTTTCTCGTTCCGCAGTGATTGTATATTCGGTGAGTTTATTCCGTAGGTCTGTTCTGCGTATGCCCGATGAATCCTGCCACATATCCGCTTCCAGCAGCTTGAGTTCACCCTCCAGCTTCCGTAAACTTCGCCGTATGTCCCTAAGCACCCCGAAACTCTTTGCCATACAGAAGCCGCGGATCGTAACTTTAAAGGCCTCCCAAATGGTGGTCATGTTAGCCACCGATCCTTTGTTACGGTTAAAAATTCGGAAATCTCTTCTCCCAATTCAGCTTTAAATACTGCGTCTAACAGTGCTTCGGGTACCAATCTCCAACTGAAGGGAGGAGCTGCCATGCAAGGGAGGGTCAACTGTAAAAACACAGGCGAGTGATCAGAGAATGTTTTAGCCATATGTGTCACGGATGTTATCCAAGGGGTCACTCCCCTGGTGACCAGCCAATAGTCTAAACGGGACCAGGCAGCTCGGGCAGTAGTGTGGTATGTGCCTTCCCTCAAGTCCGGGTGCCAGTGTCGCCAGGTATCTATTAGCCCATGATCTTGGAGGAGCTGTGCGAGGGTCCTCTGTGTCCACGTGTAGTGGTGTGGTTGAGGATAAGAACGGTCTAGTGCAGGGCATAACGTCGCGTTAAGGTCCCCACCCCAAATGATATGAGTGGAACCAACCTTTAGGATTTGTCCCCATAGTGAGGTGTAGTAGTCAGGGTCATCTGTGTTGGGACCATAGCAACATGCCAGAGTGAGGCATTGCATACCCAGACCACCCCAGATCAGGCAGTACCTTCCCGCGGTGTCACTCAGCGAGCCTCCCAGGACAAAGGGGGTGCCTTTTTTAATTAATAATAATGTGCCTCTTGAGTATGATGAATACGAGGAGAATATCCTAATCGACGCCCACCTAGTTCCGAAATAGGAGTTCCCGTGGGGAGTAGTGTGCGTTTCCTGAAGTGCAGCTATATGTATTTGATGCCTGTCTAGGTAGGATAGCAGTTGTCTACGCTTGCGGGGGTCCCCCAGGCCTCTAACATTCCACGTGAGTAGATTAACCTTCAGGGGGGCAGTCTTCGATGCTATGTCCATGTTGGGAATGAATCATGCATGATGCCTAATGTGTGAATCTGAATGTGCGCATTGCCATTTGTGTCTCTGTATTCCGTTGTTGCTGTGACATGCTGAACCAGTGTTATGTCTTGTATCAAAACTTCCCCCCCCCCCCGCCCACCGCGGCACCCCAATCGTGCCAGGAATCGCCCACCCATCCAAACCCCAATTGAGCAATATCAATGCATATTCAATGGAGACATTACAAAACGTTAGAACAAAAGAAACCAACAAGTGGTAAGGGGGATTTCCCATATGGGGGGTCGCCAGGGCACCACAGAAACAACCACTCCTCTCTCCGCCTACGGCCGGGTGTGCCTAGTGTCACAGAAGGGGATAAAGCCGGCCAGAGGGGGGAGGAGGGGGGTCACTTGGCTCAACAAAGAGTGTTACCATCTGCCATATTAAAAGGTGAAGTACAAGCAGGGATCACTACAGGGGGGGGAGACTATGTCCGGGAAGCAATTAAAGTCACTTATCTTATCTGGATCCGGCCATCGGCGGCACCCCCGCTGTACTCAGACTGTCCCAGCTTCGATGTCCGACCCGCAGGTTCCATCCACCTAAGCAGCAAAGTTGAGCAAAGAGCATCCGCTGCACTAGGTGAAAGTCTACTTGACCTTCCCCGCCGTACCTTTATAGAAAAAGGTATCAATCTTCTTGATGGGAAGGGGATCCGGATTGTCGGGCCTCCGATGCTCCTCCGGGCGAGTGGCGCTGGATCGTTTTAAGAAACTCCTCCACCTGGTGCGGATTGTTGAAGATGGTGCTTTTCCCTCGATGAGTGATCTTCAGGCGTGCCGGGTATAATAAAGCATATTCAATCTGAGCTTTCCGGAGTTTTTGCTTGACACCCAGGAACTTCCGACGTGCCTCCTGCACCGTCATCGTGATGTCCGGGAATATGGTGAATTCCGCCCCCTCGTACTGCAAGGACTTATGCTCTCTGGCCATTTTTAGAGCGGCATCTCGATCGCGATAATTGAGGAGACGCGCTACAATTGGTCTGGGGGGTCCACCGGGAGGCGGCCTGGGTCCCAGGGAGCGATGCGCCCGCTCCACTATGAATTGTGAGGAAAATAGGTTGTCGTCTCCAGCACCGCGTAACAGTCTCTCCACATATTCCTCCATGCGTCCCATATTGGTGGTTTCTGGAATTCCCATAATTCTAATATTGTTCCGGCGACTGCGGGCCTCCAAATCTTCGTTTTTGCTGCGATGACTTTAAGCAGTTTGTCCATTTGAGATACTTGCTGCTGCAGTTGCTGGGTTGCGTCCTCATTATCCGATATTCGCTGCTCCGCTTCTTTCAGCTGGCCATCATGTTTGTCTACCTTCTGTATGATGAAATCCAGGCGTGTGTTCATTGTGTCCATTTTTCCGGATAGGTCAGTCATGCTGTGTTGCAGAGCCAGGAGTAGCGCCTTTACATCATCTCCTTGCGTTGGAGGCTGAGCTTGCGCCATGTCCCCCGTCGCCATTGCGGTGTTTTCTGGATTCGAGCGAGTAGCCACTCTCTTGGCGTCAAAGACCAACTTCGGTTGTCTGCCGTCTGGCTTGCCCATGACTGTCGAGGCGCCCAAAGGGTCAACGCGTTTAGAAGTGGGGGCCCCGGCACAGCGCAGTCACCAGTCCACCCCGCCGCCACCAATGGATAGTAGGCCTGTGATCTACCTGGAGCTCCTCACTCCCCGTCCCCGTCGACCAGCGTGGAGGAGGGGGGGGAAGCGCGATGCAGGGCTGCCCACCAATCTGTACCTTCCCAGGGAAGAGGCCGCAGCTAGTACTGACTCAGCAATTGAGTGTCCATGTGGGGCTGTAGGTCTCGCGGAGCCCAGAAGCAGCGCGCCCCAATCAGTAGTCCATACGTCCCGGGTCGCTCCACAGCTAATGGAGTAAGGGCATCAGTAGTGGCGTCTCAATAGAAGCAGTCCAGCAGGGTCAGGGGGCCCAAGCCGGGCAAGATCAGGCACTTCCAAGATAACGGCGGCAAGCCAGTGAAGGCCGCGGGAGCCCTCGGCGCAACAGCTTCGCGCTCACCCTCACGCGCTCCTCCACGGGCAGCAAATCCAATAAATATGCGCGGAGTGTCTAGGGGTGTCTCCCTGTGAGGGCCGTAGATCGCTCACTGTTCAGCAGGCACAGGGGACAAAACGGCACGTCTGCCATTAGCTGCCCTCCACCTCGCGCTCATCCGGGTCTCACGCAGCAGTCCGCCTCCGGGGGTGAATAGCAGCGATTATCGCACTGACCGTCGTCCGCCTGCCGGGCTCCACGCGGGGACGGGCACAGCGATCGCCGCAGAGGCGCCCTCCCCGACGTCCGCGGTCCGCTCCAGCGCGGCCCGGCGACCTCGCGGGAGGCCGCGGCTCTCCAGTCGCACTCACAGCCGGGAAGGGCTCCAGGCCAGGCACACAGGCGCCCCGCAGTCCGAACCACCAGGACCTGCCCCTCGCCCGGAGCAGCTGTTTCGGCCAAAAACCGCACCGGAGCAAGCGGTGAGGTTTCGCTACCGGTTCCTGGTAGTTATTCTCTGGGCATATGGCAGGGGTTCAGGATAATTGAAATATAGGCGAGCCAAGCAGCCGGAGACTCACAGGCGTGCGGCCATCTTGGTCGTGCGCCACCTAGCGCCCCGATTCCATGTGGATTTACGAATGATTTGCTTGAAATAACGTAAAGGGCAAAATTGGGATGGCAAAACTCTCCGCCCTTTGTTAGTGTCAAGATATTAAAGCCCGAGCCCGTCCTAAAGCTATTGATTTAAATCTGCGCTTGGGCAGGCCAGGGTCAGAACTCCGGGAAAGAATTAATTTGCCTGCGTAAAAGAATTCGTTGACGGGCTTCTGCGGGCGCTCCCATTTCAAGTTGCAGACATCGTCGGGGATCGACACTCCCAGCTCAAGAGGCGAAAGCTCCCAGTTTACACTTTTAGATACCCCCATCTCAGTGGCAGACATTCCTACCTCAGGCTGCTGAGAGTGACATCAGAGATTCATATACACACTATTCTAGAAGCAGCTATTCAGAACCAATACTGTTCCCAATCCCTCCCCACGCATGACCCCTGCAGCACCCCTGCAGCCTGTCCTTTTTTTTTAGGAAACAGCGCTTTGCATTCTGGGCTTTTCCAATCCGACACTGATTGGACTGACAAAATCCTGTAGCCACGCCTACCTCGCCTCCTGCTACCTGTGAACACGTACGTGCAATGCATTTTAGTACTGCGCGCCATTCCCGTTGCAGTTGTGCACTCTCACTCCAGTTTTTAATTCGTCATTGCTCAGCAAAAGAGTCCGTGTTGGAGGGACTGACTGGGCCGTGATAGCTGTGACCGCGAGACATCACCAGCTCGAGGATCTCCAAGGCCCCACAGTGGAGCCGCGGCTGCATCAGAGGCCTACGCATATTTATTGAGCAGGCGGACACAGAGGCGGCGCAGAATGGCACCGAAGAGGAAGCGTGCAGCAAGGGCTGTGTGTGATAGGACCAGTGTAAGGTAAGACAAATAAATCAATCATTATGCAGCGATACTTATAGTACGGCCCCGTAGCCGCATGCGCCCCTACTGACCTACACATGCCCTAGTCATCAGCAGCACTGGGCTGCTGTTTACTTGACTGAGCTAAACAGGCAAGCATTTGTTTAACGGTTAATTAAAGTTAAAGGAAGTAACTAAGAGTGCCATGCACCCCTTAACAAGAATCACCTTCATTTTAAAGACCTCTTGCAGCAAAAGTGTAAAAAACTCTTCAGAATTCCAAAAAAGGGTATTCAATTAACCCGCAGAACCGTTTCACTTTAGTGCGACAGATTACCAGTACATTGAGCAGTATTTTTTAAAGTGATAATTTTTTTAACATAAATTGAGAAACATTAATTTTCTCCCCTCCCCGAAAACAATGCCAATAGTGTACTAAGGCGCAAGTCGTTTGTATAGTGCACTCTTTGGATGGCTTGGAATGGATTCCTATTTTACATGAACAGCATCAGGCACGCAAAGCCCATTGGGCTCAAAGGGCTTCAGCCCCCCTCCCCGCCCCCCCTTCGTGTGTGTCAGCCCGGGCTGAGACAGCTTCCCGGGCTGGCGACCGTCTTATTGCAGCCGCACCCGAGTACTTCACAGGTCTTTAAAAGACCATTTACTTGTTAACGTGGTTTTGTTGTGTTTTCACTCCTTCTTAGAGTTCCTGCATCTCCGCTCTGCCTATTGCTGGAAGAATTAGCGCCCCCCCCCCCTGAAATTTGGCCTTAGTTGCGCCTCTGAACAGTATTATAGTTTATTACATCAAACCCAGGAGAATGTTTTGTACAGCGCACATTCCAAATTCATGTATTTCGAGGTCCCCACACATGTGATAATGAAGTATAGTGAGGGGAAGTGACATTAAAAAAAAAAACTGCCTAGGATCGCACAGTTTGGTTAAGTGGGGAAGCCGGGATCAATTCCATGTTTTCTGGTTTCACGTTTTGCAATTCAGCCACTAGATGTATATGCTTCACTTTCTTACACCCACCTTACCGCCAACCCCCGTGCCCCTCGCCTCCCTCCACCACCCTGCTGGCATCTGTGCGACCATCCGTCACATCCCTACCATTTTGGCCCCCGGGAAAATGTTTGCAAGTACCTATGCATTAAAGGATGTTATGCGTACAGCTGCTTTAAGCGCTCTTGGTTGACTGTAGTACTTCCGGTCTGTTGTAAACCGAGAAAGCCACCCCTTATTAATCGTTTTTGGGGTTGGGAAGGAAACCTCGAACCCACCTAAGGAACAGTTTGCAGAAAGGAAGGCCTATTATAACAAGCATTAGCAATGCATTAGGTCTCGCATTTTTTTGAGAGTTGGAGCTATTGTGATGTAATGGAAATGTTTTTTACTTATGTGAGAGAGAGTGCATGGGTGTGAAAGTGATAGAAAGCAAAAGAGAGATGGTACATAGAGAAACAGTTATTTCCATACATAAGTGAGAGGTAGAGTGAAGAGAAAGAATGAGAGTTACAGCAAGGTAGAGTTATAGAGAGAAGGTGTTTAGAGATAGGTGAGGAGAAAGAGCTAGAGGGGAAAAGATGACAGGAGAAGAAAAGGTCTTGCGTTAGCCCTGCATGAATTCAAACTTATGCCCTGCTGGCTACGTGAATATGTTTGCAGCTGGCACACAACCTACTGATCTACTCAAGAGGAAAAGAACTTGCGACCAGCAAACTACACTAGTTTATCTGCAAACATGCTGGAACCCCCCTGTGCTATTTTACTGGGACACAAACATGCAAAAGGCAGTTCAACGAGACCTGCATTTAGCATGGTCAGGGGTAGAAAAATGTGCCAAACCAGAAAGTGGTTGTCTTTCATTTAGAACGATTTCTCTATTTAGAGAAAAGGGAAATTACCACATCCAAAAATGTAGAAACCTCTCTTTACTGCTTGCGAATACTGTGCCCATCAGTTACGGCAAAAAAAACTGCTTCCCACCCGTGCACCGGAAAGAAAAAAAACTGAAATCCACATGCATATACCATTTCCGCAAGTTGTATCCCATTTAATTTTAATTAATGGTAATCAAATGGTTCCTTCTGTGGCAAACTGATGGCAGCCTACAGGACAGTGATTGGGATCTTGTGTCAGTGCAGGAGTTTCATTCTACTCGTGTGGATAGACTAACAATCACGGGGGTCCTTCATACCACCGCTAAAATCCTTATTGGGACACATTCTCCCAATGTTGTCTGAATCAGATTACATCTCTTTTTTTCCCTGTAAAACTTGGTGCAGTTCGTGCAGGTAAATCCTTAGTTCTTGCATCTCCGAACAGGGGAAGACTCAAGATTATTGTCATAGCTTTCCATGTGTGACACGCACCATCGTGCCATAAATACCGGAGCTCGTGGTACCTCTGTTTAGCACATACCCAATTTTACAAACATAGAAATAAAAGTGTTTGTTTCTTTCTGTCTAATTTTGAGAAAAAGGGGTCTGTAAGAGTACGTGTTATCTACAGTCTTGCACAAAACTGAGGTGACTAGCAGATAAAAGGGGTAAACATACGAGGAAGACACACAAGTTAGACTCAGGAAGGGCAGAGAACGAGAGAAAGATAGACTGCACAGGAAATTTGCCAGAAAACGAGAAAAGTGGCAGGAAGGAAGTTAAGGCAGTGCTGGATTTATTAAAAGTGGAATTACAGTTTATTTGCAAAAAATGAAAAATAGTAGTCCCCTCCTCCGCTAGGCCAAGTAAAGGAATTACAGTGCAGTTACGTATGGCATCTGCTAAAGACCATAAGATGGCCAAATAATGAAACGCGTGGTAATTAACTCAATCACAAAGTAATGTGAGATTAGTCCGCATAAAGCATTCCAACCATCAAGCATTATGATTCAAAAATTAACTTTAGGTAAAATAAAAAATAATAATGCGTTCACGTTTGTTGTTTCATACTTGCAAGTTCTAATAACTAATGATAACGTAACTGAATTTAAGTTTGTATTGTGTGACTTTATATGATTTCAATCTGTTGCTTTCACTGCACCATTCGGTGCCTTCTGGGATTTGGAGACGGACAGTGCTTGAAATTGACCACATGGACAAAGGAACCTGCAAAGATTACTACTCAAAATGAAAGCCTGGACTGGGAATTTGCAGTGTTACTAGGTGGGCCTTTGTGTAAATTGTAAAGCGCTTTGAATATAGACTGCTTGCTTTACCGCTGTTGTTGACTCACCGGCCTCTCCTGCATAGGAGCAGGAAAAATGCATTTATTTCTGATCACACACATTGACGTGTGCATGTGCAAGCACAAATTAAACTAAAAAGCAAAAATGCGCAGTAACGGGGTTCAGCGAATAGCCGTGTACACGTTGAGGCCAGCCTGCCCCACTATTGTTTTAGACCGGCGTCGGAGTAAGACGGCTTGTGATTGAAGTGTAATGTTTGTAAGCAAGAGCGGGTGGGTGTCATCAGCACTGACCACATACTGGACACAAGCATTTGTAATGCGAGAGCTATCGCATTGCAAATGGATCGCAGCACTCACGCTTTTGCTTTACACATCTTAAACTAAAGCACGGGTGCCCCCATTGGTTCAAAAGTAAAGAAATATATTTTTTTCTGTAATGAAGATAAACACCGGTTTATTGTAAATTCCTTTATTGCTCTGATGAGCACAAATCGGCACGTCTGTTCCGTGCCCTGTAGATCAAACCGTCTCCCCTGCGTTCTCATAAAGCATTCCAAGAATGCTTGACAACAACAGGTTGCCAAGCAACACAACACTTCCCCCCCCCTTCTCACAATACAAAGAAACAAAACAAAACAATAAAAGAAAACTTAAATAATATAAAATTATATGTGAGAGAACAAGGAGAAGGATGTGATACTATTACATATTATTAACAACAAAGTCTTTGAGCCAAGTAGGTGCCTTTCTGTTCCTGGTCAATCTTTGTTTAAGACCTCCTGTCCCACGAGAAGTGAGACACGAGTTCTCATCCAAAGAGGATGATGAAACCATCCCATCCCCCTCTTCACAATTGGGAGTAAGGAAGGACATATCATTATTGGAAGCAGAATTATCTGCCACGGAATTGGATTCCATGATAAGATCATCCTCCATCCATTCAGAACTATTATTACTGTGTACATTAGTTCCATCACTTCTTTTAGATCTATCCATAGCCACTCTTTTGAGATTCCAAACCTCTCCATTTCTAAGTCTGACAGCGTTCTGTAAAACTTCGATTACTTCTTCAGCATAAAAAAAAACACTTTCACCTTTGCTTACAAAACCAGTTTTTTTTACACGTACCCAATCCCCAACCTCAATATGGGCGGCTTGAGTGCCATGTCTTGAATCAAAATAACTTTTACTCTCTCATGAACAGGTTCCATCCTATTCCACACATCGTCTTTAGACCAATTAACAACACCCGAAGAACACAACCAACCAGGATTAAATTTAGATCTTGGTTTACGACCTCTCATCAACACAAAAGGAGGAAGTCCAGTGGCCTCAGTGGAAGTTACTCTATATGCCCAAATAGTTTTACCAACCTCCGTGGTCCAATCCTCTGACCCACTAGAAGCAAGTTGAATGATACCTTTCAAAACCCGGTTAAATCTTTCAACCATTCCGTTCCCGCTAGGATTATATAATGAAGTGGTTCTGTGTCTAATACCTAATTTATCAAAGTAATTCTTCGCCTTGTTGGACACAAATTGTACCCCATTATCACTAATCAAACAAGCAGGAATACCTTCAGAAGAAAAAATTTCATCTAAAAACTCCACCACAGTAAGCGTATCTGCTTTATCCACAATTTTAACAGCTGGCCAGCGCGAAAACAGATCCATGAGAACAATGATGAATTTTTGTGAATCACCACATGAGTTCCTGACCGGTCCTAAAATATCGATTGCCACAGTGTCCCAAGGTTCTTTGACCACTAAATTGTCGTACATAGGAGGTCTCAAAGTCCTCAATGACTTGTCCGCATTGCTACACAAAATACAGTCCCTGACAAGTCTTTCCGTCTCAATGTCTACACCAGGCCACCAAAACAACTTTTTCAATACTGATTTGGTTCTAATGATGCCTGAATGCCCTTCATGACACAATTCCACAATAATGGACCTCAAACCACAAGGAGGAATAATTCTCTCCCCTCTTAATAAAAATCCATCATTGAAAGATAGTTCAAATCTAACCTCCCAAAAAGGTCTGATGGAATCCTCCAAGCTATCTTTCCGCGGCCAACCATTCATAACGTAAGAAACCACTTCCTCCAAAATTATGTCTTTTTAAATTCAGTCTCCCATTCAACTTTATTAATGGCAGAACGACCCTGATCACAGACCAAAGCAACTTGAAAATTGTTCCATTTATCATCTTCGCACCTTTCCAACATAGTGGGCATCCTAGAAAGAAAATCAGCAACTAAATTGTCCTTACCAGGAGTATAAACAATCCTATACAAAAGATTTTGCATCCGCATTGAAATCCTGGCAAGTCTGGAGGACACATTCATAGAACCATCAGAGGTCAAAATTCTCACCAATGGTTTGTGGTCACTTCTTAATGTACAAACTTTACCTCAAGTAAAAGATTTAAAATGATCCAAACCCCATGCACAAGCTAATGCTTCCTTTTCGATAATAGGATATTTTTCCTCACATGGTGACAAGGATCTGGAGGCATATGCAATAATACATTCATTTCCCTTCTCATCTATCTGAGACAAAACAGCCCCCAAGGCTTTATTGCTTGCATCAGTTGTAATAAAGCTCTCAGCTGTAGGATCAAAACTGTTTAAACTAGTGGCATCTGCAATAGCAGTTTTGATGACATTAAAATCTTTCCCACATTCATCCGTCCACACAAAATTAGCATCTTTTTTAAGTAGTTGCCGAATATTGTAACATTTATCCGCAAAATTTGGAACATATTTCGCGCAAAATTCTGCCATACCTATAAAGGATCTGACATCATCCTTATTAGAAGGAGTAGGTGCATTCACAATAGAAGATATAAGTGAAGACTTTGGTCTAACACCATTACAATCAATGGTATGACCAAGATAAGAAACACTTTCACAAGCAAATTTGCACTTTGAAAACTCAACAGTGAGTCCTTGTTTTTCCAAAATGCTCAACACCTTCATAAGCCTAGAGTCATGCTCAGACTTGCAACCTCCAAAAATTAATATGTCATCCTGAAAAATGTTACGCCACTTTCCTTATTGAAAAGGTGGAACATTAGACGTTGAAAACGGCCGCAGCTGACGCCAGGCCAAAGGGCATACGAGTAAATTGAAAACAACCAAAAGGAGTAATGAAGGATGTAAATTTTTTGAATCAGGAGACAAAGCTATTTGATGATAAGCTGACGAAAGGTCGATAGTTGAAAACCATCTGGCACCTTTGAGACAACTTACCATTTCATTTATTTTTGGTAGGGAAATCTATCCACCACAATGTTATTATTTAAATGGCGTAGATCAACACAACCTGATTTTGCCATTGGACCGCCTAGCGATAACAACTGGCGAAATCCATTCCGCAGCTTCTATAGGTTCAATTACACCCGCAGACACAACCTTTTCAAGTTCTTTGGCTACATCATCCTTAACTAACAAAGGAACATTGCGACAACGGTGAACTTTGGGACTGGCATCTTCTTTAAGTCTAATTAAATGTTCAAACCCAACAAGTTTGCCCAATTTGCCACTGAATACTTAAGGAAACTGTTTAATCATCCTTTCTCCCAAGGAAATGCCTTCATCAATAACTAATACTTGCTCCTTGATGTTAGGATCTAAGATAATATGTAACATCTTTTGGTCTAGCCAGCCTAGAACAGGTGGACCTGATTTGGCAATATACAATTTTCCCCGGCTGCTTCTGTTTTTAAATTCAAATACAAACCATCTAAATCCTAAAAGATCAATTTTTTTCTCCACTAAAACCTTCAGGATGTACATCTGGTGCCAATAAATGTGTACCTACTTTCTGAACATAACATTCCTTCCACAACCTTTCATTAATAATAGTGTACGGTGAGCCCGAGTCTGCAAATATATTAATATTGACACCACCAATAAACATGTTGCAGATAGGTTTGTTGTAACAAGTAACATCATTGATATTGAGCATCAAATTACTTTTAAAGTCCAATGACAAATCATTTGCAGGGACAACTGTGTTAGGAGCATTTTGAGGGTTATTAGGACTATTATCTTCATTGGAATTTTCTAAATCACCTATATACTTAACCCTGAAATTCTTTTTCCTACAAAGTTTAGCGTAATGGCCTATTAAACCACAATTAGTGCATTTTTGTCTAAGTGCTGGACAATTTCTACTATAAGCTAGGTGACCAGGATTACCACACCGGTGACATTTAATACTCCCTTTAGTGAAAGATCTATCATTGGCATATTTTGTAAAAGCTGGTTTTTCATAAGAAGTATTAATCTTGTTTACATAGTCGTGTTCACGAGTGTCATCTTTTAAAACAACAGCACACCTATTGGAAATTTCTGCCTTGCGCACAATAGCTAAGACATCTTCAAGTGGAGCATCTCTATTCACCCACAACCTGTCCTGAATGGCTGGATTTGAGGTATGCATGACCACTTGGTCTCTAACAAGGTCAGTCGTGCAAAATGCTAAATTTACAATCCAGTGCCAACCTTTTTAATTCGGAAACATAATTATCTATCGGTTCCGATTTACCGTTTCCTTTGAAAAAACGGTATCTGGTAACACCAATGCATACTTTTGGCGAAAAATAGTTGTCTAACTGTAGTAAGGCTAAATCAAATACATTAAAATCCCCAGCAACTACAATTCTAGTCATTTGACTAAAAACCTTCAATCCAATGGGACCTAAAGAGTGTAAAAGCAAACGTTTCTTCTGATCAGAGGACATTTTCTTCGTTTCATCAATCGCATCAATGTAATTAGTAAAGTACGGTTTCCATTCAAGCCATTTGAGAGGTGGTTCAGTTCCTGAAATCCAAAAAGGTTGAGGTGTAGAAATATTGTAGGTTTGTGCACTCATGGCAATTGAACTGGAAGCAGGAGTAGTCATATTGCTGGTAGAGAATGAAGAAAATCACCAGGATAAGGTTCACAAGGAATTAATAATTAGGCTTGAATAATGGCCGAGCTGAAGAAACAACACTCCAATCCTTCTTCTTTGTTCAAAAATAAAAATAAAACGTCAAATACCTGTAACAGGCAAGGAATACATTCAAGTATTGCTCCGGTAGCAGCAGCGTAAGGATCGGTTGCCAGGATACTGAAAGATACAAAAAAAAAAATCCAAAATGGCTGCCAGTGAGGGCACGCAACGTGAATGCGTGTGCGCGTAATGCGTGATGAGCGTAGCACACAGAACGCTGAAGAAAGAAGAGATCACCTGGAACGAAGCGGAGGAGGCACCGAACACGGAGACATGAATGCCCTGGAATTTGAAGAATGCGAAGACGGAGCAACGGTGAAGATGACGTAGACAGGCAAGTCCTTCAACAGCCGTTGAATGCGTTTTCAAACAGAATGAGCAAATATATCACGGAAAGCATGTAGGTTTCAAAGTGCTCACCAAACGCAGTCTTCAAGGGTGCACTCCACTCCATACAAAGGTGGCGATCCTCCAAAACATTTCGAATATTCCGATACAATTGTAATTTCCTGAAACCTTCGATAAGGTCTTTGCACGCGTGGTTCGTAAGCTCCTCAGGCGCAGTCCTCGTTGCCAGTGTAATGAAGATAAACACCGGTTTATTGTAAATTCCTTTATTGCTCTGAGGAGCACAAATCGGCACGTCTGTTCCGTGCCCTGTAGATCAAACAGTCTCCCCCGCGTTCTCATAAAGCATTCCAAGAATGCTTGACAACAACAGGTTGCCAAGCAACACAACATTTTCCTATTTCTTTACCTTTGAAGCAATTGCGGCACCTGCGCTTTAGTTTAAGATGTTTAAAGCTAAAGCGCGGGTGCCGCGATCGTAACAAAAGTAAACAAATAGGGAAAAAAATGGCAGCAGAGTGCTTTTTTTCTATTTATTTACTTTAGTTACAATGGCGGCACCCACGCTTTAGCATTAAACGCCTGGGATGTTAAAAGCTAAAGCACTGGTGCTGCCATTATAACAAAAGTTAATTAAGAGAAAAAAAAACATGCGGCCACGTTCGGTGTACAAGTAAGAAAACAAAGGCGGGCGCCATTATATCAGCTGAGACGTGCCCGGCTGGTTATATGAAAAAACGAGGCTCGGCGTCGGCTCAACATCCGGTAAATCACTTCATCTCCACGTGCCTACCAAATAATGAATGTATCCTTGTGTAACTTAACTGCTGACCTTCGGGTCCGGTTCGAGCTATAAAAAAAAAAACCCAATGCCTCACCTGTAATAGCCAGATGGGAGGAGGGAAGAGAGGCCATCTCACACTGTACTGTGTGATGGCCTACCAAAATGCTTTGAGTGAAATCGCCAGAAAGAGAGCTGAACACACAAAGGAGGGACTTTTACAGAAATGCACCAATAAGAAGCCAGCATTTCTGAATGCTGCAGCTAACCGCCAATAGCAATGGGTGGATTTGCCAAAGCCACACAGAGAGATACAACAGGTCATCGCTGATGCTCGACCTAAAAAGGCATAACAAAACAGGCACGTGTTGGCTTTACTCTGTTAAAACTCGCGAGCACAGACCATGTAATTGTAGATATGCTAGGTTTTAGGCGTAGAAAATTAGTATAGCATATAACGAATGGGAGATAATGCATCTATGACATAGGGTTGTTTTTAATGGGTGTTTTTGTGGTGTTGCAACCCCTCACACTTCCACTCAACTATTTGTTGGCCTGAAGTTAAACAGTGCTGTGTTCATGTGAATACATTCCTTATTAACGCCAGCGAACATAAATGTGTTTCTAAAGCAGCATTATGTATTCTGGGCTGCAACTCCTAGCTCCTAAGTAAACGAATGGTAGCACTGAGCCATTTCTACACAGTTTGTGTTCGGTCTGTGAGTGCACAATGGTGCAAGGCATGTTAGTGTCGCAAGGCAATCAAATGTCACACATGAGGACACTGAAACCCAGAAATGTCACACAAGCAATCTGAAACATTGGCAGCTGTGCACACACACGGACATGCTTTTGGTGTATAAGCTAACACTCTCGGCTGCACACACACTCAACCCATCCGCACACACTCTGAATTCATAGACTGCTACTCGTGCACACACACACACTGAGTGCATAGGTTGACTCAGCACTGTTGTACACACTCCCATTTCAGCCGCGTGCGCGCGCACATAGTAAATCGGATGATACACTTGCGCACACACTCACGCTCTCTCTCACTCGGAGTGCATAGGATGATACTCGCGCACACACTCCTGAGTGCTTAGGCTGACACTGAGCTCTTGTACACTCCTTGCTTTTCTGCACGCAGCCCCAGCTCAGTCAAGGACACTCCCTGCTTTGCTTTCGGCATTCCCAGGTTAGATTTCTGAAAGTGCAGAGGCAGTAAAAGTGGGAGAATGTATAAGGAGAGGGAGCGAGACAGGCACTTTTACTTTATAAGCTGCGAGAAACAAAACTTAACTTCACCTCTTCCTCTCCGACAGGAACATGGCTGCAGCAGCTCATCTCCAGAGCCTGAAGGACGAGGCCACGTGCTCCATATGTCTGGAATATTTCACAGACCCCGTGTCCTTGGAGTGTGGACATGCCTTCTGTCTGTTCTGTATCACTCAGTGCTGGGAGGGGCTGCAGGCAGACTTCCCCTGCCCTCAGTGTAGATCGGTCTCGGAGACCAAATTCCTCCGGCCCAACAGGCAACTGGCGAACGTGGTGGAAATCTCCAAACAGCTTCAGGTATCGACTGTGATCGCCCAGGAGGTGAATCTGTGCCGACAACATGAAGAGAAGCTAAAACTGTTCTGTGAAGATGACCAGGAGCCCATCTGTGTGGTCTGCAGGTCACGTGATCACAAGCAGCACAGGGTGCTCCCCATTCAAGAGGCTGCCCTGGAGTACAAGGTATGTGCGCTACAGAGCTGGGTCAGGGGTGGGCTACACTACGGTTCTCGCCATTCAAGAGACTGCATCCTAATGGATGTGCCTTATGCCACCAGTCTTAAAACCGCGCGGCACACCTCGCAATCAGAGCATCACAATAAATCTCAACACCTCCCCAGTCATTCTTGATAAAAGGTCACATTGGGCCCTCCCGGTGAAAGGTCTGCTAACATATTACAATCACGTATATTGTGTGCGCTTTTAAAAGGCATAGCAAACTATACCTGCAATAGCTGAAGTATTAAATATGTCCAGATTTGTGCGATGGCCCTATGTCGTGTGCAACACCTTTAGCAAGTCTTGCGCTGGTCTGGACGAGACTTTTTGTAGTGTGGCCTTCAGAAATGCGACCACAACTTTTTGGCTGGCCTAGAGCATGCGAGAACGCGCACAATAACGCGCTTTCCTCGCATGCTCCAGGCCATCTGCCTTTACTGTTTATTGCTCCTCCGCGCACATGCACGAGCTGAGGGCCATGTGGCATTCCTCTGCTCGGCCAAGCGTGCGCGCCTCGCTTCAATGCCCTCCCTCACCACAGAAACGTCTGCCATGCTTCTGTTGTGACCCTTTTGATGCACGGCATTGCAGGAAAACATGGGCATTTTGTTGTTTTTTTCACGTTCAAAGTTTTAACAGACACTTCGAGACTGTTGTTGGCATGATGTCAACCTGCGCCTCTTTCAACTTCAAAAAGTTATTTGGTAGCTTTGCAAGGAAAGTTATATCATCAAAGGAATCTGCAAATATACCTTGGCACAGGCGCTTGGTGGTAGCCACAATACACATATCTGCACCACCACTCAGCATCACAACAGCACCACTCCACCACCTCAGCACCACTCCACCACCTCAGCACCACTCCACCACCACTCCACCACCTCAGCATCACACCACCACCTCAGCATCACACCACCACTCCACCATCACTCCACCATCACTCCACCATCTCAGCATCACAACACCACCACTCCACCACCACACCACCACCTCAGCATCACACCACCACTCCACCACCACTCCACCACCACTCCACCACCACTCCACCACCACTCCACCATCACTCCACCATCACTCCACCATCACTCCACCATCACTCAACCACCACCACTCCACCACCTCAGCATCACAACACCACTCCACCACCTCAGCATCACACCACCACTCCACCACCACTCCACCACCACTCCACCACCTCAGCATCACACCACCACTCCACCACCACTCCACCACCACTCCACCACCTCAGCATCACTCCACCACCACCACTCCACCACCTCAGCATCACTCCACCACTACTCCGCCACCATCACACCACCACTCCAGCATCACACCACCACCACTCCAGCATCACAACACCACCACACCACCACTCCACCATCACTCCACCATCACTCCACCACCACCTCAGCATCACAACACCACCACTCCACCATCACTCCATCACCACTCCACCACCTCAGCATCACTCCACCACCACTCCTCCACCTCAGCATCACTCCACCACCTCAGCATCACAACACCACCACTCCACCACCACTCCACCATCACTCCACCACCTCAGCATCACAACACCACCACCTCAGCATCACAACACCACCACTCCACCACCTCAGCATCACACCACCACTCCACCACCACTCCACCACCTCAGCATCACAACACCACCACTACACCACCACCACACCACCACCTCAGCATCACAGCACCACCACTCCACCACCTCAGCATCACAACACCACCACCTCAGCATCACAACACCACCACCTCAGCATCACAACACCACCTCTCCACCACCACTCCACCACCTCAGCATCACACCACCACTCCACCACCACTCCACCACCTCAGCATCACAACACCACCACTCCACCACCACACCACCACCACACCACCACCTCAGCATCACAGCACCACCACTCCACCACCTCAGCATCACACCACCACCACTCCAGCATCACAACACCACCACTCCAGCATCACAACACCACCACTCCACCACCACTCCACCATCACTCCACCATCACTCCACCACCACCTCAGCATCACAACACCACCACTCCACCATCACTCCATCACCACTCCACCACCTCAGCATCACTCCACCACCACTCCTCCACCTCAGCATCACTCCACCACCTCAGCATCACAACACCACCACTCCACCATCACTCCACCACCACTCCACCACCTCAGCATCACAACACCACCACCTCAGCATCACAACACCACCACTCCACCACCACTCCACCACCTCAGCATCACACCACCACTCCACCACCACTCCACCACCACTCCACCACCTCAGCATCACAACACCACCACTCCACCACCACACCACCACCACACCACCACCTCAGCATCACAGCACCACCACTCCACCACCTCAGCATCACAACACCACCACCTCAGCATCACAACACCACCACCTCAGCATCACAACACCACCACTCCACCACCTCAGCATCACACCACCACCACCACCTCAGCATCACACCACCACCACCTCAGCACCACTCCAGCACCACTCCACCATCACACCACCACTCCACCACCACACCACCACTCCACCACCACCTCAGCATCACACCACCACTCCACCATACCTCCACCACTTCACCACCTCAGCATCACAACACCACTCCACCACCACTCCACCTCAGCATCACACCACCACCACTCCACCACCACTCCAGCACCTCAGCATCACACCACCACTCCACCATCACTCCACCACCACTCCAGCACCTCAGCATCACACCATCACTCCACCATCACAACACCACCACTCCACCACCACTCCACCACCTCAGCATCACAACACCACCACTCCACCACCACCTCAGCATCACAACACCACCACTCCACCACCACTCCACCACCACTCCACCACCACTCCACCATCACTCCACCATCACTCCACCACCACTCCACCACCTCAGCATCACACCACTCCACCACTCCACCACCATTCCACCTCATCACACCACCACTCCACCACCTCAGCATCACAACACCACCACCTCAGCATCACAACACCACCACCTCAGCACCACTCCACCACCTCAGCACCACTCCACCACCTCAGCACCACTCCACCACCTCTCCACCACCACAGCAGCACTCCACCACCACAGCACCACTCCACCACCTCAGCATAACAACACTCCACCATCACTCCACCACCACTCCACCACCTCAGCATCACAACACCATCACCACTCCATCACCACTCCATCACCTCAGCATCACAACACCACCACTCCACCACCACTCCACCACCTCAGCATCACAACACCACCACTGCACCATCACTCCACCACCACACCACCACCTCAGCATCACACCACCACTCCTCCACCACCACTCCACCACCTCAGCATCACAACACCACCACTCCACCACCACTCCAGCACCTCAGCATCACAACACCACCACTCCACCACCTCAGCATCACACCACCACTCCACCACCTCAGCATCACTCCACCACTCCACAACCTCAGCATCACAACACCACCACTCCACCACCACTCCACCACCTCAGCATCACACCACCACTCCACCACCTCAGCATCACACCACCACTCCACCACCTCAGCACCACTTCACCACCTCAGCACCACTCCACCACCTCAGCACCACTCCACCACCACTCCACCACCTCAGCATCACACCACCACTCCACCACCACTCCACCACCACTCCACCATCACTCCACCATCACTCCACCATCACTCCACCATCACTCCACCATCACTCCACCATCACTCCACCACCTCAGCATCACAACACCACCACACCACCACCTCAGCATCACACCACCACTCCACCATCACTCCACCACCACTCCACCACCTCAGCATCACACCACCACTCCAGCATCACAACACCACTCCACCACCTCAGCATCACACCACCACTCCACCATCACTCCACCACCACCTCAGCATCACACCACCACTCCACCACCTCAGCATCACACCACCACTCCACCTCAGCATCACAACACCACTCCACCATCACTCCACCACCACCTCAGCATCACACCACCACTCCACCACCTCAGCATCACAACACCACCACCTCAGCACCACTCCACCACCACTCCACCACCTCAGCATCACAACACCACTCCATCACTCCACCACCACTCCACCACATCAGCATCACAACACCACCACTCCACCACCTCAGCATCGCAACACCACCACTCCACCACCACCTCAGCATCACACCACCACTCCACCATACCTCCACCACTTCACCACCTCAGCATCACAACTCCACCACAACTCCACCACCACTCCACCACCACTCCACCACCACAGCATCACAACACCATCACTCCACCACCACTCCACCACCTCAGCATCACTCCACCATCACTCCACCACCACCTCAGCATCACACCACCACTCCACCACCTCAGCATCACACCACCACTCCACCATCACTCCACCACCTCAGCATCACAACACTCCACCATCACTCCACCATCACTCCACCACCACTCCACCATCACTCCACCACTCCACCATCACTCCACCATCACTCCACCACCACTCCACCATCACTCCACCATCACTCCACCATCACTCCACCACCACTCCACCACCTCAGCATCACACCACCACTCCACCACTCCACCACCACTCCACCACCACCACTCCACCACCACCACTCCACCACCACTCCACCACCACTCCACCACCACCACTCCACCACCTCAGCATCACAACACCACCACTCCACCATCACTCCACCACCACTCCACCATCACTCCACCTCCACACCACCACCACTCCACCTCCACCACCACTCCACCTCCACCACCACTCCACCACCACCACTCCACCACCATCACTCCACCACCATCACTCTACCACCATCACTCTACCACCATCACTCTACCACCATCACTCTACCACCATCACTCTACCACCATCACTCTACCACCATCACTCTACCACCATCACTCTACCACCATCACTCTACCACCATCACAACTCCACCACCACCACTCTACCACCACCACTCTACCACCATCACAACACCACCACCACTCCACCACCACCACTCCACCACCTCAGCATCACAACACCACCACTCCGGCACCACTCCGGCACCACTCCACCACCACTCCACCACCACTCCACCATCACTCCACCATCACTCCACCATCACTCCACCATCACTCCACCATCACTCCACCATCACTCCACCACCATCACTCCACCACCATCACTCCACCACCATCACTCTACCACCATCACTCTACCACCATCACTCTACCACCATCACTCTACCACCATCACTCTACCACCATCACTCTACCACCATCACTCTACCACCATCACTCTACCACCATCACTCTACCACCATCACTCTACCACCATCACTCTACCACCATCACTCTACCACCATCACTCTACCACCATCACTCTACCACCATCACTCTACCACCATCACTCTACCACCATCACTCTACCACCATCACTCTACCACCATCACTCTACCACCATCACTCTACCACCATCACTCTACCACCATCACTCTACCACCATCACTCTACCACCATCACTCTACCACCATCACTCTACCACCATCACTCTACCACCATCACTCTACCACCATCACTCTACCACCATCACTCTACCACCATCACTCTACCACCATCACTCTACCACCATCACTCTACCACCATCACTCTACCACCATCACTCTACCACCATCACTCTACCACCATCACTCTACCACCATCACTCCACCACCATCACTCCACCACCATCACTCCCCACCATCACTCCACCACCATCACTCCACCACCATCACTCCCCCACCATCACTCTACCACCATCACTCTACCACCATCACTCTACCACCATCACTCTACCACCATCACTCCACCACCATCACTCCACCACCATCACTCCACCACCATCACTCCACCACCATCACTCCACCACCATCACTCCACCACCATCACTCCACCACCATCACAACTCCACCACCATCACAACTCCACCACTCCGCCACCATTAAACACATTGGCAAAGTCAATAGCTCTGCCTAAACACTTATAAGGCCCCGAAGGCGAGACCTATTGGCTATGCCAATGCTTGTTTTTTTGGCCAGCAGCATTTTGGGACTTGTAGATTTATCTTTAACTTTGTAAGGATGGGACCATACATCATAGCAGCCATACTGATTGTATCTGAAATGCCAGTATTGGCCGAAATTATCACACAGGCCAAGGGGCAAGTTACCCGCCGTACTGGAGAATGTGGTAAAATAAAAGCAAAATACTTTTTGGGTCAACATATCTTTTAATTCCCTCTAAAGCCTTTGACGCATTTGGACTCATTTAACAATATAATTTCAATTTCGTCAGTGGAATTATTGTATTATTGTTAATAAAATTAGGCTAAAACATTGCTATTCGATATTTATTTTAATACACCCGATCTTACGATCTCACTTGAATTGTTTATCTGGCTTGATATGTTTTTCACTGCATAGTCAGTTATCATTAATTTAAAAACACCACTGCGAATGACGTATTTGTTAGAGGATGTGCCCTTAAGCTAGCTAAATGTTTTTAGCTTGCTTGCAGTATTTAATATGCTACAGAATAATTTTGAAAACGTAAGCTATACTTTTGGGGGCCCACGAGGAATTGAGGGGGAGCGTCATAATTTTTTTTTGAAGACTTATCCCATACCAAACATAGAAAATCGAAACTTCAAAAGTTTATTATCACACGGTAGAGCTACAATAATACTCCTTTGTGCAATGCTTGTGGAAATATAGCTATTGGGATTGTTGAAAGTGGCCTAAGGATGTGTACTATAGGCAACCCACTGGGATTATGTGGCAGGGGAGGACTAAATTATGCGTCAGGATTAACTAAATTATGTTTAAAGAAAAGGCAGATTATGCTGCATAATGCGGTACATTTTCTGATGGCATTAATTCGTTATTTTGTCAGTTTTACACCTGTTAGTACTGTCTAGGCATGGTTTCCACCTCACTATTGCCAGTTTAACAATCAAACATAGCAATAAGGAAGAGAAATGTGACCAGTCGACATTTGCAAAGGGCCTTCCACTATGTGGAAACACGCGCCTCTGCATTTTTAGTGACTTTGAAACCGTTTGAGCTAATAACAATTTTTTTGTTAAAATCTGTAGATTATGCAGCAAATGTTCAGTTATGTGGCATACCCATAATATTACGAAAAACGCTGCGGCCGCGCAATCAGTGTCCCTGACTATAGGTCACCGATGGGGCGAGGCGGGTTTCAGTTTGCTGCTGGAGGAAAGAGGATTTTGGACAAATACATACAACGTGATACTGAGGTGACTTTGGCATTTTTTTTTTTACATAGCCAGTCATTCTGAGCGCTCTAATAATGATTACTTGTTTTTGGATTTGGCTGGAAGGTGCACTGGCGCTATTTATGCATATGCTACATCACAACAAGACATAAATTAAATACTCTATGGAATTTCATGAATGCATTTACAGTGCCCCGTCTTGCTCTTTACAATATAGTCTGAATTGAAGTACTTTTGTCATGCTGGTTTATACTAGTTTGTCTATATTGATGCATACAGGTTATGTCTTAAATTTAATGGAAATTCCCCGAAGTTCCCCATGTAAGTTAAAGGTCGGTGGGCAACACTATAAAAACACGATGAAGTGACCACTGAGGCAGAGAGGTTTTCACCCAAGATTATTGGATGAGATGCTGCCAGAGATCCTTATGGAGACTGTTGTACTGCAGCAGCAGCAGCCAGTTCTATGCTTGGAGCTGATACCGAGCCAATTCTGAGAGGAGAGACGCTGATTCCAGTTTGTTTGTTTTTCCCCTTCTTTTCAAGGGCACATTCTCTACAGCCTACTGATAATTGCAGCTTTTGCTGTAAACCGGTATGCAGCATGCTGAATCCCAAGAAACATTGGTTGCAAGTTAAGCTACTCAAAGTATAGGGGCATATGTATGAAGCCCAATTCCCGTTCGCAAACGGGCCGATTCTCAGAATCGGCCTGTTTGCGACCGGGAAAAGGCCTTTTGGGATGTATCATCGCAAAATAGGGAATCACAAAATTTGCGATTACCTATTTTGGGATTGCATTTAAGGAATCGCAAATTGCGATTCCTTAAATGCAATGTAGAAAGCACCGAAGTTATGCAAATTTGGCATAAGAAACCGCAAATTACCAACAACTTACAGTTGGTGGTAATTTGCGAATTCTTTGAAAAAAGCACTTTTTTGCTTTTTTCAAAGTGCCATATGGCACACATATGTGCACACATGCATATTTCAGGGGTGCAACAGGGTGTCCTTTTGGAACCCTTGAAATTGCGCAAGCAATTCCCATTCATTCATATGTGCCTCTTGGCCCATAAAAATGAATGGGAAGCCATTCCTTATTGCGAGTCGCAAATAAGGAATGCGTAGGAATTGCTATTTTAAATGCGAAACCTACCTACATAGCAGTTTGCGAGTCCTTAATAGCGATTCGCAAAAAATCGCTATAAAGGACTCTCAAACCTGTAGTTTCATACATGTGCCCCATAGTCTTTAGCGTGCTAGGTTGCAAAATGACATTCTAACCATGTTAGAAATGTTGATACTATTCTCGTTGTTAGTGACCTACATTAGTGATGCTTTAATAATATTCTGTGTGGTTATTCATGTGCTAAACAACAGGATCAGACTCTTGAAATAAAAACGTTTACATGTTAAGTGTCTTTTCTTAGTAAGGTACTTATAAAGAACAAAATTGGGTTTGAATAACCATTACATCCCTTACACCTTTCAGTAGGACTATAGTAACCCATAAAGCACAGACACAACATCAACTAATATGTCTACAACAACATGGACTTTCACACTCGAGCATTGGTGCACTGACTCAAGTTCAGGCATCCGTCAGTGGGAAAGTCAAAGCTTGTGGGACTGAGCCAAAGCCTTAGTTTATTCAAAAGGAAGGGAATAAGAGCGGCATATAACTGCAGTGTTGAGGCCATGAGGCTTGTGGGATAAAGAGCAAAAATCAGCAATTCCCTGTGAGGGATGTAGTAGCATGGGATGGCATATACCTGCAGTGGTGTTGATCCAGCGCGGCTAAAATAAAATTTTCCTTATGACACTGATCCAGAAACACTTACTCTTCCTTAGTCATATAAAACCTAATGTCGGTGGGGCCCATAGCACCGCATACATACATTCACTCAATTATCTGGGTCAAAACGCTAAGGAAAATGAGCTGCTGGAGGAACGGGATACCTTGTTAAAAATGACAGAATTATACCTTATACGTTATATACATTAATTTTAGGATCCTGTCGGTTCTAAACATCAAGGTACTCAGCTATTCGGTCGATGGACCAACTAGTAGAATCAGTTGATGGCGATTAAGTCCAGCTCAATCACAATTAAAACCTTTAACATTTATAAATCTTAAATCTATTAAAGAACCACAGACTCATTTAGAGTTAAAATATAATTTTATCTAAAATTCTTCGAACAAATAAGTAAAATTCTTTATTAAGCAAATGCATTTAGAAATATCAATAAGCATTTAAGAAAGATTTTAGAATAAAGATGGAAAAATATTCATTACCCTTGGCCATAGGGCGATGACCAGAATGGTTCACCACAGAAAGAAAGATGAACCGCAGGTCACAGGATAGGACTCCCAAACTGACTGACTGTCCCGCTAACCTCCTCGGACGCAATCTCCTCCCGGGCAACTCCCGCAACGGTCTCGTTCCTTCCCCAGTCAAAGTCCAAAATGACAGTCTCTCACAGCATCAAGGTAGAAAATGAACAAGCAAGTTTTTCACAACGTAAGAGCAGACTCTTATACTCTATTCTCTGGCTCACTACACTTAAAAGTTGCAATCCCTAGGGGCAGAAATCATGCTAATTGGTCCATTGGAGGGGTGGTGATGGTCACCTCGTCGCCCTCCTTGTTCGAACCGGTTTGGGGACAATAACGCATACAATAACTCTCGTGATTCGCAAATGTCCAAAGTTAATTCAATTTGTTAATATTCTTTGTAACAACTCCGATGGTCACACATTAGTTCATCCTCTGTCGCTCGATTTTCCCATCCGGTTCCCATGCATCTATGCTGAACTCTTGGCACGATCCTTATTACAGGTCAGACTGGCCTTGACATCTCTCGCTCTGAGCACAGGCCGCATACACGTGACTGGAGCATTCGCCCTACCCATGCGTGGGGGCCATTCAGCGCACGCACCTCGTCCTTCTCCAGCGGCCATTTTCGAAGCATGGCCTAGCAGGCCCGAACGAAACTATCATAAGAACAAACACAACAGTAATTAAAATATGGAAAATAAGCCTTTCTGTTTACCACCCACCATTCTAAAGACCCGTGTTAGATCTTACCTAGCAGAAGCGACATTTAAAGCCATTTTACTTACCATCTGCATTCTTTGCCACAGTACAATTCTACTACGCAACACAAATCATGCAATTCACTCCATTTACTACGCAAATCACAATAGTAATGTTATTTTGCTTCCCATTTGTAACTAGATTAGAATTTTCGATGCCAGCAAGTTTCCCACGTGTAATGTCTAATAAAAAGGTGCATTTGTTGATTTAGTTCATGCGTTTCAAACGGTTAGTGCCATTAGTCACTATGGGGTCATTAACTTCCAAGGGGTACAAATAAATTATTTTGTTTCCCCTGCTCCATCAATTCCCCCTTTGGTGATTTTTAACATCACCACTAAAACCTATCCTTACAAAATGTTATCAGAATATTTGTTTCTTGTCCACTTGCATTTGTTATCTTAGTCAATTGTGTTCTTTTCATCTTGTCTTTTAGACATTTGTACATGTTCTCTTTAAACTCTTCCAATTCAATCTCTCCCATTTCCTGTTCTCTTGTTTCTTTCCTTATTTTTCTCTTTTTGCTCTTTTTTGTCTCTTTCTCTCTTTAATACACACATATGCTAATCTTAATATTATCACTATTACTAAGGTCACTGGAATTAGTATTTTCACAATTAAAGAACTACCTATTTCAGTGAACCATTTCTTTATTGAGGAAAAACTCTTACCAAGTTTCTCCCAAGCACCTTCAACCTCCAGTGGGGTAATTTCTTTATGCAAATTAGTAATGTTCTTTATATACTTCTGTATATTCTGACTTTTGTCTGGAATGTAAGTGCAACAATGTTGTACCTTCAGCATTCCACAGACTCCTCCCTCTTTTGCCAAAAGAATATCAAGGGCAAGTCGATTTTGCATTACCATAGCTCTCATTGCAACCATTTCGGTATTTACCATTAAGAACCCTCCAGCAGTATTCGTTGATAAACGATCTACCACTGTAGATAATTTCCGAATCTATGCATTCAAAGATATACCCACTGCTGGTATCAATGCTCCAAAAATGTCACCTATTATCTCTGAGAAGCTTTCCCTTCTCCTACGGGTTAATGGTTTACCTATCTCGTGAATTCCTTTCGTTCCTCTTTCCACATGAAAAATCTTTGGAAAGACCAGGCCTAAATAGCATGTTCCATACCAGTGGTCAGGCAACCTATAATATACTCGGTTTCCACAAATATAATAGATCCCTGGGAATACTGGCTCTTTTCCTCCTTTGAATCCCCATCCCCCTAAAATTTTGTATGTATCTCGGCACTCACTAGAACCCACAAAATAGTTATCATACATAGAATTTTCCCTACTAATACACAATTTTCCCTGTTGGGGCCAATCTAAACTCATTGCTGCATTCGTTTCGCTCTTGTCATAACCTCCCTCTTTAAACGCCCATCTTGGGGTGTGTCTTTTCTCCCGTTGCTTTTCTTTGAAACTTAACCCTTCTGTCTTCTACCATGTCTAAAAAAATCTTTTCTTCCTTCCTTAACCTACAAGTAAGATTGCGTCTAAATGCATATTCTAATGTTAAGTCTTTCATTTCTAAGAAAAATTCTCCAAAAATCTTTGCATGTTTCACCTTATTTAGTTCAGGGACTACAGGAACTTTAGCAAAAACAGCATCTGTGTCAGTGTAATAATACTCTAATTTACCTGTTTTATAAAATAAACTAGCTAAAACACTACGTTATCCCATACGTCAAAGGAAGGTGATGATACATCACACCTTCTGTTACAGACGCAGGTAACTGCATACATACATAACAATCTCGAACATCCATTGTCTCTACATATTCGTACAAACGTTTTGTAAAGACATTCTTGGAAAAATCAGTTATTGACTTATCCCTATGAAATTCTACACTATCTATCAATGTTGCAGTGTTCTTTGTTAGATTTCTTGTCACTATTCGTGTCATTTGTGATTGCAGAGGTGTTTTCTCCAACTAATCTAAGTGGAATTATTATTGCTAAAATAAACCAAATAAGCATTAGAAAACCTGTACAATAAAAACACATTTTACACCATCTACGGAAAAACCCACATCTAGTTCTTCTATTCTCAGTGTCTACCATGTTTGAAATATAATCTAATTATATGTACAGAAAATGTTTCCACACCTCAAAATGACTTTTCTGCCGTTTTACCCTTTCTTTTTATTGTTTACTGGAACCAATCGCCTATGGCAGACTTTTGGTCCTTCAGAAATTTTCTTTCTTTATCAGTTTGTGTGTCTAGTCCGGTTTTCTTTTCTCCTCTTCAGGATGGGCGCAGTTCACTCTCACCCACTTGTTCACAGTCTTTGTCTGGGTTTTTGTGACTGCTATCCACTTCGGTAATGTCAGGCAGTGCTATGTATACCCATTCAGGTGACCTGTATTTCAGGTTAGGTCTTTTCACTCTTTTTGGTCTCTGCAACAGTCTTTTATTTGTTTCTCTTTGTCTTTTCTGACTTGTTGTTTCATTTACTTGTTCTGCATTGTCTTGGTTCAAATTTATTATCTTATATCTGTCTTTTGATTTCGTTGTGCCAATTGTCTCCTTTTCTTTGCCTTTTCAGTTCGTTCTCCTTTTCTCCTTGTTCCGCTCTCCAAGTTCTCTTTCTTGGTCCTATTCTTTGCCTTATTTCTTCTTCACTTTCTTCAGTTTCTGTCTCAGATCTCACTTCGCTTTCTCTAATTTTAAACTTTATGATCTCAGTCTCTTTGTCTGAATTTGAATCTCCTTGGGTCTCTTCTGCTTGTAATTCTGAATCTAATCCTCCTCGTGTTTCTTCCGCAACTTCCTTAATCTCTCTATCAGAATCTGAATTCTCTTGAGTTATCTCTACAATTTCCGGAGGAATTTTCCCAAAGCTTGTACTTGGCTGTTCACCATCACTGTCTATTGGTTCTGTTTCTCCAGTTTCATTATCGGTTCTTTGTCTTTCAGATTCTTCTGTTTGTCTTTCACTGCTCTCAGTTTGGTCTGCTTCAGATGCCGAACTGGTATCTGATATTTCCAGATGTCGACTTACAGGTTGAGCTTCAGGATCTGGAACTCTGATGGTATGACTGGCATGAATCCAATTTTTCACACCTGCACACTTTACTGCAGTTGTTGTCACCAGAATCACTTGACGTGGTTTATCCCAGCGTGGAACCAGGCAATTTCTTCTTCTGTGAACCTTTATGCGGATCCAGTCTCCTGGACTCAGATCATGAGCTGGTTTTCTCTCAAGAGTGGTCGCATCCAGCCCAACCTGATGAAACACAGAATGCACCACATCGGCCAATCCTTTGCAATAGTCCAGTATGAGATCATCAGTTATAGTCAGCAGTTTGTTGAAAGGTACGTATGCTTGTCTCATTGCTCGTCCCATTATTATTTCATGAGGACTCAGACCTGTTTTTCTGTCTGGTATGCTTCTTATGCTCATCGGCACCAGTGGTAAGGCATCGGGCCATTTGAGTCCTGTGGCTTGACACATTTTCCCTAACCCTTTCTTTATTGTGCCATTTACTTGCTCTACCACCCCAGAAGCATCTGGTCTGTATGCACAATGCAGCTTTTGTTGAATGTCCAGTGCTTCACATATTAACTGAATGATTTCATTCTGAAAATGCGTTCCTCTATTTGTTTCGATCGTTACTGGAAAGCCATATCTAGGAATGAATTCTCTCAGCAGGAGCTTAGCCACAGTAACTCCATCATTCCTTCTTGTCGGATAGGCCTCCACCCAATGAGAAAACAAACAGATCACCACCAGGACATACCTCAATCTGTTACTCGGGAGCATTTCAATAAAATCGAATTCCATTCTGGTAAAAGGACCTCCTTCACGTCCTAGAGTTTCCAAACTCACCACTGTCTTCCTTCCAGGATTTATCTGTTGGCATATAAGACATCTTTGGCAAAGGCTTTCAGCTATAGCCCTAAACTTTGGGTTGTACCAGGTCAGTTTGAAAAGTCTGATCATGGCATCCCTACCAATGTGTGCCTGTCCATGGTACATCCGTGCCATGTTAGAGATCATGCTATCAGGCATAACTGGTCTTTCATCCCTGTAAACCCAAACTTCATCTTCCTCTCTCCGTCTGCAACCTGCTTTTATCCAACCGTCTTTTTCCACATCACCTGCCTCTTCCTGCAATTGTTTTACCTCTTCCCATGTTCCAACTGGGTTAGTAAATAGCAAGGGACATGAAACAACTTCTTTTTCCCTTCTCCGATTCATTGAGGTCATATTTCTGGCACAATATTGAGCTAATTCATCAGCAAAATTGGTACCTACTGCAATGTAATTGGTTCCATTTTTGTGAGCAGTGCATTTTATCACCGCAATTTGTTTGGGCAGCTGTATCGCCTCAAGCAACTTCTTCACAAACGCACCATTCCTAATGGGAGACCCTGAGTAAGTCCGGAATCCCCTCTGGGACCAGATTTGTCCAAAATCATGGACCACTCCGAAGCCATACTGGCTATCCGTGATCACAGTAATTCGGAAATTCCTTCCCAGTTTGCAAGCTCGAATCAGAGCAACCAGCTCAGCAACTTCGGCTGAACGTATTCCTCTCAAACAAGATGCTTCCATTATGGTTGCCACCGTACATACAGCATACGCAGCACTTAAAACTCCTTCATTTGTCCTCAGGCATGATCCGTCCGCAAACCTCACATAATCTGATTCTTTTAGAGGTTCGTCTTTAATATCAGATCGGGGCTTTGTGCAAAATTCAAGCACGTCCAAACAATTATGATCAATTTCATCTTTGACCTCTGCATTTACTGCATCTGGCAATGAGGTGGAAGGATTCACACTTGTGCATCTTACAATGGTTACATTGCCTGCACCCAAAATCACCTTTTCATACCTAGTCAGCCGACTGTGTCATGAATTGGGTTTTGGTTCGGGTCAAAAGGATTTCAACAGAATGTGGGACATATACTCTCAAAGGATATCCCATCACAATACCCTCACTCTGTTCCAGACTCACACAAGTAGCAACTACTGCTTTCAGACATCCAGGCAACGCTTTGGCTACCGGGTCTCAAACAGCTGAAAAATAAGCTATTGGTCGTTTCATTCTTCCATGCCTCTGCACTAATACAGAAAGTGCACATCCATCTCTCTCACTACAATACAGCTCAAATTCTTTTTCATAATCAGGCATTCCCAATGCTGGTGCCTCACACAAACTTGTTCTCAGCTGCTCGAAAGCTTTCATTTCCTCCTCATCCAACACAATCGGATCTTTGACATCACTCTTGGTCAATCTCTGTAAAGGTTTGGCAATCAATGAAAATCCACTTATCCACTGTCTGCAATAACCAACCATTCCAAGGAACATTCTCACTTCTCTTTGTGTCATTGGGGCTCTCATTCCTTTTATAATCCTTATTCTTTCTGTTGTCACTTTTCTCATCCCTTTCTCAATCTTATGACCCAAGTACTGTACTTCCTGTTGACAAAATTGCAGTTTTGATGGGGACACCTTGTGTCCTCCTTCTGCCAAATGATTCAATAAAGCAATTGTGTCAGTAACACATGCTTCTCTGGTCTTTGATGCCACTAATAGGTCATCAATATATTGGACCATCACAGATTTTTCAGGTATTTTCAAACTTTCTAAAGATTTCTTCAGAATTTGATTAAAAATAGAAGGACTTTTAGTATACCCTTGAGGAATTCGACACCATGCCAAAATATGCTCTCCAAACCGGAACGCAAATAATGGCTGGCTGTCTGGGTGCAAGGGAATAGAAAAGAATGCATGCCACAAATCAATGACTGTGTACCTTTCTGCATCATGAGGAATCTGATACAGTATTACAGCAGGGTTTGGCACAATTGGGCAGCAAGGTATAACAATTTTGTTTACCTTTCTCAAATCCTGTACTATCCTATATGTTCCATTTGGCTTTTTCAATCCCATTTTAGGAGAATTACATGGGCTGCTCATTATTTCTCTCAAAATTCCCTGTTCAATCATCTTATTAATTACTGGGGTTATTCCTTCAATAATTTCTGGTGTCAGTTTGTACTGCGGGGTATTTGGGTAATTCGTTCCTTCTTTTACAGTAATTTTTACAGGATCAACTTCTCTCATTAGTCCAATATCTTCACCTGTGAAATCCCATACCTCAGACCTGACTGTTCCTTTCAATTCAGTAAGGATTTTCTCTGCATCAAACACAGGAAACATCTCATTCATTCCTGGTTCTAGTTCTGCCATTGTCATTTTATACAGAACATCATCTGGTGTCTGGAAAGCAATACCAACTGGAGTACAATAGATGGTACAATTCATTTTGCAAAGCAGATCACGTCCTAATAAATTTACAGGACTACAATCACACACCACAAAGCGGTGCATATCTTTGAATGGACCAATTTCCACCTCTATTGGTTTTGTAAGAGGGGTTTTAATCTGCCTGTTTGAAACACCTACAACTTGGATATATTCTCCTGAGAGGAAGTTTTGGAATTTCCACTGATCTAACAGTAGAACGGGTAGCACCAGTGTCCACAAGGAATGTAACATTTACACCATTCACTTTTCCATCCACAAATGGACCTGACTGATCTACCTCTAGAGTTGCACCAAGCACGCACTCCTCTTCCTCTCCTAGGCACCGTCATAAACTTTCATCCGAGTCATCTCCATCCTGCCGTAACCAATATTGTGAAATAGCAGCTGCGCGCGGCAATTTTGTTACCTGCTCTCCTCCGTAGAATCCTGCCTCTGTACTGTATCTCTGAGGATTTACACTCTTTGGAAGAGGTGGTTGCGGCACCTGATTCTGTTGAGTAACTACCTGCGGCTGTTGGTAACTCACCTCATTCTGCACCTGTGGATTTAATGGTTGATTCTCCGTATTAACTCTCGGAGGTAATTTACACTCGTTTCTCCAGTGCCCTAATTTTCCGCAATTATGACATGGCCATTTCTTTTTAGCTTCTTCTATACTCATCTGACCTTTTCCCTTACCAATATTCGGTTTGGACTTGGTCTGTCCTGCGTCACTAGACTGATTATTCATTTGAGCTTCTTGCTTTTCTGCAACCTTTACTTGTGCCCACATTGCTTTTTCCTTGAGTTTACGCTGTCTACACTCAATATCGTCAGTGCAATATTTTGCATACCGTAGTAACTCATCTACTGTGCTATTCTGCCAACATAACATATGCTGCTTAATCATCTCACTTATCTCAGGTCTCAATTCATACACCAATCTATACACAAAATAACTCATGTCTTTTTCACTCAAATTCTCATATCCACTATACTGCTTAAAAAACAAAAGCAACCTCTCGTAATAAGCATGTACGGATTCCTTACTCTCCTGTGTTGTTCTATCAATCTTTACCCAGTCCGTTTCTTTTGGTGGGATTTTATTTTTCAGAAATGTGATTGCCTGTTCATATTTTCTCATTACTTCTGAACCTGGGGCTCCTGTTTTTGCATCTCTAGGATATTCTTCCTTCGGCCAATCAATCGTAATTTTACACTCTGTCCATAAATCTTCAGGAACAACAATCTCAAACAATCCATCCAGATCTTCCCACAATACTTTTGAAACCTTTACAAACCTTTCTACCTGTCTATACCATTCTACAGGTTTTTCTCTCAATCTTGGAAAGTCATTTGTAAATGACAATATATCTTGTCTCGATCATGGGACGTGTACATAACTTCCTCCTGGAGTTTCTCTCATTGAACATTCCATTACTGTCGGTTCTTTCTCTTTTACTGGAAAAGCCAATGATGCTTTATCAGTTGTTCCCTCCATTCTCCTTATCCACCTACTTCACTTGTCTACATCTCCCCATTTTCTCAATAAAACAATTAGTTCTTTTATCTGTTAGTCGTCCTGAAGTAAAATCTACTCTATACGGTTTCTGCAATCCCCTAATTTTTGCAAACTCTACTCCTAGTTCATTCGCTGTTTCTTCCAGTTTCTCATGCAAGTTCCTAGCTCTCCAAGTGATGCTTTTACACATAAACATTAATTCATCATCTTGATAGGACTTCAATCGATCTGTACCAATAGTCCCTAGAATCAATTCCTCCATATCTATCTTTAATCGGACCACGTCCAAAGGTTGTGATTCGGTATCTTTTTTCTGCAAGCTCCTCACCCAATCATTTAATTCCTCTGCAGTCGGACCCACAAGGGTTTTATTTACTTCTGCCCAGTTTACACTTCTCTGGAGTTTCAGTCGCTGACTCAGTTCCCATAGGAATCCTATTTATCTGACTCATTAATTGTCAAATTTACAGGTGGACTTGACCTAAATGAACCAGCAGAATCTCTTGCCTCTCTATTTTCTGGAATTGTCCCTTCTCTTACTTTTTGCATACTAGAATTCAATGGAATTGTCAAGGAATGTTCATCTATCTTTTGATTTTCAAATACCGGGATTACTGGCCCTATCGTTACTGGCACAGTCACAGCTTCCATATTCTTTGTCAGTTCTCTTTTCAGTCAACTCTCTTGTGGTTCTGGCTAGTTCAGCTGTATTACCATTATCATGTTTCAGTCTGTGGCGTTTCTAGTTTATCAAATGGGCTATTTATTTCAGAAATTTGTTCAGGGCTTTGATTTCTTACAGTTGCCATTGGCGGTGCATTTGGAGTCACCACCGCAGAATTCTGTTGATATGGAGGGGGTCTTTTATTTAAAATGTCCTCCAGCAACTCATCCTCTGTGTCGCTAACTCCATATCCATATCTCTCTGATACTGCATGCTTCTTTTTCTCCGTACACTTTCTCCCTGTAAATTCTTCAACTGTTCTGATAGGAAACATACCATCTGTCATGTTAGCATACCGCCATCGTCTCATCCTGTCTTCATGATTCAAACCCCATACTCTCCCATGAATTGAACTATAATTCTTTGCACCTCTGTGTCTTTCCCTTTCATACATCTCCTCTTCCCATTCACCTAAGGCTTCGAATTGTCGGTCTAGGTCTCGGTTCAAGTCTCATCTTTTCTCTCAAATTTCGAAGTACTGCTGTGCTAAACGAACCATTCTCTGTAAATGCCAATACTCCATCGTCTTTGGTATATTTCACCCAATTTTCCAACCAAATGCAAGTATGATAGTCATATTTCATCATCATATAATATGCTGGCGTTTTCGGCGGAGGAAGTACTTCTCCTTCTCTTGTCACAACCTTCTTATCTTTCTTAAAGAAATTTTTAAGCTTCGCAAACCATGACGGTTTCTCTCTATCATACTCATTATAATAAGCCATATTTCACTGTTCTTTTACCGAAGAAAATTCACACAATTTTTCACCACTCGGTTCTTTCTACCGCTCTGCTTATTCGGACCTATCCCAGCGCGTCTCAGACCAACGCACCAATCGGAAAACTCTTCGTTCTTCCACAACTGGCTAATACCAGCGCGGTTCCTGTTGACGTCAGTTCTACTCCTGCTTCTACTGACCCCTCCTTTACAAAAATTATTGGCAGTTTTCTTAACCTTTCTTTTTCAACTAAATCGATTAGTTACAACATAAAACACATTACCATTGTCTGTTTCTCTAAACAAAAGAGAGTTTATTCCAACTCCCAAGAAGTACTTCGTTCGATAAGTGTAGCACTTCTCTCTACCATACCCTTCTCTCAAGCAAGAGGTAAACCCGTTTCTCTGGGGATAAAACACATGTGGAGACTATACTGCTCCTGAGAATTAAGGCCAAAGTTTCACAAGAAAACCTGTTGCTATTTCACTCATATGCAACTCGTACATGAAATTTCCCTAACATAAAACAGTCCTGTGTTATCACCAATTTGAAATCGGACAATGTACAATTCCATGTGACTTCTCTTGCCACACGTGTCCACTTCCTACTTCCCGGAAGCTTCAAAATTTTGATTACACATAATGTAATACGAACTCAACATAGTGTTGGACATGAAAAATCAATAATCACCAAACTAATCTATAGTAACCATAACTCTGCTACCAAGAAATCTGATCCAGCGCGGCTAAAATAAAATTTTCCTTATGACACTGATCCAGAAACACTTACTCTTCCATAGTCATATAAAACCTAATGTCAGTGGGGCCCATAGCACCGCATACATACATTCACTCAATTATCTGGATCAAAACGCTAAGGAAAATGAGCTGCTGGAGGAAAGGGATACCTTGTTAAAAATGACAGAATTATACCTTATACATTATATACATTAATTTAGGATCCTGTCGGTTCTAAACATCAAGGTACTCCGCTATTCGGTCGATGGACCAACTAGTAGAATCAGTTGATGGCGATTAAGTCCAGCTCAATCACAATTAAAACCTTTAACATTTATAAATCTATTTAAAGAACCACAGACTCATTTAGAGTTAGAATATAATTTTATCTAAAATTCTTCGAACAAATAAGTAAAATTCTTTATTAAGCAAATGCATTTGGAAATATCAATAAGCATTTAAGAAAGATTTTAGAATAAAGATGGAAAAATATTCATTACCCTTGGCCATAGGGCGATGACGAGAATGGTTCACCAAAGAAAGAAAGAAAGAAAGATGAACCGCAGGTCACAGGATAGGACTCCCAAACTGACTGACTGTCCCGCTAACCTCCTCGGACGCAATCTCCTCCCGGGCAACTCCCGCAACGGTCTCGTTCCTTCCCCAGTCAAAGTCCAAAATGACAGTCTCTCACAGCATCAAGGTAGAAAATGAACAAGCAAGTTTTTTCACAATGTAAGAGCAGACTCTTATACCCTATTCTTTGGCTCACTACACTTAAAAGTTGCAATCCTTAGGGGCAGAAATCACGCTAATTGGTCCATTGGAGGGGTGGTGATGGTCACCTCGTCGCCCACCTTGTTCGAACCGGTTTGGGGACAATAACGCATACAATAACTCTTGTGATTCGCCAATGTCCAAAGTTAATTCAATTTGTTAATATTCTTTGTAACAACTCCGATGGTCACACATTAGTTCATCCTCTGGCGCTCGATTTTCCCATCCGGTTCCCATGCATCTATGCTGAACTCTTGGCACGATCCTTATTACAGGTCAGACTGGCCTTGACATCTCTCGCTCTGAGCACAGGCCGCATACACGTGACTGGAGCATTCGCCCTACCCATGCGTGGGGGCCATTCAGCGCACGCACCTCGTCCTTCTCCAGCGGCCATTTTCGAAGCATGGCCTAGCAGGCCCGAACGAAACTATCATAAGAACAAACACAACAGTAATTAAAATATGGAAAATAAGCCTTTCTGTTTACCACCCACCATTCTAAAGACCCGTGTTAGATATTACCTAGCAGAAGCGACATTTAAAGCCATTTTACTTACCATCTGCATTCTTTGCCGCAGTACAATTCTACTACGCAACACAAATCATGCAATTCACTCTATTTAGTACGCAAATCACAATACTAATGTTATTTTGCTTCACATTTGTAAACAGATTAGAATTTTCGATGCCAGCAAGTTTCCCATGTGTAATGTCTAATAAAAAGGTGCATTTGTTGATTAGTTCATGCGTTTCAAACGGTTAGTGCCATTAGTCATTATGGGGTCATTAACTTCCAAGGGGTACAAATAAATTATTTTGTTTCCCCTGCTCAATCAGTGTGAGCCTGCAAGAATGAAATATACGCTCATGCCATTCCCAGGCCACTGGCGAGAAGTGGGGTCCCAAAATGTAGCCAGGAACAGTGGTCACTGGAGCTCAGTAGGCAGTGAATAGTGTACAGGCCTGGTGGTGCACCAGCGGAGAGTGCAGGATAAATCCCATTTTGGTGGGGGTGCTTATAGGGAAACATACAAGCTGAATCTCCTCATGTTAGTTGGTTGTTAGGTCATGACATTGACATAGAGGCAATCTCAGAAAACAGTGCCAGAGATAAGCGTCTCTTTACATATTCACCAATTAAAAATCTGTAGTAGAAAATGTAAACATTTGCTTAAGGATTTGGACTGCTAATAAAACTGGAGAGACAACCCAGCAAGCCAATGCCTGAAGGTAGTCTAAACAAGCCAGCGACAGCAGGTTAGAGCACCCGTCATGCTCCATGGTTGAGGCTGCTTCCGGAAGGGCTGGGGGCCTTCCCATGAAGGCCGGCGTCTAATGTGCCGCGCTGCACAGCTCTGGATTGGGGGCCGAATTGATCGGGCCGTATTTGTATCAAAGGGATCTGTGCCCGCTCCTTGCTTCACCGCAATCTATTTCATCGCAGGGCTGTCCCCACGAGGAGGCAAATTTGTAGGCTTGCAGCTCTCCCTGCACGTAATCCAGCTGTCAGAGCTGCGGCTTCAAATGACCTTTTGCTATCGGAGCCCACTAGACAGCAAGGATGCCCCCCCCCCTTCCCCCGCCTCCACCCAATCGCTCCTGCAGTTCTTCCAGCCCCAATTTAAACCATCAACAAGTGCATTGCAGCGGGGGCACTAGGGTAAGAGACATAAGCATTGCTGCATGCATGATATGTGTGATGTTTACAATAGACTTCATGAGGATGAATTGATGCATTGACTCCGTGCAGTGTTTCTGGTTTTAAAAAAAAAAAAAAAAGAAAAAAAAAGCTTGTCTGGGTGCATGGAGGTGATACTCATCTTTTGCATGCTAATAAGAGCGTGGGATTTTTGTAATTCTTGGCAAATAATAAATACACCGCCTGCACAGCTCATTTTCTTTGGCGGTGAGCGAAGGGTATGAGGACTTGAGGCAAGACATGGAGAACTAGCCCATTAAAGTGGGGAGCTGCCAAAGCATGATCGACTTAAGTGTCCCTGGCTAGAACTTATAGCTTTATCCAGCTCTACTACAAGCTTAGTAACGGTGGGGGATTGGAGCAGCCTGTGTGGGGACACTAGGCATCCTCTCTGGTGGCGGGAACCTGCAGTGTGTTGTGGAAGAGCTCCTTGTAGCAGCAGATGCAGCTTTTAAAAAAATAAAAATAAATTTCAAACCTCTTTATTGAGAAAAATTGCACTTCAAGGTTACAGTATATGCAAGCGGAGGGTCCGCAATCAATGAGGAGAACAACATCCTGTTGCATACAGCAAATGGAACATCTTATGCAAGAAGCTCATTGCAATACCCAGAAAGAAAGGTTCTAAGATGAAGCAGGGGGAGCTGGCGAGAGCGCCCGGGTAAAGCCCAACGCAGATGAAAGAGGGCTCAGGAGACCAGAGGGGTATGTGAGTGGGGAAGTGGCACCTCCTGGGCCATCACCTGTGCCCGCCGCGGAGCGCGGGAGAGGTCGCGGAGGGCAGGGAGGCCCACGCTGGAGATGGGAGACAAGGGGACCCCAGATGTCAATCGGGCGGGAGGTGGCCGGCAGCAAGTCCCAGAATTCGGAGAGAAGTGTCCGACAGCGGGAAGCGTCCTCGAGCCAAGCGCTGACCCTGGGCACAGACCTTCGACCCCAGCACATGGAAACCCTGCGCGAGAACAAGAAGCATCGCAGTCAGCCGACGTGTAGCATCTGGGCAGAATTTCACAAAGCCTAGGAGGCAAAGCAGAGGGTCCGGCTGGACCGGCGTTGAGGTGATCTCAGTAATCACGGTGCACACCTCGCACCAAAATGTAGAGACTTTGGGGAACAGCCAGGCAAGGTGGGAGAAGTCTGCCGCAGGAGCGGAGCATCGCAAGCATCTGTCACTGGGGATGAGGCCAATTTTGTGCAGCTGAGCGGGGGAGCGATGCAGCCTATGCAAATATTTAAAATGAATGAGGCGCAGGCGGTAGTTTGGAGATAAACGTTTGGTCTGATTGCAGCAGTAAAACCAGACCTCCTGAGAGAGGTCGGCGCCCAGATCAGCACTCCACACCGCACGTGGTCAGTGGAGATGGGGGGAGTCCACGAGCGCAAGGGCGTAGATCTTGGTGACCAGCTTGTGGGGGGGAGGGGGACGTGTAGAGAAAATTGAGGGCGGCCATTGAGGGAGGGGGCTGAGGAAACGTGGGATGAAGCTCCCTACAGAGACCCCTGAGTTGATAATGAAGCAGAGTCTCCATGGGGCCGGAAATATCTGGTTATGTGCAAAGGGCATGGCATTTGCGGAGAGCATGCTAGAGCCAGAATATCTCCGGGGGCTTCGCTGGAGCAACAAGAGCAGTCTGGAGCGGCCAGGGGGCAGCGACGTCAGCCTCCACCGCGACGTGCGGTTGGAAAGGTGTCGGGTGGAGCCAGAAGTGGAAGAAGCTGGCTTGGGCACTAAGGGCGTATAGTTTGAAATCCGGTGCTCCCAGTCCAACGCGCGACACAGGGAGGGGGTGAGTATGTCATATGCGATTCTAGGCTGCCGGCCGGCCCAGACAAGGGTGATTGTAAGTGAGCGGAGTCTGCGGAAGAAGTGTGCTGTGAGGGGGATGGGGACATTCACAAATAAATACAAAAACTTCGGGAGCACCACCATCTTGGCGATGGCTATGTGGCCCGCCAAAGACACGAGTAACCGTCGTCAGAGTTGAATCTTAAACTCGAGCCAATCCACAGCACGACCAAAATTGGCCCTCCAGAGCTCGTCCACGTCCCTGCTGAGCCAGATGCCTAAATATCTAGTAGGTCCCGAAGCCCATACAAATGGGAAATCCGGAGTGAAGGGGGCAGTGGCATCCGTGAGGGGAAAAAGGATGGACTTGCCCCAGTTGACCTGGATGCCGGAAGGCCACCGAAACGTATCACCTCGCGGACCATAGGGCCGAGATTCTCCTGGGGGTTGCGGATAAAGTGTGACGTCGTCCGCATACATGGAGTCGACCCGAGCTCGTGCTGCGAAACCCTTCTGGGTGTGATGTTGTCTGAGCCTTGCGGCGAGGGGCTCCATGGCGATGGCGAATAACATGGGCGAGAGTGGGCACCCCTAGCGATGGGAATAGGCTCCGAAATTTGACCATTAATCCGAAGGTGGGCCGTGGGGAGGGTATAGAGAAGCTGGACCTTGCGCAGAAAAACCGGGCTAAAGCCTAAGCGTGGGAGTAGGTAAAAAAGGAAGGGCCATTCAAGAGTATCAAAGACTTTGGTGGCGTCCAAAAGGGCAGCCACCGCCAGGAGTGCGGGATTGATTTGGTGAAGGACGGAAAAAATGGTCCGGAGATTGTGAGACGTAGCGCGGCTGGGGATAAAGCCGGACTGGTCCGGGCGAGCGATAAGCGGCATGAGAGGAAGAAGGCGGGAAGCTAGTAGTTTGGCAAAGATCTTGTTATCCGTATTAATTAGAGATAGGGGGCGATGAGTCGCGAAGCTCAGGGGGCTTGTCCGGTTTCAGGAGAAGCGTAAGCATTGCTTCGCGAAGCGAGGGGGGGGGAATTGGCCACTGTCAAATGATTCGTTATACATGGCAGCAAGGTGCGGGACCAAAAGGGGCGCGTAAGCCTTGTAAAAGGACGCTGGTAAGCCGTCCGAACCGGGGGCCTTGTCTCCGGGCAGACCGTTAATGGCAGCAAGGATTTCCTCCTTGGAAAAGGGCTCGTTGAGGTATTCCCGGTGGGAATTGCCAAGCCGGAGGAGCTGAAGGGTGTAAAAATATTGATCGAGAATGTCGCGCGGTGGCACGGCCCCGACTGTGTAGAGTTGGGAATAAAATGTGGTGAAGCGAGCCCTTATCTCCTCGGGAGAGGTTGTTTTGTCCGGGCCCCCGTCCTGGAGACCAGTAATATAGGAGGCAGCGTGGGGCTGTCGCAAGAGGTTGGCCAGAGTCTTGCCAGGGCGGTCCCCCTCACCAAAGCGGCGCGCCCTCGCCTCCCTGCCCAGAAACGAAAGCTCTCTATTGGCCTCATCAGTGAAATCAGTGAGTTTGCCCCGGAGCTGCGCGAGGGTGTCTGGGTCGAGAGAATGCGAGGAGTCCAAAGCCTTGATCTCCCCCTCCAACCTGTCAAGAGTGCAGCGAATGGAGCGCAGCACACCGGATTGTTTGGAGATGCATTCACCTCGGATTACCGCCTTAAAACCCTCCCAAAGCGTGGAGGGGGAGTCGACGGAGCCTACATTAAGATCAAAGTAGTTCGTGATTGCGGTCTGAATCTCGTCGCAAAACACAGAGTCCCGGCGCGCACCCGGGGGGAGCCGCCAAGAGAACATGCGCAGCGGGGAGTGCGGGAGCCGCAAACAGACGAACGGGAGTGTGGTCGGAGAGGGTACGCGCCATATGTTCCACAGAGGTAAGCCACGCAAAGGCGTCCGGAGTAGTAATCCAGAGGTCCAAGCGGGACCAGCATCCTCGGGAGCCTGTCACGCAAGTGCCCTCGAGTGCCTCGGGACGTGTGTGCCGCCACGCATCGAACAGGGAGTTATCAATTAGTATGGAGTGTAGCAGAGAGGTTGCGCGCGGGTGGGGAGCATGTGGTCCAGAGTGGCTGATAGTGTAATGTTAAAATCGCCCCCCAAAGGAGCGCGGCGGGGCCCAGTGAGGAAATGTGTTGCCAAACCTGCGCAAAGAAATCAGGGTAATCAGAATTGGGACCGTATAGCGCCGCGAGGATCAAAGGTTGGGCCAGGAGGGTGCCGCGCAAGATGACGAAGCGCCCCCGGGATCTATGATCGCCTAAGAAGTGTGCCAGGGTAGCCCTCTGCGCAGTAGAATGGACACCCCGCGAGAGTAGTTGGAATAGAAGGAGGAGTGGGTTTCGCCCCGGTGCCTGGAGAGAAGCCTGGATGAGGTGGCGGGTAGCAGAAGGGTCTCCTGGAGGAAACAGATGTCAACCTTGTGCCGGATAAGGTGGGCATGTACCAAGCGAGCCTTGCGGTGGTCATTTAGACCGCGGACATTCCAGATCCAGAGAGTGGTGTCCGTCATTTCACTGTACCAGGGGAGTGAATGACGAGTTGAGACAGATGTGCGATAAGGACCATGAGCAGTAAAGAGGAGAAGTGCAGTACACCGTGTGGCGGATGTAGCGTTACAGGAAAAGACAATAAACAAAACCAACAACCAGGCCTCTGGAGGAGGCAACAATCCCACAGAACCGAACCCCCCACCTCCCATATCATAGAGGGAATCAAGAAACAAAACAATCAACAGGCCTCGACTGCGAGGCGACATTCCCAAGGAACCCACCCCCTCACCACCCACACCAACCCCCCAATCAGGTTGAGAACCCAACCCCACCCACCCAAGGAATACCCAACTGGGAAGAGGGAGATCAGAGAGCAGGAATTATCCCGTGGGGGCATGGTTAAGCTCAGCAAACACCCCTGTAACACAGACAGGGTGGCCAAGCCGTAAGTTGCTGCGGACATCGGAAGCATAACAGAGGAAAGCAACAAGGGCGCTTGCGGGGCAGGAGCACCCGGCAAGGAGGGTAGTGAAGTGACAGGTGACCCAGGAAGTGAGCCAGCAGAGCGGGCACGAGGGAAGATGCAAGAAGAAAGGCTATTACTCCCAAAGTGATGGGCGCCCCGCCAATCAGAGAGAACCCCCTGGAGCAAAGGCCAGCGAGCGAGGAAGCAGCTAAGGGGAGAGGGGACATGGGCAGCCGCAGTATACCGGACAAGAACGGACCAGGGCTAGAAGAATTACAACAGATAACAGCCCTCACCCAGAAATACCCCGGAGCCATTGTCCAGCTAAGTTTAAGAACAGCAAACGGAGATAGGAGCAGGTACGGCTACAGGAGCAGGCAAGAGGCAACCTGAAGCTAATGACATTCAGTCAGAGAGTGCGCATGGCAAAAAATTAGTAGTAGAGGCAAGAGTCAATCATTGTCACTAAGATTGCCATCAGTAGCCGCCTGGGAGTTGGATGGAGTTGGCCGTTGTGACTTGCCAAGTTTTTTTGCAAAGGCCAGTGCCGCCTTGGGCTCCGTGAATACGTGGACATGGGCGCCTTGTTTGACTCGTAGCTTAGCCGGGTAAGCCAGTGAGTAAGAGACCTCGTGTTGCTGGAGAAGGCGCTTGGCCGGGAGGAACTCGCGGCGGGCGGCCTGAACCGCCATCGTGTAGTCAGGGTAAAAGGCGAGAGAGTTTCCTTGGTGCCGAATCTCGCCCCTCTCCCTGGCGGCGAGTAGCACAGCGTCGCGGTCCCTAAAATTTAGCAACTTGCCAACAAACAGGCGGGCTGGCAGGCCCGGGAGCAGGGCGAGGGCCCAGAGAGCGATGGGCACGCTCAACGATAAACAGAGGAGAGAACGTCGCCGAACAAGTCCCGGAGAAGTTGCTCAACAAAGTCCTCCATTTTGGAGATGTTAGATGATTCAGTTACGCCTGTGATGCGAAGGTTACTCCTACGGGAGCGCGCCTCCAGGTCCTCGTTCTTATTCTTTATCACCTCTAGAACCTTGTCCATTTGGAGCAGTTTGTGGTGATCACGGGTCGCGGCGTCTTCAACATCAGAGACCCTCGCCTCCACCTGAGTCAGCTGTGCATCGTGCGAGTCAACCCGGGCTTTTACAGTATCCAGTCGGGCGGACAAGTGGTCAAGCTGGGGGGCAATGCTCGTTACAGTGGCCTTAACGTCCAACATGATGGCTTTGAGGTCGTCCTCGTGAGTCGGGCCAGCGTCAGTCTGGGCGGCAGGTTTGCTGGTGTCCATGGTCGCCCCATCCTGACGCGTCTGTCTGCGTTGATCAAAGGCCAATTTGGGTTGTTTAGGGTCAGCCTTCCCCATTGCCGGATCACTGCCCCAACCCAGGCGCACCACCGGGACAGCCGAGGGGAAAGATGTGGCGTAGAGAGGGGTAGGCGCCAGTGAAGTGAAGCGGGGCCGCAGGCACTACCCCGAGGGAGAGACGGATGCAGGGGAGCACCGGTCAGGAGACGCAGGCTAACCGGGCCAGGACATGCACAAGAAAATAGCGTCAGGCCCGATCCCTGTGAGGTCGAGCAAAACAGTGCTGGGGGTGATGAGGCGTCGGACCACCAGAGGGCCGATGGAAGCAGAGAGTTGAGATCTGGCGAAGGCGCATGCAGCGCGCCGGGCAGAAGAGCCTGGTGAAGACAAAGGCCCAGAAGTGAGGCGAAGGAGAGGCAGCGTCACCCCGCAGGAGGATTTGGGAAGGGCCCCCTCGGAGGCCCTCGTCACTCCGATCAGCAGCAGGCAGGCGCAGCTTCCAATGGTAGGGAAGGGGTGGAGGGCACTGTCTCATACTGCGAACTGGATAATAAGCGGCCCGAGGAGCGTGGTAAGTCCCAGGCCTGCGAATGCGCCACACAATCCTCCGAGCAGGTCTCAGCAAGGGATACAGAGTGGCCGGAGCACTGCAGGTGTCCGGATCGTCCCTGGGACTAGAAGCCCGATGGCGGGGATCGTGGCAGAAGTTAGCGTGGAGAAGGAGGTCCCAGCTGCAGCAATGCCCCCTCACAAGTCCCAGGGGCCGCGGATGAGCACAGGTGAAAGTGAGGCCCAGGCAGGCGCCGCACGCCACCGCGGGACGCACCGCGAGCGGGGAAACAAGGGAGGCACGGCGCTCCCGCCGCAGGGTCCGCCGAGCTGCAAACGCTCAAAAGAGAGCTCCCTCCCGCTCTGAGTTGCGCCCGAACAGCGCCCTCACCTCCATCCCTCCCGCAGCCCCCCCCCCCCCTTAATCCTTCAGGGATCATGTAAACAGTGCACCTCTTTTCGCCCAGTCACTCGTGCTCACTTTGTCTAAGAGAGAGATTCAGAATAAGCGATGGGGACGTTTTCGATAAGCATTTATTGAACCAGCATCATTCTAGTATAAAATACGTGTGCTGCGACAACCATTAGACAGAAATGGATATATACGATTACAAGCAACAACAGAGTAAATAAAAGGTAGAATTCTACCATGGTGCTAAAACAGTGAATATATGAAGGCCTATAGATACATGGCAGTAATCATGCATACTCCTACTGTGAGAAGGATCTTCCACCTGCTCGGGTCCTGTAGAAACGAGGGACGGTGGCTAGGGCAAGGTCGGCTGAGCGGAGGTTTCTCTTTGGGATGTGGAAGGAGATTCGGTTGTTGAGGTATTGGGTTCTGGCTTTGTAGGCGTGTGAGCAGCTTGAGGGTTATTCTTTTTTCGACAGGGAGCCATTTGAGGTCGCTGAGGTGTTGGGTGACGTGGTTGTGTCGTGGGATATCGAGGATAAGTCTGCCTGCGGCGTTCTGGATGGTCTGGAGTTTGCAGAGGAGTTTTTTTGTGGATTCCGGCGTAGGTGTTGCCGTAGTCCAGTCTGCTGTTGAGTGCATGGGTAACGGTTTCCTGGGTTCGGGGGGGGGGACGGAGGGGTCCACTTGAACGTCTTGCAAAGGATGCTGAGAGTGAAGCATGCTGAGGATACGGTGTTGATCTGACGATGCATGGTGAGTGTGGAGTAGAGTATGATGCTGAGGTTGCGTGCATGGTCCGTTGGGGTGGGTGGGTTTCAGAGGGCGAGGGGCCACCAGGTGTCGTCCGAAGCGGAGGGGGTGGAGCCGAGGATGAGGACTTCTGTTTTCTCTGAGTTGAGCTTCAGGCAGCTGTTGCTCATCCAGGTCGCAACGGCTTTAATCCTTCTTGGAAGTTGCACCTGGTGATGTCGGGTTCCTTGGTGAGGGAGAGGATGAGTTGGGTGTCATCGGCATAGGAGACTATGTTGAGCCCTTGGTTTCGGACGATGGTTGCGAGGGGGGCCATGTAGACGTTGAAGAGTGTGGGGTTGAGGGAGGGTCCTTGGGGTATTCTGCATCTGATCTCTGTTGGTTCTGAGAGGAAGGGCGGGAGTCTTATTCTCTGTGTTCTGCCTGAGAGGAAAGAACGTATCCAGTCTAGGGCCTTTCCTTGGATGCCGGCGTCGTGTAGTCGTGTAGTCTTGTGGCTAGTGTGCGGTGGGATACGCTGTTGAAAGCTGCTGATAGGTCCAGGAGGATGAGGGCTGCTGTGTGGCCTTGGTCGAGGAGGGCGCAGATGTTGTCGGTGGTGGCGAGGAGGGAAGTCTCGGTGCTGTGGTTGTTCTGGAAACCGGATTGAGAGGTATCTAGAATGTTGTTGGTTTCTAAGAAGTGTGCTAGCTGGGTGTTGACTGTCTTTTCGATGACTTTTGCAGCAAAAGGAAGCAGTGAGATGGGCCTGAAGTTTTTGAGGTCCATCGGGTCTGCATAGGGCTTCTTTAGGAGGGGATTGACTTCAGCGTGCTTCCAGTTGTCGGGGAATGTGGCTATGTCGAGGGAGCAGTTGATAGATTGGCGTAGCTTGGGTGCGAGGACAGTGGCAGCCCTGTGGAAGATGTGCGGCGGGCAGGGGTCAGAAGGTGCTCCGAAGTGGATGCTCTTCATTGTCTTTAAGGTGTCTTCTGTGGTGAGAGGGGTCCAGGTGAGAAGGGTCTTTGGGGTGGCGTTGTTAGGGGCAGGACTTGATGTTGTGCCGTGGTCTTGGTACTCAAAGTTGTCGTAGAGCGTCTTGATCCTGAGGTGAAAGGAGGAGCAGAGGTCTTGGGAGGGAGGAATGTCGGTTGCTTCCCTGTTGGGTTTGGCGAAATCCTGTATGATGGCGAAGAGTTCCTTGGAGTTGTGGGCGAGGATTCTGACTTGGATTATATTTTTCTTTCTTGATTTGATGAGTTGGTGGTGTGCTGTAATGGCTGTTTTGTAGGCAGCGCATGCTTCTGGGGTTTTGCTGTTTCTCCATATCTTCAGTCGGCAGGAGCGCTTTGATTCTTGGAGATCCGTGGTGAACCAGTTGGCTTTCTAGTTGTCATCTCATGGTGTTCTGGAGGGCGGTGGTGTTTTGGATCGCTGTCGTTGTCCAGGTGGAAGTTCAGGTCTCAGAGTAGTATGTAGTCTGTAGAGGCGAGGGCATGGGAAGCGATGTGGTCTGCGATGGCGTTGGTGATTGGGGTGCGGGGTCCAGGCGGTCTGTAGGAGAGTGTTCCGCAGAGTGTCGTTCTTTGGTTGGGCTGGATCTGGAAGTTGATGTGTTCCATGGGGGGCACGGCGTCGTCTGAGATGGTAGTTGTCAATCGGAGAGAGCTTATGTGGACGATGGCGAGGCCTCCTCCTGGGCGGTTGGGGCGGTCTTTTCTCAGGATCTTGGATGGCGATTGCGATGTCTGGTGCCGAGCTGGCGTTGGTCCTGCTCCCTGTGAGGAAAGCGACATCGGGTGCGTGAGTATTGAGGAGGTCCCAGATTTCTGCGGTGTCTCTGCAGGGAGCGTACGGTGAGGAGGATGTAGCTCAGTGAGTGGTTTGTGTGCGGTGGCGTCCAGTGGGCTGTGGGTTGTTGCCGGGGTCTGGAGGTGGGTGAAGGTGCGGCGGCAGTGTGGGCAGGAGATAGGGCCTTGGGTGTTCCTCGGTGTCAAGAGCTGGCAGTTGGTGTTGCATCCGGGGTTGAGTGCGTGGAGAGTGCTGGGGTCGTAGCAGCGGGGGGGGGTCGGAGGACCAGGGTCCCTGGCGCTGGTCGAAGTCACGGACGGACGCAGGCGGGTTTGCTGTGTGAGCGGCTGCCATTAAGAAGGGGTTGGGGGAGGGCGAACAACTGGGAGGCGGGAGCGACGCACTGGGGGGGGGAGGGGCCGCGGTCGCAGCAGCGGCGGGGAGCGCAGGACAGGGAGCAAGGGTCGAAAGAGGAAAAAACCAGAAAGAGAAAAGGAAGAGGGGGGCAAAACGAGAGAGACTGCAAAGAAAGTGAGGCAAAATAGAAAAGGAAGAGAGGCAAAGAGAGAAACTGCAAAGAAAAGGAGACGAGAGAAAAGCACAAGGACTCGGAGCAGGGCGGAAGAGCAGGCTGCTCTTCCACTCGACCACCAGGGACGAGGCGCAGGCAGGAGCCCTAGTGATCAGTGTTTTTTACCTACAAGATTGCTTTAATCGAACACTAATTTTCTGTTGCAGGCAATAGATTGTTACTAAAACAATAAATTAAGGCATCCATCACTATGCTCAACCTGAAAAGGCATTTGATCTCGTGCAATGTGAGGTTCTGTTAGCTATAATGGTTCTTTTTGGCATCCAGGCCCCCTCCCCCCCCATTGATTCATATATTAGAAACCCTTTATAAAAAGGCAGAGGCAAAAGTTGTAGTTAACTCCCAAATGGTGGGCTCTGTTTCCATCAGAAGAGGTATTAGGCAAGGATGTCCAATGTCCCCTGTTCTATTTGCCCTCTTTATAGAACACTTGGCAGCTGCACTGAAGCAAAATCCGTAGGTCAAGGCCCCCCCCCTCCAAGGAGCAGCTAAGATTAAACTCTTTGCGGATGATATGATTCTCTATCTATCCGCAGAGGAGCAAAACACCCTCAATGCGCTTGCCAAAATCCAAACATTCACTGATAGGGGGCTAAAAAGAAACGATACTAAATCTGAGGTCCTTTAGTTTAATAGCACCTCTTCAGTCCTTCCTGATGAAATGAGGCTGCACTACTCTGCTACTCGCCCTATTAGATATCTGGATATTCAAGGCTCGCACCACTTTGCAGATCTATTCCAATTAAACTATATGGCCACTCTTGAGAAGGTGTGTGGTTTACTTCGCAGTGGCAATCCTTGCCCCTAACGATTATATGGCGCATTGCTCTTATTAAAATGGCTATTCTCGTGCTATTTGTTTTTATCTTCTGTAATGTCATGATTGAAGTTCATTAGTCTTTTTTTAACAAGATGGATGAAGCACTACATCACTTCCTGTGGCAGAGGAAGGCGGCCTGTACCAACTTGAGGGCATTAGAACTCAAAACTGAGGAGGAGCGGTTGGCGCACCCGCACATCACGAAGTATTATCAAGCTGCCTTCCTTGACTGGCTTATCCAACCAGCAGCCTCGAGTAACCAGTCAAATAGTTTTTTCCTCCAGCAAATGCTATGGGATGCCTATATTCTTGTCCCAATTTTTCTTAAATTCCCGAAGTGCACCAGATGGAAGTTCCCACACATCTTGGCCTTTAGATACACACAATTCAAAGAGGAATTTCAGTTCCTCCAATTCCATCCCGGTATGTATATAAGGAAATGTGCGTTTTTGGGTATTCATTTAAAGATCAGAGTTGTAAGGGGCTTGGAAAAGGTGGACTTTTCTAGTGTTGGCGACTATGCTGGCGGGGACAATTAAATCCTGGGAACAGCTGCCCGCCAGTAATTCTGCGACCCACCCGGCCCCTTCCCCCAAACTAGCCTTTTCCTATGTTCAAATTAACTACCTAATGTGGAATAATCCACAGACAACCAAATCGCAATCGGCAAGCATTAGCGAAGTTACTTTGTGCATGGCTTAACTGGAATAGGCAATTGGGATCGCTTGTTCCCACAGCAATTACGGCCCTCAAAAATGTCGGGATATTTTGTGCGAAGTGTTGGATCAGGATTCCAATCATTAGACTACACCTGTGTTATGTAAGCCTATTGGCCCCTCTGCCCGTCTGGCAGTGAGCAAGAGTGAGTCTTCCCCTTTTACATATGGGTCTCTGCTTGGGGCTTGACTGCTCACCTTTTCTGTTTTTTGTATTTTCATTGTGATTGTAGGTGCTATAATAATGCGAGCACGCAAGTACCATGCATTGTAGTAGTGAACTAATGAATTAGGAATGATGCATCTGTGCTCAAGGGAGGCCCCCACCCCCCTTCGTGCAGTGGCTTTAACCTTGGGTTCCTCTATTTATCTATGTTGGTTCTATATTTATTGTGCGACTGACTGGTACTAACTGATGAACCGATGTACTGCGAATCATGGTAAATGGTGGTGTAATGGATTTTTTTCTACCCGATAACGAAAATAAAATGTATTTAAAAAAAGAATGTGTCTGAGGATCAAAAATTCCCTGGGGCAGAAGTCCCATCTTTTTCAAGAATACTGCTCTCACTCCCTTCCCTGGTCTGTCAAGCACAAGGGAGGCTAGTGTTCCAGCACCCTGTTTCAGCTCTAGCTTCACAACCTTGCTAACAGGGTATGGCATGAGCCTGCCCTCGAACAATCTAGCCATTTCCCCACTGTCCCCTTCCCAGCGGCTGTGGAACTCACCCTGAAGTCGTAAGGCACCACACCTCTCTAGCTCCCCATACTTATTCAAAGGCTGGAAAGAGTAATCCTGGAGCTAAGGCACCACTACACCCTTTCTAACCAACATGTACTGATCAAGGGCTGGGGCACAATTTTTCTATGCCCCTCACCCTTTTCAAAACTCCTCCCATCAGTTATGAGTGAGCAGTAATACCTGGTTGCCACATCAACTTCACAGGTGTGCTGGTGGAAAAGACCAGGCTAATACCCGGTGTCCCTTCCATGCATCATGACAGTGATGCCAAGAGAAGATGCCTATTAACAGGAGTTGTGGCCAGGGAACAAGCCTGTTGTCAGAAATGTGCCTGAGATCATGTCCATCATAATTCAAATGATTGCTAATTAGCCATCACCATAATATCACAACATGCATATTGTCATAAATGATGTGCCACCTAACATACCCATCAACATACATTTTATGTCCAAAAGATGCCTATCCTGCTAACAAAAGACACATACATAGTTATCAGGCTCGGACTGCGACAGAAAATAGGTCCGGGCGACAAATTGGGGAAAGGATGTGGCCTAACTGCTAGGACCATCGATCTCAAATCTGAGGCACCAGGTTCGAGTCTTGGCAATGACGCTCAACATCCTGTGATTCTGGGGAAATCACCTTAATCTCCCAGTGCCTAACAAAAATAAATGTGTCCTTGTGTAACGCAACTGAAGCTCATGTAAAGCGCTCTGATACCTTCGGGTCAAGTTCGTGCTATATAAAACTCCGAAAAAAATAAATAAACTTGGCACCTATTATTCAATTAGTTAGGTAAAAAAGTGGTCCATGTTAACAAATTGGGATAGTTTTCAACGTGTAAAGGTTCGCAGTGTTAGTGTTTTGAAAGTTATGGAAAACTGCATGAATTTAAGTTTGCTTCTAGCAATGTTTGTTTTAATATCAGGAAAACCAACTGTAAAAAGTGACCCAGACCCATAAAACCATCCCACAAACAGCCCAGAAAATGGCCCGCACACAGCCCATTGGGCACTGCCTGATTACCCTATAGGCTAGTCCAACCCTGAGAGTTGTACACTGTATTTAGCAATATCTTTATGGTTTTGAAAATATAGACTTTAGGAAATGTTTCATATTTATACTGACACTTTGAAGAAAAAGCTGGAGGATATGCTTGAACTGCATCAAAAAGAAGAGATGAAATTGAAACAGCAAGAAGTAAGAGAACAGTAATTGATATTCCAGTAGCATGGTGTGAAAACTGAAAACGTTCTCTCTATCATTTTCCAGCATAACCAGAGCATACGTGTCAGGCGTCCACTATACATGGGTCTGGGTTGTCCTGACTATGCTTTGAAACTATCACAGACAACTGCCTTGAAGTATCTACATGTTTGAGTTTGACAGTTATTATTTGGATGTTGTGTAAAGTTGATCAACTCCCAGAACTTTTTTTTTTCTTTTCTTCAAACTGTATCCATAATTTGTTTAGCTATCTTCATGGGTGCATGTTCGTAGTCCAGGGACAGTGCTAGCAAGGATAATATTAAAGTGCATTACAACATGTTCAGGGGTGTCTCAATAGAGTATATCGTTTCTCTTCTGGTATTTGCCTGTTTGTGTAGTTGGACAGTGGTCACTGGTACAGTCTGTATCCTCCAGCTTCTACCTCAGCCTCCATTCATTACCGTTCTTAACCACCAGGACATCCAAGGCTTGTCATTGATGTTCAGCTTGGCTGGAATTTCAGAAGATGGTACCACCATCCTCTGGTGTAAATCCACCAATGGAAGCTAGTGAAGGAAGGCGGCCTACTCTAAAAACCCAAATGCAATAATGCTTTTTTTCATCTTATTCAAAAGGTCTGCACAGTATCTCTCCTGGTATTTGGTATATTTGCCTTGTTGTGTAATTTGACACTGATCACTAGTACAGTCTCTGCATTGCTCCAGCTTTCACTGCAACCTCCCTTGATTACCGTACAGAGCAAACCACAATTGCTCTGTCTGATGACTGCTGGCACTTCACTTCTGAGACACCCAGAGAGAAGCATCCATTACTTATTGTGGATTTATGAACATAATCTCTTGATAAACACGTTGTGTATCGGATACAGTACACTTGCCGTACGTTATAAGGATTTTGCAAGAGTCCGAGGAGTTCCATGATCTTATAGCGGAATGAGGCTGAAGGCCGAGGTCCTTAAGGTCAAGAATTCAGTCCATTGAACACCCCAACATTACAGAATTTGGAAATATTGAGGTATGTGTATGTACTCATTTTCCAAATTTTATAAACAGTGTCACACTTAAGTTTCATTGTAAGTAATTTTATATTTCTTAACTCATAATAAATGAGTCTCCATATTGACGAGATGAAGTATGTGATGTTCTCTCAATATATACTAAGTTACAACCAGCGGTTGCAGGACCAAGCGGGGTATTTGGACTCCTTAGACCTCCCACAGGTCTCATCTAGCATCAATGAAGACTTGGTCAAACCTATCACGGCCGAGGAAGTACAGAAGGCAATCGACTCCCTTAAATTACAGAAAGCACTGGGGCCAGACGGGTTCACAGTGCACTTTTATCGCACCTTTTCGCCGGAACTAGTCCCCCACTTAACCACCCTATTCAATATCATTGCTTCTACACAACAGGTCACTCTACCATGGGGGAGGCAATAGTGGCGGTGATACACAAACCAGGGAAAGACCCTACAGCCTGCTCCTCTTACCGCCCGATAGCTCTTCTGAATCTAGACGCCAAGATCTACTCGAAAATCCTGGCTACTCGCCTCGAATCTGTGCTCCCGGGCCTTATTGACCCAGATCAATCAGGGTTCATAAAGGGGCACCAGACCCATGATAATTTGTGCCGCATCATCCATATTATGGAAAAGGCTCAGAAGAAAAAGATCTCAGCGGCTCTTCTCTCGCTAGACACGGAGAAAGCATTTGATCGTGTGGAATGGACCTTTTTTTTTAAAAGTGCTTCAGCACTTTGGGTTTAGCGAGACTTTCATAGGGATGGTTCGCGCCAACTATCATTCCCCTAGCTCCCGAGTCCTGGTCAATGGCGCCGCATCACCCTCTTTTAGATTGGCACGGGGTACGAGGCAGGGATGTCCGTTGTGCCCTCTCCTGTTCGCCTTATCCATAGCACCCCTGGCACACAAATTCAGAGAGCACCCTGATATAAGGAGGGTGCGATTTGGCACGGACGATCATAAGATTTCGCTTTTTGCCGGCGATGTGCTCCTCCCTGTCACGGACCCACTGTCCTCTCTACCAGCTATTCAGTCGGAGCTGACGCTGTTTGAACAGGCGGCGGGATTTAAGGTCAATTTGCCCAAGTCTTTTTTACTTAATCTGACCCTATCTAGAGAGGAGTGGCGACAGGTAGAGAGCACGTCTCCATTTCAGTGCACGACCAAGGACATTACCTACCTGGGCATCAAGCTCATCCCCGTGTCTCAGATTTATATAAGGCCAACTTCCCCCCTCTCCTACAGCAGTTAAAAAATTGACTTGGGCAAATAACGCGCCGCTTATATCTCTTGGATAGGTAGGATCAATGCCATTAAGATGAATGCTCTCCCCTGCTTGCTCTCTCTTTCAGGGGCTACCCATACAAGTGGGACTGGGTCTCTTCAGGGAGCTAAGACAAATGATCACTAAATTAATCTGGTAGCGTCTGCTTATTCGCCCACGCAGGGAAGGGGGTCTGGCGCTGCCGGACTTTCGGGCCTACTACATGGCGGCTCAGATGCGAGTAATCACGGAGTGGTCGTTGCGAGCTTCCGAGAAGCATTGGCTGCATATGGATAGGCAGATCTCTGGTCGGACCATCTGGGACCTACTGTGGAAGCCCAAACATGACAGACCGCCCAACGCCTACCTTAGTACTCCCACATCCACCACATTACGGGTTTGGGATGACCTCACTAGGAGGTTGCAACTGACCATCTTCCCATCTCCCTACACGCCCATACATTTTAATGCTGCCTTCCCCCCGGCGCTCCAATTGGGTCCCTTCGACGCATGACGGATAGGGGGCTGTCTCTCGATTTCTCACCTATTCCATAAAGGGGACATTCTCACCTTCCGAGACTGCATGAAACAATTCACATTGACTGCCAAGGAAGAATTCCACTACCTGCAGATTAAACATTGGATACAGCAACCCCTGGTGCGGCTGACCGCCACCAGGGGCCTGCTTCCCATAGAGAAATTCGCCCAATCTGGCTCCACCTCTAAGGGCTGTATCTCTTTTCTGTATGCCCTTATTCAAGAGCTGAGCCCCAAGACGACCCCGCGTTATAAACTTTTTTGGGATGCACTTATGGACACCTCTCTAGAGGACAAACAGTGGGAGCGCTTATGTAGGGACATAACTAAATTCAACCGCTCGATGTCTTTGAGGGAAGCGCACTATAAAATCATGTACGATTGGTATTTATACCCCCAGAAACTGCAAAGGATCTTCCCCAACTCTTCAGATAGGTGCTGGCGGGGATGTGGTCTGCTGGGGGTCTTTCGCCACATCTGGTGGGGCTGCCCCTCCATACAGCCTTTCTGGAAAGAGATCCTGTCCCAAATCAAACTCATATTAGGGTACCCTATTCCACACTCCTTAGAACACACCTTGCTGGGGGATCCAACTCTGAAACGCCAAACGCAAAGCGATAAGTCAGTCATGTGGCTTTGCCTGGGGGCAGCAAAAATGGCAGTAGCGGCTGCATGGAAAAAACAAGAGGCACCCTCTTTGACCCAATGGCACGCGAGGCTATGGAGGGCGTTGGCTCTAGAACGCACGGCTGATAAAATGGAGGAATCCAGGAAAGGGTTTGGATATATTTGGTCCCCGCTGGTGAGCTATTTATCGGAAGGGCTCCCGTTGACAGCGTGCGCCCCACGGCTGCGGGCCCTTAATCTGTTTCATATTTAATGCCACGACGCCACAATTGGGAGCTTGCGGCGGGGGGGAAGCCTCTTTGGGGGACCGGAGTCCCTCCTCCTGATCACATTATATTTGCACCATGACATCACGGTTTGGTAGTTTTTCTTAGGTATGTTTAGTTTAAGTGTCGCAGTTTATCTCTTGCAACATGCTACTACTATATCTACTTGTAGGTGTATCTTGCCAAAGAGCTCGTGAACAAGCTGTATCTCTCGTGCTATCTGTAACTCTTGGCATACTTTGACAAATGTTGCAACATTGCTATGTCTGTGTCACTTTTAAAAATCAATAAAAAGAATTTGACAAAAAAAAAAAAATTGAGGCAATGTTTAGGTGAAAAATCCAATTTGTTGAGACTTTTTGTTGCAAGATTTATATTTTAGCTCTGATTTTCTAGAGATTCTTTGGGAAATGATAAACCGCAAATGAGTTTTTTTTTTTTTTTTTAAATTTCAATAGTTTTTTATTGGTTGTTTTTAGACAGATCAGAACATACAGTAAAACACATATGAAAAAAACAAATGACTAAACAATATAAAAACCAATAAAGACATAATACACTGTTGATTAAATTGAAGGTGACATCATGGCAATGTAGGAACAACAAGCAGGGTACATTGTCAGTAACAAGTTGAGATAAACATAGGGCTGTAAGAGTCACCTTATATAGCCTCCGACATACAATAATGTACAGAAACAAAATTCTATGTGATGAAAAGTAAAAAATAGAAAGTAACATGAAACGAAATATATACCGGAAACGATAGATATCTACAAGACTAAGTAAGGTATGCGTTGACAGTATTTATATACTTTTAAGATGTAATGAGCTAGAGTGAGGGCATCACAGTGAAGTGGTTAGTTGGTCAGACCTACGTGACTCACAGATCATGGCGGTTTATGAGATGTGAAGTATCGATCTAGGCTATCCCACATGTGTCTGAGGGGGCAAATGAGTATTTTTGCTATAAAATAAAGAAACCACCAAATTGAAAACAAGATTGACACGGAGTAATGTGTTGTATTTGGGTTTGCATGTTGACTAGGTCTTGGTATCAGAGTGCTTGTCCCCATTGCACAAGCCAACTAGAAACAACTCCTTCAACTTGTGACAATTTAGAATTTTCACAACCTGTTGGGCAGAAAATCTGGATTTTATTAAAGACACGGAGGCTAAGATTATGCAAATCTCCTTTATTGCCAGCTCACAGCAGCAACAATTGAAGAATATAGAACTTCAAGGAACATTCGAGGCCACTATAAAGTCGCTCACGTGTAGCCATCTTCCTTCTTTTGGACCTGCGAACAAGATCACTCCATAGAAAAACTTAAACTTCAGTGGAAAACGGTTCTCCGTTAACAATTTCAAACAGGTGAGACTTCTTATTCTGAAAAAGGAAAAAAAAAGAGAAAACTTAGCTAATACTTTTGATTCCACTGGAGTTGGGCAACAATGTTATGTGGAGGGGTAATCTTAGTCTACGTGTCTTTAATAAAATCCAGATTTTCTGCCCAACAGGCTGTGAAAAATCAAAATTTTATGGCATGACACGGAGGCTAACAGTATGCAAGTTAAGTGTATTTAACACATTATCAATCACGTGCGTGATTGGTCTGAAATACGTTTTTAAACCTATTGTTATTCGACCAGTCTGCAGCTCTAAGAATATCTGGCAGGCCTCCGCCCAAGTTAAAAGCTTTGGAAGCTGATGCACCCCTAAGAGTGTGTGCCCCGAAAACCGAGACATCCACACCACACTTGTTCATACCTTCTTTCACCCATCTCGCTAGTGTAATGGAAGAAACTGCCTTTTGAGGCCTTTATGGGAAATTAGTAATTGTGTTGCATTTCTTCTCAAGCTTTTAGTTCTCCTTTCATACTCTTACAAGCATTTCACAACGCAAAGTCTTTCATTCTGTGGAAAGAAAGGATAGAAAATAGAAGACAACATAGTCTTGGTTCTCTTTTTGAGGTAGAAGCAAACTCCCTCGGGTTGATAAAACCTGCTAGGGATACCCAAGTCTTTTACGTCTGAAGTCTGCCTAAAGGACACCAGGCAGAGTATCACTAAGTTTATAAGCGATATGTTTGAGAGACCGGTTTGAGCGGTCGCCCCAGGAAGTTAGAACCCATAAAACGTCTTTAACGTCCCATAAGGCAGTGTATTTTGCAGTTGATGGGTTTAGTACACGCATACTTCTCATTATTTTCTTAGTCAATAAGTTCTGACCCACGGAGATGCCGTCCACTAATGAGTTCCCTGCAGCTATAGCTGATCTGTAAACGGTAACTGTTCTGTAACTTAGGCCGGATGTGAATAGTTCTGACATGTTGTCTAAAACATGTACTAGGTCAGTTGAAATGGGATCGTAATCTTGTTGAAAACACCAACGAACCCATTTGTTCCAAGCCAGTCGCTCTGCCTTCCTTGTTCCAGAAACCCACGATTCAGATAAGAGTCGGAAAGCATCTGGCAAAAGGCCTTGGATTTGCCATTGACACTGTCTCCTGAAATCTTCCAGGCCGTCGGTACCAGTAGTCCCTGTTCTACGAGGGGGTGTAACTCTCTTGTGCCTTAAAGTATTTCCTTGAATGATGGTATTAGTATGGGGAAGTCTATGGTCATTTCCAGATTAATTGGGAACCAGGCCTGTGATCTCCAAAGGGGTGTTATTACTACCAGACTCTCTCCGCACCGTTGTGCATGCAGGAGTAGTCATGGTAGCATGGCAAATGGAGGGAAAGCATAAGGTGCTAAACCTTTCCAGTCTTGGAGGAATGCATCTACCCCTCGAGCTTCAGGGTCCGGCCTCCAGCTGAAGAATTTCTTCAACTGTGTTCAGTCTGTCCGCAAAGAGGTCTGTCCCGAAGGGACCCCATTTGGCTTGGATAGTCAGGAATATCCCTCTGTCTAGTCTCCAATTGCTGGAGTCCTTGAAATTCCTGGCAAACCAGTCCGCCACACCATTTATTAAACAAGGAATGTGTTTTGCTATAACCGAAAGTCCTTTGCTCAAGCAATATCCCCAGAAAACCATAGCTAGATCTGCAAGTCCCTTAGAGTGAGGCCCTCGCAACTTGTTTACATACCTCACTGCTGACACATTCTCCATGCGTAGCATCACACAGCATTTCATCGTATTCTGGGTGAAGCAATGAACTGCAAATGAACCTGCTAGTAATTCTAAACCGTTGATGTGCAATTCAGTCTCTTGATCTGTGCAGCGACCTCCTGTTGACGAGTTGCCACATCTCGCACCCCATCCTTCTAAACTCGCATCTTGTTCCTTCACAAAGATGGCTCTGCCATTCCATGCCTCTGCATTTTTGAGCCACCATAGGAGGTCCGTTCTTGAATCTTGGTCTAAAGATACCTTCTGAGTGCAATTGTGGTGTTCTCCATGTCCTTGCTTTGAGTCTCTGGAGAGCTCGGTAGTATAAGGGACCTGGGAAAATGGCTTGGATCGTGGAGGATAAGAGACCCAGCATCCTTGCTAGAAACCTTAAGGGAATTCTTTTTTTGCTAGTATTTTTCTCGGTTCTTTGCGAAGTTTTCTTACTTTCTCTCCTGGGAGTTTTAGTTCTTCTCTTACTGTGTCTACAACAAAGCCCAGGAATTGTCTCTTGGTTTTGCACTAGACATGATTTTTTCTCTATTATAAATCCCAGGTGTTCTAATAAGCGTATGGTTAGGTCTGGGTGGCGAGAGACCACCAATTTGGATTGAGCCATTAATAGGATATCGTCCAGGTATATTATCAGTCTTACTCCTCTGAGCCAGGCTGCTACGCGTCGTAGGACCTTAGTGAAGCACCAAGGGGCCGACGACAGTCTGAAGGGGAGAGTGCAGAACTCCCAGTGTTTCCCTTCCAAGTGAATTGAAGAAATTTTTGATGTGGACCCCAAATCGAAATGGGCAGACAGGCATCCTTTAGGTCTAGTCTGGTCAACCAGTCCCCGTTTTCTCAGTACGTCCCTTAGAAGGTGGAACCCTTTCATTTTGAAATGGTGGTATGTTACCCATTCGTTTAGGTCTTTGAGGTTTATTACTGGTCTTAACCCTTTGTCCTTCTACACGAGCAAGATATTGCTGACAAAACCTAACTGAGCTCTCTCTTCTTGCCCCTTTTGCTATTAAATCCTTAACTTCCTGAGACACTAGGTTCTTGTTTTCCTGTGAAAGAAATTTCCCACGGTCTCTTCACTTGGGTAGGGGTATTCAGGAACTCTTTCTTGTATCTCCTGACTGTACTCAGAACCCAGAGATCCTGTGTCACTAGATTCCAGTTCCCAGAGAATTGGGCCAATCTGCCTCCCACCTTTATAGTGGTACCTGAAAGGTCTTTCGAAATTCTTACCTGTGGAGAATCCTCTGTCTCTGTTGACCCATGAAGGGTCTCCCACGGCTTCGTTGTCTTTGCAGGTAGAAGGGTTGGTGGTTGGTAAAGGTTGATTGAGTGAATCTGGTGCTACGGCCTATAAAGGGCCTTGATGAGGTTTGGCTACGGCCAAAGAACCGACCCCGCGTTCTCCCGGCCCTGCCAAAAACCCTATGCTGGAACACCCTTTTGATGTCCCTTTGGGACTTCTGAATGGAGCTAAACACTCCCACGTATTTGGCCATTTCCCGTATGAAGTCTTCTCCAAAGAGGAGGCCTTGGGAGCTAGGCCCCCCATCCTTATTAGCTAGTTCTACTAGTTTGGGGTCTATCTTTAGTAGAACGCTGTTAAAAAATGGGGGTCTCTAGTTGGCAGAGGTAGGTACCTTTGTCCAAATAGGGGCCCTTGCTTCTAGTCAGGGTAAGGGGCATACACTCGTAAAATAACCCCTGCTCACCCCCTTGGTAGCTTGGCACGAGCAGACAGGCTTATCTCAGAGGCAGTGTGTAAAGCATTTGTGAACACACAGTAATACAGTGAAAACACTACAAATGGAACCACACCAGTTTAGAAAAATAAGTATCTAAACCAAACCAAAACAAGACCAAACGACAAAAATCCACAATACAGTATCAAAAATATCCTTAAGAATAGGTTATTCACTCAACTAAAGGTTCTAGCAACAAATAACTCCACCTGGAGTTATTACAACGTCGTGACAGATGAAAATCCCCAAAGAACGGTGCCGACCGCGAGGTGCGCTGCATTGGGCCCGGAGTCGAGCAGATCCACAAAGAACAGTACCTTGGAATTGATGAAAGCAAAGGTGGTGCACGGCGTCGGGGAGGTGATGCTTCGTTGGCTCCTGCGGCATCGGTTCCTTACGACCCCAGGCGAGGTGATGCCTCTATTCCTTACTGCAGCGCAGGGGAGGTGAGACGTCGGTTCGTTACAGTTGGGGAGGTGACGTCACGGATGGCGGCGAGGCGTGGGTTCCTTACGACAGTGCGATGACTATGGATTCGGGAGTCACCCACGTCATGGATCGGCTCCGCGTTGATGATGCACCGGTGTCGGGACGGTGCGTCGTGGACATCACGAGCGGTGTCCTCTGCTCCGGTGCAGGCAACGGCCTGTATGATGGCTTCGGAGTCGATGCGGCACGGCGTCAGCAGGCGTCGGGCCTACGGTGCAAGTCTGGGCAGTGCGCCGTGCTCTTCACGAGCGGTGCCCACGGCTTCGGTGCACGTTACGGCGTCGCTCACCGGCATCGACGTTGCAATTTCTTTCTGTAGCAGCTGAAACAGCAGTTCCCGATGCAGAAGGGATGAAGTCTTTGTGTCCCTGAGACTTCAGAACAGGAGGCTAGCTCAGTTTCAAGCCCTTGGAAATCTTCCTCAAGATGACAAAGCAAACCGCAAAGTCCTTTTCTCCTTTCCTTGGCAGCAAGCAGCCACCGCAGGCCAACCCCAGACAGCAAACAGCCTAGGGGCAGTATTCCTCCTCAGCTTCTCCCCATCTTCTCCTTGGCAAAGGTTTCTCTTGATTCCCAGAAGTGATCTAAAAGTCTGGGGTCTGGCCCCTCCTTTTTATACACCAAAATCCTTTGTTCTCTGAAGGCATAGAGTGTCTGTACCTAGTCAAAACCAGTTCTGTCCTCATTGGTGCAGCTTCCTGGCAGGAGGTGGAAACAGCATTGTTGAAGGCAGACCAGGCCCATTCAGGTGGAAAGGAAATCTCCCCCCCACCACCCCCCCCCCACTCTAAATGCAGCCCTGACTCATCAGACTTCTGGAGCCACAGCCCCTGTCATCCAAAAGCCAGACATGCAATACACAAACCTAGCAGAGGCACACTGGATAGTTAGGCAAGAAAATACCTCACTAAAAGATGCACTTTAACATTCTGAGTTCAGGCATACTACATTTTTTTTTTTATCTTGTTCCCAGGGTCCGTTATGTTTATAAGATGTTATAAACCAACTCCCCATTCTGTCCTATGGGAACAGATAGCCTTGCAATAGTGAAAAACGAAATTGGCAGTATTTCACTATCCGGACATGCCACACACATCAGGGCATGTCCTACCTTTCACATACAATGCACCCTGCCCACAGGGGTACCTTGGGCCTAACTTAGGGGTGGCTAATATGTAGAAAAGGGAAGGTTTAGGGACTGGCAAGTGGGTGCACTTGCCAGACTGCACACAGGCTCTGCAATGGCAGGCCTGAGTCACATTTTACAAGCTGCTTCTGTGGGTGGCATAATCAGTGCTGCAAGCCCACCAGCAGCATTTGATTTACAGGCCCTGGGCACACACAGTGCACTGTCTGACAAGTAAATCAAATAAGCCAATCATGGAATCACTAATCCATTACAATAATTTACAAAGGCAGCACTTGCGCTTTGGCACTGAACAGCAGTGGCAAAGTGCCCAAAGCATCCAGACCAGCAAAACTGAGTCCAGTACACAGCAAAAACATAGGAGGCCAAAGCGAAAAATGCAGAAGAGACCCACGCCAATGGTGTCAGGTCTAACAAACGCCCTTTCTTCTCTGTGGAGATCGCAGTGTTTGCGTTCCCTAGAAGGCAGGTGGTCCTTTTGGACCCATTGGCGTAGTTCCTTGGGATCGATTGGAGTGTCACCAAGGTAGACTATTTCTGCCATTTCAAATTGTTTTGTTAATGGCCCTATGATGTCTAGAAGGCGATCTTGGCAGGATTTTAGACCTTTGTCTATTCTTTTTCTAGGGTCCTTAGTACCCGTAGCAATGAATGCCACCACTTTGGGATCTAATTCTGGGGTCATCACTTCTTTGGGGATTTCCTTTCTCAACCAGAAAAAAAGGTATTCCTCAACGCGTTGTGAGGGTGTCCTTTCTGGAGATAAGAGGTTTTGATCATGAGAGGGTCAAACATATCCACGAACGAATCCATGATGCACATTTTAGATCCTGGGGCCTTACATGCCTCGTCAGAAGTTCCCATTCTCTTTACTTCCATCTCCTCCATCTGTATCGAATTCAGATGAGCATGAAAGTCCAGTTTCTGGATCGAGAGCCTCATCACTGTCAATGGGAATCTCCGGGCCTGTTTCTTGCCCATCTGTGGTGCCCGAGGTACCGCTCTTGTCACTGCCTAGTATGCATGAAAGGCCTTGTTTGCTTGTTTGTCTTTTTTGCCCCTTTTCGTAGGGTTCCTCCAGCTGCCCACTTTGTCGGGGCCTTGGCTGCCCCATCTGTCCCTTCAGGCTGGTGTGTGCCTGTAACGGGCCATTCCTTCTTGTAGAAGGTTTCCAATTTTTTTATTTATGATTTCTTCTAGAGACCCTATTACTTTCTCTAGGGCCTTATTCACTAGATGTTCTATTTTATCTTCCATATTAGGCTCTATGGGTATTGTAGACATGACTGTATGGGTAGAGTTGAGTTAGTAAGTATCAGGGGGTTTCTTTGTCCTTTAAATCAATATTAGGGAGTCTGACAACCTGAGACGATCAGCTGATCAGCAGGGTTCAGTCGTTGAGTCCAACTGTAATTCCCGAACTGTCACCATATATATATAGCGTTGTGACCAAACTTAAAATGGTCGCCGTATTTATTTTTATTACAGTGTAGCAAGTTAAGATGAGGGCCGGCACTTGCACAACCGCCTTTGTAGGTTCTTTCCTCGTAGCCCCGTGTTTCCGGTCTACCGCCCTCCTTTTTTTTTTTTTTTTGTTAGGTGGCGCGGTTGAGATGCGCCACACCGTCTGTGAGAGCAGCCAGGGTGGTGTTTAGCAGCGGAGAAGACGCCGCGTTGACCGCGGTCTTCATCCAGGGATCCCCCGCTGCTATGGTAACCATTATGCTACCACCACCAGAGCTGTGCAGTCAGGTGAAGGCGGTGAGAAGACACGTCCGTCTCCCAGGTAACCTTATCCCGGGACCGGCTTTCAAACAAAGCAGGTCCTTCTTACTAAATCATTTTGGCCTGAGAAAGCTGTAAAAGGCGGAACGGAGGAGGAATCGCAGTTAAGAGTGAGCCCCGTATCATTTCCCTCATAAGGGAGAGTAATCAAAATATCCCTCAAGGTACAGGGAGGGGAAGGACCTCTTAGTTAGGTAAAGGAAAGTAAGAGGTGAGCAAAAGGTATGAATATCTATGTATGAGGCGGGTATGGGGTACACGGTACAAAAAATATATAAGGTACTTATCTTGTGAGCAGCAACAAAGAAGGAAGATGGTTACGCATGAGGGGGCTTTATAGAGGCTTAAAATGTTCTTTGAAGTTATATATTATTCAATTGTTGCTGCTGTGAGCTGGCAATATAGGAGATTTGCATGACAATGTTAGCCTCCGTGTCATGCCATAAAATTTAAATGAGGATATGCATCAAATGGGGCAGTAGTCTAGTTTACAATAAAATATGTTAATCAGGAGGCCATCATTCTTTGGGGGGCTGTACTGATTGATGGCTTCTGAGGACCTTCACCATTTCTATGTTTACTTCTGTTCCACTCCCAGAGGTGGTATCCCTGCAGAGCAGTGTGTAAGTGACATTTGTCCAAAGACCACTTGAGTATGTCTGCTTTTGCTACAAGCTACAAATGGCTGATTGGGCAGATCGGCCATGTGAGTCTATAAAGTTGATGGTCTAGGAAAACAATATGCATACTAACAGTATTGTGTGTAGTGTCACAATAGGTTGAACTAAAGAAAGATGCATCATAATAACATTAACATTTCAGAATTATTATGACAAAACTTAAGCCCACTCTAAGAACCCCCCAACCCCCAAATCCATATTCTAGCATACCCTTTGCCCTAGATACAGAAATGTGGCATATTTGCACATATTTTTAATACAGTAGACTTCTCAGAATTGTCCACAGAAATAGGAAGCATGTTAGAAATCTAGAAACAGTGTCAACAGTTAGAACATGACTTCATTCAGTACATTAAGAAGAAGCAATTCAGTGCCATTGCAGCCCAGTAGAACAGGGCACATTGTCATCTATTTTATAAAAGAAAAAAAAAACATCTCGTCCTGAAAAGAAAACGTGTACGGGGTGCACAGGACACTTTTAAAAGCCACATTATGAATGTTGCAAAATGATGAGTGGCCAGCTTGATTTGACCTATTTGCGGCCTAATTATGCCACGGAAAATGAACATTAATATTTTATTAGTAATTTCACTCTGACAAGTTCTTGGTTTTCAGTGTGCTAGGAGCCTTCAGCATCTCTTTGGGTTACTGCTCCATGTTCTTTTATGTGGTATGTAAAAACAATCCGTTCTGTAGGGAGTGTTGTATTTCTTCTACATGAATTGTTTGAATGCATCGAATCCATAGGGCTAGAGGTAATAAATCAATATATCCGGTATTTACTAATTGTTACCTAGAAGTAAACCAAGACACCAACAAGGTATGGATTTAGGACACAGTATATTATTCATCATATATCGTGAAACCTTACAAATAGTGACATATTAACCGCACATACAGGACTGCTGTATAACATTTATATAAGCTTGACATAAATGTAATAAAAATGTGATACAAAAAGGAACCAGAAACCATTACAGATGTTGACATACAATACATACATTAATCAATATGGTGTCCCAAGGAAACATGTATATGTTGGAGCAGATGGCCTATTTTGCTAGGATATGTAATCTGCTCTACATAGGTAAGGAACAACTCTGGTTATCGTCGACGTTTCAACCCAGAGAAATTAAGTGTTGGTATAAAACATCAAAGACTGGTGTTCTTCAGGACTAAGAGTCAAATGGAACAACCTGTATGTCAAGAAACATAGGTGTCAATGGCAAGATTGAATCTATAGATTAAGGCACAACACATATCCCTTAATAAAGTGGTCTCACCTGTGGTGAGAGAGCCTCAGAAAGTGGGCAAACTCTGCGAATATTCAAGATCTGGCTTCAAAGGTCATTGGCTGAGGGATGGTCTGTATACTTTTTACAGAAATCAAATGCCCCTCGTGATTCTTAATCTGTGGTAAATGGAGCCAATGATTAAACTCCCATGAGTATATGGCTGGCTTGCCTATATCTCCGAGATCCAGAACGCATTCTCTGTTGGAAAAATGCAAAGATTAAAAGTGAGTGTCCGAATAATTTGGACTGCGAGATTGCTCTTCTAAACTAACTAAACAATGGCGATGGGCGAGAATGGAGCCTGTCTACGAGTGTCCCTCATCTTAAGGATTCTGAGTAAAAACAATTGAAATATGTGTATATGCTAACATCCATCATGCAGTGTCTCTGAGGTCTCTGATACATCTCTGATAAGGTGATCTAAAATTATGTTTATAAATTGGTGCACTGAGCAATTACTCAATGGTATCCGACTAGAGGTAGAGTACTAATTGTATATAATGGGCAACATAAAAACGATGTTCAAAGATGTGCCTTCGTATCTCAGTATACGCCTCCCATTGCAGTGTTATTTCATAGAAATTGTCTATAATCTGGTCTAAGTCGGAGATCACTTACCGTAAGAGGGGACCGTGGCGCGTATCACCGCCCTGGGAAATGAATCAACGTCCCGGAGCAGGAGACGTGTAAATTGAAGAGGCGTAAGCGTGCACGCTTGAAATTGTCACACGTGCTTCGTCAACACGTATGCTGTGTACGATAACGTTGTTATGACAATCGACTTGATGCCCTGTGTAATCATGGATGCTCCGGGCCATTCGAAGGTGGCGGTTGTGCATTAAAAATAGAAAAAGGGGTCACCTGTAAGCTTGAAGGTATGTATATTGCTGTCCTCGTCAGAACATCTTGTGCGTGTGCTGATGTTAACCTAGCGACCTGAAGGCCCTTATCGATTTAGATAAATAGGGCTGATCATGGTCGGAACAGGAAAGTGCAAAATTAAGTCACCTCACATGTCAAAAGTGCATTGCAAGATCTGGGAACAACTATGTTTCACATTATACAAAGATAACATTTCGTATGTATAACTGCATAATGTCCTAGAATATTGGTTGCTTGCTTTGATAAATAATATATAGTATCAACATTTCATGAACGGAATCATTAATATGAAAATGTGAGTGACTGGATAGAAAGAGAACACATAGATATGCATATAGTGTTACCCTGTCATAGATGCTACCAATCCTTGTTGCAAGGTTAATGAGGCATCACAATGTTGATACAGTGTAATAGTACAACGTACACATATTCGACGTTCTTATACTTAACATGTAGAGAGTTGATGTGATTTAAAGTTCATTTGGTTCAGGCCTCCGTAGTCGGACCATGGGACAAGGATAAGTAGAGAATGGATTACCAAACTAAGTTAAACATGTGTGGGGACGAGCTCAAGAAGGACGTATCTCAATGCTGTTGCTAATGGTGTGTTCAACCCGTGTTAAGAAGCGCTGCCTGTCTAGATCTCTCTTTGAATTCATTGAGTCCATGATTAACTGTGTCTAACTGGTGTATCCATTTGCATTCTCTCAAGCTTAGGGTAGCTGATAAATCACCCCCTCTGGGGTTCCGAAGGATCCTTTATAAGACCCACCATTTTATGTTCTCTGCTGTGTGTCCTGTCCAGTGGAAATGTTCCACTAAGGGAGCTCCTTGTGTATTGCAGCGTACTCTGGAGAAGTGTTGTAGGATCCTAGTTTTTACTTAAATGTTTATGCACTTTCTTCGAAGTACAGTTTAACACTATTTGATCCCTAAAATACTGGTCTAGATTGTTCTCAGAATTGCACAATAAGGCCAAAATCCTTAATGATTGATCAATAGTTTCAGTAAAAGATTGTTTCCTTGTGTATAAGTTAAAGCGCTTTAAAAAAATACTTTGCTCCCCTGATAAATATAGAAAAAGTATTTTCTTTTCCTCAATGTACACATTACAACCATCCGAGTCCCCAGCAGTGATGCTAGATGGTGATTGCAGAACAGGTAAATGGACAAAAATCTTTTGGCTCTCTGCGCCCAGATAGTTAAACAATAAAGCTGCTTTCCTTGCAGTTGCATAGTTAATCGCATCAATGGCAAGTCGTTTTTGAATAAATAAAATCAACGTTTCCAGTTTTGAACAGGTTTTCCAGGATTAGGAAGAAAATGTGACGGTTGTTGTGCGCTACCTCCACTAACCATACAAATACAACACAGGCAGTAGTGTAATCGCGTTAATCAGTCACCACATACTCAGCACAAAATTAACACCAGCTCTGTAGTCCTGATTTAAATCGGCAAGTCATTTTTAAAGTGAAATTAGTGAAAGCATAAACTTAGGTTACTCTACGGCGCTGAACTTGTGATGTAGAAATACTTCCTACACAGCAAGGATGTCCTGCATACATTTGCGATGCAATCTTAATGCCGGAAAATAAATTCAAGATGGCCACAATGTAAGATGTAGAGTTAAAATATCTATATATCACAGGAAAACAAGGTCCAACTCATAAGGATGGATGAAACACAATCAAATAAGTCTGGATAAATCCTAGATAAGATGATTACTCCATTTCGCCCCCCACCAGAAAATCTACTGCGATTGAAAAGAAGACAGGTGAGAGCATTAGGCCTCACGAGAGTGCATGGAGTGCGTGCACAATATAGCAGCAGGGATAAAAACGTAGAGAAATAGCCCTGACGAAGGCCCCAGACCCACGTGGGCTCCTAGCGAGGGCCGAAACATGTTGGCACTTTGAAAAGGGTGCAGCTGAACAATCATATTCAGTAAAACCCAACAAATTCACGTTTTTATACATACCCCAGGTACCCTCGGAATAAAACATAGCGTTTGGGTATACCCGGAAGTATTTTTAAACATCACTCATCTGGATCCCTGCTTGTCCAGTATTGCTTTATCTAAGAACTCTCATTCCATCTATGGTTGAGTCCGCCCGGGTAGCATCTTACCTGGGTGTGGATAGGCGCCAATGAGGAAGCATGTCACGATAAGTGAGTGAGGCGTCTACTCAAATCTTTGGATACCCATACCATCGAAGCAAAAGCGGAGGGAGTTCATCACATCCTAACAGAGTATTTTTTTAGAAATCAAATCCTGAGTTCCCAAGGAGAATTCACGAGGAAGTGGTTGCTTGTGTTTTCAGACTACAAACGGGAGACTGCAACTGTTTTGCTCTTCTCTCACTTTCTATTGTGAAAAAGAGTAGTGTAATCACGTCAATCGGTCACCACATACTCAGCACAAAATTAACACCAGCTCTGTAGTCCTGATTTAAATAGGCGAGTCATTTTTAAAGTGAAATTAGTGAAAGAATAAACGTAGGTTACTCCACGGCGCTGGACTTGTGATGTAGAAATATTTCCTACACAGCAAGGATGTCCTGCATACACTTGCAATGCAATCTTGATGCCGAACAAAAAGAAATTCAAGATGGCCGCCCATACGTACATGCTACCAACAAAGCGCACGAGTGCAAAAACTAGATCCTGAACGGTCATATCCAGCTGAACGAAGAGTCATGAACTTGAAAGACTATCAATTAATTTTAAGGCACCTCATTGAACTGAAACTGAAGGAAAAAAACTAACTTGAATGCTTTTGATGAATCGCTGTCATTTTTTAACATAAGGATGTTGAATTTGAAAATGTCTACACCATTTATCGTTAGAGCCTGATTTTTGCACCTTGAAGGAAGATCTATTTTGTATTTAGATATCCAGTCGAAGATAACGTGGGTTTCTTAAGAGCTGACCTTATAAACTGAACTTATCCTGACGATTTAATGTTTACAATTTTGTCTTGTACGTAGAAGTTTATATTTAGTTTTTGATAACGTTTCATTAGAGGGAGGTGATTATTTCAATTGCTCGTTGCTTGGCTTTGAAAGTAGTCCTTATGATTATATTGTTTCTAGTTTACATCTTAGTATATACATGCCTCCTTAGGCCTCGAAAAATCTACTCGCCCACTCGCAATTGCGAGTAAAAGTTTTTCAGGCCGTGCTATTTTTAGCACCTACTAGTCCCATCTGGCGAGTAAACTTTAGCTGGAAACGAACAAGTGTTCTGTTCAATCGGAAAGTGAATGAGCAATAAAGACGCCATTAAATCTTGTTTTCATCTTGACACATTTGCTGTTTGTTCAAGAAAAGAGGTCAAATGTCAGTTTGGCTTTTAACTAATTGCTGCTTGGATAATTGTTTATTTTTCTCTGTCTTACTAGAGTTAGAGGTTTTTGTCAAGTGATCTGTCTGAAGAGGTCAGTTATTTTTCTCTAACACATTTAAATAAATAGCCTGTAAATTAATATTACAAATATTTCAAAATGTATTAGGAATTACAAAAGCACATTGTTTTGTAATCAGGAATTGTGATGCAAACAGAGTTAAAACAAACCAGAACACTTTACTTGGTGATGGGACAAATGACACCTATTTGCAGAAACTCTACTACAAACATTTTTGATTGCACGCTATGTAGTTTTATCAGTAAAGCTGCATGTCAGTGGGAAAGTTTGTAGCCTTTTCAATTTAAAATCTGCTGGTTACACTTCATGCCTTAGTTATGTATTTATTAAAAGTGATAGTTTTTAAAAATGACTTGAGAAACCTTCCTGCTCCTGCCCTGATGAAAATGCTGTTAATGAACTAAGAGGCAGTCAGGGGTTATGTGTATCCTATATGTGGCTAGATTTGTTTTATATATGGAATAAAGTTTAGTCTATTAAATCAAACAAAAGAGATTTTTGGACAGAAGACATGCTGAACTCGCACATTTGAAGGTGCTCTCAAATGTGATAATGAAGAAAATGGCTGCTAAATGAATTAAATTATTTGCCCACTATCACATCATTAGAAACCAGTTTATGGGTCAAGAGTATTACAAATAGGTCGAGTAGATTATTTAAGTCACTAGACCTGCAGGTCCAGTAACAGTTTTATGATTTTTCGAGGTCTGCTCATGTTGGATATGTGTCTGATAATCAAGATAAGATGGTCATAGTAATGTTACCGCAGTTAAAAAGATTGATTGTAAAATAGATAATGATGACGTTTTGTTCAGATTTTGGATAAAATATGCATGTAAGCGTGATTGGCAAATACAATCAAATAATGATCCTATCTAACTGTTATATTTGCATATACTTTCCTACTTCCGTTACAGAGGGAGTTGCATACTTTCAACTTCCTCTTTCCTATGCCCTCTCTTGTAGTATTCTCTTTTCCATTTTATGGGATCAAAGGTTTCTCGTTTTACATATTAGAACTTGCCATTTGAAGAGTTACCCAAGGTTAATAAATGTAATGCTATTCTTGAAACCTATGGGTCAAAATCTGGCAAAACTAATACAAATAGTATTTGTGAATTGAATCATGTGGAAACATTTTTATTAATGCATGCAAAAGCTGAACAGTGAAAACTGTTATTTTAATAGGGGAAGAAGCAAAAACACTTATCAGACATGGAAACTGAAGTTAAAATCAAATTCAAAAGTGCATACTAGACTTAAAAGAAATAAAGAACAAAGAGGCAAATTATGTATGATGCATGAAGAAAATAAAGACTTGGGGGTTTCAGAAATGATTGTAGAGTGAATGTGACTATACTGTTATAGTTAAGAATGAATATGAGATGAGTTATATCAATATATACAAAAGCATTTATTATATATGCATCAAAACAGCATATTTTAATATCACAAGGAATTGGGTCGTATCCTGCCATCTACCTTTAATCTTTCTAAGAGTGTATCCTGTGAATAAAAGGAAGGCAAAGAATGATATGAGACTTGAAAGAATGAAAAGTTATTTTTGGCACATGCTTATGGATAGATTTAGTTCTAAGATTGCTCCTGTTGGTATTGCTTTGAATTCTGTGAAAATTAGATTGTCAACATTAGTAGATCAATTGCTGCTGATACTGCAAATGCATTTACGAAAACTAATGACCATTTCATTGCCGTACATGCAATGGTTTTTCAAAACTGAATGGCTTTGGATATTTTGCTTGCAGCATTATTGTACTTATACTTGATAACATGCTGATGATAAATAGGCTTATAAATAGTATAAATCACTCGTTATGTTATAATGCAGTTATGGAGCGCACGTATGCCCAACAGTTTCTTGGTGCGAAGTATAAGCAGGGTATGAATCGAGCTTAATGCACACTTGAGGGGGGATGGTAACAGGTCTGGCTAAACAACCAGGTTTTTAGCTCTTTCCTAAATTTCAAATGATCCATCTGCTGGCAAAGAGTTGACAAATGCAAAAACAACAATTGATGGACAGAATGCAGAACAATGTCATACATTCACCCCAGTACAGAGATCTGGGCCTAAATCCATCGTTTTTTTGCTCGCCATTCCAGTTTGGACCCAGCCATATGCAAATCAGTCTTGACCCTGCTTGTTTCCGGTCCAGGGAGGACCTGGCTTGGCAGTTCGGGCTGGACTGTTCCCACAAGGAGCAGGGTCAAGACTGATTTGCATATGGCTGGGTCCAAACTGGGGTGGTGTGGTGAGCAAAAGAATAATGGATTTAACCCAGATCCTTGTGACTGGGGGTGAATGTTTGCATTGTCAAGCATTCCATCCATCAATTGTTTCTTTTGCATATGTCGCCCTTAGTGGGAAGAGTATGCCCAGACGTGGGTCCCGTGCTCACTACACCACTGGATTCAAGCTAGCCTGGCTGATGAAGGGTGATTCCCTGAAACCGGTCCCAGGATGCTTGTTTTCGGTCCAGGGAGGACCTGGCTTGGCAGTTCGGGCTGGACTGTTCCCACAAGGAACAGGGTCAAGACTGATTTGCATATGGCTGGGTCCAAACTGGGGTGGTGTGGTGGGCAAAAGAATGATGGATTTAACCCAGATCCTTGTGACTGGGGGTAAATGTTTGCATTGTCCATCATTCCGTCCATCAATTGTTTCTTTGGCAAAGAGGTTGAGGCAAGGAATTCCATCTAATAGAGGCTTGAACGGAGAACCTAGCACCGCCCATCCTCTGCCTCTTAAACTTGCAGATGGTAAGTTGGCAGAGGATGAGCATAGATTCCTTATTGGTAAATATTTCACAATTCTATTTCTTACAAATTGAGGACCCCCTGCCCTCTTTCCCCCCCCCCACCCCCCCCACATGCCTTTAAAATAATGCAGCAGACTTTAAATGTTATCCTTTGATCCAGTGGCAGCCAATGAAGACTCCTCAGATGAGGGGTAATATGGCAGTTTCTAGGTACCTTAAAAATAATTCTGTCCGCCTGATTCTGTACCATCTGCAGCCTACTTAATTTATTTTTGGGAGACCGTGATACAAGGAGTTGGCATAATGTAGCTGAGAATTAATTAGTGAAATGACCCCCAGCATTAGGATCTCATAGGCAACATACCTAGCAATCTTTTTTTTTTATTTTACTCCGTGTCAGAAAACAGGTTGAAATCACAGAGCCTATCCGTGGTTTCAGAGTTAGATGTTAAAATCTAAGCTTTTAGCCAAAGTTTTAGGGATGGGGTTCCCCCATTTCCAATGTCCAAGCAGTGGCAATCCATAGGTCAATTTTTATTTAAAATGACAATTTCCATTTTGTCAGCATTGAACTGCCATCAAACGGCCCACCAATAATTTTTGTTCGACCATGTCGAAGGCCGCTGAGATATCTAATAAAGTATGTCAGGTTGCCATCGCCATCCTTACACAATGTCCACTACAGAAAAAATTACTGATTCAGTACTATGTCTTCAAAAACGGAGAGTTCTCCAGGTGAGAGCATAGAGTCTGAGCCACATGTGCTTCTAATAATTTGGCAGGAAAAGCTAACCAGGAAGTTGAGCAGTAGTTTCTTAGAAGTTGTTAGCTTTTCCAATAGCCCCTACTCAAATTCTGTAATATGTTAAATACATACTTTACTGAAAAAATGTAAACTCCTTTTCCAACATAAATCCTACTGTACTCCGATTTCCCTATTCTTAATGAAGAATGGTTAATTGAGCTGATGGCTAAAGTCTGGCTGATCTAATGATCCTTGCAACCCTAAGGGGGTCTCAAATCACAGACTCAAGGAATTGTACCTACACCTTTTTAAAGAGGCAGTAGTAATTCCTTTAAAAGAAAAAAACTAGTTTTGAGTCCGTGAGGAGTTGAGTCATAAATGGAACAACTATTTCAAGAAGAAAATTTGAGAACCTTGGGGGTGCAAGGATCATTAGATCAGCCAGACTTTACTTAGCCATAAGCTCAATTAACCATTCTTCATTAAGAATAGGGAAATCTGAGAGTACAGTAGGATTTATGTCGGAAAAGGAGATCTGAGGCTCCTTGAAGTCTGGTGCAATGCTGTGTTAAATGGTTTACATTTTTTCAGTAAAGTATGTATTTAACACATTACAGAATTTCTGAGTAGTGGCTATTGACAAAGTATCTGTGCTGGATAATTTGGATAGAAATTCCAAAAATATTCTTGGATTTGTTGGCAGAGTGCATGGTCTTGTTTGTAAAGGAAAGGGTCTTAAAATGAAAAAGTAAGGCTTTATAGTCCTTTAAACCCCTTTTAGAAAATGTCATTAACAGAGCATAGTTTCTACCCCATTTCCTTTCCAACTGGTGAAGTGTAAATTTTGTAAACTTCAATTCCTCTAAACCGTATAGAAGATATTGTGCATTTTGTGTTTTTATCTTTACATAAAGGGGTTTCATTACTGGCGATTAGTAGTCAAGAGGAGACTTTTCTCTCCATTAGCTGAGCATCTTGACAGAAGCTTGATAGTGTTGTAAGGGTTGCATGAAATTCATTAGTGTCTATGCTTGACCAGATACAAACATGGATATTGCTACTAGATTTTATAACTTGTTGTTTTAGGCAAGTCACGATAAATGTAATAAAAAAAATGAACAGACTGGGAACAAGGAAAAACACTAAAACTAGAGTGAAAAATTTGTTGTCCAAACTTGGCCAAGAATATGTCCTTTAAAATGCGTAGGAGGGATAAATGTTGAACAAGATTACAACTAGATAACAGCTCCATGAAGTCTCCAGATTTTGAGCAACTGTTCACTTTGGTTACTCAATAATTAAAGTCCCCTAAAATGAGACACTTAACATGATCAATTAAAAAGGGAGAAATTACCTCAGACTTCCTGGGGCACATTCTTAGGAGGGCAGTATGCTAAGATGGAGACCAAAGACTGGTTTTTTTCATGTTCCACTTTGATAGCTAGAAGGTCCATTTCTGGGATGCTGTGCCAGTGATGGGAGGTTGAATCAACTTTTTTTAGAATAATAGTTGCCACATCACCGCCATTTTGCCTAAATGCCTAATCGTTTGGAGAATAAAGTAACTATCTGGGAAGGCTGCTAAAATGTCAGGAGTAGGCTCTTCTGTTGGCCAAGCTTTACTAAGGAATAAAATATCAGGATTTTCTGTGTTTAACAAGTCAAAAATCTCTAGTTTGTCTAACAAGAGAGCGTTTATTTAAATAAATCAGAGTGTTGAGAACTCTTTGAATCTGAATCAGTAGAAGACTTTTCGAGTAAACGTACTGTTTTTAGGTTACTTGCCGCTGCTGAGGTAAGTATATTCAATGGCTAGAAGTCCAAGATCTTTTAGTTTCGTCACCATTAAAGGGCAAATAACAGCTCACCGAATAAAGTGCTTTGAGTCTGTTGGATGAGTAAGAATAATTTCCAGCATAATGGCTGGCCCCTGGTCCCGGCGTGAACAGGCTTGCCTTTGGTGCACCAGAGGTGCATTCGTGCCCCAGCCAGGATTAAATAGGTATGGCAGCCAAGCAAAAACAAGTAGACCACTTGCCAAAATGGCGGTCTAGAGGGGTGCAACTGGTAGTAAAAATGGCCAGACCTTTCACCAGCAGCAAGTGGGAAGCAGTAAACCATATTAAAAGACCGCAATCCAATTGATCATCAGTTAAACAATCATTAAAAATGCAAGTGTGCAAGAAGCAATTTGCGCAACAGCGCTACGGTAGTAGTACAAGTCTGTACCCTTGTTTGTATGTTTAAGGAGACTGGTGCATGGAAAAGGGTTGGTTCATGGTTCGAGCGATTGGAAAGACTTTTTCCATATTTGGTGAAATGATTGGTGGTGTGGGAGGTTGAATTTTGAAGCCTATAGTAACCCCTGTAATTATATGCTTAGTTATATTGAAAACAAGTATGAGTAGTGTCTAAATGCATTTGAGACCATGGGTAGTGTAGAACCACCCCTCCCCCCTCCTATCGAGAAATTAAACAAATTACATACAATGCAGACACCAACATTATAACGTGCTAATCACTTTAGTTAGATTCAGTTTGATATCATACATGGAAGGATTCAGTCAATGGATTATTTCAGTGTGAACATTGTTCATTTTCACAGATTTTGTACTGTATCTTCTGTCACAATTTGATTCCAGAGAGCAAAAGTAGCAACCACCAATACATGTTTCACCCCTTAGTACGCCACAGGTCTGGGGCTTCTTCAAGGCTAAAATTGTGGATTACATTTTGATCAGCTGACAGAGATATGCAAGATTAAAGTGAAATTAAAAAGATAAATTAAAGGTAAAATAATTATCTTATCAATATGTAAGCAGCACACTGGTGTGACACAAAGTGTGATACAACCTGTAAATCACACTTGAACATTTGTGTACCTGTTTGTTTTTCACTCCTGAAAACATGGTCAAATGTGTGACAAATTAATGAATAGAGAAATAATATGGCAACCATATTTTTCCTCATTCTAGTACAAAAACAATCCTGTTTAAGTGGATAAATAAATTATCCAATGATTATGTTCTTTGCTTATGTTTTAGATGGCAATAGGGTAGAAGTATTTGGTCCCTGGTTTTTCATGGACATCATGTCTTTTGCACTGGTATGTGGGGATGGCAAATTCCGTTGCACAGTCAAGTCAGTAGTTGGTACTACTTTTTGTTCACAAATACAATGCCAGTATTTAGACTTAGAAATGCACAGTGTGAACGCTGGTTCTATTCACTAATTAAGTAATGCTATAAGCCTTGCTTGATGACTGTTTCCATTATACAAAAAAAAGGATTATGCCAGCTGTCATGCCAAGTTTTGTCCAGTCAAGGGCCTTGGCAGCTATATTGGGTTGTCATGTAACATTCATTTCTTTGTGGCAATATTGATTTTCTGGAAAGGTGCATTACTTTTACCTAACACTTGTAAAACTTTTGTAGGCTGTTATGTCTACAAATATAACCCCTTTTATCACAGTACCTTAATGTAAAATAAATACTCAAGGAAAACTGCGATGAGATGAACCATATTTTCTGATGTACTGTAAGATTTAATATGCCTATTTATACCATTTGTTGAGGGAGGGGAGGAGCATCTCAAGGATTCGCCTCTTTTGAGACCCTCTCTCTCTCTCTCTCTCTCACACACACACACACACACACACACACACACACACACACACACACACACACACACACACACACACCCTCCCCCCCCCCCCACTCTTACTTCAGAGGGGACAAAGACGATCCCTTGTGCAAAAAGGCAAATTCTTAAAGGCTCTCTTGAACATGATCAAGAAAGACATTCCTGTTTCCAATAAGATGAACAATATGTGTTGGGTTTTGCACTATATGTGATGTCATTAGGGTGTTATTTTACTGCATAGTGAACAATTTTAGTTTTCAGTTATTTTTAAGGATGGACATAGAGCTGTTTGTGTAAGAGAATTATGTGTTATCCCATAAAGGTAAAGTCATGAATCATGACTGGTTGGAACCCCAACTATCACTGAATTCTAAAGGTATGATTTACAGTCTGGCGGTCTTGCGACCACCAGACTCGCGGTGGCTCGTCCGCTACATTACGACTTACAAAGTCGTTGTGGAGGAGGACCGCCAGCTGTGCCAGGGAACAGTCGTTCCCTGGCCGTGACGCGCCACAATGGAGTATGCTGAGCAGGACTGGCGCAGTCCCGCTGGCATTTTACGAGTTCTTGCACCGCCAGCCATTTCATGGCAGGAGAACCGTCGTGAAAAGACTGGCAATGCAGAAACAAAGGGGCCCAAGGCCCCCATGCCTCCCCCCCACCCCCAAGGAGGCACAACATGTGCCCCCCATATGTATTCCTCTAAAGCTCCAGCACGGCATGGACGTCACCGTTCATGCCGTGCTGGAATTTTTTTGCTGTTCGCATTGTGGTGCCTGTTTTCCAGGCACTGCCATAGGAAAAGGCGAGGACCGTCTGCCGTACACGAGTTTAACTCCTAATACGGCGGACGGTCCTTGCCCCGGTTTGGCACAGCTTTGCTGGCGGGGAGCCAGTGCAACTTCGCCAAACTCTAAATCAGGCCCCAAGTCACTTGGATTCACCCTGGACACCATCCTCAACCTCATGGAGCTCATTGAAAAAATAAAAAACAGCTGATACCAACTCTCCTTTCTAAAGAAAGTAAACCTTTTTTTCCAGAAAGTTACTTTATAACAAATGTTCAAGCCCTCTAACGTTTGCTTTTGGATGGTGGTAATGCCCTGCTCCATGGCCTGCAAGACGGCACCACTTAAGAACAAACTAAACCCCACAGTATGTCTTATCCAGGGCCCAAAGAAATTTCATCACATCTCCCCATGCTGATGGAACTCCATTTGCCCCCCTTGGGGGGCCCTCACCATCTTCAAAACTAGTTGCATAATTTACAAAGCCATCATGACCAGCACCTCTGCTTTTCTTCCAGATAAGCTCATTATCACAGTTGTCTCTTAACACAACTGCAGCCATGCCACCATCAGAATGCAAACTAAGAAGTATAAAAAAAAGAAAATCAAGGGAGCAGGTCGTTTCCATCTATGCATGCACACAGGATCTAGAACAACTCCACTGTAAATATTAGAACCTCCTCCACACAGCTCGATTAATTTAGGAAAAAGTTGAAGATGCACTGCCTTGAAGTACTGTATCACAATACAGTAACTATTTCAGTAAGCAGCTATGTCCCTATCACTCATTGACTTTATGCATACCTCAAGGCAAGACATGGTGTTTGGCATCGTCTGCTACGTTATAAAGCTCTTAAGTTGTTAGGTGTTGGGCATGATTGGTTGATATAGTGTTCATTTAGAATTTCTTGTACTGTTAGTAGAGGTGGGAGTGTCAGCAAATTAATAGAGCGCGATAAACCAAGAGTTTGGCCACATGCAATAAATTGAATTGGAATCGGGTCCTAGATATACTTCCGGTTTGTATGTACCAATTTTGCAGCAAAGGCCTGTTTTAGCAGGAAACATGGAGTCAAGATTTTATGTACCCATATTCAAATACAACCTATCACAAACTCTCAGTCTTCCTGGTTTGCTTGAAATATACCTTCTCTGTAAATAAATTGCACTATATGTTTCAGGCATATTGTAAGTCGCCTTTGTTGTCTTGTGTGTTATACAAAGCAGAAAATATTTGAGCTGTTGCCACTCATATGTCCAGCGTCTCTATTCAGTCCATCTTAACTTTACATTTTTGCACTTGTCTTTTCCCTTGAAAGATAAAAAGTTACTTGCAGAGCAATAGTATGTGAAATAAGGAGATGCATGAGGTGGTTGGGCCCATCCAAAGGCTAAATAATGAATGGATTGATGAGAATAAAGCATCTCATAGTAGTTCTTGTCAGGCACACAATTTTCACATAGGTGCATGCATGATTAGATGCTGTGGAGGAGTAGTTCTACTAGATACTGTAGTAACCTCTGTATGTATTGGAATATTTCATTAGATCCCTTTCAGACTCGCTGAGAAATCTGTTGTAACTGCTTTACTTATTCAGAATTATCTTTGGGAAAATATTACCCTGGAGGACAAAAGTTTAACTGAGGGCAGGATTCATTAATTTTGCCAAGTCTGCTTTCATTTCCCACTGCAGTCCTGTCTGATCCCTGGCTTGCCACAGTAAATGATCAGTGTTGTTACACAATAACCGTTTGCCGAGAAATATGTTTGTCAAAGCTTACAACAGTCATTCTGTTCTCTTCTCTGACAAAATAAAACACTTCTGTTCTTCCACTAAGGCATCAAATAGCAGAATAGGAAATATCCATGCGAGGAATAGAACTACCTGCTCTGTCTTCTGCTGTCCTACTATGCACCTTTTTCTGTGATATGAGTAATATGATGGCCTTCAATCAGCCAGTGAATGATAAAACAATGGTGTAGCGGATTGGCCCCAGAGTCAATTGATAAACTTATTACACATGTCTGAAGTGCTAGCAATGTGAATAAGCTTTTCATTTTTATGTTGCAGGCAAAGTTCAAAAGCCAGAGAGAGCGAATTGCTAATGCATTTGAGAAGCTCAAGCAGTTTCTGGAGAAGGAAAACTCTTGTTACCTAAAAAACCTGGAGCAGGAAGAGAAGAACAATTTGCAGAGCATCAAGGAGACATTAACCAAATTAGAAGAACAGCAATCTGACCTTAGGAGCCTGATCATAGAGATTGAATCCAAGTGTCAGCAGCAGGGTGTGGAGTTACTGAAGGTAAAGGGTTATACATCGATACAACAAGATCAGCATACCTATCTTAGTGTCAGAAAGCAGTAACTTTGTGTTCTGGACCCAGCAGGAGCGATTATATGATAAAAAAGGATAAACTAGGCAGCACAACCCTACCCACGCTCTGTCTGCCTCTGCCCAGAGGGGCATATCAACGTGAAATATTGAGTAGGTGTTTGTTAATGAGTGTGATTATCATTTATTTCATAGGCTAAAATAAGTCATGCCTTTAAACTTTGGAAGACCCCGGACCGCTCGCCTCTTATGCTCAATTGTGCAACTGCTCTTACAAGTACTGATGATCTAACTTGCTCGAACAGAAAGGCGCTCTCTTTGATCATCCCTGCACAATCAACTAGAGTTTAGAAAAACATTGAAACTTTGCTTTTTTAATTATCTGTTTTCCATCCCTCTTTTCTCTGGCTCTTTGTGATCTTTTAAATCATTTTTAGCAAACGATGCTTATGAGTGGACACTCACTTTATAAACTAAATCATTTAAACAAAATTAGAAAGGAAACGGATAGGTGGATGATCGATTTAATATCTCCAGGGTCTAAGATTCATGAGATGGTTGAGACCTACTGTTGTCTGGCGTCCAAATTTTAGGGGAGCTTTACAGTTTCTGGTCACCTTTTCCTCCTTCTGTTCCTCCACTAGTTTTCTACTTGAGAGTTATTAATGTTCAGTAACAAATGCCCTGTTATTTTGCGATTTAGTTGCATTTAAATTGGTTTCTATTTTGTGACTGGTTATTTCTTATTATGTTACCTTGCATTGTCCTCTTTCACACTAAATTACTGAGGTGCTATTGGTTTTATGTACATAGTGAGTACCACAGTTGGCCTGTATTGCATTACTTTATAGGTAAAGTGGTCGACTACCATTTTATTCCCAGTACGAATTGGTTGTTCTTTATGGTGGGACCATAGCGTATAACATTTAATAGTATGGTCTAGTGGTTTACCTTACTGACTTATGCGGCACACGATTGGGTAGTGTGGAGTCAGTCCTGTCAAGGATTTCCAAAGATTACCACAAAGGTGCAGGATTCTGATTTGGGGCCACAAGGCGTGGTACGGAAGGGTTTAGGGACCTCATGCCTGTATGCTTTGTACCCCTCAGTGAGGGAGCAGGCTACTGCTCCTGTGCCCTGGGGGAGAAACAGATTACACAGCAAGCAGAATGTATTCCTTCTCCACACAACCATCTCTTTGTCTGGGTACCACTGTTATAATGATGCAGTATTGTTCTTGACTCCTATTGCATTGAACTCAGTTAATCAGGTAAATCTGCACTTGGTGCTTGGTCTGTGAAGGCTGGTAATAAAAATGTCAGTGGTAATTATTAATCCATTTGTTTATATTTGTATATACTTATTTGTAATTTTTACACTTATGTGTAACTTTTTAAAATATACATTTTACTGTGAATGTAAGCTTTATTAGCTCCACTTTAAGCTGTTTGTGTTTTTCCCCCAGGATGTGAAGAGCACATTGAACAGGTACGATTATCCTCTATTAACAGCTCACCATATGAAAAATGAACAAGGAACCTTAACTTATCATACTATGCTTTTACGTATGTATTTGTGCCTCATGAGTAGACCAATTTTTAATAGATAAAATTAGGTGCTAACAGCATAGCTTTTACAATATTTGTACCGTGAGAAGTACTTGTTTTGTCTCTGATATTTAGAAATGATGAAACAAGTGAATATTCTTCCTTCTGACTTGCTACTCAAAAGGAGAGATAGATAATCATGTTTTCTTTATATTTGATTTTGTCTAATTTTGCCCTTCTTAATTGTTTATTTCATTGATATTATTCTCTCCGTCTTCCTGTTAACTTTCTTTCATTATTTTTTCTTTACTTTCTATCCTATATTTCACTTTAGTTTCCTTAATTAATTTTCCTTGGTTATGTCCTTTATATCCACCTCTTCTTACCAATATGTTCCTTTGTAATCTTTTTTTATAATTTTGTTTAACTCCTTCTTTTTTAGCATTTTCTCTTACCTTTGTGCGTTTTGTTTTCTATTGAGTTCTTGTATTTAATTTATTTACTTACCTTCTTTCTTTTATTTTTTCTTTCCGCCACTAGTTTAAATTCTATTTTATTGTGTCTTATTTGACTCCAATTCGCTATGTCTAATTCGGTTTCTGTTTCTATTAGATGTATTTATCCTTATTTCTTTTTCATATATTTTAACTACCTTTCTTTCCATTAGTGTATTTTTTAACTTCCCATAACTAATTTCCGTTCTCTTTAAGTGACACATGTCTAAATCTTTGTGTTCATATTGTTTCTGGTACTATTTCGGTTTTTCTTTGTGCTTCATGTTTACTCCACTGTTTTGCCTCTGTATGTTTCTTTAGTTTGTTCTCATTTGTAAATAAATATCCCTTTCTTAGTGTCCGTTTTCATCTTAATTCGCAATCTTTATTTTTATAAAGCAGTATTTTGATGTTCATTGTTACAGTATGGTTCAATGAGTGGAATAGTTGTCGCTGAACTATACCGTTTTTGGAAGTTCACAAGTTTGAATCCCTGCAAGGCAGACTCGGACATCCATCCTTCTGACGTTGCTAACTTGTATACCATGAAGGGGTCAACAGTGCTCTATATATACTGCATTTAAAAACTGTACAAATATGGTATAATGTGCTATATAAAATAAGGAAACAATAGTCCGATTTCTAAAATTAAATTTTTCTTTACTATTTCACTTTCAGAGCATTGGTATATTGTTTAATTATGACAGTAAATAATATCTAAACCGTTAACGTATTTGTAGCTGTATGCTAGAAATGAAAGTTTGATTTTCCTCAATGTATATGATCCTTCTCCCATTTTATTTTTGAGTGCACAACATTTCTTGGATTTGTTACTATTTATTCCCAATGAAACCGTTCCCTTGAAGAAATTCCTCCATGTATTCATCTGCCGAGGCACACTCCTTCTCTGATCCCTATAGCCAGAGGTGGTCTAGTCCTTTTATTATTTTCCCATTCAGATCCTTTAGCATGTGAAGTTTTGTATCCATCTCGGTGTACACTTAATTTTTGGTCATACCCAGGAATTCCATTCCTCATTTTTCCTATTGGGAATCTGCTTGCCTGCTCACTACCTATTTACTGTATTCTACTTCCTCTCATTTATCGGAATACAGGATTTCTCAACTAACCTTACCTGAACAGATGGGAATTTTATAGCATTTCCATTTGGCTCTTTTCTAGGTATGAAAACATGAAAACTCAGCATGCATCTTATAACGCTTTTAAGAGGAAAGAAGAGAATCCAGAGGAGGAGGACCTGCAGATAATTATAATTGCATCATTGGGTGAGAAACTACAAACTTGACCTAGTGTTACTATTAAATGTCCAGTAAACTGTAAAAGGCTGTATTGATCAGATCACCACTAAATTAATTTGGTATTGGGTGTGTGTGTGTGTGGGTGTGTGTGTGTCTGTATATATGTATGTATATGTGAACTGATCCCCTGTGGAGTGCATTTCTAAAGCTCGGAGGCTTTTTTTGAGTATATATATATATATATATATATATATATCTCATAGGTTTCAGGGACGTTCTAGTTAGTTGGACATTTCACTCGTACAAAACCATAGAAATTCCGCCGTTATAGTTAGTTCAGCTAACTATAACTCGCGCCCCCGCAATGCACTGCTGAGGACGTCACATATTACATCATTCATGACATGGTCGGTGACATCACTGATGACATCATCCAGTGACCGTGCGTTTCTTTAAAGTTTAAATATGTATTATATATATGCCAAGGTGTATTAAAGAATGAGTGGGTGTATAAGTGTCTGGATGGAGGATTTAGTAGGTGCGTGACTGACTGTTTAAGTGAGTTATTACATGTGTCTTACTGAATGCATGGGTTAGTTACTAAACTGTGTGAATGTCTGTATCAGTCTGTCGTTGTATAAGCTGCTGCATGGGTTGGTCAGTAGCTACATGAGTGTCTATATGGGTTATCGATTGGTTGCCTGAGTATTTGTATGGGAGACAGGGTGGGTGGGAGGTGTTTGACTCTGTGCATAGATGTTTGAGTGGAGGTTTCACTGGGTGTATGGGTTCAAGAGTGCATGTGGAAACAGCTGTATGGGTGGGTGAGTGTGTGTATGGGTGTGTTGGTGAGTGAATGGATGTCTCAGTGGTACATGTCCAAGTAACTACATATGTAAAAGGCAGTGTATGTGAGCGTTGGAGTATATAAATGACTATAGAGTCAGTGATTGTGAGAGTGGCTATATGGATGAGTGTGTACTTGTATCAGTGATTGTATAAGAGTAAGTATGCGTTTGTTTCTGTTTGAATAAGTGATGTGGTATGTGTATAACTATGTAGGTCAGTAAATGGAAGTGTGATTGATTCTTTGCATGACTGACTAGGTATGTGAGTAACTGGATGAGTGGTGGTGTGAGTCTATAGGTGTATGAGTGCATATCAGTGTTGTATTGATGAGTGACTGCATGTATGAGTGATTGTATGGGTGAATGAGTGGATGTGTGTGTAGACCTAGGAATCAGTGAGTGCGTATGTAGTAACTGGTATTGGTGTGTCGATGATTTCGAAAATGGTAGTCTGTATTTTACAGTGGGTGTATCAAAGGTTATATTAGAGTGTGAGGAGGTGCATCAGATTTTCACATGGATGATGTCATCAGTGATGTCATCAGTGATGTCACTGACCATGTCATTAATGATGTAATATGTGACGTCATCAGCAGTGCATTGCGGGGGCGCGAGTAATAGTAAGCTGAACTAACTATAACGGCGGAATTTCTATGGTTTTGTACGAGTGAAATGTCCAACTAACTCTAACGTCCCTGAAACCTATGGTTTTTTCAGTGAATTTCAATGGTTTTTTAAATGCTAATTTCTAACTATAACGTCCCTGAAACCTATGGTTTTTTCAGTGAATTTCAATGGTTTTTTAAATGCTAATTTCTAACTATAACGTCCCTGAAACCTATGGTTTTTCAGTGAATTTCAATGGTTTTTAAACGAAAATTTCAAATTATAATGTGCCTCAAACCTATGGTTTTTTCAGTGAATTTCCAAGGATTTATAAATGCTAATTTCTAACTATAACATCCCTATTAAGTCCCCTTGAATCCTGAAGGTCCCTGGTGGCCAAGTAGCCATCCAGGTACCTCCAGTAAGCACCACAGAGCTGCGTTGCAGAGAGGTGTTCCTAGGCCCCGCCCCTTTTTACACCACGCTGCAAACACGGCTTCTGGCGCACTGCTGCTCAGAGGATGAAGTCCCCCCCCCATCCCCCGGGGCCGGCCCTTTCCGTTGGGGACTGTGGGGGGAGCCCCAATGCCCCCACGGTCCCGTCTGCTCCCCGCGTCCTGCGGGAGCCGGCATTGCTTTTCCACAAGGGGAGCTGCTGACATGCAGCTCCCCTTGTGGAAAAGCAATCCTGCTTTGCTTCAATGAAGCGAGAGCAGGTTTCCCTGCTCTCGCTTCAATGAAGCAAACAGCAGTGTCCCGGGGGTGGGCACCCCGGGACAATGCAGGAGCCGGACCTGAGGGGTGGCGGTCCCCAGGGCCATCAAGGGCTCTAGGAGGAGGGGGGCCACGTGGTCCCCCTCCCAACGTTAGCAAAGCCCCGGGGCGAGTGGGTGGGCTTGAGCCCACCCACACAGCTTTTTTTTCTTTTTTTTTAAACTGAGCCCCGGGGAGATGGCAGTGCCCCCGCATACAATCAAATAAGCCCCAGGCAGGTGGCGGTCCCCGGGGCAGCGGGGGCCCCCCGCTAAGTAATTTGCGAGTGCCCCCGGGACCTGGCCCACCCAGGGGCTTTTTCAAAACAAAGCGCGGGAGCCCGCGCTTCATTTAAAAAAAAAAAAAAAATTTCGATGGGATTCGCGACCCCAACGCGATTTCCGCCGAAATTATTTTAAAAAAAAATGCTTTTTTTGGCCCTGGGGGTCCTTGTGGGACCCCCTGAGCAGGCCTAACCTTTTTTTTTACTGATGGCTGCCAATACTTCCTGGTTTGGAGTGTTGGCAGCCAATCAGACGGAAGCTCGTGCTCGGGAGGGTTCGCGAATTCACCGTGTCCCTAGATATCAAATCTTTTTCTAATTTCTCAGGAACTACTGGATGGATTTACACCATTTAACAAAAAAGGATCTTTCTGAACCAAGACCTACCTTTTTGCCAAATTTGGTGTAATTCCGTTCAGCAGTTCGGGCTGTAGCTTTGTCTAAAGTTTCCCATGGAAAATAACATGGGGAAAACGCGTTTTGAGACTCCCCTTTTTTCTCTGTCTCCGCTTGACGAATCACCCTGAAACTTTCAAGACAGGAGCTGACCGGAGCGGGCCACAAGTTTTGAAAATTTCACGAAGATTCGTCAACCGGCGCCAAAGTTATTGGGAAAAGAAAAAACGCTTTTTGAATAGACCGCCAGTAGGTAATATATATTTCACAAATCCCAGCCGGCGCACCCAGAGAGGATGCCGGAAACCCTGGGTCGGAAGACCCGAGGAGGCCGGTAGAAGTGAGGCGGTGAGTGTGCCTAAAATTGCTGGCAGCCACGTAGAAGCACAAACACAAAAAGACATTGTGTACATCCACACACCAGAGTTTGAGTATGTTCAGTGATGCCAAAAGGGAGGAAGCAGCGGCTAGTATCTTCAGAAAAGACACACAGGGCACAACAGAGGCATTAAAAGGAAACGCGGGTGGTAAAACCACTCCGAATATATTGAGGACTTCATACAACAATTTGGAAACGACATATGAGAAGGAAATAAGAAAATGGTGGGAAGGGACAAGCTTGCAAAAGTATCTAGATGTTAATCGTATCCCACATGGTCTAAGAATTTACACTGTGCCGTCTTACGAGAATCCAGATCCGGCATTATTACAAGAATGGGCGGAATATACAACTGAGGGGTCGATAAGGCACAGGAAACAAACCAAGTTTTTACGAGATGAACGTGATTTTGAAACTGGACGGATCCTAACATTTGCCAAGAAATTTGATGTACCCAGAAAGCAAATAAAGCAGTCAACGAACCACCCCTCAGAGACACAGAAAGAAACCTCTGAATCAGAAGTGGAGACTTCAGAGGGTGAACAGTCAACAAGCAGAGGGGACGGTGACACAAAAAGCAAACCAACCTTTTTTCAGGAGTACGAATTAATAAGCGAAACCCGTCAATGACCATCACAGAGAACACATCCCCCGAAGAAAAAGGAAGGAAGACCAGAAAGGGGGAGCAAGAGACTGGGGAGACCTCCCGGCACCGAGAGTAACACGCAGCAAACTGGGAGGAAAATGGAAATAGAAGGATCGAGACAAACGGTGTTAAACTTATCAAGTAGAAGTTTAACAGAGGATGAAATAAAAGTACTGGGACTAACTTTTTGCCCAACCATGCAATTCAACTACACACAAACTCTAATCGACTTGTACAAATACATAAGGAAGCTTAAAGTAATGAATATTCATTTGCAAAATCCCATAAAAAGAGATGACTAAAGTTCAGAAACTAAGGAAGCAACGGATCTCCTAATCGGAACAGATTTGGAGACTTTATTGGTGCTACATGAATTGGATGTAGACTCTGACTTGTATGGAAAAACAAGAGGCAACATAGTGGAAATGTTGGAGGAAACGGGGCTAGCACAGAGAAGCTGTTGTAGTAATTTAAGGGTAAAATTAAGATTTATCCCATGATCCCCACATGATGCCATCGACCCATTTCAAGAAATTGTGATTGAGGAGCTGAAAAAGCTACAAAAGGAGAACTTTGATTGCAACAAGAAAAACATCTCAAAGAATCAATGGGAGGCCATCATGAATTTGAAACTGGACGATTCTATAATAATAAAGCCCTCAGACAAGGGGGGGGGGTGTAGTAATTCTAAACAAAGATCAATACCAAAAAGAAGCACTCAAGCAACTATCCACCTTGGAATGCTATGTTCCCATCACTGGAAGGGACTATGAAAACAGCATCTCCTCATTTAATGGATTTCTGAAAAAAATGGAAAGACAAAGGTGTTCTGGAACTGGAAGATTATAGATTCCTGAACTGTGAGCACCGGGAATTACCCACCTTTTACCATCTGCCGAAGGTACAGAAGGATATGAAATACCCCCCCCCCCCAGGAAAACACCTTGATATACATAGACTTTTTCCTTTCACCAATGGTGAAGGACTTAAGTTCATATGTTAGAGACACTAAGGACTTTCTCATAATCATTGAATGGATACAGTGGGGGAAGAGAGGTTTCTGATCACGTTGGACATCACCAGTCTCTATACATGTATAACGCATGAGAATGGCCTATCTGCTTTGAAATTCTTTTTAGAAAAAAGATCTCTAAAATACCAAGAACATAACCAGCTTTTACTGGAACTGATTGCGTTCTCTCAATAATAACATTTTTACATTCTCGGGACAACTCTATCTGCAAAAACAGGGCACAGCTATGGGCACGTGCTTCGCCCCCAGCTATGCAAGTCTTTTCGTGGGCTGATGGGAGAAGCACGTGGCCTGGGCAGGAGAGAATGAGCAGTGGATGGATAGCGTGGCTCTATGGGCCTTCTATATAGATGACTTATTCATCATCTGGAGCGGCACTCAAAATGAGGCAGAAAATACATAACCGCTCTCAATAATAACATGAATTAAAAATTTTCGAGCTGTATCAGAAAGAAGCGGGTGGAATACTTGGATCTCACAGTATATGTCACGGAGCGTGATTGACAACATCCCATTTGGGGAGTTTTTACCCATTAAACGAAATTGCTCTACACCCAGTGAGTATAATGCAGCCAAAGCAAGCGCAAAACGTAGATTCCATGAAAGGGGTTACTGCCAAGGGGTGCTAAATAAAGCAGAAAGTAGAAGCGATTCAATACCAAGAGGCCAACTACTTGGAGTAAGAGGGCAGTCAGAAGAGCAAAATGGAGAAATCAAAGGGCAAGAGTAATGTAATAATAATCAGACTACACTGAAAATGCATCTGAATTATACCAAATTTTCAGAAGAAATTGGCGAATCTTGAAATCTGATATCGGTAAATTAATATCGGATGCACCATCAATCACCTACATAAGAGGTACTTCATTAAAGGAACATCTGGTAAAAAGTCATTTCACAGATAAGGCCAAGAAAAAAGACCCAATCAGGGGGTTCTTCCCATGCACACGGTGTAAAACCTGTAAAAACAGCCATAAGGTACGAGAGTACACAGTACCAGGCAGGAAATCTAAGATACAGATAAACAAGTTTTTTAATTGTAACTCTGACCACACAGTATACTGTTTAACATGCCCCTGTGGCAAACAGTATGTGGGGAGCACAATACAGCCCACCAAAAAAAGATTTCTGGAGCACATGCGGGCAATCGTAAATAAAGATCATACATATCCGGTTGCCTGGCATTTTGAGCAAGAACACAATAGCAACAGTAGTCTCCTAAAATTCTTCTGTCTGGACCAAGTGGGTAAGGATGAGCATGGAGGAGATAGTGAGAAGAATCCGAACCCTAGAATCAAGACTTATAATTCAAATGCAGAGTAGGGCCCAAGAGGATTAAATAATGAGGAAGAAATGTCGATCCATATAGGATGAGAAAGCGAAAACTAAACAACCCAGACTGCAAAAGAGAAATTAAGTAGACTGGATAGATAGCCCATCAAGGGCATGATGTTTGAGGACATGGTGGTGATGGCATAATGAGATATAGGCATTTAAGAAAAACTCGCGTATGCACTATCCGATGGGATAAGATGAGTTCACAACGTGACTGCCCATACAGGGCGTAATTGCAGTTATTTAGGGATAGTTACAATGTGAATACTATTGCGTGCAATAATGGCCATCAACACATACATTCAGTTGGGGAGTAACATGTTATAAGATGGCCGCCATGGAAACGGCAATGATGTGAACAGAATTCTTATTTGTATTGTGACCACTTTATTTAAACAAGATCTAAATGAATTGATGTAATAGACACTGAGGAAGGCGACTGTGCCGAAACTAGTCTGTCATCCTGGTATACTGTGGATTAAACAAATTGAATTAAATTTGCTCCAGAGTGCGCTCTATCAAGTTAGCGGTGAAATTGTAACCGCTTTGTTCGTGATATGTGTATGTATGTGTGTGTGTGTATGTATATATGTGTGTGTGTGTGTGTGTGTGTGTGTGTGTGTGTGTGTGTGTATGTATATGTATATATATATATATATATATATATATATGTATGTATATATATTATGAACCAAAATCCTGGCTCCCCAAGTGTTCTGCGAGAAAATAGGAGCGGACCACAACGCATTCCTCACAGTGAATTTTATTGCAGATGAATTAAATTAAAACAGCACCCATAGTGCCCAGACAAGTGTCCAGCCTGACGCGTTTCGACCGCGTAACAGCGGTCTTGTTCACATGATGCGCTGGACCAATACAAACGTAATTATAGTGCAATCAGCATAATGGAACCACCCCCAAGAGCACAAGCAATAGAAAATGACTCGTTATCTCAGGACTACCCCTTTCATATCGCCATAAAATCGGGTTACAATAGATGTTAGGAATCCGGTCACGACAATTATGTATACAATTATGTATTCATTGTAGAAAAATGTATAACCAATATATTATGCTTAAAAACATTCTATATACAATTTCATACTATCAAACAATGTGGGAAAAAGAATAAAGTGCTTATTAATGGCTGCTGCTAATACAGCTAAAAGATGCCTTAAAATCCCAACACAATCTAATCCCATCTATGAAATATACAATAGTCGTGTATCCAGGCGAGGGGAGTCCATAATAATACTATTGCCATTCTGCTCAATAAAAAAACCTAAAGTGTAAGTGCAAAAAAGTGCCAAAATGTACTCATGTGCAAACATTGCTGATTGTTAAAAACAATTTCAAAATTCCTATATATGTACAACAAGCCGGGTCGGTAGCTATACTCCATTCCGATTGGATAGAAAATTAATCAATAAAGTGCCAGTGCAGAATTCCACATTGTTGAGTACATACTCGGCAAAAGAATCGGTTCAAATTCATAAACTATTTTTCGATGTTAAAAAATGTATATAGTTTATATGATGTTATTCAAAATCTCATAAAATGGAAAAGCGTGAAAACATTGTATAATCATGATTGGCTCAGGTTAAAACAATTTACAACAAAAGACACCTACATACTTGATACTCAGCAGATCAGTAGGATGAGGGACACATGATGGTCTATTTGTACCCGTGATTACCTTACTGTTATCAAATATTGCTATTATATAAAGAAAATCCTCTTGCACCAAGGTCACACATGGGGTACCTAATGCCTAAAAGGGGGGTGTCATGTCCAAACAAACCTATATCTAATGATTTTACATTAAAACATCCTAAAATCATTTAATAAATACTTAAAAAATGTGTTAATAACAGATCCCTAAAACACACATATATATATATATATATATATATATATATATATATATATATATATATGTTTCTGAAAAACATGAATCCCAATTGTAGGAAGTAGGATCTGCTTTCATGGTTACCCCCACTTTTTGCTTGGTGTCAGTATGTTTTTGACTAGTTTGACTGGGATCCTGACGATCAGAACCCCAGTCACTGTGCTTTCTCCCTAAATTGACCATTGTAAGTACTTATGTACATCCACAATTGGCTACTGGTGTACCCTTTTAAGTCCCTAGTATATGGTAATGAGGTACCCAGGGCATAGGTACATCAGGGGTCTCCCATGGGCTGCAGCATGTATTGTGCCACCTATGGGAGTCAACTTAAACTGTGACTACAGGCCTGCCATTGCAGCCTGTGTGAGTTGGTGCTTGCACCTCTCACAACAGATATGTTTCTTTATATCTGGGGTCACTACACTTAAAACCTATGTCACCTCTATGGCAGGCTCTTCAGGCCTGAGGGTAGGGTGCTTGGTTAGAAGTGTGAGGGTGCCCCTGCATAAACAAGGACACCCCTACAAACCCCAGAGTTGATTCTCCAGGCCATGTAAGTGCAGTCAGCCTTTTTAATCCCTTCGGTGCATCGGACGGCCGGAGGCCATCCAACGCACCAGTGCTCATGTGCGTAGGACTGCCCCCCAGCCGTCCTCGCACATTGCATTTGAAATCCCTCTGGTGCAGGCACCAGAGGGATCTCTTTCCCCCCCCCCCCGCACTCCCCCTCGGGAGCTGGGAAGAGCTTTCCCAGACTGATTGTTTGGTTTCCCTGAAATGACAATCAGTGCGCATGTCTTGCTGATGTCATTTTAGTGAAACAGAAATGAGCCGTGAGGCTCATTTCAGTTTCGCTTTTCGCTATCTCAGCCCCCTGAGCACGTAGAAAGTCGGGAGAGGTATCGTTGGAAAGGGGAGAATCTCCCCTTTCCAATGGTACCCCTCCCTAGTGGATCCCTGCTTGGGCATCGCCCCAGGAGGGCGATCTCCCTAGCAGGGATCCACCCACTAGGCACCAGGGAGGGGGGAGCGGCCCCTTGGGCAAAGGTCTTTGCTCGCCCCATATTAATTTGGGTGAATTCAGTCTTTCTGCCCTTCTGGGGGGCAGATGGGGGTAGTAAGCCCACTAGAAACCAGGGATTTTTTTTCCAATTTGAATTGGGGGTGGGGGCAGCCCAATATGAGCATGCCAATGCCCCCACCCCGCCGCAAAATTAGTCTTTCAGCCCACTAGATACCAGGGATTTTGTTTTCACTACAATTAGGGGTGGGGGCTGCCAAGATAGGAATGCCATTGCCCCCACCCCTGCAAAATTAGTCTTTCTGCCCCCGGGGGCAGTCTCCCCCAATCTGCCTCCCTGGGGGGTAGAAAGCCCACTAGACGCCAGGGATTATTTTTTCAAGTGAATTTAGGGGTGGGGGCTGCCCAAAATGGGCATGCCAATGCCTCCCCCCCGGACCCCCCCCCCAAAAAACATTTGCCACATTCTTTCTGCCAGATGGGGGCAATAGTCCCTAATCTGCCTCTTGGGGGGGGGGGGGGGGCAGTAAGCCCACTAGGAGCCAGGGATTTTGTTTTATTTATACATCGGGGCGCATGGCTGGCGGTGTGTGTGTGTGTGTGTGTGTATGGTGCTTGGCTGGTGGTGTGTGTGGATGGTTGTGTGCGTGTACTGATTCTTGGCTGGTGGTGTGGCTTGCATGGATCCCCCAGCCTTTTCTTACCCAGAATCCCCCGCAAACCTCAAATGTGCTTACAAAGTCAAATTTTCCTCACATTTCTGTGTGGGTAAGTTCTAGGATCACCGTGCAGGCACAAATTTCCTACTACCCAGCATTCCCCTTGGTCTCCCGAGAAAAATTATACCTCACTTGGGTGGATGCCCAAAGTAGCGTCAGCCGAAAAACATATAAACCAACTGCCCTTTTAGACCCCCCCCCTCAATTTCTACACGTTTTGGCCCTTCCATGCCATAGGCACTTGACCCATCCACACAAGTAAGGTATCATTTTTCGGGAGACTAAGGGGAATGCTGCGTAGTAGGAAATTTGTGCCGTGCAGTGATCCCGCAACTTTCCCCACACAAATGAGTGGAAAATGGGACTTTTTAGCCAAATTTGAGGTTTGCAGCACATTTTTGGAAGGAAAATGTTGGGGGATCAACGCAAGCCACACCTCCCTGGACTCCCACGGATTTCTCATTTTCAGAAATGTCTGGGTTTTTTAGGTACCCCTAGATGTCTGCAAACCCAGGACCAAAAACACAGGTGCCCACCTATCTATCACAAAACTACCTGGTTTTTCACAGGGGTCCCCTGCGTTTTGGTCCCGGGCTCAGCAGCCATCTAAGGAAACCTACCAAACCCACACATTTCTGAAAACTAGACACCCGAGGGAGTCCAGGAAGGTATGGTTTGCATGGACCCACCAACGTTTTCCTACCCAGAATCCCCTGCAAACTTAAGATTTAGCTGAAAAAAATACATTTTTCTCAAATTTCTGTGTGGGAAAGTTGTGGGATCACCGGACTGACACAAATTCACTACCACCCAACACTCCCCCAGATCTCCCGATAAAAATGGCACCTCACTCGCATGGGTGGACCAAGTACCCACGACAGACAAGGCCCCAAAACTTATTGAGGAGACATCAAAATTACCTATCACAAAACGACCTAGTTTTGCAAGAGGGGTCACCTGGGTTTTTGGCCCCGGGCTTGGCGGCCATCTAGGGAAACCTATCAAACCCACACATTTCTGAAAACTAGACACCCGGGGGAATCGAGGGACGTATGGCCGCGATCCCCCCACAATATGTGGATTGCGCACAAGTGCGGAGAGCGACCCGTACTGCGCCACCTTTCCACAGGAATTTGTTTTGTATGGCGTCGACTTGTGCGAACCAGGAGCGTGGAATTGGGTATGGGAAGTTTTGGAGGCGATACAAGATCTGAGGTAGTGACACCATCTTAAAGATGGCTGAGCGCCCGTATAAGGACAGGGGAAGTGACGACCATATTGCCGTTTCACCAGTGAGACTGGACAGCAATGGGGTGATACTATGCGCCCAGTATACTTTGGGGCTCGGGGACACAAAAATGCTGAGATATTTAAACCCGTCCGTTGCCCCGGAAAGTTGGGAGGCCCATGTATCACAACCCTGCTGACCGCACACCGGGAACAGTATGGATTTGGCGGGGTTCGTGTGCAAGCCTGTGGTTTCCCCAAATACCCTGAGGATTTCTAGTATGCGGGGCCCAGAGTACCAGGGATCTGTTATAAAAAAGAGGACAACGTCCGCGTATAGCGCGATTCGGTCCGATCTCGACTGTGACCAGTCAAAACCCCGGAGCACCGGGTCGCTTCTAACCCACGCCGCCAAGGGCTCGACCGCAAGGGCAAACAATAGCGGGGACAGGGGTGGCAGCGATGGCCCGCGATGCGTACGGACGCCGTGAGGTCTGTGTAGAGCAGGTTCACATATGCGAGGAAGCGCGGCCCAAAGTTGATCGCTTCGAGCAGTTGGAAGAGATACACCTCTCTCAGCAAGTCGAAAGATTTGTCGATATCGGCCAAGAGCATGGCGGCCGGCCGACCGAGTGCTGGGGCAGCTGCCATAGCGTTATGTACTCTCCGTATATTGTGGCGAGTGGCTCTTTGAGGCATGAAACCCGACTGGTCGGGGTGTATCAAGTCTGTGACGCACGCGCGTAAGCGATCAGCAAGGACTTTCCCTAGCAATTTGGGTTCCGTGGCCTCCTGAATTTCCGCCAACAGATGGGGACCCAGGAGGTGTATGTTCGGCCGTAGGAATTCCATAGGGAATCCATTAGGTCCGTGGGCGCGCCTGGGGTGTAGCGCGTTGAGGGCACCTGTCAGTTCGTCCACTGTGATAGGGGCCTCCAATTGCTTGCGTACATGATCGGGGAGCCTCCGCGGCGGAATGTCTGTGAGGAACTCTATTAGTTCGGCCGAGAGCTGTTCATGTCGTGCATAGAGAGCTGTGAAATGTCGCGCAAATTCCCCGGCAACACCTTCGGGTGACGTGTGTAAGAACCCATCTACGCCGCGAATAGCGGGGACAATCGCCGGGGAAGCATCCGCCTGGTAAAGCCGGTGGAGCATTCTGCTGGATTTGTCGCCCCATTGATAAACTCGATGTTGTGACGCCTCCCAGATCTCCTTAGCTTCACCCATGAGATATTGTTGCAGTTCTTGTTGCACCTGTATCAGATTGCGCCGTATAATGGGGCTAGGGTCCAAGTTAAGCTGCGAAGCTAGGGCCGTTTGGCGTGACTCTAATGCCTCTAGTTGCTCCCGCCGCGCGCGTTTTTCTTTGGTACGATAACTGATTTCAGTACCCCAAACAGTAGGCTTAAGGGCTTCCCATAGAATACATCGGGATGGGGCAGAAGGGCCATTGTCGTCCAAATATGTGGTGATTGCCGTGCGAAGCATCTCCTGATAATCAGGACACCGGAGATGCCAGGGAGACATGCGCCAACGGAAGGGGGGTTTGCGGGAGCGGGTGTGGAATTGTAGGGTGACCGGAGAGTGATCAGAGAGCCCGCGAGGCAGATGTGTTACTTGTGAGAATCGATGAAGGAATATGCGGGGGCAAAGAAATGGTCTAAACGGGACTGAGAACCGTGGACTGTGGACAAATGTGTAGCTGTGTTCTGCGGGGTGGTATTCTCGCCAGATGTCATCCCAACCCAGAGTGGAGACCAGTGTGTTCAATTTAGTAGGGCCCAGTAGTGGTGGGCTGTCTGCGCTGCATTGTCGGTCCAGTGGCCCCATTGTATCGTTCCAGTCGTCCCCCATAAGGGTCAAACCCTCCGGCAGGTCCCCCCCAGACACCCGAAATATTATCTATAAAAGCTGTCCCTAATGGGGGAGGGGCGTATATGCTGCCTTTGGTAACCCGTTGCCCCCCCCCCGTATAGCGTGCCCGTGACAAAGAGGAATCTACCTCCGGGATCGGTCTTGTGTACTCCGTGCTGAAACTGGACCCTGCGATGGCCACCCCCCTGGTGAACCCCGCATGATACACATGAGAAAAGCCAAAGCGGGCTAGACATGGGGCCTTGGTACCTAGGAGGTGGGTTTCTTGTAAAAGTAATATATCTGCCCCATATCTCTTTGCCTGTCGCAAAACAGCACTGCGTTTCACCCTGTTTAGTAGGCCCCTGACGTTCCATGAAACAATCGTTAGGTCCCCGAGAGGGGATACATCACCCAGCACCATTGTCTCTTGATTTGAAGACAAAAACAGTGAAGAGATCGAAACCTAAATGATCTGTCTGCATATAACATAAAAACACCAACATCCTAAATCTACATTCCCCTAAAACCCAACCACCCCCCACCCGACACTGCCAATAACTAGGAGTATCTGTCACGGTGTGAGGCGCACCAGGCCCCCAACTGAGGGACCCCGCGCCCCCACACCAAAGAGACCCAACCCACCCTAGAACCATAAGAACAAAAGGGGCACAATAAGTCTGTGGCTCAGCTGTCCCATGGCCTCGCTTCCACGCCACCCCAGAGGAAGAGTAGTACAAAGAATCTTGATAAACAATGTCAACTTGCTGTTGGTTGCCTGCGATGCTCCAGACAGTTAAGGGGGGGCCGCTCCGGACTCGCGGACATCCTGTCCGATCCGGAACCCCATTGTTTCTTGGATTTATTACGCCGTGGCCGATGACTTCGTGAGCTGCGTGAAGAGTCTGAATCTACTAATGGTGGTGACCCCGGCCTGATCTGGGGGCACTCGTCAGTCCAAGCAAAGACGGCCTCTGGAGTGTCGAAGAAGAACGACTTGGAGTTGTAAATCACCCGCATCCTGGCTGGATCTAGCAGCATATATTGTATGTTCAAGTCTCGCAGCCTGCGCTTCGCCGCGGTGAAAGATTGGCGTTGCTGTTGGACAAGACGCGTGTAATCCGGAAGTACCATGATGGACCGTGACTCGTGTTGGATACTGTCCTTGTGTGTTCTGGCATACCGCAAGATTGCATCTCGGTCAGCATAGTTCAGAATTTTGGCAATCACTGGCCTGGGAGTTGCCCCCGCAGGCGGTTTTTGTGTCAAGGCCCTATGGGCACGTTCCACCACGAAGGACGAGGACAGGAGATCTTTCGGCATGAGGTCTGAGCCATCGAGTGATGAAGCTAGTCATAGAGGCACCCTCTCAGCCCTCCGGCAGGCCCACAAAGCGCAGGTTATTGCGCCTCGCTCGGCCCTCTGCATCCTCTACCCTTGAAGCCAGCTCCTGTGACACCACAGTGAGTTTGTTTACCTTTTTCTGGAGGGTGGAAACCACATCTTCCACTGTCGAGACCCCCGTTTCCGCCTATGTGATGCGATCGACCACCTTTCGGAGGTCTTGTCGTAGGAATGAAGCTTCCGACCCCACTGCTCCGATCTTGGCGTCTAGCATGTCCATTGCACTGTTGATCGCTGCTAGGAGGGCTGCATTGTCAGGTGCCGAACCTGTCCCCTCGCCGCCCGGGGAGCCCCCAGTGGGCGTAGTGTACTGGCCCAGGGTGCCCTGCTTGGGGCCAGTCGCGCTGGGTTTATCTCTGCCCATCGTGGAGGGAGTCTGAAGTTGCCGCGCCGGGGATATGGACCGGCAACACGTGTACCCCGTGGTGCGTTGCCACTATGTAGGAGACACTCTGTGCAATCTGGATGTGTCCCGGCCCAAGCCGCAAGGACGATGCTGCAGAAGATTAGGCGCCACCGGCCCAGCCAGGAACGAGCCGCCAACACAGCCGCAACTCACTCACTCCTCCAGCAATGGACGCCAGCCCTCAAAGAACCACGTCACCTCCCCAGCGCGGGCCGCAGTGGGCGCACCCGGCGATCTCAGCAAGTGGAAGGATCATAAGCCGTATGGGGCTGCAGGCCACGTCACAAGTCCCCCCCCCCCTCCCCAGGCCACCACCAGCCAGGTGTGATATCCGGGGGATTCCGGGCAGGCCAAGGGCTCCTCACCCACTCTGAGCCTCAAATTCACAGACTCCACGTAGCCAGCCGTGCAGGGAGGTCTAGGTGCGGGACTCCAGGGGGGCTCCGATCCAGGCCCATCAGCCGTGCAATGCCACCACCAGGCAGGAGGGGGGGGAGGGGGAGCACCGCAATCCGGTATAGGCGGGAGGGCGCCGATGACTACGAGGCCAAGCGCTCACCTCCAGGGGCCACGGCATCCCGCGATGCGTCACTCCTCGTGGATTAGTCCCGGCAGAGCCCAGCAGGGCCGCGCCCGGTGGGTCCCAGGATCTGTGGCCCAAATGCTGGAAGGACCGCGACTGCTCCAGCAGCCCCACAGCAGGCAGGAACCAGGGCGCCCAGCACCTCCGCAGCCCCAGGGGGTCCCAAGCACGCCGTCCGGCAGCGTCGGCAAAGAAGGCGAAGTCCCGGGTGGAGGGGGAGGGGAAGGCCGCGGCCGCTGCCGAATCCAGGCTCGCACCAGCGATCCGTACACGGGGGCGCCAGGCATCCGGCAGCCTGTCTCCTCCGCCGCAGCCCCTGGCCCCGATCCCGCGACCAGCTCCCAGGATGTGGCTGGAGCGTCAAGGGGAGGACCCGGCCTGTGCCTTGCTGGAGCGATGATAGGTAATTTTGATGTCTCCACAATACGTTTTGGGCCCTTGCCTGTCGTGGGTACTTGGACCACCCACGCGAGCGAGGTACCATTTTTATCGGAAGACTTTGGGGAATGCGGGGAGGGTGGAATTTTCTGGATTCATGCAGATTCCAGAACTTTCCATCACAGAAATGAGGAAAATGTTTTTTTTTTGTAGTTTTTTTTTTTTTTTAAACAAAGTTTGAGGTTTGCAGGGGATTCTGATCAACAGAACCTGGTGAGAGCCACACAAGTCACCCCCTCCTGGATTCCCCTGGGTGTCTAGTTTTCAAAAATGTCTAGGTTTGCTAGGTTTCTCTAGGTGCAGGCAGAGCTAGGATTCAAAATCTACAGCTAGGAACTTTACAAAAAAAGGGTCAGTTTTCACTGTAAAAATGTTGTGTGTCCACGTTGCGTTTTGGGCCGTTTCCTGTCGCGGGCATTAGGCCTACCCACACAAGTGAGGTACCATTTTTATCGGCAGACTTAGGGGAACTCAGAATTGTAGAGCAACTGTTATTACCTATTGACTTTCTATTCATTTCTGCCTTCCTAATGTAAGATGATGTGTAAAAAAGTCACTTTGAAAAATGTCCTACAATTCACAGGCTAGTATGGGTAACCAAAATTTCTCTATATTTTGTTCCCATTTCAGGAAACACATAGGTGTCTTTGAAGCCTATTTATCAGTCTTTATATTTTACCAAATTAATTGCTATATACTTATTTATTTGAAAAGTTTTATATAGCGCTGGCTAGACCCGGAGGTATCAGAGCACTTTACATTAGGAACATTAAGTTACAAGTTTCAAATAAAATCCGTTACAAGAGCATAGCAAAACACAGACAAAAACCAATGTCGGCTGCTGAGGGAAGGAAACCTAACTGGGAGACGAGGAAAAGCTATGTCCAATGTCCGGCTGGGTAGGTGACGGTCGAGGGGGTGAGCCAAACTCCTCTATAGCTGCCTAAACAGCTCCACCGGGCAAAGGCCATGTTGTTCAGTCTCAACGGTAAGTACAGTGTTCAAGGTTTAAGCCCGGAAGGGTATAGTCATAGATCGATTGGTAGCACCCATCCTAGTGTTGCTGGGAAGCGCCATCCGTTTCACTCTGCGGCACTCCCTTATAGGTGGGATAGGGACTGCGGTGGGGAATGGTCCAGTTAATAGCACAATTGTCTTTCCGACCTCGGAGGCCCAGCATGCCAGAAGAAAAAAACAGGCAAAGACTTGCTGTTGTGTTGCTAAGCACTCGGCAGCAAAGCTTCTAGGGATCCGGCCAGGACAGCCATCTTAAGGTCAGGCCGACAGAATGTGTGGGCTTTGGGTTGTAGGACACTCCACAGTTGCCCCATGCAATTCTTTCGGAGAGGGTGAGGCTGTTGCAGGACTAAGTGGGAAAACAGTTCCATTGTTAGACTATTGCGCTGTGGAGACCCTGATGTAAGCACCGAAACCTCGCTCCAGGTGCCATTTTAGGGTCAGGCACAGCCCTTGCCTGGCCCACCTTCAAGCAACACTGCCCAATTTTCCTCCCAGGGCGAGACACCGCTTGTGTGGTACCCCAGGATCATCCCAGCTGGTCAGTATAGTGTGCCCCAGAGCTTCGCTCACCTCCCGGTCGCGCTGACTGAGTCGGTGAAATCACACGCTGCGGCTTCAATCACCGCGCGTCTTTGTCCCAGACATCATCGGGGTATTCATCCTGAGCATGGGAGACTATCCCCGGCTCTCTAACAGCTGCTGTGGAGATGGGGGAACTGCTTCCTTTGTCGCCGCGTACAATGCAGTCTCCACGGGTCAATGCTGTTATTGGAATCCCGCTGGATAAACGGCTGCGGCCCCATCTTGTCCCCGCTGCAGTCGAGGCGGCAGATATTTCGGCGATGCTCGATCGGAGGACACTATCGGAGGAAAGCGAAATAGGTCTCCAGGTGAGCCGCCTGCTTTCCGGTTGCGGAATCTTGGTTAAGGGTGGGAAAACAATGCAGTGGAACGCCGTAAAGGAGGCTGGAAAGAGGATTCACAACGGAGCATCAGCTCCGCGCAGCCATGATTGGAGCTGGCTCCTCCCTCTCCCCGGGTGCCATTTTAGGGTCGGGTACACAGTGAAAAATCACTGCAAGACGCTGCTCAGTTATTGGCTCTCGGTTCCTCGGGTTCTTGGTGAACCTACAAGTCCTATATATCCCCACAACCAGAAGGGTCCAGCGGATGTAACGGTATATTGCTTTCAAACATCTGTTATACTTAGAAGAAGTTACAGGTGAAAACGTTGGCACAAATGGATGTTCTTTCAACTCTTTTTCAATTTGTCTAGTTTTCAACTGTTAGTTTCTATAAAAAAAACCTTGAAGGATCTACACAAATGACCCCTTGCTGAATTCAGAATTTTGTCTACTTTTCAGAAATGTATAGCTTTCCGGGATCCATGATTGCTTTCACACTCATTTCCACTAACTGGAAGGAGGTTGAAAGCACAAAATGTAGCAAAAATAGGCTATGTCCCAGTAAAATGCCAAAACTGTGTAAAAAAAATGTTGGTTTTCTGACAAAAGTCTCAGTCTCTGAAAGCTGGGAAAATGGTGATTTTAGACCCGCAAACCCTTTGTTGATACCACTTGCAGGGAAAAAAACAGACACTTTCTTCTACAGCATTTTCCCCAAAAACCAAATATTTGGCTGCATTTTGGCTTTTTTCTGGATCTCCTCCAGGGGAATCCACAAACTCTGGGTACCTTTAAAATCCCTATGATGTTGGAAGAAAAGGGTGCAAATTTAGCGTGGAAACCTTATGTGGACAAAACGTTACAGGCACCTAAGCGCGAACTACCCCAAATAGCCCAAAAAAGGTTTCACACAGGGGGGGAAAAGGCCTAGCAGCGAAAAGTTTAATACATACAGTGGACATCAGTCATTACGAGATGTCAAACTATATTGTGGCTGCACCGAACCCAGTCATGATTGGTATCAAACATGTTGGAATCAAGTATGATCCCATGTCAGACCCTCCAGGATATTGCGGCATGGATTAGCAAATTTAGCGGCACAAATATGGAAATTTAACGGCATTTTTGCGGAACTTTATTTTACTCATAATTATTCCTTTTCAGCCTGAATTCAATGGAAACTGTTTTAGCAGAGTATTCCACTTTGCAATAGGCATGTTTAAAGTGTCTGCAGCTCTACGGAAGCACAGCTCAAGTCCTAACCTCGTGGGACGGAGGTGTATTTCTCCCTGGGATGTTCTAGTGCCCATGTATGCACCTCTGCTGGGGCACCGCTGCCTCCCGGATCCGTGAGGCAGGACACCTCATCCTCAGGCACCCTATGGCGCAGGATCGTAGTGGCTGATCCAAATAAGTGAGACAGACTGCATAGGGAGGTCACCGCCTGCTTACCTGGTTCAGTCCTCATAAGTCGACTTGAGCATGCACCTAACACCCTGGTACTATTCCTGTTGCCGCTAAATTTGCTAATCCATGCCGCAATATCCTGAGGGGTCTGACTAGAGGAGCGAATTGAAAGATCTGTAGAAAAGTGAGCTGCAAAGCAAGCTGGTTTCAGTTCCCTCTTGAAGGTGAAGACGAAATCATTAGCTCATCAAGATTCCATTTGGATGCAGGCAGGAGTGTTGTGATGGGAGTAAAAAATGTAAGGAATTCTGCAATGCATGGGGTGTTCCCCAGGAGTCACACGTTTGCCGCAGAAAAGGGGTCCATCATATGTGAATTTGTATTCAGCCTACCTTCTGTATTTTATCTTTTTCAGGCATGTAAGTTCAACTATAATTCTATGCAAAATGTAGAAATTGACTATTCATAGAACGCGTTACTATTTCAAACTAGAAATCTTCCTTGTGGGCTAAACCTACACCTCTCACCCTGCTAGTCACCTCCGACTTACCCTCTCACATCATTAAGCTCTTCAAAGTTTCCACAGAGTAGCTGGGGTAGTTTAGTAGTGGTCCTTTTGGACTCTGCGCTTTTTCATATTTATAGCGCGAACTCAACCCGAAGGTATTGATTGGAGCGCTTTACCTGAGCGCCAGTTACTTTACACAAGGACATATTCATGTTTTTAGTGATTTGCCCAGAATCACAGGATGAAGAACCGACGCCGAGACTCGAACCGAGTTCTCCAGTAACAGTCGGCAGTTTTGACTGTAACGCCACATCCTGTCACCTTGCCTCACTCACCACGAGCTACGAAGTATGCAAGCAATGGCTTCCCTTGATTACAGTCACTGTAATCAAGGCTCTGCGCCTTCCCCCTTTCTGGTTTTGAATGTAATTTGAGTCATCTCAAAGTATTTGACGTTTATGAGTCTCCAAATAATGAAAAATAACCATGCTCGTGCACTGCCAATTCCTTGCATGCGATAGATATTGTGTCGCAGATCGTTTTATTTACACCATCCTTCAATAATATTTTGCCAGGTTTTTTTTGTCACAAAGCACGTGGAATTCTATGCCTGGCTGCGTCTCATGTATTCAATGCGACTAACAAACACACACGGTGTGAACAAGAAGACTCAGGAATGTGTCATACAGTAATGGCTGAAAATATCATTCAAATTCCAGAACATGCTGTTGTGCTCAGTACTGACGAACTGGAGACATTCCAATAGAAATACTATATATTTTCTAACATTGTTTAATCCCACATTTACTAAATGATTTTCAAATACTTTTTCTGGTTTTTTTTAAACATACATTAACACGAGTGTAAGTTTAATAAACCCTTACAGTGTATGTGCGCATCTCACAGCTTAGGCTTCCACAGAAGTGGGCAGCTGCCTCGTTGAGTAACATTTGATCCGCCGAGAGACGGCTGCTGCGGCTTCTTCAAGATTAAGTTTAGAGGTCGGGGCGAGTTCTAACAATACTCGAACCTTGTCTTGATGAAATGAGTACAGATGCTTTTATAGAGGGCACAGAGATAATGAGCAGGAGTGCCTTGTAAAAAAAAAAAAAATGATTGCGTTTTCCAAATTTCGCGGGCAGTTTTGTAAAAATCGCGGCTTTTTTACAAAACTGCCGATTTCGCGATTTTTTTGCAAATCGCGAAATCCTGGAGGGTCTGCCATGTACTGGGGGCTCCCTAGGGCTACCCCCATGTACTACCGGTAACAGCCTTTCAGGGTCTGATAGCAAGCTAGTGCTGCTGCCGACCACAGACACGATTCTACCCTCCTGCTGCTGAGCCAAGCTCGAGCAGGGGAAGGTAGAACAATAGGTTTCCTGTCACCGGGAGGTATGACCACTTCCCAGACAGGACTTAGTGTATTGGGCTGAGGTGGGGGCGCTTGCCAGCGCCACCACACGGCTTTGGAGGGCTCATTTGGTGCCCACCTTGCATACTCCAGTTTGAGCCAGTTCAGGGAGCCCTTGGCTTCCGCTCTGTCTTGAAACTGGACAAAGGACATGGGAGCATCCTCCCTTCTGTCCAGCCCCTCCTATGGGAGGGACCCCTAAGTCATTCCAACCCCTTTCCTTAGGGTACTTGAGGGCTTGCCTGTGGGTGGCGCTTCACATTCGTCGTGGTACAAGACTCAAGCCTGAAACTACGTCACTTTTCGACCATCTCGACACTTGGACCTCGCCTGGAACTGAGACTGCATCTAGGAAGACTCCTGCTGCCACTGGTCTTGCTATTCTGCAAGTCTACTTTGGCGTCTTTGCTTCTTCCAGGATCTTCCCCCAGACCTGTGGGCATCAAGGATACCTGAAGTAATCTCCTTTGGAGTGAAGGAGTCCCTTCCCTGCATCTGCAGGCACCACCACAAAGCTGACCGGCCTGCTGCTCTTCACGTCTCACGGACTTCAAAAGGCTCAGCAACACAGGTGGTGGTTCTGTAACTCCCTCGAAGCCTGACCTGTCCTCTCTTAAATTTTGAGGGCAGTATCCCTCGTCGGAACTGCTGGGACAAAAACAATGTGCACTGTGTCAACTTGCTGCTGCCAAGGCTTGTTGGTTTTGCACTCCATAGATCTTTGGGCTACAAGAAGCTCCAGCATCTCTTCCTGCCAAGTACAGCGTCCTTACCGCGTTCTCTGCACCGTGGGCATCCCTTCTTGGTGAGCTGCTTGAGGTCCTCTTGCGACTCCTGTGCCTTGGACCTGTGGGTCTTTTCCTGCTTCCGTGGGCTCCCCTCTTGCTCGGGGCCTGCTCTGACTCTCCTGCTTGTGGTGAGTCGCTTGGACCTTGCTGGTGCCAACTTTGCGCCTTCTTCACTCTCCACGGCAGTTGCTGCTACCAAGGCTTGTTGGTGCTCCCGCCGGAAACCGACCCCCCTGGTCCTAGACTTCCGACGTGGGAAGGCTCGTGCACGGCTCCTGGTCTTCCTCAGCGTTGCCTGGTCCTCACAGCTGCAGCAACAAGGTCACCATCAACACTTCTGAACCGTCCAACATCGGTGGGCATTGCTCTTCTGTGCCTCCTGGTAACCTCCGAGTGGCATAGACTTTGTCACCTCTGCTTACAGGTTCTCCTCTTGAAGCATCCATCCTTTGATTCCACCGGACTCTTGCACAGTCTTTTCCAGCGGCATCTTCTTCGAAGTCCTCCATTGTGGTCTGCGACGGCTTCCGACGTCACTTCACAGCTATGCACACGGCTTTCCTGGTGTAGGTATCCTGGTTCCTTGGGTATCCACGGGTGGGGTGACTTTCCAACCATCTGTCTTGTACTGCATTTCTTCGGGGTCCACTGGGAAGGGTCCTCCTTCTTAAAAACTGCAACCGCGTCTTTCTGTTGACTTCTATTGGGCACGCAGCAGTGTTTCCACTCTACACACAGCCTCTGTGGGGTTCCTGGGTACTTACCTTTGGTGGTTCTTTGTGTCCCCAGCTCCTCTGAGTCTCCTGGTCCAAGTCCCGACTTCAGTAGCAGCTTACTTGCATGATTGCAATTTAATTATTGTTGTTCATTTGTGTTTATCTCAGGGTAGGAGATATACCAATGTGCTAGTGAGTGTTGTGTAATAAATAGACATATTTTTATATATACACTGTGGTTCTTTTTTCGTTTAACCTACACTATATGATTAAACTGTTAAAACAAGCTGCTTAACACTCCTTCAAGATATGCCTGAAGGCTGCTCTCCACACCTACCACTTTGAGAGCTTTCTACGGTTATCAAAGACCACTAAAATCCCCGTGAGGGTTGCCTGGATTAGTGCAAGGTGCATCACTTAAATAATTATGCACCATATACTAAGCCAGCCTCTTACATTGGTGTGCAGCGGTTGGGGTTTAAGCCTTCACTGTTTTACCAGCTAATCTAGGTGTGGGTAGATGAAAAACCATCACTAGCTTAGGCACATATAAAATACTTTTTGTAATTAGTAAGTTCTACTGAACTTTTTGGATTGTCAGTTGAGGTCTAGCACAACCCTTTCTCCAATCTTTGGGAGTTTACTTTTCACTATAATATAGGTATATGCAACACCATACTACACCTAGTTACCATGTTTTTAGTTGGGGAGGCCAGTGGGTCCCAGCCTTCTAGGTACAGTGGTCTGAGGTTCCAGGAGCTCAGGACGCTGGCTGCATCTAGAAAACTAAAGACCGGTAGTAACCCTATCCAAGAGCAACTCAGTGATGCTCCTGCGGTTTGACCTTCAGAATCCTGAAAGGCCAGAAGAGCAGGATGACTTTAGGATGGGTGGAGGCCAGTAAGAAGGGTCGGGGGTGGCTCACTCCAATGACCCAACTTCTGAGCCTGACCAGGTGGAGTCTGATGGCCCCACACTGGTAAACTCTGATCTCCCTGGGAATGGATTAGATGACCTAGAGGAAGTGCCAAGAAGTAGGCCGCCCTTTGTTCCTCCTGGGAGGGTGAAGATTCAGGGGAGTTCTAGGTCCTCCTCTGTCAATTCAACCTCTTCTAACACTTCCATAGGGACCTCTATCTCTAGTAAAAGGGAGGACTCCTTAGAAATGGAATACCACCTGCTCAAGCTTGAGAGAGCTAAGCTATGGCTCAAGAAGGAGCAGTTAGCCCTTGATAAGGAGACCCTGGAAGTGCTGAAGGTTAGGAAGGATTTGGGACTAGGGTCCCATGGTGGTAGCACGAGCGAGCCTAGGTTCAGGGAGACTTTATTTGATACTAGAAACCTGAGCAGGATAGTCCCTCCTTACCAGGAGGGGATAATATTCATAAATGGATCACTGCTTTAGAGAGGGCCTGTAAAGTTCAGAATGTCCCTCAATGGCAGGTGGCAGCCATCCTGCGGCTCTTCTTTGCTAACAAAGGTAGAGACAAGCTTCTCACTGTTGGGGAGGAAGATGCAGATTTCTGTGTGGGTAAGTAGTAGGATCACCGTGCAGGCACAAATTTCCTACTACCCAGCATTCCCCTTGGTCTCCCGAGAATAATTATACCTCACTTGGGTGGATTCCCAAAGTAACGTCAGCCGAAAAACATATAAACCAACTGCCCTTTTAGACCCCCTCAATTTCTACACGTTTTTGGCCCTTCCATGCCATAGGCACTTGGCCCATCCACACAAGTAAGGTATCATTTTTTCGGGAGACTGAGGGGAATGCTGCATAGTAGGAAATTTGTGCCGTGCGGTCATCCCGCAACTTTCCCCACACAGATATCAGTGGAAAATGTGACTTTTTAGCTAAATTTGAGGTTTGCAGCACATTTTTGGAAGGAAAATGTTGGGGGATCAATGCAAGCTACACCTCCCTGGACTCCCACGGATGTGTAGTTTTCAGAAATGTCTGGGTTTTTTAGGTACCCCTAGATGTCTGCAAACCCAGGACCAAAAACACACGTGCCCACCTATCTATCACAAAACTACCTGGTTTTTCACAGGGGTCATCTGCGTTTTTGGTCCCGGGCTCAGCGGCCATCTAAGGAAACCTACCAAACCCACACATTTCTGAAAACTAGACACCCGAGGGAGCCCAGGAAGGTATGGCTTGCGTGGACCTACCAATGTCCCGATAAAAATGGCACCTCACTCGCGTGGGTGGAACAAGTACCCACGACAGGCAAGGGCCCAAAACTTATTGAGGAGACATCAAAATTACCTATCACAAAACGACCTGGTTTTGAAAGAGGGGTCACCTGGGTCTTTGGCCCCGGGCTTGGCGGCCATCTAGGGAAACCTATCAAACCCACACATTTCTGAAAACTAGACACCCGGGGGAATTGAGGGAGGTATGGCCGCGATCCCCCCACAATCTGTGGATTGCGCACAAGTGCGGAGAGCGACCCGTACTGCGCCACCGTTCCACAGGAATTTGTTTTGTATGGCGTCGACTTGTGAGAACCAGGAGCGTGGAATTGGGTATGGGAAGTTTTGGAGGCGATACAAGATCCGAGGTAGTGACACCATCTTAAAGATGGCTGAGCGCCCGTATAAGGACAGGGGAAGTGACGACCATATTGCCGTTTCACCAGTGAGACTGGACAGCAATGGGGTGATATTATGCGCCCAGCATACTTTGAGGCTCGGGGACACAAAAATGCTGAGATATTTAAACCTGTCTGTTGCCCTGGAGAGTTGTGAGGCCCACGTATCACGACCCTGCTGACCGCACACCAGGAACAGTATGGATTTTATGGGGTTCGTGTGCAAGCCTGTGGTTTCCCCAAATACCCTGAGGATTTCTAGTATGCGGGGCCCAGAGTACCAGGGATCTGTTATAAAAAAGAAGACAACGTCCGCATATAGCGCGATTCAGTCCGATCTCGACTGTAACCAGTCAAAACCCCGGAGCACTGGGTCACTTCTAACCCACGCCGCCAAGGGCTCGACCGCAAGGGCAAACAATAGTGGGGACAGGGGTGGGAGCGATGGCACGCGTTGCGTACGGACGCCGTGAGGTCTGTGTAGAGCAGGTTCACATATGTGAGGAAGCGCGGCCCAAAGTTGATCGCTTCGAGCAGTTGGAAGAGATACACCCAGCTCAGCAAGTCGAAAGCTTTGTCGAGATTTGCCAAGAGCATGGCGGCCGGCCGACCGAGCGCTGGGGCCGCTGCCATAGCGTTATGTACTCTCCGTATATTGTGGCGAGTGGCTCTTTTGAGGCATGAAACCCGACTGGTCGGGGTGTATCAAGTCTGTGAAGCATGCGCGTAAGCGATCAGCAAGGACTTTCCCTAGCAATTTGGGTTCGAAGTTAATTAGAGAGATGGGGCGGTAAGAGGAGGGATCGTCTGGAGGGCGGCCGGGCTTAAGAAATAATACAATTTCCGCGTGTCACCAATCCTGAGGCAGAATGGTAAGTTCCGTGGCCTCCTGAATTGCCGCCAACAGATGGGGACCCAGGAGGTGTATGTTCGGCCGTAGGAATTCCATAGGGAATCCATTAGGGCCGGGGGCGCGCCCGGGGTGTAGCGCGTTGAGGGCACCTGTCAGTTCGTCCACTGTGATAGGGGCCTCCAATTGCTCGCGTACATGGTAGGGGAGCCTCCGCCGCGGAATGTCTGTGAGGAACTCTGCTATTCGTTCGGCCGAGAGCTGTTCATGTCGTGCATAGAGAGCTGTGAAATGTCACGCAAATTCCCCGGCAACACCTTCGGGTGACGTGTGTAAGAACCCATCTACGCCGCGAATAGCGGGGACAATGGCCGGGGAAGCATCCGCCTGGCAAAGCCGGTGGACCATTCTGCTGGATTTTTCGCCCCATTGATAAACTCGATGTGACGCCTCCCAGATCTCCTTAGCTTCACCCATGAGATATTGTTGCAGTTCTTGTTGCACCTGTATCAGATTGCGCCGTATAATGGGGCTAGGGCCGAAGTTAAGCTGCAAAGCTAGGGCCGTTTGGCGTGACTCTAATGCCTCTAGTTGCTCCCGCCGCACGTGTTTTTCTTTGGTGCGATAACTGATTTCAGTACCCCGAACAGTAGGCTTAAGGGCTTCCCATAGAATACATCGGGATGGGGCAGAAGGACCATTGTCATCCAAATATGTGGTGATTGCCGTGCGAAGCATTTCCTGATAATCAGGACACCGGAGATGCCAGGGAGACATGTGCCAACGGAAGGGGGGGTTTGCGGGAGCGGGTGTGGAATTGTAGGGTGACCGGAGAGTGATCAGAGAGCCCGCGAGGCAGATGTGTTACTTGTGAGAATCGATGAAGGAATATGCGGGGGGCAAAGAAATAGTCTAAACGGGACTGCGACCCGTGGACTGTGGACAAATGTGTAGCTGTGTTCTGCGGGGTGTAATTCTCGCCAGATGTCATCCCAACCCAGAGTGGAGACCAGTGTGTTCAATTTAGTAGGGCCTAGTAGTGGTGGGCTGTCTGCGCTGCGTTGTCGGTCCAGTGGCTCCATTGTATCGTTCCAGTCGCCCCCGAGAAGGGTCAAACCCTCCGGCAGGTCCCCCAGACACCCGAAATATTATCTATAAAAGCTGTCCCTAATGGGGGAGGGGCGTATATGCTGCCTATGGTAACCCATTCCCCGTATAGCGTGCCCGTGACAAAGAGGAATCGACCTCCGGCATCGCTCTTGTGTACTTCATGCTGAAACTGGACCCTGCGATGTATTAAGATGGCCACCCCCCTGGAACCCCTGGTGAACTCCGCATGATACACATGAGAAAAGCCAAAGCGGGCTAGACATGGGGCCTTGGTACCTAGGAGGTGGGTTTCTTGTAAAAGTAAGATATCTGCCCCATATCTCTTTGCCTGTCGCAAAACAGCACTGCGTTTCACCTTGTTTAGTAGGCCCCCGACGTTCCATGAAACAATCGTTAGGTCCCCGAGAGGGGATACATCACCCAGCACCATTGTCTCTTGATTTGAAGACAAAAACAGTGAAGAGATCGAAACCTAAATGATCTGTCTGCATATAACATAAAAACACCAACATCCTAAATCTACATTCCCCTAAAACCCAACCACCCCCCACCCGACACTGCCAATAACTAGGAGTATCTGTCGCGGTGTGAGGCGCACCAGGCCCCCAACTGAGGGACCCCGCGCCCCCACACCAAAGAGACCCAACCCACCCTAGAAACGTAAGAACAAAAGGGGCACAATAAGTCTGTGGCTCGGCTGTCCCATGGCCTCGCTTCCACGCCACCCCAGAGGAAGAGTAGTACAAAGAATCTTAATAAACAATGTCAACTTGCTGTTGGTTACCTGCGATGCTCCAGACAGTTAAGGGGGGCCGCTCCGGACTCGCGGACATCCTGTCTGATCCGGAACACCATTATTTCTTGGATTTATTACGCCGTGGCCGCTGACTTTGCGAGCTGCGTGAAGAGTCTGAATCTACTAATGGTGACGAGCTGGGGGCGCTCGTCAGTCCAAGCAAAGACGGCCTCTGGAGTGTCGAAGAAGAACGACTTGGAGTTGTAAGTCACCCGAATCCTGGCTGGATATAGCAGCATATATTGTATGTTCAAGTCTCGCAGCCTGCGCTTCGCCGCGGTGAAAGATTGGCGTTGCTGTTGGACAAGACGCATGTAATCCGGAAGTACCATGATGGACCGTGACTCGTGTTGGATACTGTCCTTGTGTGTTCTGGCATACCACAAGATTGTATCTCGGTCAGCATAGTTCAGGATTTTGGCAATCACTGGCCTGGGAGTTGCCCCCAGAGGCGGTTTTTGTGTCAAGGCCCTGTGGGCACATTCCACCACGAAGGACGAGGACAGGAGATCTTTCGGTATGAGGTCTGTGAGCCATCGAGTAATGAAGCTAGTCATAGAGGCACCCTCGCAGCCCTCCGGCAGGCCCACGAAGCGCAGGTTATTGCGCCTCGCTCGGCCCTCTACATCCTCCACCCTTGAAGCCAGCTCCTGCGACACCACAGTGAGTTTGTTTACCTTTTTCTGGAGGGTGGAAACCATATCTTCCACTGTCAAGACCCTCGTTTCCGCCTCAGTGATGCGATCGACCGCCTTTCGGAGGTCGTGTCGTAGGAATGAAACTTCCGACTCCACTGCTCCGATCTTGGCGTCTAGCATGTCCTTTGCACTGTTGATCGCTGCTAGGAGGGCTGCATTGTCAGGTGCCGAACCTGTCCCCTCGCCGCCCGGGGAGCCCCCAGTGGGCGTAGTGTACTGGCCCAGGGTGCCCTGCTTGGGGCCAGTCACACTGGGTTTATCTCTGCCCATCGTGGAGGGAGTCTGAAGTTACCGCGGCCGTGCCGGGGATATGGACCGGCAACATAGGGCCACACGTGTACCCCGTGGTGTGTTGCCACTATGTAGGAGACACTCTGTGCAATGTGGATGTGTCCCGGCCCAAGCCGCAAGGCGGATGCTGCAGAAGAATAGGCGCCACCGGCCCAGCCAGGAACGAGCCGCCAACGCAGCCGCAGCTCACTCACTCCTCCAGCAATGGACGCCAGCCCTCAAAGAACCACACCACCTCTCCAGCGCGGGCCGCAGTGGGTGCACCCGTCGATCTCAGGAAGTGGAAGGATCATAAGCCGTACGGGGCTGCAGGCCACGTCACAAGTCCCGTTCTCGCCCCCCCAGGCCACCACCAGCCAGGTGTGATATCCGGGGGCTGCAGGCCAAGGGCTCCTCACCCACTCTGAGCCTCAAATTCACAGACTCCACGTAGCCAGCCGTGCAGGGAGGTCTAGGTGCGGGACTCCAAGGGGGCTCCGATCCAGGTCCATCAGCCGTGCAATGCCACCACCAGGCAGGAGTGGGGGGGGAGCACCGCAATCCGGTATGGGCGGGAGGGCAGCCGATGACTACGAGGCCAAGCGCTCACCTCCAGGGGCCGCGGCCCAGCCCCGACATCCCGCGATGCGTCACGCCGCGGCCCAGCCCCAACATCCCGCGATGCGTCACGCCGCGGCCCAGCCCCAACATCCCGCGATGCGTCACGCCGCGGCCCAGCCCCAACATCCCGCGATGCGTCACGCCGCGGCCCAGCCCCAACATCCCGCGATGCGTCACGCCGCGGCCCAGCCCCAACATCCCGCGATGCGTCACGCCGCGGCCCAGCCCCAACATCCCGCGATGCGTCACTCCTCGTGGATTAGTCCCGGCAGAGCCCAGCAGGGCCTCGCCCGGCGGGTCCCAGGGTCTGTGGCCCAAACGCTGGAAGGACCGCGACTGCTCCAGCAGCCCCACAGCAGGCAGCAACCGGGGTGCCCGGCACCTCCGCAGCCCCGGGGGGGTCCCAAGCACGCCGTCCGGCAGCATCAGCAAAGATGGCGAAGTCCCAGGGGGAGGGGCAGGCCGCGCCCGCTTCCGAATCTAGGCTCACACCAGCGATCCGTACACAGGGGTGCCAGGTGTCCGGCAGCCTGTCTCCCCCCGCAGCCCCCGCCTCCGAGTCAGGACCCGATCCCGCAACCAGCTCCCAGGATGTGGCCGGAGCGTCAAGGGGAGGACCCGGCCTGTGCCTCACCCGAGCGATGATGGGTAATTTTGATGTCTCCACATTACGTTTTGGGCCCTTGCCTGTTGCGGGTACTTGGTCCTCCAACACGAGTGAGGTACCATTTTTATCAGGAGACCTGGAGGAACGCTGGGTGGTAGGAAATTTGTGTCAGCCCTGTGATCCCACAACTTTCCCACACAAAAATTTGAGAAAAATCTGACTTTGGGGAATGCGGGGAGGGTAGAATTTTCTGGATTCATGCAGATTCCAGAACTTTCCATCACAGAAATGTGAGGAAAATGTGGTTTATTTTTTAACAAAGTTTGAGGTTTGCAGGGGATTCTGAGTAACGGAACCTGATTCCCCTGGGTGTCTAGTTTTCAAAAATGTATAGGTTTGCTTGGTTTCCATAGGTGCCGGCAGAGCTAGAGTTCAAAATCTACAGCTAGGCACTTTGCCAAAAATGGGTTCGTTTTCACAGTAAAAATGTGGTGTCCATGTTTCGTTTTGGGCCGTTTCCTGTCGCGGGCACTAGGCCTACCCGCACAAGTGAGATACCATTTTTATCGGAAGACTTTGGGGAACGCGGGGTGGGTGGAATTTTGTGGATCCTCGCAGATTCTAGAACTTTCCATCACAGGAATGTGAGGAAAATGTGTTTTTTATTTTTACAAAGTTTGAGGTTTGCAGAGAATTTCGGGTAACAGAACCTGGTGAGAGCAACACAAGTCACCCCCTCCTGGATTCCCCTGGGTGTCTAGTTTTCAAAAATGTTTAGGTTTGCTAGGTTTCTCTAGGTGTTTCCTGTCGCGGGCACTAGGCCTACCCACACAAGTTTATCGGCAGACTTGGGGGAACTCAGAATTGTAGAGCAACTGTTATTACCTATTGACTTTCTATTCATTTCTGCCTTCCTAATGTAAGATGATGTGTAAAAAAGTCACTTTGAAAAATGTCCTACAATTCACAGGCCAGTATGGGTAACCACAATTTCGGAGATGTGCAAATAGCTACTGTTTCTAAACTCTATATTTTGTTCCCATTTCAGGAAACACATAGCTGTCTTTGAAACCTATTTATCACTCTTTATATTTTACCAAATTAATTGCTATATACTTATTTATTTGAAAAGTTTTATAAAGCACTGGCTAGACCCGGAGGTATCAGAGCACTTTACATTAGGAACATTAAGTTACAAGTTACAAATTACATCCATTACAAGAGCATAGCAAAACACAGGCAAAAAACAATGTTGGCTGCTGAGGGAAGGAAACATAACGGGGAGACGAGGAAAAGCTATGTCCACTGTCCGGCTGAGGGGGTGAGCCAAACTCCTCTATAGCTGCCTAAACAGCTCCACCGGGCCAAGGCCATGTTGTTCAGTCTCAACGGTAAGTACAGTGTTCAAGGTTTCAGCCCGGAAGGGCATAGTCATAGATCGATTGGTAGCACCCATCCTAGTGTTGCTCTGAAGCGCCATCCGTTTCACTCTGCGGCACGCCCTTATAGGTGGGTAGGGGCTGCGGTGGGGAATGGTCCAGTTAATAGCACAATTGTCTTTCCGACCTCGGAGGCCCCGCATGCCAGAAGAAAAAAACAGGCAGACTTGCTGTTGGGTTGCTAAGCACTCTGCAGAAAAGCTTCTAGGGATCCGGCCAGGACAGCCATCTTAAGGTCAGGCCGACAGAATGTGTGGGCCCGGGGTTGTAGGACACTCCACAGTTGCCCCATGCAATTCTTTCGGAGAGGACTAAGTGGGAAAACAGTCCTATTGTTAGACTATTGCGCTGTGGAGACCCTGATGTAAGCACCGAAACCTCGCTCCGGGTGCCATTTTAGGGTCAGGCACAGCCCTTGCCTGGCCCACCTTCAAGCAACTCTGCCCAATTTTCCTCCGAGGGCGAGACACCGCTTGTGTGGAACCCCAGGATCACCACAGCTGGTCAGTATAGTGTGCCCCAGAGCTTCGCTCACCTCCCGGTCGCGCTGACTGAGTCGGTGAAATCACACGCTGCGGCTTCGATCACCGCACGTCTTCGTCCCAGACATCATCGGGGTATTCATCCTGAGCATGGGAGACTATCCCCGGCTCTCTAACAGCCGCTGTGGAGATGGGGGAACTGCTTCCTTTGTCGCCGCATACAATGCAGTCTCCTCGGGTCAATGCTGTTATTGGAATCCCGCTGGATAAACTGCTGCGGCCCCATCTTGTCCCCGCTGCAGTCCAGGTGGCAGATATTTCGGCGATGCTCGATCGGAGGACGCGATCGGAGGAAAGCGAAATAGGTCTCCAGGTGAGCCGCCTGCTTTCCGGTTGCGGAGTCTTGGTTAAGGGTGGGAAAACACTGCGGTGGAACGCCGTAAAGGAGGCTGGAAAGAAGATTCACAACGGAGCATCAGCTCCGCGCGGCCATGATTGGAGCTGGCTCCTCCCTCTCCCCGGGCGCCATTTTAGGGTCAGGTACACAATGAAAAACCACTGCAAGACGCTGCTCAGTTATTGGCTCTCAGTTCCTTGAGTTCTTGGTGAACCTACAAGTCCTATATATCCCCACAACCAGAAGGGTCCAGCGGATGTAACGGTATATTGCTTTCAAACATCTGTCATACTTAGAAGAAGTTACAGGTGAAAATGTTGGCACAAATGGCTGTTCTTTCAACTCCTTTTCAATTTGTCTAATATTCAACTGTTAGTTTCTATAAAAAAACTTGAATGAACTACACAAATGACCCCTTGCTGAATTCAGAATTTTGTCTACTTTTTAGAAATGTAACTTTCCGGGATCCATGATTGCTTTGACACCCATTTCCACCACTAACTGGAAGGAGGTTGAAAGCACAAAATGTAGCAAAAATAGGCTATGTCCCAGGAAAATGCCAAAACTGTGTAAAAAATGTTGGTTTTCTGACAAGTGTCAGTCCCTGAAAGCTGGGAAAATTGTGATTTTAGACCCACAAACCCTTTGTTGATACCACTTGCAGGGAAAAAAACCAGACACTTTCTTTTTTTTTTTTTTATCCATTTTTCTCTTTATTTTAACATATATGAGCAAACATACTGAAAAAAGCAAAAAGACAGTTTACAACAAAATTAACAAACTATTCCTTGTCATAATACCAATAAATTCACGAAAAATAAAGATTTACACAGGGCCAAGACAAACAGCGTCAGACACATACCATGTATACAGGGGCGACTTCATAGCACAAATCGTTAGCCTTATGCAATTCATCATAAGACCAAAACTAACATTTCAAGACCCTCTTTGATCTGTACATCACCCCGGCAAAAATTGTTAAATGGGGTGGTATGGATGGGACCCATTGCTTTAGGTGTAATGGACCTGGGGCGGATATGACCCACATTTTTTCTAGTTTAGATACATTAAGAGGTGAAGTCTCAGGCTTTCTGCAATACGTTTTAAAAAAAAGTACAGAGGTCTCCTCAGCTTATGTTACTAGGGGTAACCGCCCAAGATGACTCTAGTAGTGAGTTTTTATTCATAGCTATGTCTGTTTAGATTATGCATCGCCTCAGCATGGCTAGATCCTCTTCCTCCAACTTTTTTGCAATGGAAAGCCCGGCTTTTACATATATTTAACTTGGAAAGAGCACTTTACGAACAAAAAGGTAAGAAAGGAAGAAATAAAGGGCTAAAGATATGGAGCCCACTTATAGATTGGGTTGAGGGATTAAGGTAGCAGACACTTTCTTCTACAGCATTTTCCCCAAAAACTGAAAATTTAGCTGTATGTTGGCTTATTTCTGGGTCCCCTCCAGGGGAATTCACAAACTCTGGGTACCTTTAAAATCCCTATGATGTTGGAAGAAAAGGGTGCAAATTTAGCATGGATACCTTATGTGGACAAAACGTTACAGGCACCTAAGCGCGAACTACCCCAAATAGCCCAAAAAAGGCTTTGCACAAGGGGGAAAGGCCTAGCAGCGAAAAGTTTAATACATACAGTGGACATAAGTCATTACGAGATGTCAAACTATATAGTGGCTGCACCGAACCCAGTCATGATTGGTATCAAACATGTTGGAATCAAGTATAATCCCATGTACTGGGGGCTCCCTAGGGCTACCCCCATGTACTACCGGTAACAGCCTTTCAGGGTCTGACAGCAAGCTAGTGCTGCTGCCGACCACAGACACGATTCTACCCTCCTGCTGCTGAGCCAAGCTCGAGCAGGGGAAGGTAGAACAATAGGTTTCCTGTCACCGGGAGGTATGACCACTTCCCAGACAGGACTTCGTGTATTGGGCTGGGGTGGGGGCGCTTGCCAGCGCCACCACACGGCTTTGGATGGCTCATTTGGTGCCCACCTTGCATACTCCAGTTTAAGCCAGTTCAGGGAGCCCTTGGCTTCCGCTCTGTTGTGAAACTGGACAAAGGACATGGGAGCATCCTCCCTTCTGTCCAGCCCCTCCTATGGGAGGGACCCCTAAGTCATTCCTACCCTTTCCTTAGGGTACTTGAGGGCTTGCCTGTGGGTGGCGCTTCACATTCGTCGTGGTACAAGACTCCAGCCTGAAACCACGTCACTTTTCGACCATCTCGACACTTGGACCTCGCCTGGAACTGAGACTGCATCTAGGAAGACTCCTGCTGCCCCTGGTTGCTGTTCTGCAAGTCTACTTTGGCGTCTGTGCTTCATCCAGGATCTTCCCCTTGACCTGTGGGCATCAAGGATACCTGAAGTAATCTCCCTTGAAGTGAAGGAGTCCCTTCCCTGCATCTGCATCAGGCTTCAACTCCCTTGAAGCCTGACCTGTCCTCTCCAATTTTGAGGGCAGTATCCCTCGTCGGAACTGCGGGGACAAAACCCCTGTGCACCGCGTCAACTTGCCACAGCCAAGGCTTTTTGGCTTTGCACTCCAGAGATCTTTGGGCTACAAGAAGCTCCAGCATCTCTTCCTGCCAAGTACAGCGTCCTTACCACGTTCTCTGCACCGTGGACATCCCTTCTTGGTGAGTTGCTTGAGGTCCTCTTGCGACTCCTGTTCCTTGGACCTGTGGGTCTTTTCCTGCTTCCGTGGGCTCCCCTGCTTGCTCGGGGCCTGCTCTGACTCTCCTGCTTGTGGTGAGTCGCTTGCACCTTGCTGGTGCCAACTTTGCGCCCTCTTCACTCTCTACGGCAGTTGCTGCTACCAAGGCTTGTTGGTGCTCCCGCCGGACACCGACCCCCCTGGTCCTCGACTTCCGACGTGGGAAGGCTCGTGCACGGCTCCTGGTCTTCCTCAGCGTTGCCTGGTCCTCACAGCTGCAGCAACAAGGTCACCATCAACACTTCTGAACCGTCCGACATCGGTGGGCATTGCTCTTCTGTGCCTCCTGGTAACCTCCGAGTGGCATAGACTGTCACCTCTGCTTACAGGTTCTCCTCTTGAAGAATTCATCCTTTGATTCCACCGGACTCTTGCACAGTCTTTTCCAGCGGCATCTTCTTCGAAGTCCTCCATTGTGGTCTGCGGCGGTTTCCGACGTCACTTCACAGCTATGCACCCGGCTTTCCTGGTGTAGGTATCCTGGTTCTTTGGGTATCCACGGGTGGGGTGACTTTCCAACCATCTGTCTTGTACTGCATTTCTTCGGGGTCCACTGGGAAGGGTCCTCCTTCTTAAACTGCAACCGCGACTTTCCGTTGACTTCTATTGGGCACCCAGCAGTGTTTCCACTCTGCACACAGCCTCTGTGGGGTTCCTGGGTACTTACCTTTGGTGGTTCCTTGTGTCCCCAGCTCCTCTGAGTCTCCTCGTCCAAGTCCCGAATTCAGTAGCAGCTTAAACTGTTAAAACAAGCTGCTTAACACTCCTTCAAGATATGCCTGAAGGCTGCTCTCCACACCTACCACTTTGAGAGCTTTCTACGGTTATCAAAGACCACTAAAATCCCCATGAGGGTTGCCTGGATTAGTGCAAGGTGCATCACTTAAATAAGTATGCACCATATTCCAAGCCAGCCTCTTACATTGGTGTGCAGCGGTTGGGGTTTAAGCCTTCACTGTTTTACCAGCTAATCTAGGTGTGGGTAGATGAAAAACCATCACTAGCTTAGGCACATATAAAATACTTTTTGTAATTAGTAAGTTCTACTGAACTTTTTGGATTGTCAGTTGAGGTCTAGCACAACCCTTTCTCCAATCTTTGGGAGTTTACTTTTCACTATAATATAGGTATATGCAACACCATACTACACCTAGTTACCATGTTTTTAGTTGGGGAGGCCAGTGGGTCCCAGCCTTCTAGGTACAGTGGTCTGAGGTTCTAGGAGCTCAGGACGCTGGCTGCATCTAGAAAACTAAAGACGGGTAGTAGCCCTATCAAAGAGCAACTCATAGGGATGCTCCTGCGTTATGACCTTCAGAATCCTTAAAGGCCAGACGAGCAGGATGACTTTAGGATGGGTGGCGCCAGGAAGAAGGGTCAGGGGTGGCTCACTCCAATGACCCAACTTCTGAGCCTGACCAGGTGGAGTCTGATGGCCCCACACTGGTAAACTCTGATCTCCCTGGGAATGGATTAGATGACCTAGAGGAAGTGCCAAGAAGTAGGCCGCCATTTGTTCCTCCTGGGAGGGTGAAGGTTCAGGGGAGTGCTAGGTCCTCCTCTGTTAATTCTAACACTGTCCTCTGTCTTCTGACACTTCCATAGGGACCTCTATCTCTAGTAAGAGGGAGGACTCCTTAGAAATGGAATACCACCTGCTCAAGCTTGAGAGAGCTAAGCTAAGGCTCAAGAAGGAGCAGTTATCCCTTGATAAGGAGACCCTGGAAGTGCTGAAGGTTAGGAAGGATTTGGGACTAGGGTCCCATGGTGGTAGCACGAGCGAGCCTAGGTTCAGGGAGACTTCATTTGATATTAGGAACCTGAGCAGGATAGTCCCTCCTTACCAGGAGGGGATAATATTCATAAATGATCACTGTTTTAGAGAGGGCCTGTAAAGTTCAGAATGTCCCTCAAGGGCAGGTGGCAGCTATCCTGCGGCTCTTCTTTGCTAACAAAGGTAGAGACCAGCTTCTCACTGTTAGGGAGGAAGATGCAGATAATTACTCAGTCTTGAAGAGTACCCTCATAGATGGGGTTGGTTTAACCACTGAAAAGTATAGGGTTACATTTAGGACCACACACCCAAGACTGGGTTGATTTTGTAGACCGTGCTATTGAGGCTCTTCAAGGCTGGCTTCATGCAAGTAATGTGCATGACTATGAGGTACTGTACAATGTATTGATGAGGGAGCACATCCTTAATAATCGTCAAAATCAGGGACTGCACCAGTACCCGGTAGAGTCTGATCTGACCTCTCCCCAAGAATTGGGAAAGAAGGCAGACTGATGCGTCTGCACCAGGGTCAAGCAGAAATCTCATGGTGGTGGACCAGAAGAAGCTAAATTCTTCTAAGGCCCAACAGAAGGGTGAGGAGAAAGGTAAAGACGTAAAAATCTTCAAGGTCCCCAAAAGTCTTCCTCCGGGAGTGGGTCCCACACCTCGTCTTCCTCTGGCAAGAAACCTTGGTGTTACCTATGTAAGTAGAAAAGCCGTAGAGGAAAGGGTGCCAATTGCTCTAAATCTGGCACCAAGGAAGCTACTACTACTGCTCTTAAAGCAACTAATGCCCCTAGCATCAGTACAAGTAGTAGTAGTGCCCCCAAAGGATTAGTAGGGTTAACAGTGGGTTCTGGCCTAGTCGGAGCACCCACTCGGGCTGTTCTTGCTTGTGACAGTGGCATGGAACTTGCCACTTTACTTGTAAGCCCCACTAACTTAAACCTTCCAACAGCATCTTGACAAAGTTATATACTAGTGGTGGACCATGCCAGTAGGTATCCAGAAGCTATTCCACTTAGGACTACTACAGCTCCTGTGGTGGTTAGGGCCCTCCTGGAAGTCTTTTCCAGAGTGAAGTTTTCTAAGGAGGTCTTGCCAGACACGGGTACAAACTTGTTGTCAAGCGGCATCACTGCTATGTGGAAAGAGTGTGGTATAAACTACAAGTTTACAGTGCTCTTCCATCCACAGTGCAATGTGCTTGTTGAAAGGTTCACCAAGACCCTAAAGGGTATGCTCATGGGACTCCCAGAAAAGCTGAGGCAAAAATGGGATGTCTTACTACTCTGCCTTCTCTTTACCTACAGAGAGGTTCCTCAGAAGGGGGTGGGCTACAGCTCATTTGAACTTCTGTTTGGACATCCAGTTAGGGGTCCATTGTGTCTGGTTAAGGAGGGATGGGAGCAGCCTTTCAAGCCACCTAAACCAGACCTAGTGGACTATGTACTTGGCCTGCGTTGTCGTATGGCTGAGTACATAAAGTCCAGCAAAAACCTTGAGGCCAGCCAGGAGCGTCGGAAAGCTTGGCATGACCAAGAGGCTGTACTGACTGTTTACCAGCCAGGACAAAAGGTGTGAGTGTTGGAGCCTTTGGCCCCAGCAGCTCTCCAGGACCAGTGGAGTGGCCCCCACACTATCCTTGAGGAAAAAAGGTGAGGTCACCTACTTGGTTGACCTATGCGCTTCAAGAAGCCCTCACTGAATTCTTCATGTGAACCGCCGAAAGCCTTTTATTGACAGGGCTGACATGAGCTTGCTCATGGCAACTGATGAGGTACAGGAGGAAGAGAGTGACCCTCTCCCTGATCTCTCGGGACCCTGTTGATGGGTCAGTTGATGGAGTAGCCTTGACAGGCAGCCTCCCTGACCATCAGCAAGCTGATTGTGGACAGGTTCTCAGTTTCCCAACTTATTCTCTCTGACTCCCAGTCAAACCACCTGGTGTACCCATAAAGTCGACATGGGTGACAGTCTGCTTGTCAAGAGTAAAATCTACAGACAGCCTGAGCATGTCAGAGATTGCATCAGGACAGAGGTCCAAAAGATTCTGGAGTTGGGGGTCATGGAGCCTTCAGATAGCCCTTGGGCTAGTCCTTGTACCAAAACCTCACGCCCAAGATGATAAGAGAGAGATGAGGTTATTTTGTGGATTATAGAGGTATCAATGCAGTCAGTAGGACTGATTCCTATCCAATTCCCAGGGCAGATGAGCTGATTGATACTCTGGCCTCTGTCAAGTATCTCAGTACATTTGTCCTGACTGGTGGTTACTGGCAAATCAGACTCTGAGAATGCCAAACCAAAAACAGGTGCATTCTTCAAGCCAAAAGGCATCACAAGAAATTGATAATGCCCACTAGGGGTTGAAAATGCTGCCACGTTTCAGAGGTTGGTGAACAAAGTCCTAACGGGTCTGGAAGCCTATAGTGCAGCATATTTAGATGTTATTGCGGTCTTTAGCTCCACCTGGGAGGATCACCTGGTCCACCTCAGGAATGTTCTGGAGGTCCTACAAAAGGCAGTCCTCACTATAAAGGTCATAAAGTGCCAGATAGGGCAGAGTAAGGTTGTGTACTTGAGCTACCTTGTAGGTGGAGGCCAAGTTCAGCCGTTGGAGAGCAAAATCGGCCCCACACCCTTTCACAAAGTGCATCAATCAATCAGGGGTTTGTAGAGCGCGCTACTCACCCGTGAGGGTCTCAAGGCGCTGGGTGGAGGGGGGGGGGGGAGGAGATCCGAATCAGTCTAAGAGCCAGGTCTTGAGGTCCTTCCTGAACGTGTGCAGGGTCGGGGAGCGTCTGATGTTAACGGGGAGCTCGTTCCAGGTCTTGGCTGCGATGTAGGAGAAGGCTCTCACGCCGGTTCTGTTTCTGCGGATGCGGGGGACCTCTGCCAGGGCGAGGTCGGCGGAGCGGAGGTTCCTCTTGGGTACGTGGAAGCATACTCGGTCGTTGAGGTATTTGGGTCCGATGTTGTTGAGGGATTTGTAGGCGTGGGTGAGGAGTTTGAAGGTGACCCTCTTCTCGACGGGGAGCCAGTGGAGGCCTCGTAGGTGTTGGGTCATGTGCTCGTGGCGCGGTGTCCCTAGGACAAGTCTGGCTGCGGCGTTCTGGATGGTTTGGAGTTTGTGTAGAAGAGTTTTGTTGATTTCGGCGTAGAGGGCGTTGCCGTAGTCCAGTCTGCTGGTTATGAGTGAGTGGGTGACGGTCCTTCTGCAGTCGGGGGGGATCTATTTGAAGGTCTTACGGAGGATGCGGAGGCAATTGAAACTGGTGGACCCGACGGCGTTGATCTGGCGGTTCATAGAGAGGGAGGAGTCGAGGATGATGCCGAGGTTCCGAGCGTGGTCTGTCGGGTGGGTGAGCTCCCGAGGGCGGAGGGCCACCAGGTGTTGTCCCAGGCGGAGGTGCAGGGTCCGAGGATGAGGACCTCGGTCTTCTCTGAAGTTGAGCTTCAGGCAGCTGTCCTTCATCCAGGCAGCCACGTTCCTCATTGCTTCCTGGAAACAGAGTCTGGTGTCTTCGGGGTTCTTCGTGAGGGAGAGGATGAGCTGGGTGTCGTCGGCGTAGGATACGATGCTGAGCCCATGCTGTCCGACGATGGCGGATGGGGGCCATGTAGATGTTGAAGAGCGTCAGGCTGAGTGATGATCCTTTGGGTACTCCGCAGTTGATGTCAGTGGGTTCGGAGAGGAAGGGGGGAGGAGTCTGATCCTCTGGGTTCTGCCGGAGAGGAAGGATTGGATCCAGTCGAGGGCAGCTCCTTGTATCTCTGCGTCGTGGAGTCTGGCGGCTAGCGTGTGATGTGAGACGGTGTCGAAGGCTGCGGAGAGGTCTAGAAGGATGAGGGCCGCGGTGTGTCCCTGGTCTAGCAGCATGCGGATGTCGTCTGTGGCGGCGAGGAGGGTGGTCTCGGTGCTGTGGTTGCTGCGGAAGCCAGACTGGGAGGCGTCTAGGATGGAGTTCTCTTCGATGAAGGCGGTCAGCTGGGCGTTCACGAGTCTCTCGGTGACTTTGGCTGCGAAGGGGAGGAGAGAGATGGGTCGGTAGTTTTTCAGGTCCGTTGGCTCGTCCGTTGGTTTCTTGAGGAGGGGTTTCACCTCCGCACGTTTCCAGTCGTCTGGGCAGATGCCGTATCTGAGGGAGGAGTTGATCGTCCGTCCTAGTTCAGGTGCGATGACAGCGGCGGCCCTATGGTAGAAGTGAGGGGGGCAGGGGTCCGTTGGGGCTCCTGAGTGAGTTTTCTTCATGGTTGCGGTGATGTGTTCGATGGACGCGGGGGCCCAGGACGTGATGGTCGGCTTCGCGGTGGTGGGTAGTGGGGTGCTGTCTTGTGCTGGCTCGCTGAAGTTGTCGTAGAGGGCCTTGATCTTCAGGTGGAAGTAGGAGCTGAGTTTGTCGCAGAGTTCCTGGGAGGGTGTGATGTCCGTGGTTTCGCAGGTGGGTTTTGCGAACTGCTGAATGACGTTGAACAGTTCCTTGACGTTGGTTGCGTTGGTCTTGACTTTGTCTCTTATGAAGGTCCGTTTGGTGTCTCTTATACGCTGGTGGTATTCCTTCAGGGCGCTCTTGTGGTTGTTCTGTGCTTCCGTGGTATTCTGGTTCCGCCAGGTTTTCTCTAGGCGTCTGCAGGAGCGTCTGGCTTTTTGGAGTTCTGTGGTGAACCAGGCGGCCTTCAGAGGGTGTTGTTTGGCGGGGTGACGGAGAGGTGCCAGCTTGTCGGCGCAGCAGGAGACCCAGCGGTTTAATTCCCTGGCTGCGGAGTTGGTGTCAATCGTGGTGCTGGGGGGGTCTTGGAGGAGGGCGGTGTTGAGGTGTTCCTCAGTGACCTTCCCCCAGTTTTGTCGTGGCGGGCGCGGGGCGGGCTTGGGTGCGGTGGTGGTGTCGATGGTGAAATGGACGCAGTGGTGGTCCGTCCAGAGGGGCTGGGTGGTGTGGCTGAAACGGATGTTTGATCCTCCCGCGAAGATGGGGTCGAGGGTGTGACCCGCTCTGTGGGTGGGTGTGCTGACGAGCTGCTTCAGTCCTAGGTTGGCGAGGTTCTCGAGGAGAGTGGTGGAGTTGGGGTCGTTGCTGTTGTCGAGGTGGATGTCGAGGTCTATGCATGGCTGTCGTAGCAGCAGGCTAATGAAAGAAGATGATATTTGTCTACCCAAACTTAAATGACTTGCCTTTTGCCACTGCCACAGCGGTTTCCTCACTACAGGATTGCCGGTTTCACCTCCGGTCCCAGGGGGACAAAACTACATTTCCCTGCAGCCTTCGCGGTGCGCACGCCGCCAACGTCTAGGAGAGCGCCAGGAGGCGCTCAAATAGCGGGCAGGGCTCCCGCAGCGCGGGACGCTCGCGGGCGTGCCCGGCTTTCGCCCGGGCCAAGGGCGGGCCCGGACGAGGCTGGGCTGGGCCATATACCTTGGCCTTTAAAACCTAAAACCTGAAGTAAAGTATAATGTTAAGGAGGCAACCATCTTTTGATTTATTGGATCGGAGTGCTTTGGAGAAATGGGGGACAAGAAAATTAGCTACAAGTAAGGGGAAACTTGTTGGTAAAACTGTACCCATCACAAATTATCTAAAAAGTGCCATGGGAATTATAAACAGTGAAATTGTACAAGTAGAAGAGCAATTGGCAGCTACTAAGCCAGCCCTGAATGTTGTTCAGAGGGAGGCTAAGACAACTACGGAGGATCATGATAGTGAAAACAGTTTTGGCTCCGGGATTGAAGAACAAGATCTGAGGAACTGTAGTGGTAGGAGCACCAGCCCAAAGGATAATAGACCCATTATCCCCAAGTTAGATCCTCCAACCAAATCGGGTCCCTGCGTATTAACTACTTCCCTGGAAATTTCTACGGCATCGGACGTACCCGAGTGACTCCACCACCTGCCAAAAGGTGTAAAAAACATATAGCACCTGCAAAGATTAGCCTTCAGAAAACCAAACAAAACAAGCATTTGCAATGCAATAGGTCTCGCATTTACGCGAGTTTGAGCTATTGGCATTGTAAATGACAATGCCTTTTATTTTTGTTTTAGTTTTTAAAACATAAATAAAAGGCACTGTTATTTACAATGCTAATAGCTTAAACTTGTGTAAAGGCGAGACCTATTGCATTGCAAATGCTTGTTCTATTGTATCTTCGTACCTGATTTCTACATTTATCTTTCAAGCCTCAATGTTTCCATATGTTTTTTAATTATCTATCATTATCAGAATGATACATAGATTGAGATTACACTTTATGATAGATTAAGGGGCCTATTATTGTTTTGCCCTTCGTGTATTACTGTATGGGTCTATCCCCTTTGTGGACTGCTTTGCCTTAGGAATTTTTGAAAAAAGCGATACCAAAGGGGATGATGGACGGAGCGTTAGAGCAAATCAAACACTCACCCCCCAGTCAACTGATCTGGGTTTAATCCATCATCATTCTTTAGCTCACTCCACCACCCCAGTTCAGGCATGGCCATATGCAAATCAGCCTGACCCTGTGCCTCATGGGAACAGTCCAGCCCGAACTGCCAAGCCATGTCTTCCCTGGACCGGAAACCAGCATCCTGGGACCGGTTTCGGGTTCATAACCCTCATCAGCCAGGCTAATTGACAATTGCATAATTGACAAATCTCATGTCAGAAGATAAATGTAATATTATTTGATGTTACTTGAGAAGTTCAATTTTTGTAGAATATATGTTATATCTGTCTTGTGAATGTTTGTTTGCCAGATAAAACTATCTACAATTTTTCGGAGTGGTGCTTGCTTGTATTTTAGAATGAAGAAAGACATTTTGGTGGGTATAATGTCATGCCAGGAGAGAGATTAATATTTTCTCTCACTAATATTTCCAGTGTATTTTTTCCTACACTTACACGTGTTTTGATTGTGTTTTCTGCCCAGCTTGTGGTGGGATAACATGGGCAAACCCCAAGATCGTGATCCTGCTATATTTATAATGGCACAGTACCATAACTTCACAGCAGTGCTGCTGTAATTATATCACAGTACTGGCATCCCCCAGCTGAGCTCCCGTACCCTATGACTTCGAACCAAAGATGCTAATGGCTAATGTCACACATTAGACACGTCTTAATATAGCTGCTATATTATAATGGCACAGTACCTGCACTTCTCAGCGGTGCTGCTCTACCTGTATTGCAGACAGTACATGGACTTCTCAATAGTGCGGTTATACATATAATTGCACAATTCTTGCACCTCTTCTGCGCAGTTCAGCCTTACTAAGAATAGCACAGTACTGCCACTTGTCAGCAATGATGTATGTGCAAGTGTACAGAAGCATTCCTCGGTGGTGCCTCTATATATGCAATGGCACACTATGTGGCACTTCTCAGCCTCAGTGCCAGTGCTTCCCAATCACAGATGAGCTGCTATACTTACTGACACAAACACTCTACATACACTTCTCTTTAGGAAGTGGACTCCGTGAAGACACACTTGTTCTCACCACTTCAAACACTAGTTGTAAATCACTCAAACCTCGCTGCCTCATATCTCCACGCCCAAACTGCTAAGGCCAGATCACAACACCCCCAACAGATCCCTAATGGAAACACAATAGCTGTTGTCATGGCAAGGACAGAATGTGTTGCCCACCAACCTGCAGCAAAACAACAAGCAAGTGGAATGACTGAAGCACGCGAGTCACCGAATGCTTCGGGACTGAACTCCTCCTGTGAAGAGCGCTGGAGGCAGGGGTGTGATAACGGACCACTGTCACGCGCTTAATCACCTCCGTGGAGATCGCATAAGGCGATATGCTGAGAAGCAATGCATGCCTACCTCGCGCAGTGCAGACCCTGGGTTCGCGCGCTGTCTGCGGGTCTGGAAAAGTAATGGCGCCCCAGGGCCTCGTTGGAAAACTAGCCTAGGGCGGAGGACTCACAGCTGTCCAAGGAACAGTCCTAGAGCTATGGTTGTCAGGTTGGGAAGGGTAATAGCGTGAAGCACCGAAAAATGAACACAAAAAAGCTCGAGAAGCACTTTAAAGCACTAACGCTGCTCTTCTGTGGGAGGAGTGTCTTACTTGTTTGCACCCTGAGGCTCGGGATGACCAAACCTCGTGCGCATGCTTTTGATATTAAACATGCGCACAAACAAGGGGGAGCACATACAGACGGGGAGCTGCAAACGGGGGCGTGATTAAGAGGCAGCAAAGCTCACGGCCATGTTTGAATGGAATGTGAGTTAAAACGCGGAATGCCTCGGATGCTTTAACAAATTAAAAGTGAAGGAGTGCGTCACGCTTAATAATTAAAAGTGAAGGCGGCTGTGACGCTTAGAAATAAAAGTGAATGTGGGCTAAGTGAAGGCGGCCGTCGCGCTTCGATGTAGAAGTGAAGGCGGGCTCAGACTTAGTATTTTAAAGTAAAGGCTGCCCTCACGCTGAATATTTAAAAGTGAAAGCGGGCGCCGTGAGGAGTAATTAAAAATTACAAATCACAGGTGCCCAGTGCGTGTGCCTTTTAAGCATGCTGCCTGTACACAGAGCGCGCTGTAGCAGCAGCAGCTTTCACAAGAGGAACAAGCCCAATCCTCCTTAAAACAAAGCCCAAAACTAACTACCATCCTGGCAAAAAGAAGCCCAAATGACGATCAACTGTGAAAATGGCTAAAAGCTTAAAAAATATAACCACGAAGAGGGAGGCATGGCGAAAAAAGTACCCCCAATAAAACTGTGGAATTAGGAGGAGGTGGGAGGGAGGAAAAGTATATTAAAATGTAATCATCTATGGTGCCGAAACTACACACAGGCAAACAGAGCAGGACCCAAAGAAATAAAGTAGTCCCCCAGAGAACAGACAAAGAACTGTAGTGTGATGAGACAGTACTTAGTCCCTGCTGCAAGGGAGGAACGGAAGAGAGAAAGGAGGGACAAAGAGGCAGGACTGACCACTGGCAAGCAAAGATTTTTGAAAGACACTGAAACAAACAAATCAAAAGCTGGGGGATGGCTTTAACCCAACATAAGAAATTACAATAGGTCGCGAATGCTCGACCTAAAAAAGGGAAAAGTATAAAACAGAATGGAAAGGGAATAGGGATGGGACATGGGGATTTATCGCCTAACATGCTAGATATTGACACCCTTTTTTAAAAATTACACGGGAAAATTGATACTATTGAAAGGCGTGTCATGACTGAAATAAAATCAGTGCAAAAAGACATTACCCAATTAATGGAGCTGGTTGCAGACTTACGGCTACAAAACATCCCTAAAATATGCCCGAAAAATATGCCTAGTAGTAACCCTGTTAAGACATTACAACCTAACCAAAGTCCAGTAGTCGAAATCGAGATGGTTGACACTGATAAACTATCTGTAAAACATACAGAGGAAATACCTGGTATATCTGGCATACCTAGATCATGCTCCGTTGTTAAAGGGACAAATGGTAGCTTACGAAATTATTCCAAATATAAATCGGCAACTGGGGGCCACCAACAACCCAAGAAGCATCAGGATGTTTTTCTTAGTTTGCCCCCTCAGGTTGCCCCTTATGTTATTGTTTTAAAGAACGTCCCCAAATTGCCTGCCAATTATATAGAATCCTGGGGATCGTTGAAAAATTGTGTGGTACATTGGTTTTCCACCAACACTTGTTGTAGCACTAGGCTTTTATCCCAGGAAATAATGCTTAGAAGAGTGTGTTGGGTGGGTAACATGGATAAGTCTTGTGAAGGGGACTGCGTCGTCGTAAAATTTCGTCATCCCGAAATGGTGGGTTGTTTACTGGAAGAAGTATTAGCAAAACAAAGTTGGCCAAGCGATTGTCCAAATGCTACCTTTTCTGCAGTACCCCTTGGGTATTTTTATAGACCCAGATCTGAGCAATGCCACCCAAATAGTAGAGCTCAATGCAGCACCGCTAATGAAATACCATCTATGCCAAATAGGTTTGACCTCCTAAGAAGTTGTAGTGAGGTCGATTGACTGAATGGAAAAGTAGTACAAATGGACGACAGTAATATTACGAGCAGGTATTTGAGTCCCCCAATAGATACAGCCTGTGTAGAAGCACCACTATTGAACGAAGGTAATTTCTTTACCCCCCATATTAGTATTCAATCAATCAATCATGTCACTTATAAAGCGCACTACATACCCGCGAGGGTCTCAAGGCGCTGGGGGAAGAGGAGGGTGGTGCTGCTACTGATCGAAGAGCCAGGTCTTGAGGAGTCTTCTGAAGGCCAGTAGGTCTTGGGTCTGTCGGAGGTTGGTGGGGAGGGTGTTCCAGGTCTTGGCGGCGAGGTGGGAGAAGGATCTGCCGCCGGTGGTCGTATTCCGGATGCGGGGGACTGTGGCGAGGGCGAGGCTGGTCGAGCGGAGCTGGCGGGTGGGGGTGTAGAAGCTGAGTCGTCTGTTGAGGTAGGCTGGTCCGGAGTTGTGGAGTGCTTTGTGTGCGTGGGTGAGGAGCTTGAAGGTTATCCTCTTGTTGACAGGGAGCCAGTGCAGGTCTCTCAGGTGGGGTGTGATGTGGCTGCGTCGGGGGATGTCGAGGATAAGACGTGCAGATGCGTTCTGGATGCGTTGCAGCCGTCTCAGGAGCTTAGCCGTCGTTCCTGCGTAGAGGGCGTTTCCGTAGTCCAGCCTGCTGGTGACGAGGGCCTGGGTGACTGTTTTTCTTGTTTCGGTGGGGATCCACTTGAAGATCCTGCGGAGCATTCGGAGGATGTTGAAGCAGGATGAGGAAACGGCGTTGACCTGCTTAGTCATGGAGAGGGTGGGGTCGAGGATGACCCCTAGGTTGCGTACGTGGTCGGTGGGTGGCGGGGCTGTTCCCAGTGATGTTGGCCACCAGGAGTCGTCCCAGGCTGAAGGGTTGGAACCAAGGATGAGGACCTCCGTCTTGTCCGAGTTCAGCTTCAGGCGGCTGGTTCTCATCCATTCGGCGACGGCCTTCATTCCTTCGTGGAGGTGGGCTTTGGCGGTGTGAGGGTCTTTGGTGAGGGAGAGGATCAGCTGGGTGTCGTCGGCGTAGGAGATGATGTTGAGGTTGTGCTGTCGGGCGACGTGGGCGAGGGGTGCCATGTAGATGTTGAACAGCGTTGGGCTGAGGGAGGAGCCTTGGGGTATGCCGCAGATGATCTTGGTGGCCTTGGATCGGAAGGGGCGAGGCGGACGCTTTGTGTTCTGCCGGAAAGGAAGGATGTGGTCCAGTCCAGGGCCTTCTCTTGGATCCCGGCGTCGTGAAGGCGTGTTCGTAGTGTGTGGTGGCAGACCGTGTCGAAGGCGGCTGATAGGTCCAGGAGGATGAGGGCTGCTGTTTCTCCGTTGTCTAGCAGGGTCCTGATGTCATCGGTGGCGGCGATGAGGGCGGTTTCGGTGCTGTGGTTGCTGCGGAAGCCGGACTGGGAAGGGTCCAGGATGTTGTTCTCCTCGAGGTAGCTGGTCAGTTGTTTGTTGACGATTTTCTCGGTGACCTTCGCGGGAACGGGAGCAGAGAGATGGGTCGGAAGTTCTTGAGGTCCTTGGGGTCTGCCTTGGGTTTCTTGAGTAAGGCGGTGATCTCGGCGTGCTTCCAGCTTTCCGGGAAGGTTGCTGTCTCGAAGGAGATGTTGATTATTTTCCGGAGATGGGGCGCGATGGCTGTACTGGCTTTGTTGAAGATGTGGTGAGGGCACGGGTCTAGCGGTGAACCGGAGTGGATGGTGTTCATGATCTCGCTGGTGTCCTCGTCGTTGATGTTGGTCCAGGAGAGCAGGCGGTTGGTGGTTGTGGGGGCAGTGGTCTCGGTGGTTGCCGGGGCGGTCGTGGTGTTGAAGCTGTCGTGGATGTCGGCGATTTTGCGGTGGAAGAAGGTGGCCAGTGAGTCGCACAGGTCTCGCGACGGCTGGATGTCGTTGGTGTTGGAGCTGGGGTTGGAGAGTTCCTTCACGATGTTGAAGAGCTCTTTGCTGTTGTGTGCGTTGTTGTCTAGGCGGTCTTTGAGTGAGGCCCTTTTGGCGGATCTGATGAGGTGATGGTGACTGCGGGTGGCGCTCTTGTGGGCAGCGTAGCTGTCCGCTGTCCGTTCGTGGAGCCAGATCTTCTCCAGTTTTCGGCATGTTCGTTTGGAGGCCTGGAGGTCTTCGGTGAACCAGGTGGCTTTCTTGCTGGTGTGGCTGTTGGGCGGATTCTTGAGCGGGGCGAGGGTGTTGGCGCAGTCGTCGATCCACTGTCTGAGGTTGCGGGCGGCGGTGTCGGGGTCGGAGGGTTCGGGCGGGTGGGCTCAGGGCGAGGGTTGTGGTTAGCTGGTCTTCCGTGACTCTGCTCCAGCAGCGGCGAGGCATTTGTTCGGTGCGGTGGTGCGTGGTGGGCTTCCTGTAGGTGAAGTGGATGCAGTGGTGGTCAGTCCAGTGGGGTTCGGAGGTGTGGTTGAAGGAGACGTGTGGGCTTGCGGAAAAGATGGAGTCGAGCGTGTGGCCGGCGGCGTGGGTGGGTGTAGTCACGAGCTGTCTGAGTCCGAGGGTGGCGAGGTTGTCGATCAGGGTGGTGGAGTTGGTGTCCTTGTTGTTCTCGAGGTGGAAGTTCAGGTCCCCGAGGAGGATGTAGTCCGTGGAGGCGATGGCGTGTGTGCTGACGAAGTCAGCGATGGAATCGCTGAACTGTGGTCGGGGTCTGTAGATGAGGGTTCCTCTGAGGGTGGTGTTGGGATCGGTGTGGATCTGGAAGTGCATGTGTTCGGCGGTGCTGAGGGTGTCGTCGGTGTTGGTTGAGACTCTGAGGGTGTTCCTGTGGACGATGGCGATGCCTCCTCCGACTCCGTTGGTGCGGTCCCTGCGGGTGATCTTGTATCCGTCCGGGATGGCAATGGCGATGTCGGGGGCTGAAGCGGGATTCAGCCAGGTCTCCGTCAGGAATGCGACGTCTGGGGAGGTTGAGTCGAGAAGGTCCCAGAGTTCGATGGCGTGTTTGCGGGCGGAGCGGGTGTTGAGGAGGATGCATCTGAGGTAGTTGGGTTCTTTCCTGGGCGGTGGTGCGGGTGCTGGCGAAGCTGCAGTTCCGGCAGGTGAAGGGCCCTTGGGTGCGCTTCGGGGTGGCCTGGTAGCAGGCGTGATCTTTTCCGGGGTTCAGTGCGTGGAGGGTGCTGGCGTCGTATCGGCGTCTGTTGATGTGGAGGGCGCGGTGGATGCCTGGACCAGGGGGTCTGGCGCTGGGCGCGGTCACGGCACGGACGGGCGCAGACGGGCTTGCCTTAGGCCGCCATAAATGGGGAGGTGGGAGGGAGGAGCAGGGAATGGGGCAGCAAATGGGCAGTGAGGGGGCGGGCCGCAGGGGCGCAGCGGCGGGAAACAGGCACAGAAGGGAAAACGAGCTCAATCAGGGCATCAAGGGGGCACAGAAAGGAAAAAGAAACGAGCACAATCAGGGGCAGCGCCAGTAGAAGTTACGCTACCAGGCGTTTGTAGTGACCCCACGTTCTCTAGTGGGCTCATTGGCACTGATCCAGCTAGTTGCCCACTGGCTGGATCGCTACAAATTATGTAATAGAATGTCGCGGGGGTCAAAAATAAATTGAATGACACATTATGGCTTAATAGCATACATGATTGTACATTGATTTTAATTCAGGAAACATGGTCTATAGAACCCTTTTTTATTAATGGCTTTAAAACCATTTTTACTAAAGCAACCACGTCTAAGGCTGGGAGAGCCGAGTGGAGGTTTAGCAGTACTAATATCCGTGACCTCCCCACTGACCCTAAAGAAAATCTTTATTAATTCACAGTATTTCCAGTTCCTACTCTTTAGTGTTAAGGGAAAGCAAAACATCGTAGTGATTAATTTCTATAATAACATTTTTAATATGAGATATGGGATAATCGCAACACTGGAGGAAGAGCTGGATAACTTTTTGAAGAGGTTGGGGGGGTGAGTATATACTAATATGGGGTAGCGAAATCTAGGGAAAAAAGAAGGGATGACGTGATGAGTACGAAATCATGTGTTAGATCGTAGTGTAAAGGGCCATTTTCACCGGGTACCCAGCCATATCTTATTTTTATTAGAAATGTTCAACACAGGATGCCCTCCCGGACACGGCTCCACGAGAAGACACGATCTGAAAGAGACACGTTGGTGACAGATTCCTTACCTTAGAATCTCCCCAGGCGTCAGGCTGGATCCGGAAAGTTTTGCGTAGCAGTACCCTTGCGCGTCGGTAGGCGGCGTCGTACGGCTCCGCGTCCGTCGTCGGGATCGCCGGGATGACGTCGCGGGCAGTACTTAGACGCCGCCCCTGCGCGCTGACGTCAGTTCTTTCTTTTTCCGCGCCAGTAAGCGCAGATCCGGGAAGAGCAGTGCCTTAGTCATTTTTTGACTAAGTTTTTGTGATTTTTTTTTTTATCACTGTTTTTTCTCGAGTCGTTCGACTCCGACGGTGTCAGTAGGGATGCCCGGCTTCAAGCCATGCGACGCCTGTGGTCGGATGATGTCGATCACGGACCCGCATCGAGACTGTCTCTACTGCCTCGGACGCGACCACGACTCCAAGTCGTGCCCCGACTGCCGGGCCTTGCATCCGAAGGCTTTGCGAGAGCGGTCTTGAAAGCTCCTCGAGGTCCGGCAGTCGGCTCCGCGCCAATCCAAGCCCCGGTCACGTGAGAGGTCGAGGGGCCGGTCGCGGAGTCCACATCGGTCGTCGGGGTCCAAGTCTTCGCACTCCTCCGGTAAGTCGAAGCACAAGAAGTCGAAGAAGCGTCATCGCTCGACGACTTCCCCTCGCCGGTCTCGCGACTCGGCTGAGGGTCCTGTCTGCACCGTCCCTGCCCCCGCGGCTCCGGGAGTGCCTGTGGAGCCGCCGCCGCATTACCCGCCCTATCCGGGTTCGGCGGCGACTCCGGCCGAAATACAGGAATTCCTGTCGGCCATGGCCCGCCTCTTCGGGCCTCAAGGTCCCCCCGGTGCGCCTTCGGGCCCCGCGGGCCCTTCTGGGGTTCCTACGGCGCCGCCGGGGACTCCGGTCCCGGCGACGCCAGCCTCGGTCCTGGCCCCGGCCTCGACCCCGGTGTTGCCGCAACCCCCATCGACGCCGGTTGACCTGACACCACCTCCACCGGCGCCGATGTCACCGGTGCCGCTCCCTGTTTTGGAGGACGAAGAGGACTGGGAGGGGTCTGAGGACCCTCTCACTGCCCAATGTGAGTTCGATCAGGACTGGGCTGAGGAACTTGGGGATGCCAGTGGCCTGGACACCTCCCCTGACTCTGGCATGCGGTCTCCTCCTTCCGTGGCAACGGAGGAGGGAGCAAACTTTGCAACTGTGTTGCGTGGGGCAGCTGAGGCTTTACACCTCCAGTTACCTACAGTGGCTGTCAGGACTAACATCCTGACGGAAGTGCTTCAGCCGGCGGCTACCTCCTCGGAGCCACTGCTGCCTTTCAACGAGGCACTTTCTGACGTTCTTTTGGGCACCTGGTCCCCCACCCATGAGAGCTTGGTTGTCCAAGCCTCTGCTTCCCAGAGCGCCTTCCCTACCGCTCCCCCGGATAGGGAATCCAAAAAACTGGATCAGTTTGGGAAGAAGGTTTTTTTCTTCCTCCAGTGCTGGCTTGCGGTCTGTCAATACCACTTGCCTCTTGGGCCGATATTCCCACTCTTTGTGGGATTCGGTGGCGCAGGTTCTGCCCCAGTGTCCTGAGGAGGCCCAGGCACTGCTTTCCCGCGCCATTGCGGAAGGAAGGGATGCGGCAAAGTATACAATCAGATGTGGCCTAGATACCGCCGACTCGCTAGGCAGATCGCTTGCAACGACAGTGGCGCTGCGTCGTCACGCCTGGCTGAGAACCACTGGTTTCTTGGGTGATGTCCAAAACACTCTTATGGACATGCCCTTTGATGGTGTTGGCCTTTTCGGCAATAAGGCAGACCATGCGTTGGAGCGTTTTAAGGACTCACGGGCTACAGCCAAGTCCCTGGGCCTTTCTGCTGTGCGCCCTCCGCAACAATCTGCTTTTCGCCCCTTTCATGGCCACGGAAGGGGCGCCCAGTCACGTCCACTGCCCAGCCACCGGCCTGCGCAGCAGGCGTCTACACGTGGCCGAGGACGTGGCTCCCGCCGAGGCGGGTCGGGTAACCAGCGTGCGGGTCAGGCCACCACCTCCGCCCCGTCCGCGGCCTCCAAGCCCTCCTAGTCCTTCCTTTCAGGTGCACAGCACGCCAGTAGGGGGCAGGGTCCGCCATCACCTTCACCACTGGCGTGCCATCACCTCGGACAAGTGGGTCTTGGACATTGTCCGAAGGGGCTACTCCCTCCCCTTCGTGACCACCCCCCCAGCCATGCCACCTCAATACCACCGCATGTCAGGGGATCACTTGGTGCTTCTTCAGAAGGAAGTTGCGGCCCTCTTGGCCAAGGGGGCCATCGAACGCGTTTCGACCCCAGAAGTAGGGCGTGGTTGTTACTCCCACTACTTTCTGGTGCCCAAAAAGGACAAGGAGGACATGCGTCCTATCTTGGACCTCCGGAATGTCAATCGCTTCCTCCGGAAGGAGAAGTTCAAGATGCTCACCCTAGCTCAGGTCTTGCCTGCTCTCGACCCTGGAGACTGGATGGTAGCGTTGGACTTGCAGGACGCATATTTCCACATCCCCGTACTACCGGCGTTACCTGCGGTTCACGGTAGGCCACGAGCACTTTCAGTTCTCCGTGCTCCCCTTTGGCCTTACCAGCGCCCCTCGGGTGTTCACGAAAGTGATGGCGGTGGTCGCAGCTCATCTGCGCCGGGCAGGGGTTCCAGTCTTCCCCTACCTCGACGACTGGCTGCTGAAGGCGGGCTCGTCCCAGGCAGTCGTCTCCCACCTCCAGACTACGGCCGAACTCCTGCACTCGCTGGGGTTCTCCATCAACGTGCCGAAGTCGCACCTGATTCCTTCTCCACAGCTCCTTTTCATCGGAGCAGTTCTGGACACGACGCAGTTTCGGGTCTATCCTCCCGAGCGGCGAGTCCGGGATATTCAGGCTATGATTCCGATCTTTCGGCCTTTATCCTGGGTTTCGGTACGGATGACCCTGAGGCTACTGGGCCTCATGGCCTCCTGCATCCTGCTGGTCGATCATGCCAGATGGCATATGCGGGCTCTGCAGTGGGACCTGAAGTTCCAGTGGGCGCAGCATCAGGGCAACCTGTCCGATCACGTCCAGATCTCGGAGGGAACTGCAAGACAGTTGCAGTGGTGGCTCTCGAACCGGCAATGGGTCATGGGCAGATCCCTCTCCCTTCCCCAGCCAGAGCACACAGTTGTGGTGGACGCGTCCCTTCTGGGATGGGGCGGTCACATGGGAGAGGTGGAGATCAGAGGCCTCTGGTCTCCGGCGGAGTCCCGGCTCCATATCAACCTTCTGGAGCTCCGGGCGATCCGACTTGCACTCAAGGCATTCCTTCCCTCTGTCAAAGGGAAGGTAGTGCAGGTGTTCACCGACAACACCACCGCCATGTGGTACTGCAACAAACAGGGCGGTGTGGGGTCGTGGACCCTGTGTCAGGAGGCTCTGCGCCTCTGGACATGGCTGGAACATCAGGGCATATTCCTGATGGTTCAACACCTGGCAGGTTCCCTGAACGCCAGGGCGGACGAACTCAGCCGCAGGTGCATGATGGATCACGAATGGCGTCTTCACTCGGAAGTGGCGCAAGGACTCTTTCTGCAGTGGGGAGAGCCTTGGTTAGATCTATTCGCCACCGAAGAGAGCGCGCAATGTCATCAGTTCTGCATGTTGGAATTTCCAAGGCGGCACTCGCTCGCGACGCTTTTCGTCGCGAGTGGAGTTGCGGTCTGTTGTACGCCTTTCCGCCTATACCACTTCTACCCAGAGTGTTGAAGAAGATTCGGCGCGACCTGGCCCAAGTCATTCTTGTGGCTCCGGACTGGGCTCGAAGAGTTTGGTATCCCGAGCTACTCAGTAGGAGTGTCGATCCCCCGATCCGTCTGCCTCTTCGGGAGGATCTTCTGTCGCAGCAGCAGGGGACAGTCCTCCACCCGAACCTGTCCAGCCTCCACCTGCTTGTGTGGAGATTCAGCGGCGGCAGTTGATTCCTTTCGACTTGCCTCCCGAAGTTTGTGATGTGATTCTGGCAGCCAGGCGTCCCTCCACTAAGGTGGTATACGCCTGCAGGTGGAACAAATTTGTGGCATGGTGCACAGCAAAGGCTGTGAATCCCTTTCTGCCCCTCTTTCTGAGGTTCTTCTGTTCCTTCTTTCTCTGGCCCAGCAGGGTTCTGCCCTGGGTACCATCAAGGGCTATCTTTGTGCAATCTCGGCCTTCCTCAGGCTTCCTGACCAGCCCTCCTTTTTCAAGTCCCCTGTTAACAGATTCCTAAAAGGCATTACACACCTCTTCCCTCCTGTTCCGTTTGTGATGCCTCAGTGGGACTTGAACCTGGTTCTTACCTTTCTCATGTGCGCTCCCTTTGAGCCTCTGCATAACTGTCCTCTTCGTCTTCTGACTCTGAAGACAGCCTTTCTGGTGGCTATCGCCTCCGCTCGGCGGGTGAGTGAGCTCCAGGCTCTTTCTTGCAAGCCTCCCTTTCTGTCTAAACATCCAGACAAGGTTGTTCTCAGGACGCGTCCGTCCTTCTTGCCAAAGGTGGTTACTGCTTTCCACATTGGGCAGACCATCACTTTGCCCACCTTCTTTCCGCCTCCGCATCCTTCTAGAGAGGAAGAGAGGCTCCACCGGCTGGACCCAAAACGTGCGATTTCCTTTTATCTAAATCGCACACAACAGTTCCGGGTGGACGACCAGCTCTTTGTTGGCTACGTGGGCGCCAAAAAAGGTCGGGCGGTACACAAGCGGACCATCTCCCGCTGGGTCGTCTTGTGTATCAAGGCCTGTTATTCTTTGGCTAAAAAGGAGCCCCCTGCTGGATTGCGTGCCCATTCCACCAGGGCGACAGCCGCCACCACGGCTTTGCAGGATATTTGTCAGGCAGCTACGTGGGCCTCGTTGCACACGTTTACCAAGCATTACTGCCTTGACAGCCAAGTCCGGAGAGACGGCTTCTTTGGCCATTCTGTTCTCCGAGACTTCCTTGTCTGATCTTTGTTCGCAGACCCACCACCGGGGTTGGTATTGCTGGGGTATCTATTCTAAGGGAAGGAATCTGTCACTAACGTGTCTCTTTCAGATGCACAAGTTACTAACTTGTGTAACGATATATCTGTAAGAGACAGTAGTTAGTGACAGATTCCTACCGCCCACCCATCCTCCCCGTTCTGCGAACTGATTTCTAGGGTTAAGGACATCCCTTTCAGGGCCCTAGTATTTTTTCAGACACCAATGTCAGCTTCTTGCATGGCTCTGCGTTCCTGGCGCGGAAAGTCGTGTACAGAACTGACGTCAGCGCGCAGGGGCGGCGTCTAAGTACTGCCCGCGACGTCATCCCGGCGATGCCGACGACGGACGCGGAGCCGCACGATGCCGCCTACCGACGCGCAAGGGTACTGCTACGCAAAACTTTCCGGATCCAGCCTGACACCTGGGGATATTCTAAGGTAAGGAATCTGTCACTAACTACTGTCTCTTACAGATATATCGTTACACAAGTTAGTAACTTGTGCGTTAATACCGTTTGAAGTACACTGCATTACTTATACTTATAGGACATCGCTCCATCATGAGACTCACCCATGCGCCCTAGGACTCGTTTTTATTTTCCTTGACCCAACTTCTGAGGATATAGTTAATTCCTCTACCTATTTGCCCTAAAGAAGCCCATGTTTGGGCGAAACGCGTTGGCTGGTTTTGACTTTGACTGGCTGGTAAAAAGCTCCTCTCCGGAGCAAGCAAAGGAATACACTATCACATCTGCATTTAGAAACTTTGATCTCTGGGTCTCCACATAAACATTGGGAAGTCATTCCAGATTCCAACTCGGAGGCTGCACTACTTAGGTGCGACCCTGGACACAAAAGTCGCAAAAGTGTATCCTTAAGAGGAGAGACTGTCATCAATCGCTCAGAAGTGTGCAAAACTCCTGCACACTCCACACCCATCAGCCAGACTCTAGGGTCAATGGCTTCATGTATTTTTCTTGTTCCCAATGCCAGACTGCACATGAGACTGTTACAGCAAAATCTGGAAGATCAATGGAACCAATTCACGGATCATTGGGACAACAAGCTCACTATCACAGGCTGCAAAAGCATCCCTACCATGGTGGTCTCATCGACAAAATGTACTGATTGGTGTTACTTTCTACCAGAGCACTCCAACTCCGATGCTCATAACGAATGTCTCTCTCCAGGGACCCTACATAAGTAGGGCCTTTGGTCGACCAAAGAGCATAAATATCGTATCAACATGCTGGAGCTGTGGGCGGTCCACCTAGCCCTCAAGTCTTTTTTTACCCATCCATTCAAATCAGCTTGCTCCTAGTACAAATGGACAACACAACCACAATGCACTATTTGAACAAACAAGGGGGAACTTGCTCCCGCCCTCTATTCCTGGAAGTGCAAGCAATATGGCACAGGCTCCTAGCGAGGGTCTTAACAATCTCAGCGATACACCTGCCAGGAGTCCAGAACACGCAAGCGGACTCTCTAAGCCACCACTTCGCAAAACCCCACTACTGGATTCTGCACAACAACATTGTAAGACGTTTTCAGAGAATGGGGGTATCCTGTTTGTGGACGAAAACAACAAAAATGCCCAGACTTCTCATTCAGGTTCAAAGGAGTCTACCCTTTTATTAAACTGATCCGGAACATTTTTGTGTTTCCTCCCATTACCCTGATTCCAACGATAATCAACAAACTGCTCCCAGACCAGGCTGATCCTAATAGCTCCAGAATGGCCTCTCCAGGGTGGTACCCGGATCTCCTCCACCTGTCCGAAAGACCACACATGAGGGTCCATGCAGACCTGTCCTCCTCTACAAGCTAGGCGGGAAGATCTTCCACCATAGCCTTCCTTCGTTGAGCTTGACTGCATGTCTCCTGAATTCCTGCAATATGGAGTCTTAAGCCATTCGCAGGAGTGCATGGGCATTCTTCGATAATCCAAACGGCCTTCCGATAGATGCTCCTATGCGTCCAAGTGGAAGATGTTTTACATGTGGTGTATGCAGAATGAATTTCATCCTATTGTGGGCAAAAAGACATTTTATTATCTTATCTTCTACCTTTAGCGAAATCTGGCCAGCAATTCTCCTCTATTTCGGTACATCTCGCAGCCATTCCTGCTTACCGAAAGTCTCCTTCACAGAGATCATTCTTCCAAATTCCTGTGGTGAAGGATTTCTTAGAGGGATTGAAGAAGGTGTTCCCACCTATACATTCTCCCTCTCCTTCTTGGCATACGAATGTGGTTCTTTTAAAACTCATGGCCCCCCGTTTGAGCCAATACATAAGACATCCTTACAATATCTTACCTGGAAAGCTGCTTTTCTGTGAGCTATCACATGGACTCGGTCAGTGAGATTTAGTCTCTCTGCCAAAGAGCCTTACACAATAACCTTACCCGATAGCCTTACACAAAAACAGGGTGGTGGTGAGAACTCATCCCATTTTTCTCCCCAAGGTAGTGTCTGATTTCCACATCAACCAGACGATTTTTCTCCCTACGTTCTTTCCGAATCCTTCCACACCAGCGGAAAGAGCTTTACACTCTTTAGACCATAAGAGGGCGTTGAAATTTTATTTAGATAAAGACAAAACCATCAGACAATCTGACCTGCCTACCTGCATCATTTTGATGGATCGTTTCTTGTATCCTGTTCACCAACCAGCTGGCCATCAAACCATTACCTGCCAGACCTAAAGCCCATTCTGCAAGTGGTAAGGTAGCAACTGTAGCTGTACTTTCAAAAGGCATTACTGTCTAGACTCAGACACTAAGACAGACACCCACGTAGGGCAGAACTCCTTAAGGAATCTGTTTCAATGATGACTACAACTGCTTTATCGATTAGTCCGCAGAGAGGTGTGCTGGGCTTGCTACTCTATTCAATGCTTATGACTATTGATGAGGATTCTCTGGAATAGAAGGATAATTACTTACCTGTAATCCTAGTTCTCTTCCAGGGGAATCCTCCTCAAAGTCATAAGCAACTGTACGTTATGAAGATGGCCGCCTAGCAGGAGCTCTCAACAGAAGCACCGGGGTAAGGAATCACAAAGTTGTGAAATTTCCTGTATATGCCCCCCAGCCATCCGTACACTCGACACGCATCGATAGATGAATATCTCCACAACGGATCGACGATAACAACAATCGGTGAACAGCGGGTAATATCCTTACCTGATATCTGCAGCCGATTGACCCGGGAGGGGTTCGGAGCTGAGACCGGTCTAAGTGGATGCCGAGCGCCGGAACGTCCAGTGGATGAGTGTTCGGGCTTGGTCAGCTGGCAGATCCGTGTCTGGAACGTGCGGCCGATTTCCCCTCTGCTGCTGGGCTCACGACTGAACTCGGGTGGGAATCGGAGGTGAGCCGGGCTGGTGTGAGTGCCGAGCTGTGACCCCGCTCCCTCTGGTGAGTACCCCTACATCACAGGGCATCGCTGGTGGGGTTGCGGAGCCCTTGCGCGGTTGCCACGGGGTGAGTCCCCTGTCCTCACGGGACCTCGCTAGTGCTGATGGTAAGCTCCGGCGCTGCGGCCGCCGGATGAGGCCCCCTCCCTCGTCGGCCTCCGCCCCATGCTCCTGAGCCGGTGGCGGTCTGCCCCAGTCAGGCGGTCTGGAACGCCACGAATCAGGACTTCACTCCGGGCTATTTACATATCCAGCTGGCGCATTCGGTTGTCCCGGGTGTACCGGAGATTGAAGGTGAGCTGAGACGCTGCCTCGAGGGTGGGACTGATGGCGCCACCCTCTTGAGTGACTCCTTGCCGGGTTTGGTTGCCTTGAGTCACGGCTCGAAATACATGAGGCTTGGTGCGGCGGAAAGGAGAGGCTCTTGACAGTCCCTGATGATGCCTGAAGGGGGAAACACGATGATGTCTGAAGGGGGAAACACACTCTGGGTCCTCTGAGACGCTTGGGTCCTCGGCTTTACCCCCCCTCCGCTGCTGCCTCCTCTGCCCAGCAGTCTGAGCCCTGACAACTTTGGCCTCCTGATGAGACTAGCACTCTCTGAGATGCAGCTAGAAACAGTAAAGTGACGGCGGTCATGCTAACCTTGTCTTGTTTTTGGGACCCTGTCCGGATGGTGGTCCTCATTCTTGGGGCCCATTTTGTTTGTTTGTTTTAGTTATTTGGCTCGCCATTTTGTCCCCTCAGGCCCAGAGAAGACGCCCCTTACCTTGGACCTGAGGCTTTGGCAGTAGGGAAATAGAAAAGGTCTTCCTCCTCTGCACTCCTAGGGCGGCCATCTTGGAATGGAGCCCTTTTATTCTAAAGACTATACTAATTTGACTGGTTCCCTTGTCAATTATCTCCGAAACCGAAATAGTTCCAACTGACACTGATTCCCACCCAATCTATTTTGCAAGCTTGATCCTAGGCTTTCAATAGCAGCTTGTCTTGAGCGTGTGACTGCGACTCTCTCCTAAGCATCTCGATTTTTCTCCCCCATTTTGGGAGTTGGACCTACTACAGGAATAAACTATTTTAAAGGCAGCCAACCTACTATCCTACACCACATTAATCCGAGGTGTTTTTACACCTTCTTGCTTGTCTAATATTTCACAGTGATGTTTACCCCCTATTATGTCTTTTTAGGTCTGAGCGCCTATCTTGTAATTTAGCCTGAATGAGCTGCAGGATATTATTAATCCTATGCTCTTTTTTGCACCCTTACGGATTTACCGTATGTCGTTTCTCTATGCATTGAACATTCCCTGTAATCTAGCCTAAGCTGCCGTAGGACATTATTAGTCTTATGTGTATTGTAATTGTAATTTAACGTGAACTGCTGCATGCTACTTTTTAATATTATGTTCTATATGCATTCTTACTGATCTACCTGTTTTGATTCTTTATTGCACTGAATGTTTCATGTAATGCATACGGAACAGCTGCGGGATATTATTAACCATATGTTTGAAGATTTATGGTAATTCAATGTTATGCCTTTATGCTTCCTAACGGCTCTGCCTCATTCCGATTCTTTAAGGCACCGAATGTATCTTTACATGCGGCTCGACAATCCAGTACAATACACTTCCGGTAGCTTGACAACGCACGCAACTTCACAGAACACTCACCGCTCTGTGCTCCACTGAATTGTTAATGCCTGTAGTCTTTTCTAATCTTTCTTTTGCCTCCTTTTCTTTTCTCTTCTCACTCTGTCTTTTTAATTCAGGTTTTTCGCCCCGTATGGTTCTTCTTAATCTGCCTTTCCTGATCCACCCCCACCTCCCCCCTTTACTTTCCCTTGGAACGCCCCCCACCGCTCACCCTCATAACTTGGCCCTCCCCGGGGCTCACTCGAGTCCCTGGCTTTCTCCCCTGTTTCCCCTTAGTTCACTCCCCCTCCTCTCCTCGCCCCATTCCTTTTTCCCTCCCTCACTATTCCTCCCTCCCCCCATGACCTCTCTAGAGGATTAACATGCCTCCCCGCAACCACCCCCTCGTGACACCGGATTCACCCATTACTAGACATGGCCCCAATTCATGGACCATCCTTCACCCCCCTAACCTCTCTAAAAATGCGAAGAAGAATTTTAAGCACAAATTATTAATACGTCACCAAGAAACCTTATTCGTCGATAACTACCTCAGTCTCACCTCCACGATAAAAACCAACTACATCTTCTACTCCAAACGACCCTCCAAATGGAAAAGTATCTTCCTCAACCACCTCCCCATCTTGAAATCTTGCAAAATCCCATATGGTCTGAAACTGTCTACCTCCCCTTCCCCTGCTTTTCAAGGCGAAATTGACATCTCTATTTTCAAATCTGGTAACATCCTCATTCAAGCCTCAGAAAAACACCTCACCATCTTTGAACACCACTACAGCACCTTATCTTCTATCGAAATCACCTCCAGCCTCCCAATCACATGTAGACCTCCTCCCTCTCTCTCTCCTACTTCCATACCTCCTCTCACTGACACTTCAACTGCCTTAGATGTCTCCGAAGGCCAGACTCACTATTTCCCTTCCACATCAATTACCGTCCCTCCTTCCGAGTCCCCTTCAGCCCCCCCCTGCCACTCAAACTTTCCCTCCTCCTCTTGAGTTGTTACCCCCTTACTCTAATTCCCCCCTTTCATCTTCTCCTTCCTCCCGACTCCCTAAAGTCGATCTCCCCTCGGCCCAAACTTCTGACTCCAATTCCTCCCTCCCTTAACTACCCTTCCCCCCTTGACCAGGACGTCGGCCCTACTCCCTCTCCGCACACACAATTACCTCCCCTTGACTCTCAACGGGCTCCAGTGAATCTCCTTTCTCTCCTCCCTCCTCCCTTCGTCCATCTACCGGAACACCCCTCTCCACCCCCTCCTGGGCTCCCTCCCCGCCCTCACCCCAGACCTTCCGCCATGACTATCTCAGAACTCTCTCCTCTCCCCACCGACCCCCCTGCCCCCGTCCCTATCTCTCTTATAACACAGACACTTTTTAACATAGAACTCCATCTCGCTAACCTGTCGTTTGAACTCACTTCACTCAGGAAAGACGTCCATTCCCTCTCCGCTCTTAACCGCCCCAACCATTCTACTTCCCGGGGCACTGTCCAAACCAACACCTCATTCAACCAACAACGGAAATCTACCCCCCTCGGTAACGATACAGATAGTACCTTCCGTGCCCCAAGCCATCCTCCCTCTCCTGATCTCGGTGTCCTCGGTCACTCTTTCCCCCATAACCCTCTGATTACGGTCCCTACTGTTCCCCACACTTCCATCCCTGTGATCCTTGGAACTAACAGAATGCCAACCTCCCCAGCTTCTCCCAGGCTGCCTCCGCAACTTACCACTATCCATTCTATCCCCCCGCCCAAAACCAAACCTAAACCCCTTTCCTGCATGCTGGTAAACTGCCGCTCTGCTGCCTGTCATGCGATTGAAATATCGGAAACTATGCTTAGTGAAACCATTGACATCGCCTTTCTAACTGAAACTTGGCTCAATGATCACTCTTCTTCCATTCTTGACCTGCTCTCTCCCCCTGGCTACTCCATCCTCAGAAAAGATAGACCTGGCAGAATTGGAGGTGGTCTTGCCATAATCTATAAAAACGAACTCCAACTCTCACTAGTGCAGAGCCCCGATCATTCTACTTTTGAATACCTCGGAGCGGAACTTCGAGTGCATGGCTCTCCGCCAATTCGCCTTCACAATATCTACCACCCCCCTAGTGACTCACTTCCCTTTGTAGAAGAACTATCCGATCTTCTTTCTCAATCCTCGCTTTCCAATTCTAAAAACCTCTTCCTTGGGGACTTTAATCTCCATTGGAACAAAAAAGATGATCCTATGGTTAACCTCCTTACGGATCTACTTGCATTAATAACCTGGAACAACTCTGCCATTCGCCTACTCACACAAAAGGAGCCACTCTGGACGCTATCATTACAAGTACAGATTTGGCCTCCCTTTCCTCCATTGTACCCATTGACTGGTCTGACCATCACCTCATCCTTTTCACGATCTCTAACACGATGCTACCCCCTCCCCCCAAAATCATCAAACAGAAGAAATTGACTAGAAATTTCCATCTTATTCCCCCGGGCGAACTTGAGACTAAAGTCAAAGCACAACTTCGTCTTCCTCCTCTGTCCCAAAATGCTAATGACCTCACTGAGCACTTCAATAAATCCATCACGATTGTCCTTGACCAAATTGCTCCAGCCAAACTTAAACCTCAGAAAAACACCTCCTCCAAATCCTGGTTTAATACTGATCTCAACAATGAGAGGCGCGCCCTTAGGTCGACTGAACGCATTTGGAGACAAAACCCTTCCCCCCCAAATCTCGCCCTCCTCAGATCCGCCAGGTTCAATTACAAAAAGCACATCCTTAATACTAAGGCTACCTTCTTCAGCTCACAACTGGACCGGGCCAAAAATAGACCCAGGGAACTATTCAGCATTATTAAAAACCAAACCACCTCCGCCCCCCCCCCCCCCAAGGTGACGGCCACTATCATGAGATGTGAGGAAATTGCTAGCTACTTCTCTGAAAAAATCTCAAATTGATCACTCCTTCGTCTTAACTCCCCTTCCACATTGCACACTACCCCCCCAAGATTTTTCCGCAAATCCTCCGGCCCTCTTAACTCTTCCTCATGACCCTTCATCTCCACCTCTAGGCGTTTCTCTTCCTGAATCCGACCCTTCCAAACTTGAGATAAAAAACAATGCTTCCTGGCATCACTTCCATCCAGTTACCGAGCTCGAAGTCCTCAACGTCATGGCCAGACTTAAACCATCCTCTCACACCAGAGACTCTCTCCCTTCCAACCTAGTCCAAGATTTAAAACACATCATTGCCCCTTTTTGGACCTCTATCATCAACTCCTCCTTTGCCACGGGGTGTGTCCCTGTTTCCCTCCAACTTGGACAAATCACTCCCATCCTCAAAAATCCTGCTGCCGACCCTAATGACCTAAATAATCTTCGGCCTATCTCTAACCTACCCCTTCTCTCTAAAGCCCTTGAAAAATGTGCCTTGCGCCAATTAGACTCACACATCCACACATTCAATCTATTGGACTCGTTGCAATCAGGTTTCAGAAAAGGCTGTAGTACGGAAACGGCCATGCTCAATATAATTGATGACATCCATCACTCCCTTGACAAGGGCGAATCCTCCCTTCTCATTCTCCTTGATCTCTCGTCTGCTTTCGATACCGTCAACCACTCTACTTTACTTAACACTCTTAAAGATCGTTTTGGCCTCAACGGTTCAGTTCTCAAATGGTTCTCCTCCTTTCTCCAACACAGAACCCAGCAAATTAAAATTCACGACTGCCTTTCTAAACCAGTGCCTGTCTCGCTGGGTGTCCCCCAGGGCTCTATTCTCTCTCCCTCTCTTTTCAAACTCTTTATGGAACCCCTCACCCTTATTCTTAAGCATGCAGGAATCAAGTATCACCTCTATGCCGACGACACCCAACTTTATCATAAGATTCAATTCCGCTCTGACGTGCTACACCTCAATGACGCCTTGACTAAGATCCAAGCCTGGTTCCACTACAACCACCTCAAACTCAACCCAAATAAAATTGAAATCATTCTTTTCTCCCCTAAAAATAGCTTGCTCTCCATCCAATCCTGGATCTCGGACCTTACAGCTCTCAACTGCTCTCTCACCTTATCAAATTCAGTTAAATCCCTCGGAATTAACATTGACCAGAACCTTTCTCTTATCTCCCACATAAAAACTCGGCCAAAAGCGCTCTCTTCACTCTCTATCACCTCAAGAAACTAAAACCCTTCATTCCTGCTGATGACTTTAGATCAGCTGTCCAATCGCTGGTCCTGTCTAAAATCGACTATGGCAACGCCATTCTCTCTGGTACACCTAAAGTCCACTTAGCCCCAATCAAATCTGTTCTTAACCTCGCTGCTAGGCTCATTACCGACCTCAATCGGTTCGATCACATCTCCCCTACCCTTAAAGCCCTCAATTGGCTTCCCATCGAAGGCAGATCTTCCTATAAGACCGCCTGCATTACGCACAAAGCCCTGCATCAACACTCCCCGCCGTACCTCGCAGAAAAACTCCTCAAAGCGGGCTGCTCTCGAACTCTGAGGAGCTCCAAACTCACTCGTTCTTGTCCCTCCTCTGTTAAACAAGAAATCCACTCAATCACGCTCCTTCTCCGGAAATGCGCCTACCATCTATGCTCTCCCTAAAGAACTTCGTTGCAACCCCTCCTACTTCAGCTTCAAAAAAGACCTCAAATTACACCTGCTCGGCAAATTTTGGGGTCCTTAACCCCTCCTCGGGCTCATATCACAACCCGGTTTCCTACTTGATAGGAGCCTCCCTTCAGTGCTCCCGACGCCCTCTCTCCACCCCCTTTTCTTCACTTTCTTTTCTCCTCCCGCTTTCTCACTATTCCCCTTTTTAGGCGGATACACTTGATGTTTCCTTACCCCCCCCCCCCCCCCCTCACAGCCTCTCGCCATTCTTACATCCTGCCCACCTACTCGCTTCCCCCCCTTCTCCACGACAATCCTCTCTTCTCTTCTCTTGTCTTGCTGTTGAATACCGCAATTTGTTATTACCAGATCGTATTAATTGAGCTGTTACCTATTGTTTTAATTTGATTTGTATGCTACCTCATTGTATTTTCGCTATTTTATATCTACCCATGTGACCCTTGTAAAGCGCTCTGATACCCTTGGGTCCAGCCAGCGCTATATAAAACCTTTAAAATAAATAAAAATAAAGCAACCCGCCTGCCTCCCCAGACAAATTTTATACGCAGCAGTTTACACATATCTGTGTTCTGTTCTTCATGTCACTGTAAAATAGTCATCCTTGAGGCATGATGATGATGAGACGGTCACCCTTGATTCATGATGATGATGAGACTGTCACCCTTGAGGCATGATGGGATGCAGGAGGTCCTGGAGGTCTTAAAGGCACAGTGCCAGTTTTCACTTGTTATGCTTTAAATGCAGCCTATTGGCTAGCTATTCCTTTGTATTCCCTTGCCGTTTTCTCTTCAATAAAGGCTGTGTTGCATTTTCTGCTCTGTTTTCAGAATTGCTGGAGTCTAAGAGGTTTAACTCCATGTAAATTGAGCATTTTTAGCCCTTAGTATAGGCTGCATATATATATATATATATATATATATATATATATATATATATATATATATATGTAAATATATGTTTATGTTTGGGGGATTTATTAAGCGCTCGTTCACCGAAAGGTCTCTTGGCGCTATCGGAGTTAGGAGAAACCGCCTTGAAGTATGCACTAACAGTAGGCTTGGGTGAACAGCCAAGTTTTCAGTTTTTTTCTGAAACTGATGTACTCAGACGTTAGTCTGATATCAATTGGTAGGGAATTCCAGCGTTTTGGGCAGAGTACAGAGAAACGAGAACCACCCATTCTCTTATGCTTAAATCTAGGGATAGTCAGCATATTCATAGAGGCTGATCTGAGATTCCGTTTGGGAAGGTACCGTGAAATCTTTGTGGAGATTAATTTGGGGCCCGTCTCGTGGAGTGCGTTGAAAATCATGCAGCCTGTCTTAAACATGGACCGCTGGGTCACAGGAAGCCAGTGAAGGTGCTTCATTAGTGGTTTGGTATGACAGTGTCTCGGTTGCTGAAAAACTAACGTAGCCGCCTGATATGTCTATTCTAGTACTATGTACATATTTTATGCTATACACATATATATAGAAGATATTTAAATATGTTGTATGGGGTCCATACTCATAGGCGGGATTATTCAATGCTTATGACTTTGATGAGAATTTCCCTGGAAGAGAACTAGGATTACAGGTAAGTAATTTATCCTTTTCCGGACAGAAGGGAAATACTTTAGTCAGACCCAGCGTTGCTGCATTTTAGGGGATTCACCCCAACATCATTGCTACCTCTGATTTTCATGTCAGGGCTGCCATCTCAACTATCATGGACCCGGGCGAAAAAAGTCCACAAATGTTCCAAGAAACTAAGGGAAAAAATTCCCAGCGAATGATGGACAGTATTCTTCATTCCCCCCCCCCCCACCAAATTTGGGATTGGCTGCCAAAGTGGTGTCAAACTTAAAATCTTGCCTTCCAGTGCTTAAATTATTCAGTGAGGGCCTGAAAGAGTTTTACTTTCACAAACCTCAGGGTGCTCAAATATTCAGGCGCTGAGAGTATAGCAGCTACAGCTGCAGTGTAGTAAGAAGATATTACAAGTCACAAATAGATTTGTGATTTGCAGTGTCTACCTGTATTTTCCATTTTTGAGATATATACCATCTTCACTGCTCAAAATTGTACAATTCTATACAACATATCAAAAGGGCGTGGGAAAGTGGTGTCCCCCGCCTCCTTGGGGCCCAATAAAATGTATATCAATGGCTTGCGACCGTTACTGTGGTCACTAATCACAGATTGGGACATTATCCATTTGCAAAGTGTAACTGTGCTTAAAAGAGATCTTCAACTTTGAGACTATTGTCTGCTTTCGCTCCTGTTATGTACCTTCACATTACAGTATTCTTTTTTCTTATTTTTGGTCCCATGTCCCTTTATTGCATAGGAGCTGCAATGTCAGTATTTTGGGAATGCTAGGACAGTGGTCTGCCTCCACTATGGTATCCCCAGTCGTTTCGAATGATTTGCATTGTCAATATTGCCACAGTAATATGTACGAGGCAGGTTATGTGATAAGTTGGTGCCATTCAATGAAGTTGGACTATTGGAGCAACAAGAAGTTTCACTGGGCGGATGTAAGCAGTTTACCATGAAACTATACAGCATGAAGAATCAGCATTTATGGTTTAGTTACTTCGGAAGCTGTGACTTTGTATTGCTCATAGAGCCAATTGGGACGCCTACTGGGGTGCAACCTCTAATTGGGGTTGTAACATTATACACGCTCCCGAGAAACTAGGTAAAATCTTGATCTATAACAAGAAGCCCACCAGCAAGAATTTATCAAGTAACTCGAGATAATTAATTTCCATCTGTTTAACTTGAACTCGATGACCGCATGACCAGAGGGAATAGTTATCTAGGGAAATCGATGTGGGTCATGACGTAGTAGAAAAACAGCTTTGTTTGCACAGATTACACAACAATCACAATAGTCAGTTATCTGAGATGGTGCGGTGGGTTGATCAGACGTCAAAGTATCCATTGTGGGTTTATGAATCACCTTGCAGGCTGCATGGCTGGCAGAACGTTGACAACAATGTACTTCGCTGACACCAGGGAGACGTTAACTGTAAGTATATTGGTAGCAGCCTGCCTGAGCGTAATTTCCTCCAGCTAGCCAGCAAATAACTCAATTGCCATGGAACACAGGAATAAAGAACACCGTAAAGTCATAGAATTCTACATCATGCCTTGAAGGCATATCAGAAATTGACCAAGCCCTGAAAATAATACAACTGGGGGGGAGTAAAGGGTGGTGTGACCTGCATGAATCCCACTGTTTTCTTACCCAGAATACCCTGCAATGGTCAATCTTCACAGATATTCCTCAAATTTCTCTGAAGAAAGGTTTCAGAATCTGCGGGGATCCACTAGTGTGGGATGTTTTAGAGTCGGGATGGGGTCAGACCAATATCTGGATGGTCCACCCCCTCTCTTCCCCCCCACACCCCCTTTTGAGCCTCATTACCCCACTACCCCGCTAAATTAAGGGAGGGGGGGGGGTAAGGAAAATGTTTGGAATTGAGGGGTGGGCGCCCAGCCTAACGCCAGGATCCTAATAAATATAAAAATTCCTGGTGTCTAGTGTTCTTATTACCCCCTCCTCTCATTTAAATTTTTTAAATATGCAGGCTGGTGGACTTTCCGCTACAGGGCATGATAGATTGGGATAAAAATGCCCATGGGTGCAGTAAGACCTATTTTGCCAATTTTATTTAGGGGGCACTTGACCATGCCCCTACCTACAAAAGTACCTATTGTGGGGGTCAGTGCTAGTGGGCTGAGATATGCCGCTGAGCATCAACCACAGTGAAAGCAGCTGGAGACTAAAGCTTTGGCTACTTTCACTTTCAGTCTTTGTGACGTCATTGCACATGGCAAGCTGCTCATCACCAAGACTGCATAAAATATATAAATATATATATATATATACTATCTCTGGCTTACCTCGCAGCTTGAGATTTAAGAACAAAACTGAATCTTCCTGTGCAAACACCAGAAATATTTTCTGCCTGATGTAGTAGTACATGACGCTCACGTCTTCCCCACTGGTTAGACAGTGCAGTGGACATGAATGTTTCATCCTGTGCACTGTAAGGGTTAATGAGGTGCTGACGGAATCCAATAAGTTTATTTGGAACACACCAGCATATGTTATGGCTGTCATTTATCAAGTTGCACACTGTTATCACCTGGCTCCGACTTTACTTTTCTGTTTTTTAAGCTGCCTTCTTTGACAATAGCCCCCCTTATTCACCTTCATCAGCTTAGTCAGCTGTCACCTGGAACTGGCTTGTTATGTTAAAGAAAAAAGATTAATGTCTGGAGCAACGGCCCTCCACTCTTGTTTTCGCCTGCTGACCTGTTAATCTTTGGTGCAAATGGTGGTCCTGTTTCTTCATAATCATGTGAGTGGCTGCTTTGCAGAAGTAGTTCATAATAGTTGTGGAGCTGCTAAACATCTCCTTAGGTCTTTTATTGACAAGGGGTACCTCTTAGCCAGGTCAATGGGCTCCTCTGTATCTCTTCACCTTAATACTAATTTTGTTTCTTCAGGTGCTCCGAGGGCTGCCCAATCTCACTTACTGAATCTACCCTTCAAGGGCTCCTAGCAGTTCAGAGGAGCAGAATATACGGCGGGACAGGCAAGGTCCTATTTAATCCCGGTCTATCTCACTTACTTCTCCTTTTCATAAATTGTGGAGGATGCATTGAGAGGCTACGGTTGTTCAAGGGCTAGGCCACATAATAGATAGTCTTCTGTTAAACATTCACAAAGTCATCACATATTCCTTAATGCCGATGGAGAGTGTCATATCTTGGGAACTGTCTGAAATAGCCTCAGATACCATTTTGGGAATTGCTCTCTCATTGGCACTGGCCTAGTGTATCTTCATTTGCATGTGGTGCGAGTATGACGCATATTCCATATGGTGTTCAGGACACTATGTTCATCTGCCTTTTCTTCACATTATTGGAGATCATGTCTTAATTCTGATAGGAGCTCCTGTCTTATTTCAGTTATGCTTGGGCTTGGACTTGTTGCTTTTGCTGTTTTCCTTCCAGGGTATGCAGTCGCACCGCACCCTCTTGATGGCACCCTTGTTTTAGTGGTTAGATATTTATGTGGAATGACTTTGGAGACTTGCTACTGTTTTTTCCTAGGGTTTTTATTCATTTTTGAATTCCAAGTCCAGCGATACGATTCTTGTTAAAAGTTTATTGCTGTTCTTCGATCGTGTCCCGAGTTCTACTTGTTTTATGTCCCAGAAAAGCCAATTTACTATACTAGCAATAGGAGAAGCATTAAGGGGACTCCTATTTTGGGACGACCTGAAAAATAATGCTAAGATTTATTCTTTGGCTTAGAACCCTATAATAACATTCCGGAGAATGAGATCCCGATAACAGCTATACACTGAACCATGGTTGATCTACTTGAAAGTAGATGTTCGAGGCATATGAGCTGCAGATCGTATACTTTTGCATAGATCGCCATTTGGTGTTGGGCTCGGATGTTTGCACTTTGTTTTTGTCTTGGACGAAGTCTTTGTAGTCACGAGGTAGGTGACTCCTCCCTAGGACGATAGTGTGCATGGGCATCGACTCCATCCTTAGATTGTTTTTTTCCGCCATCGGGTTCGGATGTACATTGCTGCGCTCCGGGTCGATATCGGTTTCGAATCCCCCTTCGATGCGTTATCCACCCCACTCGACGGTATTGTCTCGATCGCGTTTCCCTTTCGACGCGCATCTTTAAAACAAACCTCTCGAACTCTATCTTCGACGGCCGTTGGGCCTCTCCACGCCGACCACGCCTGCAGTCAATGAAAAGGACTCCTTTCAAAAAATGCCCCGGGTGTGGTGCTAAGTTCCCACACACAGACTTGCACCAGGTTTGCAATCTCTGCCTCTCCCCGGAGCACGAAGAGAAAAACTGCCAGGCCTGTGCATCGTTCAGGTCGAAGAAAACCATCCGTGATCGTCGGGCTCGACGTCATGAAATGTCTTGCGGAAGCAGCTCGATTCCGGACATCTTCGGAGCAGACCCCAATGTCCTGCCGGAACAGTCTGGTGATCAAGAAGATGTCTCCGAGGCCGACGACTCCGAAGAAGACAGTCACCCCGGCTCAGTGGTCCGTGAGTACCGAAACCCCTTTCTCGAAAACCAAACCAAAGGCCCCGGTAACACCCTCGCCCTCCGGCTCGGGTCGACACACAGACAACATGTTTCAAATGCCCCGCCCTCTGGCCCGGCTATGAAATCTAAACATAAGCCTTCCGACTCTGGCTCGAGTCAACCCCTTGCCGGCGTCGGAAAATCCTCCTCGGCACCGAAGCAACAAGGCAAAGACTCTTCCTTGACGCCTAAAATACCCTCGACGCCGAAGCCCTCGTTGTCGAAGCATAGCGAAGACAAACATTCGGAACCGAAGAACTCTTCGGAGCCGAAAAAGGCTTCGGACTCCAAAAAATCGTCAGAGCCAAAAAAAGCTTCAGAGCCGCAAAAAACTAAAGAGTCTAAGACCCCACGGAAAGCCTCACAGACTCCATCCAAAGAAGGTTCGGACCCAAAATCTTCGGCACCGAACAAAGACATTTTGCCCACGCAACCTACACCTGAATTTCTAGATCCAAAACACGGGCAAACTAGTCGCCAAGCCTCCAAAAAAGAGGAAACTGGACACGCCAGAGGAACCTGCAATACCTCTGAAAAAACAGGACATGGGCACTAACACTTCCCCATCTCCTTCTCCTCCTCCAGTTAATCCACATCTGTTAATTTCTCCACCACATTCCCCACAACCTATAGTTTGACCTCAAACATCAGATAATGATGACACTGGTGGGGATATAGATCCACAGGGGGATGATGATGACTCGCATACCATCCCACACGACGTAGACCCCTGGGGTGACTACAATTCAGATCCCGACCCACATAATGACCCGGATCTCTATCCTTCTAAGCCGTCACCACCAGATGACAATACTGGGTTTGCGCAACTATTCAACAGGGCTGCTCAATACCACGGGGTCCCCTTACACTCCGACCCCTTAGATGAGGATTTTTTGCTAGAAACCTTCGCACCCTCGCAGAAATCAACATGCACCCTGCCAATGTTAAAAGCCTTGCTGAAACATGCCCCAGAATTTTTTAAGGACCCAGTCAGAGCCCTCAACCCCAGGGTGGATAAAAAATACAAAGCAGATTCCATTGGATTCCCTGGTAGTAACTAATGCACGCAAGAGCGCAAACTCACAGGGTACAGGCGACACCCCTCCCCGCCCCACTCCTGATAAGGGATCCAAATTAATCGACGCACCCGGAAAACGTATTGCGTCGCGGGCTGCAAACCATTGGCGGATCGCCAATGCCCAAGCTTTATTGGCCAGGTACAACCGGGCTCACTACGACGAGTTTGAAAAGCTCATGGAACACCTTCCTGACCAATACAAACAAAAAGCCAACTACCTTATCCAAGAGGGCAAGTTGATTACAAACACCTCAATAAAATGTGCGTTCGATGCAGCCGATACCGCATCTCATGCAATTAACACTAGCGTGTTGTTGCGCAGACACTCTTGGCTCCGGATTTCCGGTTTCAAGCAGGAGGTTCAAACGGCTATTTTAAATCAACCATTTGATCAGGAACATCTTTTCGGGCCCGCAGTTGACACGTCCCTAGAAAAGATGAAAAAGGATACCGAGACTGCTAAGTCTATGGGGGCCTTACAGTTCCCTTCCCCTAGATGCTCCTTTCGCCGCTCCTTCTATAGAGCCGGCTCCAAAACCATGGGTTCAGAACATCCCTCTTCTTCCTACAAAAGCCCCACTCAAACATCCTCCAAAGGATACTTTTGCGGAGACTACATAGGCAACAATAATAAGGGAAGAGGTCGTGGCAACAATAGCCGCACCTCCCTTACCACTAAACAGTGACTTCCCTGCACTTCCCCCCGATGATCTACTCCTGTCGGGGGACGTCTCTTACAGTTCCTACCTGTCTGGAATTCCATCACAACAGACAAGTGGGTAAGACCAATTATCCAGTATGGTTATTGCCTGGAACTCACTGCTACCCCCCACCCCCCCCAAACATTCCTCCCAGACAGCGTCCCATGTCTTTGGAACATTTAACACTTCTCAAACAAGAGGTTCTCTCTCTATTAACAAAACATGCAATAGAACCAGTCCCCGTACCTCATCAAGGTACAGGGGTTTACTCCCTCTATTTCCTAATTCCAAAGAAGGACGGCTCTCTCAGGCCCATACTGGACCTCAGACCGCTAAACCTATACATTCAGTCAGACCACTTCCACATGGTCACTCTCCAGCAGGTGCTCCCACTACTTCAGCAGGGCGACTTTCTCTCCACTCTGGATCTAAAGGATGCCTACTTCCATATTCCCATTCACCCCGCTCACAGGAAATACCTCAGGTTTGTGGTAGATGGCCAACACTACCAATTCAAAGTCCTCCCCATTCGGGGTGACTACAGCACCCAGAGTCTTCACCAAGTGCCTTGCAGTAGTTGCAGCCCACTTAAGGAGACAGCACATTCATGTCTTCGCTTATCTGGACGACTGGCTCATAAAAGCCAAATCAAACAGCAGTTGTGTGCAACACACACACAAGACAATTCAACTGCTTCACAGATTGGGATTAACAGTAAACCTCGCCAAATCCCATCTCCAACCGTCCAGCATACAACAATACCTAGGGGCTACAATAGACACTTCAAAAGCTCTAGTGTATCCCAATCCAGTCAGGATAAGCGCCATACAGACTCTAATCCAAAAATTTCAGCCTCAACACTCACTACCAGCTCGAGTGTTCATGCAGCTAATCGGGATGATGGCCTCTTGCATTCTTCTCGTCCCTTATGCAAGACTCTAGATGCGTCCCTTACAAGAATGTTTGGCACGTCAGTGGAACCAGGCTCAAGGTCAGCTGACAGATCTGGTATGGTGGACGACCGCACCCATCGCTCTCTGCAGTGGTGGAATACACAAAACCTTTCCAAAGGGCGGGCGTTTCTCAACCCGGTTCCACAGACAGTGCTAACAGCAGACGCAACGCTCACTGGCTGGGGAGCTCATCTTCAAACCCATACCATTCAGGGCATATGGACCCCCCCCCCCCAACAAAGACAATTCCACATAAACTACCTGGAATTGTTAGCAATCTTCCTAGTGTTAAAATCTTTTCAACTCCACCTTGTAGGCAAAGCTGTCCTGGTCCGTACAGACAACATGACAGCAATGTACTACATAAAAAAGCAAAGGGGAACACACTCTATGGCACAGCGATAAGACACCGGACAGCCACACAGCCCACAAAGACGCCATCCGTAACCACCACCACCTCATCAGGTCCGCCAAGAGAATCTCCTTCAAAGACCGCCTCGACAACAACGCACACAACAGCAAGGAGCTTTTCAACATCTTGAAGGAACTCTCCAATCCCAGCTCCAACACCAACGACATCCCGCCGTCGCAACCCCTGTGCGATTCCCTCGCCACCTTCTTTCACCGCAAGATCGCCGACATCCACGACCGCTTCAACACCCAGACAACCCCAACTAAGATCGATACACCAGACCCGCCACACACCATCGACCACGACCCCCTGCCAGCCTGGGCCAGCGTGAACATCAAGGACACCATCAAGACCATGAGCACAATACACTCCGGCTCCCCGTCAGACCCTTTCCCGCACCACAACTTCAACAAAGCCAGCAGCTCCATCGCACCCCACCTGTGCAACATCATCAACCTCTCCTTCGAGACCGCGACCTTCCCAGAGAGCTGGAAACACGCAGAGATCAACGCCCTACTCAAAAACCCAAGGCGGACCCGAGAGACCTCAAGAACTTCCGGCCCATCTCTCTGCTTCCGTTCCCAGCCAAGGTCATCGAGAAGATCGTCAACAAACAGCTAACCCGATACCTCGAAGAAAACAGCATCCTGGACCCATCCCAATCAGGGTTCCGCAGCAACCACAGCACTGAGACTGCCCTCATCGCCGCCACCGACGACATCAGGATCCTGCTGGACAATGGTGAGACCGCAGCCCTCATCCTGCTGGACCTCTCCGCCGCCTTTGACACTGTCTGCCACTGCACTCTACGCGCACGCCTCCACAACGCAGGGATCCGAGACAAGGCCCTGGAATGGACCACCTCCTTCCTCGACGGCAGAACCCAGAGAGTCCGCCCCCACCTTTCCGATCCGAAGCCTCCGAGATCATCTGCGGCGCACCCCAGGGATCGTCCCTCAGCCCAACACTGTTCAACATCTACATGGCCCCGCTCGCACGCATCGCCAGACAACACGACCTCAACATTATCTCCTACGCCGACGACACTCAACTGATCCTCTCCTCACCAAGGACCCCCTCGCCGCCAAAGCCAAACTCCATGACGGAATGAAGGCCGTCGCCGATTGGATGAAGATCAGCCGACTAAAGCTGAACACGGACAAAACTGAGGTCCTCATCCTCGGCTCCAACCCTCAGCCTGGGACGACTCCTGGTGGCCAACGACGCTGGGAGCAGCCCCGACACCCACCGACCACGCACGCAACCTGGGAGTCATCCTCGACTCAACGCTCTCCATGACCAAGCAAGTCAACGCAGTCTCCTCCTCCTGCTTCAACACACTCCGCATGCTTCGCAAGATCTACAGGTGGATCCCGACAGACACAAGAAGAACAGTCACCCAGGCCCTGGTCAGTAGCAGACTAGACTATGGGAACGCCCTCTACGCGGAGCCCCGGCCAAGCTCATCAAGCGACTGCAACGCATACAAAACGCCTCCGCACGACTGATCCTCGACGTACCACGCCACAGCCACATCACCCCCACTTGAGGAACCTGCACTGGCTCCCCGTCGACAGGAGGATCACCTTCAAACTCCTCACCCACGCACACAAGGCACTCCACAAAACTGGCCCAGCCTACCTCAACAGACGACTCTTCTTCTACGTCCCCAACCGCCAGCTCCGCCGACCTCTCCTCGCCACCGTCCCCCGCATTCGAAGAACAACCACCGGCGGCAGATCCTTCTCACACCTCGCCGCCAAGACCTGGAACACCCTTCCACTAAGCCTACGAAAGACCCAAGACCTGCTGACCTTCAGGAGGCTACTCAAGACCTGGCTGTTCGACCAGTAGCAGCATTCCCCCTCCCACCCTCCCTCCCCCCAGCGCCTTGAGACCCTCGCGGGTAAGTAGTGCGCTCTACAAATTCTGTGATTGATTGACTCTCTGCAGCTTTCACACCTAGCTCAAACCATATGGAGATGGGCCATTCCGCAAAGAATATATCTCCTTGCAGAACACCTCCCAGGGGTACACAATCAGATTGCAGATCTGCTCAGTCGTCAAAGTCAGCAGATCCACGAATGGGAACTTCATCCTCAAGTTCTGCTTCCATTCTTTCAGAGGTGTGGGGCCACCCAGAAATAGATCTGTTCGCTATACACCAAAACGCAAAATGCCCAACCTTCGCGTCCAGGTATCCACACCCATTGTCCAAAGGCAATGCGATATGGATGAACTGGTCAGGCACATTTGCTTACGCTTTTCTGCCTCTCCCACTCATTCGGTTAGTGGTTCGGAAACACAAACAGCATTCCCTCACAATGATCCTGGTTGCTCCAACATGGGCCCATCAACCATGGTTCTCAACCCTATTGGAACTATCAGTAGTTCCTCATCAAAAGCTACGCCTCTCACCGAAGCTTCTCACTCAGAACCATGGAGAGATAAGACATCCAGATCCCAATCAACTCAACCTTGCGATCTGGCACCTGAGGTCTTCGAGTTTGGCTACCTTAATCTCCCGCCAGACTGTATGAACGTCATTAAAGAAGCTAGGCGTCCTACCACCAGGGCATGCGATAGCAAAGTGGAAACGATTTGTCATTTATTGCACAAACAACAAAACAACAAAAGAAATCCACTAGATGCTTCTATTCAAAACATTGTCTGCTACCTCTTACATCTACAACAATGTAACCTAGCATATACATCTATTAGGCTACATCTAGCTGCCATAGCAGCCTATCTCCAAAACAGACAACACTTGTCTTTGTTTCGAGTGCCCGCTTTCAAAGCCTTTATGGAAGGACTTAAGAGAATAATTCCACCCAGAGATCCACCCTCTCCAGTGTGGAACCTAAATGTGGTCCTTACCAGACTCATGGGTCCCCCCTTTTGAACCTCTCCACAAATGCGAACTACAATTCCTCACTTGGAAAGTAGTTTTTCTAGGCGCTATCACATCTCTCAGAAGAGTTAGAGAACTCCAGGCATTAACCATACAAGAACCATTTTTACAAATCCATCATAACAAAGTGGTTCTTAGGACTAATCCTAAATTTTTACCCAAAGTCGTATCTGCCTTCCATCTCAACCAGTCGGTTGAAGTCCCAGTGTTTTTCCCTCAACCAGACTCGGTGGCAGAACGAGCTCTTCACAAGTTGGACGTTAAAAGAGCAATACTTTACTACATTGAAAGGACAAAATCCTTTAGAAAGACCAAACAACTATTTGTGGCTTTCTCCCCACCTCATAAAGGCAATCCCATCTCAAAAACAGGAATTGCAAGGTGGATTGTTAAATGCATCCAAATATGTTATATCAAAGCCAAACGCACATTAACCATTCCCCCTAGAGCTCATTCCACACGCAAACTAGGGGCTTCTACGGCATTCGTAGGGAACATTCCCCTAGATGACATCTGCAAAGCAGCAACTTGGGCTACACCACACACCTTCACAAAACACTATTGTGTAGATGTGCAGGCAAAACAACAAGCTAGTGTGGGCCAGGCTGTATTAGGAACACTTTTTCAGACCACTGCAACAGATACAGGTAGCCACCGCTGAAGAGGTAACTGCTGTATAGTCTATGCAAAAGTATACGATCTGCAGCTCATATGCCTCGAACGGAAAATGCTACTTACCAGTATGCATCTGTTCTTGGCATGTAGAGCTGCAGATTTGTATACGCCCACCCACCTCCCCGGATACCTCTATCTGTTCCAGTACTATCTTACTTAGATACATTACACATGGACATCTTTCTATTTCTTACTACTCCATCGTGACCCTTTATGTAAAAAACAATCTAAGGATGGAGTCGATGTCCATGTGCACTATCGTCCTAGGGAGACTACAAAGACTTCTTCCAAGACAAAAACAAAGTGCAAACATCCGACCCCAACACCAGATGGCGATCTATGCAAAAGTATACGAATCTGCAGCTCTACATGCCAAGAACAGATGCATACTGGTAAGTAGCATTTTCCTTTTGTGGACCTCAGGACAGCTTTTGATTTGGTCCCTCGGGCCAGATGTGTGGACTGTACTGAGAAACATGAAAAGGCTGGGAACCGTGTTGGAGCTAATATTGCTGCTTTATAGTCACACCTAACCCCAAGTAAGATGGGGCAGGAAGGGCGAGCTGACAGAGAAAATCACCATTGAGAGAGTGATAAGTCAGGGCTGCTTTTTATCTCAAACACTGATCACACTATATATAAATATGCTGATAGACCTATTTAATGACTACAACAATGATGTATGCCATTGTATCAGAATATCTTGGATATTACCTATCTGCTGGAAACTGGCTGTAAGACAGCTTGAAGTAGCACTTGGGTTTCTAAGAACTGTGTAGTGAAGACGCTGGAGCCACGGGAAGAGGTTAAGTAAGATTTATTATTCCGGTTGTGGAGATGCACATCAAGTGTTAACTTTTTCAGAAACTGGCTCTATATATACTACACCAAAATGAGGTATAGTGTGTATAGAGTACAGGTGACCCCAGAGGTAGGCAGAGGTTAAAGTTAGATAGAACCTTACTCTCTATTTGTGATAGTGGTCGAGCAGTAAGGCAGAGGACAGTGTTAAGCATTTGATGTACACACTCAGTCAGCAAATGAATTCACACACTCAAGGACTGAACTCTAGACCAATTGTTTTTGTATAAAAAATATACGGTTTTATTTTTAGAACCAAGCAAGCCTGGCACAGGTAAGCATTAAATACTTTTCAGTAATAAGTTGCTGAATATAGAACAGTTTGAAAATGCAATATTGTACTTTGTTTGATTTACAGGGGATGCAGTAGGTTGCAACACTTAGCAAATACAGTACATTGAAATGAATAGGCTTATTCAGTAAATTCCAGGTAAGTTACGTTTTACTTTACTTTTCTAACTCAGTGCTGGATACCTAGATGCAGCACTGGGACATTTCCTGCAAACAGGTAAGTAAATACGTTTTGGTTATTTGTGCGATTTTTAAAGAATATTTTTAGATTTCAAAACTCCACACTTAGAAACTTTTTGGAAGAAAATTGTCAATGTTATCCTACGGAGGAAAAACAGGTTATCGGTTCACAGGTAAGTTATCGACTGTTGGAGTTAAGTTAAGGTTCTGGGGTTAGACTCAGGTGTCCCCCAGGGTCAGTGATGCACTCTTGTTACACCCTCAGCGGCACTAGGGCGGCCGGGTGCAGAGTGTTGAGGCCCAATGTTATCCAATGGGTGATATGGGGCCTCCGGTTGGTGGCTGCTGGCAAGCAGGCCTCTGGGTTGTGGGAGCAAAGCTCCTAGGGTTTAGGTCAGGGCAAATGGGGGAACAAAGTAGCACAAAAGGGGCACCCTCAGCGGCACAGGGGCGCCCGGGTGCAGAGTGCTGTTTCGACGTCGGGCGCCCTGTTTTCTATGGAGAACCTCCGGTTTGCAAAAACACTGCAGGCAGGGATACAAAGGACTTCTGGGTGCGACCACCTCTTCGAGAGGTAAGTTGGGATGTTAAAGGTTGGTTAGGCACCGTTGGTTTGGGCACACACGGCCGTGGGGCGTCTGGTGCAGGGGTGCCTTTTGCGGTCGGATCTTCTTACCAGCTCCTGGTCGCGGTTAGGGGGGCTTCTGGATTTAGACTGCAGGCGTCGGCTGGAGGCTTTAGGCAGGTCAGGGGTCGCCGGATCTCGGGTCAGGATCTCCGATGTGACCTCCTCGTGGTGTTTTTCCACTCGAGCTCGGGCCGGGTTCGGCGGGTGCAGAGTGGGCTTTATTTTCGGTCTCCGGCTGCTGCCAGAGGTTGCCATTGAACAAATCCGGTGTTCACGTGAGAAGCAGTCTTTGGCAGTGAAGGCAGGCAGGTCCTCCGGGGTTTTTGAGGTTGCTGGCTGCAGGACACACCGGGATTTCGCAGGAGCAGGTTCGAGGGGAGACAAGCCTGTAGGGCTGGGGCCAAGTCAGTGGGCGTCTTACTCTCGTTAGCTGGCTGCACGGCTGTTCGGACCTTCTTCTTCTTTTCTTCTGGTCGTTTCTGGATCTGAAGAAGCAAGGTTCAGGGTGCCCCCTAAATACTAGATTTAGGGACGTTACAAGTAGGTAAAGGGCAGGGACCAATGGGTCCCTTCCCTGGGGTGGGGGAGTGGGAGGGGGGCAGGAGCCTGTCCCTTGTTGGCTAGATCCCCCCCCATCCTCAAGATGGCGGGGACTCAGAGTTGTGCTTCACCTCGCCTCCCCCACCTGAGGGGCGGAGTTGGCAGAGGTGGGCACACCTCTTTCCCTCACTTTTTCCCGCTGGTTCTCCTGCCCAAAGTGGGGGGGGGGTAAAAGCAGTGGGGACCAATTGCTGAAAGCAGCAAATGGTCTGGAGAGGCTCACAAAGGTGGCATGCCTTTGAAGCTTCCTCTTCGTGAACCCTGCCCATCCTGGGGGAGGAGGCTTGGCACCTCGTGCCAGGATGTGCATTGTTTCAGGCTCCCGAGAGCTGCAGGCTCTCGACCCAGGGGTCCAGAAACATGTCTGTTGGTGGCAGCGCAAGCAGCCACTCAGTCGGGTCACTAGAAGTTGGTTGAGTTTCAGGGGGCTTCTCTAAGATGCCCTCTGTTGTGCATTTTACATTAAATCCCACACTGGCATCAGTGTGGGTTTAATGTGCTGAGAAGTTTGATACCAAACTTCCCAGTTTTCAGTGTAGCCGTTATGGTGTTGTGGAGTTCGTAATGACAAACTCCCAGCACCATATACTCTTAATGGCAGCACTGCACTTAGTGCCCAGGAATGGACTTGGGCACTGTAGGGGTACAGGGCTCATGCACCTGTACCCTCACCACTGACATAGGACACCCAGCTAGAGGGGTGACTGATGTATGCCAGGGCAGTGGTTTGTGGGCATGGCACACAGGGATGTGTACCATGTCGACTCTTCACTTGTTTCTGCACCAAGACACGCTGCCTGCAAAGGCAGTGTGTGAGTGTCAGGGTACAGTGCCTCTAAGGGTGGCACAATAAGTGCTGCAGCCCTTAGAGGCCTTCTCTGGTCACAGTGCCCTGGGTACCTGTGGTACCATTTACCAGGGGCCTACCTGTGGCCAGCGATTCCAATTGGGTTTAGGCTTCAATACAATTTTAGGGAAGGAACACAGGTCCCTGGGTACCTGATTAGCAGGAGCCCAGGGCACACTCAGTCAAAGAACATCAGCAATGCAGCAAAAAGTGGGGGCATACCATGCAGAAAGAGGGCACTTTCTCACAAACTCCACAAGCGAAAGTAATACAACACAGTACATTTGAAATAGAATATTCTTAGAACTTGCATTATGTGGGCACACATAGCAACCTAACAACATTGGCAGAGAATGTTCATCTCTAATTCCACAAGCAGTGAAACTTACAGGTGAGCATAATATACATAGAAAGTCCTTCTCTGCCAGTACTACAAACTGATAACAATGGCTTGATTGTTTGTGCTGTGTCCAAATATTTATATCATACTTGGAGGACTAAACACAAATGTATTGTTAGGAATTAGGGTTTTAGGGTCTTTAATGGTGAATTGGTTGATGATTGTATCTAAGGGAAATTTTGTCCATATGCATTTTTAATGTTTTTCTTTTTTGAGTATTGTATTTTATTTTTTATGGGAGATTTCCTCCGAAATAACATTCCTATACTTGGTATGTGTTTACTCTTCTACATATTCTGTCTGGATATAGTGGGGGACGCATTGTGCCAGTGTTGGTTCGGTTTGTGGTGTGCAGTGTGACTGTTCTGGGCTCCATCCCATTTCTACCTTCTGGTCTTTAGAGACATTTTGAGGCCTCTTTGGGTTTCCTCTGTAGGGAGCCTGGACAGTTGATGGCCACTAGAGTCTGTTGCGGTGCAGTACCAATACTGGATCCTTGACCTGATGTTGGTACAGATGCTGTTTTAGTTTTATTCTGTTTCCTACTGTTTTTGGTTGATGCCTTCGACTTGAGGGCAGGTACTGTCAAAAGGTTTAGCCTCCCTGCATACCATGCACTTCACCTTGAAGAATTATTGAATATTGGACTTTCAGAGAGTGATCCATTATTATTAGTTTGGTAGATGCTGATGAATGATAGAATGGCCATAGTGGCTGGCTCGTTTTCGTTCCTGTTTCTTTGTCTATTTGTGCTACTGCCCTTCACTCAGAGTGGGCTTGAATTTGTCTATGCTTGGGTGTATGTGCATTACAGTGAGCAAGTAGATTGCTTCAGATTTGATATCTTGGTGTAGATGGTGGTACTTCACTGTCCTTAATGGCCCAGGTCTCCCCAAGTACCTTATCTACACTTGGCGTCTGACGTTTTCTATAGTTGGGCGTTTCTACTGTTTATGTGGGTATGTGATCTATTTGGCTATGTTGCTTCTTCCTTTAGACATGTATGCATGCCAATAGATCCCTACTTTTGAGTGTGTAGCCTTAGTTCTGCTACTTGTTGTTTGGGATGTTTTTACAGGCTTTGTCGATTTTGTTGCGATTGCACTTAAACCTCTGGTCTATGTTCGATGTGATATGAATTCTAGAGTTCCAACAGAACTGTAGGGGTGGGGGCTCAGGCCCATTGTGCAAGGATTCAGCTCGGTGCACAGGTGCCTAAACCCAGCCCTCGCTTAACCCACTTACCTGTGACTGGTCCTCCGACCAAACTACTCCCTTTTGGACCTGGTGTCTCCGCTTAAGGCTCCGGCTCCTCTTCTCTCTCTTCTGCTCCTTCCATATCTCATATCTGTTCGCATTTCTCAGGCCTCTTTTTACACCTTTCACATCGCCTCAAGACACTTACTGGTGATTTGCAGCGCTCTATAAAAAAAATGATTGACTTTTGGGTCTTTATTCTACTACTGCCGTGTCTGCTCTTTATCACTTCTTTTGGTGCTTTGCTTTTGAGCCTCTTCTCTCCACTTTTTGTCTTACTTTTCAGCCTTTGAGCCTTTTTTCACCACTTTCTTGTTCCTTGCTTCTGAGCCCCTTTTCAACTTTTTCCTCACATCCACTCTTTTTGTGAGCCACTGCTCTCTTTCAGCTTGTGCTCTTTCCCCTCCCCCCACTAAGGCCTCAGTTGCACTCTCTGCAATACCTGACCACCTCCTGTGCATTTTCCATCTCCCTACTCCCCCCACTCATTACCTGTTCCTGCTGCTTCCCAACTCTTTTTCCCACGAAGACCAGCTTTCCCCTGCCCCCCCCCCTCTCCCCCCGGATCTACTTAATGTCAGCCGCTGCGTGATCCCATTGAGCAGGTGCCTTGTCCCAGGCCCCATCCACCCACTTACCAGTGACTGGTCTTTTGAGACCCAGCTTTTTCCGCTTGAGGCTCCAGCCGCACACCTCGCTTCAGATCCTCTTTTCTCTCTTTTGCTCCTTCCATCTCTCATATCTGTTGTCATTTCTCAAGCCTCTATTCACACCTTTCTCTCTTGCTTTTGCTCTTGCTTCCGGGCCTTTATTCTACTACTGCCCACGTCAACTCTTTCGCACCGTCTGAGCTGCTGCTCTTTTCACCTCTTTTTGTGCCTTGCCTTTGAGCCTCTTGTTTCCAATTTTTATGGCTTGCTTTTGAGACTTTCTACCACTTTCTGTGCCTTGATTCTGAGCCTCTTTTCAACCTTTGCCATCCACTCTTTTTCTGATCCACTGCTCACTTTCAGCTTGAGCGCTCTTCCCCCGCTGAGGCTCCGGTTGCACTTCCCACAGTCCCCCCTTCCACACATTTCTAGGCTCCCTTCTTCCCCCACCTGCTCCTTCCGCCTTGTCTTCACTTGAAGACTAACCTTGCCCACCACCCTCCCCCGAACTTCCCTAAATTGCAGTACCTACTTAATTGCAGCTGCTGTGTAACTATTCCGCTGGCGTGCCAAAGGGAAGCCTGTTTCCACCCATCCGCACCTGGACTGTGCCCAGCATCAGAAACCCAGTGCAAGTTTCAGAACATTTCACCCTGAACGGAACCCTCACCTACCCACCACTCGGGCCGCAAGATCCTTCACCAACCGCAAAATCGACTTCGTCTCACCATCGACTCCAGGGGCAACATATTCCTCGGCGACCTCAACTTCCACCTAGAAGACCAAAACAACCTCTGCTCCACAGCTCTCCTCGAAAGCCTTAGCATCATACTCACCTAGCTTGTCTCAAAGCAATACACACCACTTAACACACACTGGACCCCCATAATCGCCACTAGAGACAGCATCAAATTAAACTCCACCCCACTGCTGACATGGACCGACCAATCCATCATCCACTTCCAAATCAACTCGCCTCAAGTCAACATCCCAACCAATATCAAAATTTCAAACTGCAGCTGGTTCAAAATCACATAAACAGACTGGCTCAGCACCCTCAGCATGTATCAACCCAGACTCCGACAACTTCAATAACTGGATCAAGACTGCGTGGGCTCCCTCGCACCCATCAAACCCAACAAGCAAAGCAGATCAAACAAGCAGGCCAGCTGGTACACTGAAGACCTTTGAGACATCAAATGACACTGCAAACCACTAGAAAGGAGAGCGCAAGCCACAACCCCACCGGCAGAACCACCTAAAAGGCTGCACTAAGACGCTATCAACCGCAAATTAGAGACACCAAGAAAAAGCGCTAGTTGATAGCATCGAAGGAAGCTCTAACAGCTACAAGGAGATTTTCTCAATCAAGGACTGCACCTCGCCCTCTTCTGCCATCGACCGCATCACTACCCCCCAACAACTCTGCAACAACCTTTCCAACTTCTTCCACAGCAAAATCACAAACCTCTACTGCAACTTTGCACACCAACCTGACCCCAGAGAACTCACCACCAACCAAAATGGACAACCCTCACTCGGAACATCAGTGCGGCAATCATGTGAACCATCCTCTTGGGCCTCGACGGACCCTTGCCCCCACCACATTTAAAACCAGGGGACACTACCAATCAGCACCACCCTGGCCCAAATCATCAACACAGCCATCACAACCTCCATTTTCCCAGAGGAATGAAACTTTTCAGAAATCAATGCCCTACTTAAGAAGCTCTCAGCTGACCCAAATCAACTGAGCAACTTCCCGACCCATCTCCCTACTGCTCTATCAAGCCAAAGTGTTGTACGGCTTATACCTTCCTGGTAAAACTTTGCGTTTGTTGGACAACATAAACTTCAGGCTGGTGCCAGACTGATTTCGTGCATACCCACAGGATATTTTGGCCTATAGTCCTGCTAGCTGACAATGAACCATCTGCACCCCAAACCTAATCATATAAGAGATGGAATATGCAACCTCAGAACATGAAAATCCTGACTCCCCAAGCAAATCATGGTAACAGACCTAGAACTCTTTTCTTTGGCTACTCATGCATACACGAAGAAATACTCAGCAAGGCTTTTCAATATTTATTGGAGCATTGTGATACTTGTATAAAATACGTGCACAGTGATAATCAATAGAAGGAAACAATAGAGTAATTAACATTGAGAATAGTGAAAAACAAACAATTCCACCATTGTGCTACAACAGTGTATATATGTTGGCATATAAGTACTGTGATATAGTGTACTCCCACGTAGCGCTTCCTAACCTAGTTTTCCTTGGGTGGGTGATCTGCCAAATCCCTGTCGGGTGATCTAACTCCCTATTACCTGTGGGTAATTGTCAGCGTGCTGCCCGTCTTGGTGTAGACTGGGATAGCATCCCTCACAGGAGGTAACAGGAATCAGCTGAGCTGGAATTCCGGCACGGACCGACCTCCCAGTGTCAGCTAAATGCTCCTCTAACTTAAACAAGGAAGCGATGCTGTATATAAAATAAACAGCACCCATGCTGCCGTGCCAAAACACCGTGCAAGGCCGCTATTTATCCTATTGTGATAGCTTTGTCGCCTACTGGACAACAACAAGCAACATCATTTGTGCAATGAGATTTATCCCTTGTACTACATTTTCAAGGTGTCGTGATAGAATGCCTATGAAGGGGAAATGTAAGCAATGCAGTTTCAGAGAATATTATCCTGCATAGACTCGCAAGCTAATGTATGTCAAATTTCACCATGTAAGAAAGAAGGCAACTTTAGAAACGTGAACATGTAGAATGGTGACCTTTCGACCCGGGCCTATCCTGACCACGTGACACCCACTCCCTGGACATGAGTCAACTAAGAGCTATCTACTAATATATGTATTGCATAAAACCTTAAAATAATAAAATCCATTGTGTTAGTTTGAAACAAAAAGCATTCAGAAAGCCAAAGATAAAAATCTGTATTAAAAAGCTAATTAAAAAGGAGGTCTATTTGAAAACAATTTAGGATGTTAAAAACCTAGCCAAGTTAAAAGTTCCCACAACTCGAAACAGATTGTTAGTGTTCCAAGAGGTAGACGAAACATTGCTCTTCCCAGGAACCACAGACAGTGTTCCCAGAGGTACCCATCAGATCCATAGAGCAAAAGTGTTAAGTCCATCCTCCTCGGCAGCCGCCGAAGGAAGAACAACCAGTGCGGAATCTGCAGTAGCAGAGCCAAGATAGATTCCACCAGGAGCTGAAGCATCCCAGGAAGGCTCGTAAAATGCATCTGAAGCAACGGCAAGAGCAAAGGACACCGATACAGATGAGCCATTAGAGGGGCCACCAGCAGTTGTATGTCTGAATGTTGAACCTGTTGCACTCCTAGGTATATGTACAGGGCACTATCAAAAGCACACAGCAGACAACGGGATACAAGCTGCACGCAGTGTAGCCAGACAGGGCTAAAGGACAATAACCAATTTTCGAGTTCGTGAAGCAAGGGTGCACCAAAGCACTGCATCGTGAGTTCGTGACACAGGAGCACATGTGGTAGTGCCAGTACCATTTGGCCTCGTGATGTGACATCCATTGCAGTGCAGAAAAAATAAAAGCATTGTCCCGACAATCTGCAACAGGACCAGAAGAAGAACTCCAGAAAACGCTTCCAAGCATGGAGTGTATGAAGGATGGAATAACTCTGAAGAATGTCTGGAAGGTGCTAACCACCCCAGATCCAATTGATTTGAAAGTGTGCTACTCCCGAGGTACTATACATGTTAAAAATGCTTTGCACAAGCTCCCCAAAATGTAGTGGGAAATTAGTGCGGAGTAGGGACTGTATCTCAGAAGAAGACCTTGCGACTTAGAGATCAATCGTCTCCTTTGCAGATGTTAAGGACAAATTTTTCTGGAACAATAAGACTTTCAGTCTGCTCAAACCATCAAAGTGCACATTTGAAAGCCTTAACGAAGGCCAAAGCGCTGCCTTCCTAACTTGTGGGCACGTGGAAACAGTACATGTGTACAACAGGTCACGACTGCAGAAACTGTTAACAGATAGACGATGCCCGATTTCATGCCACAACAGCTCTGATCATTCAACCTCAAATAACTCCCACTCGAGAGTAATCTGAAAGCTGGACGGATTACGGCAGCTGCAGAATCTTTCAGATAGCAGGACAAATTTCCCATGGATGCATTACATGCACCATGAAGCGAAACTCCTCTACATACTAAGGAATGCCCTAAAGTACTCTCGCAGTCAGTCTCGCTAAGAAAAACTTCAGTCCAGCCATTCCTACAGCGGAATCAGAAAGGTAAGATCCAGGACTTGTGCACATATCCTTCTCCTAGGGCTTCACATCTGCCTACTTGATGGTGTTGTAAACAGTATTGGAAGTGAAACGTCGAAATTGGCAGAGAAATAAACCTGCGGATTATCCAATCCGCGGAAGGTATTTTTTCAATAGTGAATGGTAATTTCTCCAACTTCTCTACGTGTAACATAGTGAATGTCGCGACCTTCATTGCCATGATGGTTAGCAGTTACGTAAGATTATATGGCAAAAAAAAGCTAGTAGCATTAAGGTGTCGCCATGGTACAGGACCGGGACGAAGTGTTTGAAAAGTCCAGCTTAGCAGCATGATCGACATAAGCTGTGACTGCCCATGTTGTAAATACGACGTCACTCTGGCTTATGTTGATTGCAAACAACATAATGTTACCCAGAGAGTATATCCTAGTGGGCAACATATTCATACCATTATCAATGACTGCTAGAGCCCTTTCTAAATTTGCCTTTTCAATTTTGCGCACTCAGCAGCTTCCTGCTGTGAAACCTTCACACTTCATTGTGTATATATAGCATACAAGAAGCACTTTTGGCGTGGCTTTCATGGACCTAACAAAGTCCTGTAATTCCGTGTCCTCAGAAAGAAGGGACAAGGGTTGTTTCACCTGAGACAGTGTTGAAGTGTTTAGCCAATCAAGGCACAACTTCCCAACTCTGTAAGTTGTTACCACCCCCAAGTGTTGTGACTGTGTGTAATGTAGGTTGGGCCAGCTGATCTTAAACCTTTTGGCGTTACCTAGGAAACGTTTGACATCTGTTAGTGTCTAACGGCCACGCTAACCATCCCTACTGAATGGTAGCTGGTGAATTGTATAAGTAATTGCGGTGCATGGTGTCTAATGTTTTCTCCGTGTAATATGCGAACCGTTGCCAGTTTGCAAACCGTGCAAATGTGGGAATGTTTGGTGTGTTTAAGTCTTTTATCTTCGCCAGGCCAAGATATGTTTGCTGCAACGTTTTGTTCAGAAAAATCAATTGTGATTTTAGGCATGCTCTAAATAAAGCCTCGTTCCCCTGAACCTGCCAATCTTTCGTTCCCCAATTGGATTTTAAATTCACAATGTCTCTCCAAAGGTCAAACCCGGGTGTGGACAACTGGGAAAGAAAGGATACAGAATATATCCGCTTTGTATCAGTGAGCATATTTTTCTTTGCTGGTGATTGTGTGAACTTGTAATAAGGCCCTGGGTTAGCTGTATTGTAACCAGAAAAATATGCAAACTTCTGTGCAAATGTTTTGGAAGTACCCCTTGGTGGTGTAGAGCAGTGTTCCCATTGTGTGTAATTAAATACTACACGCGGAGTACTTGCTATGTGCAAGAAATGGTGACCATGTTTAATCATAATTAGGGCTCCCGGTTTTATGGTATTTATTTTTTAACATTTCCGTCTGTATTTATCCATATTTATTTTGTAGCCATCTTATTGGTATTTATCCATATTTATTTTGTGTTTCAAGAATAAATGTAGCTGTAAAATGGTATATTTCTGCATTTATATAACTCTTCGACGTGCACTCAAACATGGATGGCGATCACTTTTTAGCAGACTAAGCAGCCACGTATAACAAAAGATTACTCACAATTACATATTAGCATGATGCTACAAAAATATGTTAACATATGCCTGTTTTAAGGAAATCTCATCCTGTATTTTAACCCTCCATGCTGTCTGCCTGCTTAGCTGTTGCCTAGAATTCATGAAAGACAGCATGGAGAGTTTCTCACAAGAAGCCCCATTTTCAGTATTTTTCCGCTTTTAAGAATAAATACAGACAGGAAACGCATTGTTTTCTGTCTGTATTTATCTGTAAAAAAACAGTAAAAACGGAAAACCGGGAGCCCTAATCATAATTAGTCATGCCATTATACATATCATCAGAGTTCAAAAAAAAAATAGTGGAAAACTCTAGATCTCCTAGCATTTCATGCCCTGTATCAATGTCCCAATCATCAGAGATAGTACGGGGGGGAGGGTGATAATGTCATTCAATGAAATGTGAAATATATATGGTATTTGCAAAAGTCAGTTGGACCAAATATATCATACGATACCCTATCCCAGCAGAAATGTTCACCAGGGAAAGGTCTCTTTGCACTTTGTGTGATGAAGAATGGGGTGGTAAAACCAAGTACACCAGTTGCACAGCAGAGTGTTCTGGTAGCTAGTGTCCATTCAGAAGCAGGAAAAAGGCTCTAAGAAAACCAATCCAAAGGACGAGGAAAATTAACAAAATTGTAAACCACAGGTAAAGCCATGGAGGTACGACGTCTTCGGCCAAAAGTAGAATGCATGTAATCTACCTCGAAGAGGCAGAGGTGGGTCCGACAAATCCAAAGAAAAGTGATCATAGTAATTGTAATCCACAGGTAAATCCATGGAGGTACAAAGTACGACGTCTTCAGCCAAAAGTACAATGCATGTAATCTACCTCGAAGAGGCAGAGGTGGGTCCGACAAATCCAAAGAGAAGTGATCATAGTCGAAATAGTAGCCGGAGGCTGTTCGATCTATTTTTGGCAGCTCTGGAGGCTGGAATACTGGGAGTTGACTCTAATTGTGGTACGTTGATGTAGACTCCATCCGTGTCTGGTTTCAAAATTGAAATCTGTTTCCGTACAAGTCGACTGTATGGTAGTTGTTGATGTAGCAGGTAGAAGTGTCACTTCATTATGAGCTATCACTGGCCAGGGAGAAGAAGCTTCAGCTCTTATCAAAGCTTCCAACGGAACTTCCTGTAGGGTAGTGAGGGAAGACCGGTAACCACATCGAAGCCCGCGTGGTCTACTGTGTAGAACTGGCCACATAATGTGCTTTGATTAGATCTATTGACTTAAATCTTTTGTTTTTGCAACCAGCAAGGGGTGGTAAAAGCACAGTTCTGATACCTTCAACAGCCAGGACCGGTACAGGCGCTCTGCTCTGTAAGATGGCCCAAATTCTTTCTTGTCCATGTTCTTCGCCCATACTAGTTCCCCTATCTTGGAGATGCAACCATGAGTTACTGGTGCTTCGTTCACTTCAACAGTGGCGGTGCATTTTATTTGGATGTTACTCTTTGCGTCCCGGAAGTTGTTCAATTCCTGTAAACCATCTAAACATTCTTTGATGTCAAGTGGTGTCAACATCTGCATCCTGAACCTAATCAGGTAACAGATAGAATATGGAACCTCAGATCATGACAACCCAGACTCCCCAAGGAAATCGTTGTAACAAATCTAGAACCCTTTCGTTTGGTTACGCATGCATACCCGAAAAAATACACCAGAAATAAACATCAGGGCGTTTCAATATTTATTGAAGCATTATGATACTTGTATAAAATACGTGCGCTGTGATAATCAATTGAAGGAAACCGAATAGTGTAATTAACATGAGAATAGTAAAAAAGATTAACAATTCCACCATGGTGCTACAACAGTGTATATATGCTGGCATATAAGTACTGTGGTATAGTTTACTCCTACCTACCTAGCGCTGCCTAGCCTAGTTTTCCTAGAGTGTGTGATCTGCCAAATCCCTTTCGGGTGATCTAACTCCCCATTACCTGTGGGTAAGTGTCAGCGTGCTGCCATTCTTGGTGTAGAGTTGAACAGCATTCCTCTCATGAGGTAACTGGAATCAGCAGAGCTGGAATTCCGGCATTGACCTACCTCGCAGTGTCAGTGAAATGCTCCTCTAACTTAAACAAGGAAGCCATGCTGTATATATAATATACAGATACAAAAATCTAGGGGTTTGCACCATTAATCCCACAAAAACTTGGGTAAACTGTACAGTAAACTGGTATAATGTGGGTAGAAATATTGCAGCTATGGACGTGAAAATATCAATTAATCACTAACACTGTATATAACTTCACAAAACTTCCTTTATTCTGACTTGTTCACAAGCAGAAACCATTTCTCCTGGTTTCTCTCTCTAAAAAGGTGTGTGCACATTAAACGATTCAATTGTCCATTGACATGACAAAAAAACACATTATTTTGCACATAACTAAAAAGGGGGGAAGACAAAACACACATTCACTGTACATCAAATGTATGTAATTCTTATCTATCTTCCAGACATAACACAAAATGGCAGTCCATATAGAAGGTAGTCCATTTAGGGTCCACACATGAGAGAACATCTGGCCCCCTTTAGCTTTGTGTGTACCATAGTCGTTTTGTTTGTTTACATTTTAAAAGCAGGGCGACTCCAGTTCTAGAAAGTCGACGTGTTTCGGCCCATCACTTAAGGCCTCTTCACGACATAAGAAAACGAGAAAAAATAAAAGACTGGAATCACGGCTACCGTATGTTCACGACTAAATGCTTGCTCCATAGTTCCACGTGCCACTCCCAGGTAATCAATGCCAAAAAGCAATTTCAAGAAAGGATAGTGATGTATATTTTATTGTAGCAGTTGTCCACAAACAGTCGGACACCTGAGCAATGAACGCGTAGTCAAGGTATGGCCCACGGGACAATCCATTCCCTTCAATGTCCCTCGCTAGGACATCAAAGTGTCCTTTCTGAGGACTCGCTCCGATCTTACTATACGGGGGGGGTCCACTGCTTACTCCTAACTCCCCTCATTGTACCCGATCAAGCTGACTGACGCGGCTTTTTCTGAATCTACACGCGGAGCGCTGTCCCGCTTTTCCATTCCTTTACCGAGAAATACTCTCAGTGCATTGTCACTGTTAATCCACAAAGGGATTCTACAACGCTACGCCTGTGGCGCAAAACTAATTGACCCCCTCTGGCCCACCTACATACCCCATTGGATTGGCAGCCTGTCCTCACATTGAGTACCCGGACGGGTCCTCATGTGAGTAAACCTTTTCCTCTTTTCTTCACGTGTGGCACATCATTTTCACAAGGCTGCGAAACCATATATTCAGATGTCCCTTCATCAATAGTCCTGAAGAGACCCCACATTGTTTTGAGGGTCGAAACGCCGTCGACAAACAGAAGAAGCGAACCATTTCCCCAGCACATATCATTGTATATAGTTGCTGTTCACATGGAATTATTTTGATAATGGTCGACTTGTACAAACTGTGGAAACCTTGTATTTAATATTCACATTGTCACTTAGGTTTAGGTTCCCTTTGTCACTTGGGACACTATGCACAAATGTTGTTTTGATGTATAATGTTTACTCGTAACTTAATTGTTTAAAAAATCCATAAAATATACTACACTGGAATCGGTGTGTTAGTGGTTCCTTCGCGCTCTGCCATTATCTAACCCTCTATATCGCGATTGTGCTTATGTATCATAACCTCATAGTATATTATTCCACAGGAACCATTGTTTTTCCTATATATACTCCTAACTCCCGGCAGCCGAATCGTTTTTTCTCTTTTTTTTCCTATGTCCTGTAGAGGCCTAAAGTGATGGGCCGAAACACGTCTACTTTCTAGAATTGAAGGAGTCCTGCTTTTGAAATTTAAACAAACTTAAGGACTGTGGTACACACATCAAAGCTAATAAGGGCCGGCCGTTCCCTCATATGTGGACCTTAAATGGACTAAATTCAATATGGACTGCCGTTGATGAACAATAGTTGCAGCCATATTGTGTTATAAATGTCTTAAAGATAGATGAGAATCGCACACATGTGAGATACAGTGAATGTGTTTGCACTCACCTTTTTAGGGAGAGAAACCAGGAAAATGATTTTTACTTGTGAACAAGTCAGAATAAATGAAGTTATATACAGTGCCAGTGATTGATATTTTCACAGCCGTAGTTGCGAAATTATTTGTTCCCACATTATACCAGTTTTCTGTATATATAATAAACAGCACCCATGCTGCCGTGCCAAAGCCCCAGTCAGGCCACTATTGTTTATTCTCTTGTGATAGCTTAGTTGCCTACCAGACAACAACAAGCTGCGACATTTGCACAATTAACTTTATCCCTTGTGCTGAAAGTTCAAGGTGTCGTGATAGTGTGCCAATGAAGTGGAAATGTAAGCAATGCAGTTTCAGAGAATATTATCCTGCACAGACACACAAGAAAATGTATGTCAAATGTCACCGTGTAGGAAAGTAGGCAACATTAGAAATGTGAACATGTAGAATGGTGGTGTTTCTACCTGGGCCTATCCTGACCATGTGACCAAAGTGATCAATAAGCAACTAACAACCCATCTCGAGCTTCACCAGCTGCTAGACAACACCCAATTGGGATTCAGAAAGAACAGTAGCATTGAAACAGCACTCATTTCAGCAACTGACGACTTTCGAGCCACCTTGGACTGAGGAGAAACAGTGGTCCTTATCCTGCTTAACCTCTCCGCTGCCTTGAAAACTGTCTCCCACAACACCCTCCTCAGAAGACTCCACAAGATTGTCACAGAAGAATCTGCACTCCAATGGGTTTGCACCTTCTTTACAGGAATAACCCAAAGTGTCAGGCTGCCATTTTTCACCTCAACACCAAGAAGCTGATATGCGGAGGGTTCATCCCTCAGCTCCTCCCTCTTCAGCATTACACCCTCTTCACCATTACACCACAGACACTCAACTCATCCTCCTTGGCAAGACTTGCACTCATTCCTTCTGTAGGAAAGTGCCACTTTTTGACATGGTCACCCCACTTTTTGCCTGGTATTGATGCTGCTGTTTTGACTGCAGGGGCACCAGATTCGTGCTAACAATGTCCCCAGTGCCAATGCTCTTTCCCTAAAACAAGGTAGAATGTTCAATTGGCAAGGACTCGGTAAGTCCCCAGGAAGTGGTACCCATGGTACCTAGGGCTTGGGTACTGAAGAAGGTCCCTAAGGGCTGTAGCATGTATTGTGCCACCCTAAGGGACCCACACACACACATTGTCATTGCAGGATGCATGAAATGGCGCAAACCAATTTGAAAACACAACATGGCACACACCGTGTGCCATGCCCACAGACACTGCATGCAATATATGTAAGTCACCCCTACAGCATGCCTTACAGCCCTAACAAAGGATGCATTGTATTGCATGTGAGGTCATATCTGCGTGAGCAGATATGCCCCTATGATGTCTGTCGATTCTTAGACATTGCAAGTGAACAGGGAAGCCATCGTAAGTACATGTACTGGTCATTACGGGTTACTCCGCTACATGATGGCTTCACTAAAACACTAGTATTCAACTCCTTGTCTTAATAAATCCACTACTGGAATGAATATGGATTCGTTATGACATGCACCCAGAAGGCTCCTTAGAGGTGCCCATCAAAAACCTACTAGTCCTCTAGTGTGCTGGCTGACTGGTATTGTCCAGCCTGCTACCACAGACGAGTTTCTGACCCACTGTAGGTGAGAGCTTGTTTTCTCTGTGGTCAAGAAACAAAGCCTGCTCTGGAGAAGGTGCTATCACCTCCTCCAGCAGAACGGCTTGTAAATCTGTATACCAAGGCCAGAGGCTTCAAAGACCCTGACGACTTTTATATGCGACCCGGCTTCCTCCAGACCTGGAGAATGCCACCGCCTGCCCAGAGGCCCAACTGGCAGCAGGACAGGCTGGAAATTCACTATGAGCCTGCCTGATGTGCCACCTGGAAGGAGAATTCCACCATCTTTATTTTGGTGGAATTAAGCACTCTGGACAGGTTTATGCCCACTTCCCACAGGAAGTGGTCCTATAGGCTCACTGACTACTGCCCTTCACTCTCCTATATGCCCCTAAATTCAGTATTTACGTAGCCCCCTGACAACAAGAACTGTCCTTCTGAGGCAAGAAGGACAAAGAAGAGCCGAAAAACACAAGAAATGTGGACTAGCTGTGGAAATGGCCCTAAACCCTGCCTGCTTCTGTCCCAACAGTTGCAAAGACCAGACTCGTCCTGCAGCTGCGCATCCTCCCAAACCCCACGAATGGCTGCCAGCACTTCACCTACCACTGGCATGCCCCTTGAAGTGGGAGCCACTTCCCTGCAGGAACGGACTGCAACGTCCGGTTCTCTCTTCTGCTGACCCCCGGGTCCACCGACGCAGCAGGAACCCAGGAGGAGCTGGTCTCGGAGTGTCCAGGTCAGCCCTATCGATCCACCCGGCCCTTGAAACGCTGATCCAACCGAGAGGCTCTCTGCTTCAATACCTGGTGTACCAGAGACCGTTGCAAGCAACGAGGCTGGCTTGTGTTCAGTCCGAACACCACTGCCAGCAAAACTTACCTGGACGTCGAGGGATTCCAACAGAGGCTAGCTTTAAGCCAGAAGCTATCTTGCTGTTTCTTTTCCCTCTTCTGCAAGTACACCGAGAACTGTAAGAGCTTCAAACTCTCCAACCTGCCGGACAAAACACCTATGCACCTGAGCCTCCCAGGCTGAGTTCACTGGAACAGACGGTGTCTGTGGCCCTGAGACCCTCAAGAACCAAGCCTCCTTTAGGTTCTGAAGGACCCAAGTTCACACTTGCAGCCTTTTTCCTACATCTACTTTTCCCATTGACTTAAGCATGTAGCGCTCGAGGTGACCACCTCGTGAAGTACCTCTGCACCCAGACACACCAGGGCAGGTAAAACTGAACTATTGGTGCTTTCTTGGTCTCAGGCCCCTACTTACCTTAAGTCCAGAAGAACAGTCCTGTAAATCGATTGCAGTGTACCTATGCAGTGTATGTTTCTCTCATGGGATAACATGGCTCCCATAACAAGGCTCCAATGGGATTCAAGGCTCATGCCTCAAAACCGTTATTTGACTGTAATTTTTCTAATAACTGTAAAAATCTATAACTCCGAAAGTACTTACCTGATTCCAAAAATCTTGGTGTCTAAAATTATATAAAAATCTGTACTATTTTTACAAATTGGTGTCGGATTACTTTATTGAGTGTGTATCATTTGTTGACTCTGTGTATGCAACAAATGCCTAATACTCCCTTTGATAAGCCTTAGGCTGCTCAAACAACACTACCACAAATGGAGCACCTTGGGATTGTTGAAGCAAGCCCTTGCTCACTAGTAAGGGATACCTCGACTCTGTACAGTATACCTCATTTTGGTTTACTAAATAAAAAGCCAGCTTCCTACACCTACCATGCGGCACCCACATAACGTACCTCAAAATACTTCACTGGCTCCTTATTCACAAGCGCAGCCAATTCAAAGTTCTTAAGCACAACACAGGACCAAAATTCCTGAACTGCATACACTTCCACCAGCCCACCTACACACTGCCTCACACATTTGCATACAAACCCCACATCCGCAAAAGCAGAGCAGGAGGCCAGTCTTTCTCCTACATGCCCAAAACTTGGAAAGACCTTCCTCAATACATCATAGTCCCCTCCTCACTTCTTGTATTCCGCAAGAAGCTGAAGACCTGGCTTTTTGATTAATCCCAAGGTCTACACACCTGCCATGCCAAAGTGCCTGGATACCCTCGTGGGTGAGTAGTGCACTATACAAATCAACATAACACACACTAAGTTAGAGTAGCCCAGTGGACTGCAGCGCTAACACAAATCCACCAAGCTATTCTCTGTGCAGGGAGTGTTTTTTCGGGTTGTTGCGGGGATTCTGCACATATACAGAACTATGCGCAAGAAAACAGGACCTCGGTGTATAGTGGTGTACCAACCATACCCCTTAGTACCCAAAATCCCAATCCGACTAGCTATAGTGTCACATTCGTTCTCCGTACTACGGAGAAGCTACCAATGATTAGACATCCCAGAACACGGACTCTTTCAGGAATCGCGGGAGCAAGAACACTTTCATAATTCACTCATACTTGTCCACAACGTGCGTAATAAGAGACAGTATAGTTTAAAATGTTTATTTCAACTAACCTGCTCTAAGACACAGTACACGTGCCAGTACTAGCAGCATAATGCATAAAGATAAAACCGTAAGCATGGTTACGATTCCATAGAACACAAACGGGGACAGCATTTTATAAAGGCAGTGGATATAGAACTAAAAGGCCTCCCCGTGCTAGGAACTAGTTTATTCTAAAAATAGAAGACCTCTGGGCTTTGTCCGGGGGACCCCCATACCTCAAGATCTGGATGCAAGGTTTACATCATCAGACAAACGCAGCTCTTCTCCCTGGAAAGGTTGTTCTCCAAGTGCCACAAACAGGGAGATCACAATATTAAAAGCACATGAATTTCTCCCGGTGCAGCTGTATTCCATGTTATGTCTAAGTGCGAGGGGCTGACCAGAACAGCAATAACAAGGGACGTTGTTTTTCGACCTTGTACATTGTGTGCAGACGAACCCCGCAGAGGACATGAGAAAAGGTGAAAGGCAAAAAGACAGACCGTTCTAATGCTGAATGGGCACAAGCAGTCTGGAAAAACAAAGTCACAGAGTAACGTGTGCAAAGAAGGCATCATGGCAGCTAGGCCTAAGCTAACTTAGCAATGTCGACAATGAGGCCACAATCCACACTACACCCTCCCCTGGTCAGTCCATAGGGCAAGACATAGGACGAAAACCGAATTCGAATAGATGGAGCAGAATGTAAACGTGAATATGTGGGAAATGTCCCTTTGAAGTATAGGGAACGGGAAAAAATGTTGGGATAAAAAAATTACAGATCTGGCCAGAAAATAGGGCACTCGAAGAGAATAAAAAAATCCAGTAGTGCAGTTCGTTGAAAGTCAATGTCCCCAATCCATCAGAGTGTATGCGCAGAAAACTGCAACACCTTCGAGGAATACATCATTGTCATTGTCTGAAAAAAGAGATGCCATCCAGTTCAACAAATCAAAACTGCATTCATATTCCTCATAATAGGGAGCAGTGATCAGCATTGCGGGACAACTTGCGTGATACTCAATATAACTTCGTTGTAGGAGCGGCTGAGCAGCCGCCCAGATATCCCATTGCGCCAAGACCCCAAGTGCAGCCGCACGCGCCATCAATCCAGCCCCGGAACATTCCCGTTCATGGGCCACTAAGGGGCCCATCAACTGGTTGAATTCCGGGTTCGAACAAGACGTATTGGAGAGGCAAATATCCAAGGACCAAGAGAATGGACATCGTAAACAGGACATCACAGGTTGCACGCAACTGAAATACGCAAAGCGATAAGAAAGTCCATAAGACACACTGAGTGTCGCCAGTGGCAGGATGCCGAAGCTGTCAATCATGCGTTCACGGAGCATCCGTAGCCGCGCCGGGTCGTATAGGCCCCCAGGAAGTGCAGCCATTGCGCAACAGGCAAAATATAAGCAATATCCCAGCAATTAATGCGAGGATCAATGGGAAGCCTCCAAAGACGCTGGAAAAAATAGAATGAATAAAAGCTGGAATTTCACCAAATATAGTCTGAAAGGAGGTCAAAAGGCCGGAGCCCACAATTTAAAAAAAGTGCACTAGACCTTCGGTATTAGATGCATTAAATATAAGGTGGATCAGTTCACCGAAATGTTGGGGGAGGTTTGTGTTCAAAAGAGCCTGTATCTCACTGTGGGTACTAGCCACCTGGAGGACGAAGGTCTCCCGTGCGGAAGTGAGCATAACCTCCTGGTTAAATAATAGCGCTTTTATTCTGCTCAATTTATTGAAATCCGTCTTCAAAGTAGGTATGTAAGGCCAAACGGAACTATCTACCATCCCACGCGGGGGTGGAAAAAGCACATTTTTGCAGCACACAACGCAGTGTGAAACTGTTACAATGTAAGGGATGCCTGCCTGCATCCCACAGCAGTTTTGATTATTTAGAAGCAGATAGCTACCATTAGCAAGCACAGTGAAAGTAGGCGATATAACAGGTGCTGGAATGCCCTTTAAAATGCAAGCAAGATTCGGAGCAGAAACATTACAAGCCCCATGCAATTTAATGTTTTTACAAATTAGGGAACCCACTGTAGAATCGCAAGACTCCCCTGTGAGAAATACCTCCTTGTCATCCCTAAGGCATCTGTATGTGAAAGGTAGGGACCCAAGTTCATGCAAAAAGGCACTGCCTAAAGGCTGAAAACGGCCAACAGGATAATCTTTCATGCATGAACTGAATTCAAATAAAGAAAAAGGCAAAGCAATAACCCCGTGAACCAGCCACACTGCAGAGTCAGTCTCCGCCACAGAGAATGGTAAAGGCTCTATCTTTTCGATGTGTAAGAGAGTGTATGTTGCATCTTTCATGGACATGAATTGCTGTTTCTCAGTTAAATTAAACAGCAAGAACAAGGCAGATGTGTTTAAAAAATGCCATGGAACTTTACCCATTTTCAGTGTTTGCAAAGTCCATGCAAACTGCATTACTGAACGCAATTGATTCTGACCATGATATAACACAGACACATCATCTTGTACGATATCAACAACAGATGAAACAATATTCTCTAATGTGTAAATGCGGGAAGACGGTATTAATACTATTGTCAACAACAGCGAGCACTTTTTCTAGATTTGCCTGATCGATTTCCCGTAAACGGGAAGCAGCTTCAATTTGCGAAAGCTTCCAGAGTTCATTGTAAGTCGCATAAACAAATCTTTTATGTCTTGGACCTCTCGGCCCTAGAATAAAGTCGGACAGATCAATGTTGCCTGATAGGAGGGATAAATGTTGTTTTACAGAATCTAATGTAGAGTGCTGCAACCACTGTTTACATAATTTACCAACAGAATATGTTGTAACAGTACGAGAGTCAGAATCCTTGGATCTGGCCTATCCTGTTTGTAACCAGGAGCAGAGTCATAAAAACGCAGTTGGCAGGCGTTAGATGCTATGGACCACGCCAACCAGGCTGACCGATCAATAGCAGAGAAATTAAAGGAATTATTGCGGAACAAAGCTTGCAAACTTTCAAGGGAAATATTTAAATGCAAGCTCCTATTTGGCCAGGAAGACAACACAGGAATGGAAGGTGCATTCAATTGTTTGGAAGTAGCCAAACCCAAACAAGTTGTTTGATATATAGTACTATTTAAAAACAATATTTGGGTGGGGATAAGGCAAGCACGGTGCAAAGCTTCTGTACCGCGTACCTGCCAAGATTTAGTGCCCCAAATAGATTTCAAGTCAATGGTGTTCTTCCAGTGCTCATAGCCACCCACAGCTAATGCGTCCATAAAGGAACTGGAATACAGCAATTTGGTGTGGGTCAACATAACTTTTTGATTCGAAGAAACGTTCAATTTAAAATAATAGGACCCAGGGTTGGATCTATCAAATTCTGTAAAGTAAGTAAATTTATTTTTAAGTGTTTGGGAGCTACCTTGCAGAGGGGTCGGGCAATGTTCCCACTGGGTATAATTGAAACTACCTCTAAGTGTACTGGGTTTATGCAGAAAATGGTTACCGTAATGCTGGTAACAATATAAATCGGCATAATTAGCAGAATTAAAGTACGAATCCTCCGCATTAAAATCAGCATAATATTTCAAATCAGAAAATAACGATTCAATGGCATGCACATCCCAATCATCTGAATGAATATTCCTTTGTACCACATCACCCATGGAAACACGAAGGACACTTGGTATATTAATAATCTCTGTAGGTCCATGGATTTGGAAATTCACTGCATCCCACACGATACCATCTGCAACTGGAAAGGTGGAAATGTTCCCAAATGTGTGATCACGCTTCATGATGTGTGAAGAAGAATGCGGAGCCAAAGTTCCAGCAACAGAGTTCACCGCAGAGCGTTCTGGCAAGTAGTGACCATTGATGAGCAAGAAAAAAAACATCACAAAGCCAATGGACATGAACAGGAAAATCAGGAATAGCACCAACCAGATGTATGTCCACGGAGGGACCAAAAAATTGTCTCTGAACCAGGATACAGAAATACTGAATTTGGTCGGGATAAGTGATGAGGTGAAAGACGAATCAAAAGAAAAACGAGTTGGGCTCAGTGGTGTTGTAGGCAAATGAGCCACTGACTCACTTGCGGGGTATACATACTCTGTTTCCTCGTTGCATGAGGAAGCCGGGAGATTGAGCAGGCGATCTGGCAAAGCTACCATCCCAATGGAAACATCAGCGCCTGTGGATACAGGAGGGCCACGATTTCTTGAAATTGCCGGACATGATACCGCCGGTGTAACACTATTCAGGATCGGCCAGATGTTGTAGCTTGACATTGTCCACTGAGATGTATCTGTTGCCCTTGCGACCAGGAAGCGGTGGTAAGATGACTGTACGAGTACCCTTCAAGCCAAGAACTGGAACCGGTGCACGATAAGAGGGGCCAAATCCTTTTTTTGTTCTCCACCTACTCTCGGACCAGATCTCCAATCTTTGGAAGCCAGCCGGCAACCGGTATCTGCAACGCAGCGTCAGTGGCTGAAGGTAAGTGTTCGTTTGCAAGTCTGTCACGGGTCTCTTGTAAGTCCTGCAACATAGTAGAATGATTATCTACGTCAAAGATTGCGGCAGTCGCCGCTAAGTCTAGACCATCAAGGTCTGGCACAAACATATGTATGCCAAAGAGCATTTCGTATGGGGTCCGCCCACCCAGAGATCTTCTAGGGAGATTATTAAGTGCACGTTGCACGCCATACAAGTGGGCGAGCCAGTTCCTGCCAGTACCTAAGACTCTAGCTGTCAAGGATTGCTTTAAGTCACGGTTCATTCGCTCCACAATTGAGTTGCCCTCGGGCCTGTATGGAGACGAAAATTGCGCCAGCACCCCCATAGACCCCATTGCGTCCTTGTAGGCCTTAGAGGCGAACGCTGGACCTTGGTCGGAATGGAAGGTGCTAGAGGCAAAAAGTCCCACAAAGACACGCAAATCCCTGATAACATTTCGAGCGTCAGCACTGCGTTGTGGCCACACCCAGATGAAACGTGTGCACGAATCAACTGCAACTAAGATATATTTATATGCAGTGTCAGAAGAAAATGGACCGCAGTGATCAAGGTATACACAACCAAAAGGTTTATTAGAAATGCAGAGCTGTGTTTGTGGCGGACGTGTAACCGTAGAGGGCTTAATCTGTTGACAAATGTCACAAGAAAGGACATGAGTACGGGTTTGTTTATATAAACCACGCCACCAGTAACGCTGCTGCAAGATTGAAACAGTTGCAGACACACCAGCATGGGCCGAAGCCAAGCCTTCGTGTGCGGCTGTTATCAAAGAATTTCTGCGGTCCGCGTTGGGAATCAGCCGATCACCAACGTCTGGAATTCTTACATAAGGAACCTGGTCGGGACTTAAGTGATAAGAGTACTTGGAAGGGAATCCCTGTGGGTAATTAGTACCTTCCTTTGTTGCAGCAATAGCTGCCAAAATCTCATTATCTATTTTTGTCATGGATCTTGTAACGGCTGCTACTGAGCACGTGGCTACTGCTGATTTGGCAGCTTCACCTGCCAAACTGTTACCGACCGCGTGCGCGCCCACACGCTGGTGGCCATGAGTGTGAATCACCTGTGCGAGACACCCAAAGCATTTTATGCTTAATTGTGCTGCCTTTAGAATCTCTATAGTCGTTTTGCGACCAAAAGAACAAGTTGTTATTAAAAGCCTGGACACAGTAGTAAGAATCGCATACAATAAGTGTAGTCACTTGCGGGTTAGCACCAAAGCACGCAGCTCGGCCAATTGTGCGGTACTGTCTCCCAGTGCCTGCGTGTGCACAACACTCGATTTTAATTCACCGTTCACCATGTTAGGCCCCTTATCGATAGATGGGGCCACTTGGCCTGTTTTGGCCGGGTATACCCCGCATCCACGTCATTTAGCGGTTCCAGTAGATGAACTGCGCATTTTGCATGCGTCTTTAATCCGCGTGCACAGAGCTTTGGTACAATATGTTACAGGCAACGTCCAGATGGCCCCTCCTGGAGTTGCGGCGCATTCAGCTGGACCGGGCGGTGTTACCATAAGTCCCGTCATGGTTAATTCGGTGATGGGCAAGCGCCCACAGAATAAGGATGATTTGCCTTATTGGCTTGCAGAAAAATTTGACCAGCTGGAGGCAGTATTTCCAAATACCTCTCCTGTGGAAAAACACAGGATTTTGACTATTAGTTTGCCAAAAGACTTAATTCCCGAGTTGACAGAATGCAACAACTGGGGCAAGGTATTCGCAGCAGTGTATGCGAAGTGTTTCAGCACTCCTTCCATGACGGTCCTCCCCTATGTGATTAAACGGGTGCAGGATGAACATGGCCCTGAAGCGGCTGTGGAATTGGGGATGAGACTGGTGGGAGTGTTCGATGTTGTGGCTGATCTAATTCTTGCGAACGTCAAGGGTGATGCAGTCAACTTTCAAGTAGCTAATGCTTTGGCTCTGGTCCCGGAGCTGGACAAGCCACGCGAATTACCAAAAATTATTGCACAGGCTTATAAAACCATTGGCCGCAATAGTTTGGGGGTTAAGCCTTTTGCTAAAACGCAAACTCAATCACAACCTCAACAAAAAACTCAGTCTGATAAAGATGAGAAGCCGTTCTTTTCTAAAAAGAACTGGAAGTTGAAGAAACAGGGAAAGCAACAATCAAAACCAGGGTCGCGTGCTGCGTCCCCGGTTTCCGTATCTTCTGAACGCACTTATGATTTGCGCGACCGAGCGAGAATTAAATCTCCAGATAGATTTCAAGTCCCTGACCCGCGTTCTCCTCGGGCACCATCGACCTCCCAGACTGGTGGAGGAGATCGCCAGGATAGAGGCAGGGGTCGTGAGGCCCCACAGGGACGAGACCAGCCTCGACAACCAAGCCGAGGGAAACCAGAACAATTTCCACGTTCTCGCCCAGTTTCAGAAGAAAAAAGTTGCAGCTTTAACAGCGAGATATACCACAGACGGTGAGAACGAGACTCCTGAATTGGACGTGGGCAGTGACGGTGCTAGACAGCGCCGCGGAAGTTACCATAGTGCGGGAGGCGCTACGTCCTCATGTGGAGGCGACAGCAACTGATACTTTCATTACTGTCGAGACAGCTGACACCCGAGTGGCACCCCCTGACAGACTATTTAATATTGTCCTTCAAATTGAAGGCGACATTGAGCGTGTTATTAAAGGGATTTTTGGGGAAAATCTGACCTCTTCTTACGACATACTGTTGGCGGAAGCAGATTGGCCGCCTCCATTCGTACTTGCTGCCCCGAGAGGGGAGGAAGTAATCCTTCCGAGCTTTTCGCATCATGTCCCCAAGGATAAAGCGGAGGCGTTAGCAGCTGAATGGGCTGGGGCCCTGGCTCCGGCACTGTACCGCAATCACGTGGGCTGGGATGAGGATTCTCCCCCCCATGATATACCCTTGCGGTCTCTGCCACAGCCTCAACCCCAATATCCTCTCCGGCCGGAAGCTAAAGGTCCAGATTCTGACACAGTTAGAATATCAAGGAGTAATTGAAACATGCGTATCACCAATGAATAATCCCCTTATTGCGGTTTCTAAACCCGATGGGTCGTACCGCTTAGTTTTGGATTACCGGCATTTGAACTCTCATTGTCGAACCTTTGCGGTACAGAATACCCATAGTTCTGCGCCCGTAGACAGTCTTGTTCGTAAAAAATATAAAACGACACGACCTTTCCAATGGGTTTTACACTCACAATTTGTCCCCGGACTGCAGTCAATGGACCGCGTTCACTTCCGGTGGAAAACAATTAAAATTTTGGCGTTTGCCAATGGGCTACAAGAACAGCCCGGGGGTCTTCGCCGCCCGTATTGTCTCTTTGTTGGACAGCATAGACCCAGATGCGTATTCGTACGTCGATGATATATATCTGACAGACGACGAACTATGGCCGCATCTTTCCCGTGTAGACCGCATTATTCTTGAGTTCGCGGTCTTAGGTTACAAATTTAATTTTGCCAAATCTCACATCGCAGAATACACTGTGTTGTTTTTGGGCTATGAGCTCAACAATGAAGGTATGGGCTTAGCTCCCCACTTCCTGGGGAAGTGCGCACTTCTGCGCCCTCCAACGACCCTGAAAAAACTTCAGTCTTTGCTGGGATTTTTTAACTTCGGGCGTTCTTACATTCCCGAGTATGCCCAGCGTATCAAACCTCTTTATGCCTTGATACAACCGACCTTTTCGAAGTCATGCTGGCTTCCGGAACATTCGCTTATTCTGCAATCTTTGCAGACTGATCTACTTGAATCTAAGTTCCTGTTGTCTCGTGATAACCACACGAACCTGGTGATTAGAATTGTGCCAGGGGCAGTAGGTTTCACGTACTTAACGTTTAACGAAGGTGACAGTACCTATTGCCTACAAGTCACATCTTTACACTTCGGCCGAGTTGCGCTTTTCCACTGTGGAGAAAGTTTTGACTGCAGTGCAAATGGCGATTCTTAAGGAACGCGCACTGGCACAGGGAAAACGCATCTTGGTTGTCACCCCCTATCCTGCCCTTGAGGCAGTGACAAAAGCAAGTGTACCAAACTCTAAGGCCTTGCACCCCCGTTGGATACAATGGGCTACTTCTTTGACATCTCCGGATGTCACTTTCATCTTTGATTCCTCTTTTCAGACACAGGAGTTCTTACAGTATGAATTTGTTCATCCTCCTCCTCTGTCTTTGCTGCCGCTTGAGGAGTACAAATGTATCATTTACACCGATGGTTCGGCGCAACCGGCCACGGGTTCTAAGCATGCGTACTCAGCAGCATGTGCTATTGTGGCAGGTCATATTTTATTGTATTGTAATTGCATTTATATAGCGCTTACTACCCCTGACGAGGCGTCGAAGCGCTTTTTCGGCGAGTAGCACGCTACTCCGGGACCCATAGAGGATTAGTGTGGAATTAGTATAGTGAAACATGCAAGTACATTTTAAGTGGGGGATAGGTTAGTCAGTTATTTGGATTTGGAATGATAGCAGAAGGATAGAGGAGGAAAAAAGGTTTGTATTTATATAGCGCTTGATACCCCTGATGGGGTTTTGAAGCACGCTACTCTGGAAGCCCATAAAGGATTAGTGGTGAATTAATATGGTGAAATATGAAAGTAATTTCAGTGGTGGATATTAGTCAGTTATTTGGAGTGAGAAGGATAGCGGAGGGATAAAAAGGGAAGAAAGGTTTGCATTCATATAGCACTTGTTACCCCTGATGGGTGTTGAAGCGCTTTTCTGGCGAGTAGCACGCCACTCCGGAACCCATTAGGATTAGTGTTGAAAATTAGTATAGTAAAATATGAAGTAATTTGAGTAGTGGATAGGTTATTCAGTTATTTGGGTAGAGAAGGGTAGGTGGCGGGATAGAAGAGGGAAAGAGGTTTGCATTTATATAGCGCTTGCTACCCCTGATGGGGTTTTGAAGCGCAAGTAGCACGCTACTCTGGAACCCATAAGTATTAGTGTAGTAGAGAGAGTAGAGTAGAGTAGTAGAGAGAAGTTTGAGATGAGTCAGAAGGTTGGGCTAGAAGATATATTGAGAGAAATATAGGCTGAGAAATAGGGTAGTGCCTTGGAAATGCTAAATTAGAAGAAAGTGATAAATATATAGATCCATAAGTACATTGAAAGTATATAGATACATAAAGGAGGTAAGTATATGTAGATTAAAGATATTGATAGAGGCACAGGATGAGAAATAGGGTAGTGCATTGGATATGCTTTTTCAGGAGAAAAGTAACAGAGACACAGATCCAAGTACATGGAAGGTACATAGATGCGCAATGGAAGTAAGTACATGTAGACCAAGGATGATTTTTATTTATTTATTATTATTTTATTTTTTTCCCTTTCAACAACATAATTATTCTACATCTTTATACAAAGCAATACACAAAGATAGGTACATGTCTATAGCGAGAACAAATGCTTATATACAGAGGGATATGCTGTAAATTTCTGTTTGCGTATGGTGCTTATGTGGGGTAGAGCCAATTCTTGAGTAGTTTTCTGAAGATAAGGTGGTTGTCGGTGGATCTTATGTTGGGGGGGTAAAGAGTTCCATAGTTTGGCTGCTTGAACAGAGAAGGATGTGCCACCCATGGTTTTTTTCTTGTATCTTGGGATTTTGAGGCGAGATGCTCCTTTAGAGCGGAGGTTCCTCTGTTGAATGTGTTTGGTGATTTTATTCCTGATGAAGAGCGGTCCCATTCCATGTATTGCTTTGTGGGTGATACAAAGCAGCTTGAACGTGGATCTTCTGGCAACCGGTAACCAATGCAGGGCTTTCAAGGCAGGGGAGATGTGGTCTCGCGGTTTGATATGAAAGAGTAGTGTGGCAGCAGAGTTCTGAATCCGTTGTAGTCTTTTCATGGTTGTTAAAGGTGATCCGTGGTAGAGGCTATTGGCGTAATCGAGTTTGTACAGAACAAGGGAGATGGTAGCTTGGACCTTGTGTGGAAATCCCAAATTTGTTGCAGCGTTTTTATAGTGACAAAGCTTGATCTTGCTAGTTTGTCCACTTGGGCATTCATCGACAGCTTGGAGTCCATGGTCATTCTGAGGTTTCTTACTTCCTTCGATACTTTAGGTGGTGATCCCAGTTCATTAGGCCATGCGGCAAGCGGGTTGTAATGTTTCCAATCGCCACACGTGAGTATTTCCGTTTTTGAAGTATTCAATTTGAGATGGCTCTAAGTCATCCACTGATCCACGGCTCTGAGACAGCTGAAAATTGGTGATTTTCCAATGTCTTTGGGGCATTCCAGTTGAAGGAGTATTTGCGTGTCATCTGCATAGTTATAGCACGTGAGGTGAAATTGATTGATCAGTACTGGTAATGACTTCATGTAAATGTTGAAAAGCATGGGCGAGATGATAGAACCTTGAGACCCCTGCTTTTGTGGAGTACGGTTTGGACGAGAAAGGTGGGGTATGGATGACATTAGTTCTGTTTCGAAGGTTATCTAAGAAGCCCACCACGTTGGTGGCGCCATGTTGTGGGGATTCTGCACATATACAGAACTATGCGCAGGAAAACAGGACCTCAGTGTATAGTGGTGTACCAACCATACCCCTTAGTACCCAAAATCCCAATCCGACTAGCTATAGTGTCACATTCGTTCTCCGTACTACAGCAAAGCTACCAATGATTAGACATCCCAGAACACGGACTATTTCAGGAATCGCGGGAGCAAGAACACTCTTTCATACTTGTCCACAACGTGCGTAATAAGAGACACCGTATAGTTTAAAATGTTTATTTCAACTAACGTGCTCTAAGACACAGTACACGTGTCAGTACTAGCAGCATAATGCATAAAGATAAAACAGTAAGCATGGTTACAATTCCATAGAACACAAACGGGGACAGCATTTTATAAAGGCAGTGGATATAGAACTAAAAGGCCTTACCACCCTCCCTGTGCTAGGAACTAGTTTATTATAAAAATAGAAGACCTCTGGGCTTTGTCCGGGGGACCCCCATACCTCAAGATCTGGATGCAAGGTTTACATCACCAGACAAACACAGCTCTTCTCCCTGGAAAGGTTGTTCTCCAAGTGCCACAAACAGGGAGATCACAATATTAAAAGCACATGAATTTCTCCCGGTGCAGCTGTATTCCATGTTATGTCTAAGTGCGAGGGGCTGACCAGAACAGCAATAACAAGGGACGTTGTTTTTCGACCTTGTACATTGTGTGCAGACGAACCCCGCAGAGGACATGAGAAAAGGTGAAAGGCAAAAAGACAGTTCTAATGCTGAATGGACACAAGCAGAGTCTGGAAAAACAAAGTCACAGAGTAACGTGTGCAAAGAAGGCATCATGGCAGCTAGGCCTAAGCTAACTTAGCAATGTCGACAATGAGGCCACAATCCACACTACAGGGTTACTTATCAGCAGTCCTGTTAGTACAGGGATGCCGTGGAAATCAAAAGTATTTGTTTGTCTTGCAGACAATACACTCAAATTTCGCACTAAGAAATATGCACAGGACCTCGAATTATGTTCTATACTGTTTGCTTAAAAATGCAAAACGTCATGGCTCAAAAAAGTTGTAATATATCGATAATTATTTACAATAAATAGTTGCATTTAATTTTTTTTTTTTAATGAAATGTGTTTTTATAAAAGCATAGCTGTATACTTACAATATGAATTGCAAGTGATTTTTGAATGGTTCTGTTTAAGGGTAAGGTCAAGGGTTGGTTTTAGGACATTGTAAGGGAGTTGGTAAGGGTTATAGATAATGTTTAGGATTAAGGGATACAGTTGGAGCCAGGGTAAGGATATGGGTTTGTGTTAGGATAAAGGGGCATCTTAGGTTAATGGTTACGGTAAGGCATGAGGTTAGGGTTATGGTAAGGATGTGTTTAGGCTGAGGCAAAGAAAAACAGTGAGCCTATGTTATCTTTATGGATTGTTTAGAATTAGGGTTTGGTTAAAGGATGGTGATCTGTTGGGGTGGGAGCATGCTTTAGGGTTTAAGGTTAATTGACTTTTTTATGAATTAGATTTCAGAACATTTCCACTGAAAATATACCTTTTTCATTCCAATTTCTGATTTAAGTTCTAAACTTGTATATGTGCTATTTCTTTTTTACAATGGGTCAGCAGCTTTGCAGGTAAATAAAGATGGTAATTCCTTTTTATTGCTAGCTTCTCATTTCTTCGTGTTGTTGTAACTATTTCCAATGATCTGCCCTCAGAGCCTCTGTGCATTCTTTTTATATCATTCCTATATTAACAATGTGCAGCATGTCGGAAGGTCTCCTCTGCAAAACACATGTGCTATTTTTTCCTGTTCTGGTATCATTCATGCTTTGGCAGTAGAGCACAGCAAAACATGGAGCAGCTCTAGCGGCCAACTGAGCATTGCGCCTAAGGGAATACCGGAGATCACTCAAACTCGTCCGATGAGCCCCTCGATACTTCCCAACTCCTTGCTGTGGTGAACCAATTTCTATGGGCTAGACCACCCTGAAATGGCCCCGCTGACAAGGCTGCTGCTAATGCCCTTGACCAAAGATGCGTGTCGCGGTCCAGGTCTGCCACACGGCCCTCGCGAAATCGGGTACAACTCGAGCAGCCAACTGAGTTTTGCGTCTAAGGAAATACCAGCGCTCACAAGGAAAACTCACCCGACGAGCCTCCTGATTCTCCCCAGCTCCTCGCTGCAATAAACACATTTGTATGGGCTAGACGTCCGTAAAACAGCCCCCTCTGCACATCAGTTAGGATCTGGAGTCCCAGTCCTCCCCCACTTTCTGGGCAGCCATCTTGGCACCTACGGGGCCGCAGTAAGAATGAAAACAGACTGAATTATTTGAGAGAAGACTGAAACAATTAGAAACAATAGAAAGAAGACTGAAACCATATATGTGGTGGCACACTTCTTCCAACCAACTAAACACCAAGAATAGCAGAGACAGAAATCGCCAAGATCAGCGGCGAGCTTGTATTGGGCATAACATTAGAAAGAAGACTAAAACTTGAAAAGTAGTAGACATCTTGGATTAGGCACACTCCCACCAACTAAACACCAAGAACAGTGGCTAACCTGGATGGGCCAGCTGCACACTAATGTTAACCCTACTGCACTCACACTCTCGTCTCCCCACGATCCAAATTGAGAATCAACTTCTCGGCCTCCATAACTTGAGATCAACCATGAAGAGTCAGAATTTCCTATTCACTGCAACAAAAATGAAGACTCCTTTTTAATTACCAAGATCAACGAAGAAACAAATATGCACGCTTCCACAGCATCCCTCACCTCTATGCTGCCCAGCAACCTGGGACCCCAGGGACCAAACTCCTCCATAACCTACCCTCCGAACCCCTCCGCTAATGCCACCAAAAACATCAAACACAAACTCAGTAAGCAACACCTAGAAACACTAGTAGCCGATATCTACTCACTCACTCCGACCGGCAAAATGGTGCACAGCCTTAACTAACTTCTTAAATTTTACAAAAGCCACAAACATCCCACACAGCCGAAAACGGACGGTCGCTAACTCTCCCGCCTTCAAGGGCAAAGCCACTATAACCATCTACAGGAACGGACGAATCATGATCCAAGATGACATCATTATACAAAATCAAGCCCTTCCTCCCCACGAACAATCTAAAAACCGCCAACCAAGCGATGGTACTGTCTAGACTGTTCTACGGGAATGCTACCCTCGGTGGCATGCGAAGTCACACCTAGCCCTTTTTATAGCCACACTAAATGCGGCAGCAAGGATGGTCCGTGGAGCACAGAGAAACAATTGCAAAGTAAAGGGGCCCCCTGATATTGATGAGAAGTACACCTAGACAGGGAAAATACATGAATGTAAATACTCTAGGGCTACTTCAGACCATTGAATTCCTCAAACCATTATGAGGAGAAAAACAAACTATAGTGACACTAGAAAATTAGAAAAATGGAGATTTATTTATTAATTTATCTTTTTCTTATTTTTGGGTAAGTATAAAAACATGTATTAGAAGTAAAAACAATTCATACAGAGACTAACAAATGTACAACATTCTGACTACATTCATTCACAACCACAAACATACTATAAACACATGATCATATTGATATATATGATTTTTTCCCGTCAAACATGATAAAATGTATAAAGACTATAGCGAACAAACAAGCAGCAATAGCACTATGATGAAAAACAAGCTTTTTTAGGTGGTTTCCAAACTGACTCTACGCGCGTTTCGACAGAAACACTGTCTTCATCAGGAGTTCCACCGCAGAATGTTGTGCTCTGTAATGAATAATATATATATCACACAGATATAATTTTAAGTGTCACTATAGTACATTATTATAATATTTTCATATTGTGGTAAGGACCCATAATTTAAACTGATATTCTCTTTTTATAAAGAAAAGAAAGAAAGAAAAAAAGAAAGAAAGAAGAAAAGAGAAAAGAGCCTGATAGACAATTAACATAAATACAAACATATAAATAATCTCCTAATCAACATATAACAATGCAAACGTGCAAATTGTCACTATTACTAGCGATCTATATTCTTTGTGTGAATTCCAAATTAACAGTACCAAAACCCTTACTAAGGAAGAATAATTAACGTCCCTGAATGAAGGTTGAATCAAAACATAAACATATAATATATTCTCCATGATAAGTATTTTATGTAGAGAAATATATACATGATGATCAAAAATGTGCTCAAAAGGCACAAAAATACTGACATTTAAAATGTGCGACATAATAATAGAAAAGATATATATTACCAAGTCTATCCAGCATCTGTATGCAAACAAATGAACTGTATAAATAGTCCAGGTCAGAGTAGGATATTGTATCATAAAGAGTTTAAACTCGTCATCCACGATGCAACTGTGGAATTCTAGGGAATATACCAAAACAAAGAAGAAAAAAAGATGAGAAGCTTTCCATTACTCACTATGTACATCCTTGAATATAAACAAATATTATAACAACCCAATTAAGTTACATGTTTACCTTGTACAGTTAGTAACCTTTTCAAAGGAGAAACGTTTTAATATGATGGCCGACTCCTCAAAAAAGAGGCCCTGAAACGAAGAAAACAGGCCCAGGGCATCAAATGCAAAGACACGCAACAAAATAATTGTAAGAATGTCAAAAATTGAAACTGCCTCTATAGATATCAAAGAGGGCAAAACATACCTACTCGATAAAATGTATCCAGCAGGACAGACGAGCTGCTAGTCCTTCAGATGGTTAAAAATGGATACTAAAAAGTGAACAACAGAAGCGGAGTGTTCCATGAGTAGAAAATACTCACAACAAGGTAGCTATTTATATTGACAGGATGGTGAAATAACGTAATGCCTTACATAAATATAGTAAGACTATTTATAGTATTTAAGCGATATCGCAAACGTCCAGAATAATCGAAAAGTTTCAAGATTGTAATTAAAAACTTATGGGCAGACACGTAAAGAGCGATTACAGCTATACCGTCTCCAAGAGCGAGACTATTTCTAACTGGAAGCAGTCGGTAAATAATTATGGAAACAGAAACTGTATTTCCAAACAGGTGGCATAACAAAATGAAAGCCTCTATGTTATGTGGATTTTACCTCCCTTAAAGAAATGTGTGTCCCGATACATATGCATAGTTCCACACTCATGGATAATAATAAACACCAGAGTGTTTGCAGAGGACCACGCAATTCTCACGCTATTCTTACCGGTATCAACGATCCAAACAGGTTGGCAGCTCTAATCTCTGTATAACAGCCACCCGGAGGGGCTGGAAGACGCCGAAAAGCTGATGGCGCGAAAAAGACGGTAGATTTAAATACTATCGGGGAACAGTCATATGGCCTTGTCACATGACGGGAGAGGCGGAGTTAAACCCGGCCAGACACAAAAACCAGGGAAAATTTATGTATGCAAAAAACAGTCCCGATGCATATGCGCATTCATCTGGCGATATTCAAGTGGAAATGTAAGCATTGCATCCAAACTGCTATACTCATGTCCATGCATACAGGATGTAAAAAACGGTGAGTACATTAATCAACAAAATCAAACAACCTTAAAAGGAGATCCCTAAGATGTTATATGTAAAAAATATCCAATACATATGTACAGACACCCAGTGTTATTTGTAAATGCATATATATAAAAAGATTTTGCATACAATCATGTACATTGACCTCTTTAAATCTTTCATTATGCTATTAAGATCATGGCACTTCCTGTTTTTAAATTTTCCCCTGTCTTTTTGTGTTTGGCCGGGCATAGCTCCGCCTCTCCCGTCATGTGATAAGGTCATATGACGTTTCTCCGATAGTATCTATATCTACGGTCTGTTCCTATTTTTGACAAAGTCATTTGACTGTTCCCCAATAGCATTTTAATCTATCGTCTGTTCCTGTTTTTAAATTTTCCCTGGTTTTTGTGTCTGGCCGGGTTTAACTCCGCCTCTCCCGTCATGTGACAAGGCCATATGACTGTTCCCCGATAGTATTTAAATCTACCGTCTTTTTCCCGCCATCAGCTTTTCGGCGTCTTCCAGCCCCTCCGGGTGGCTGTTATACAGAGATTAGAGCTGCCAACCTGTTTGGATCGTTGATACCGGTAAGAATAGCGTGAGAATTCGCGGGTCCTCTGCAAACACTCTGGTGTTTATTATTATCCATGAGTGTGGAACTATGCATATGTATCGGGACACACATTTCTTTAAGGGAGGTAAAATCCACATAACATAGAGGCTTTCATTTTGTTATGCCACCTGTTTGGAAATACAGTTTCTGTTTCCATAATTATTTACCGACTGCTTCCAGTTAGAAATAGTCTCGCTCTTGAGACGGTATAGCTGTAATCGCTCTTTACGTGTCTGCCCATACGTTTTTTAATTACAATCTTGAAACTTTTCGATTATTCTGGACGTTTGCGATATCGCTTAAATACTATAAATAGTCTTACTATATTTATGTAAGGCATTACGTTATTTCACCATCCTGTCAATATAAATAGCTACCTTGTTGTGAGTATTTTCTACTCATGGAACACTCCGCTTCTGTTCACTTTTTAGTATCCATCTTTAACCATCTGAAGGACTAGCAGCTCGTCTGTCCTGCTGGATACATTTTATCGAGTAGGTATGTTTTGCCCTCTTTGATATCTTTAGAGGCAGTTTCAATTTTTGACATTCTTACAATTATTTTGTTGCGTGCCTTTGCATTTGATGCCCTGGGCCTGTTTTCTTCGTTTCAGGGCCTCTTTTTTGAGGAGTCGGCCATCATATTAAAACGTTTCTCCTTTGAAAAAGGTTACTAACTGTACAAGGTAAACATGTAACTTAATTGGGTTGTTATAATATTTGTTTATATTCAAGGATGTACATAGTGAGTAATGGAAAGCTTCTTATCTTTTTTCTTCTTTGTTTTGGTATATTCCCCTAGAATTCCACAGTTGCATCGTGGATGACGAGTTTAAACTCTTTATGATACAATATCCTACTCTGACCTGGACTATTTATACAGTTCATTTGTTTGCATACAGATGCTGGATAGACTTGGTAATATATATCTTTTCTATTATTGTTATGTCACACATTTTAAATTTCAGTATTTTTGTGCCTTTTGAGCACATTTTTGATCATCATGTATATATTTCTCTACATAAAATACTTATCATGGAGAATATATTATATGTTTATGTTTTTTTGATTCAACCTTCATTCAGGGACGTTAATTATTCTTCCTTAGTAAGGGGTTTTTGGTACTGTTAATTTGGAATTCACACAAAGAATATAGATCACTAGTAATAGTGACAATTTGCACGTTTGCATTGTTATATGTTGATTAGGAGATTATTTATATGTTTGTATTTATGTTAATTGTCTATCAGGCTCTTTTCTTCTTTCTCTTTCTTTTTCTTTCTTTTTTTCTTTCTTTCTTTTCTTTATAAAAAGAGAATATCAGTTTAAATTATGGGTCCTTACCACAATATGAAAATATTATAATAATGTACTATAGTGACACTTAAAATTATATCTGTGTGATATATATATTATTCATTACAGAGCACAACATTCTGCGGTGGAACTCCTGATGAAGACAGTGTTTCTGTCGAAACGCGCGTAGAGTCAGTTTGGAAACCACCTAAAAAAGCTTGTTTTTCATCATAGTGCTATTGCTGCTTGTTTGTTCGCTATAGTCTTTATAAATTTTATCATGTTTGACGGGAAAAAATCATATATATCAATATGATCATGTGTTTATAGTATGTTTGTGGTTGTGAATGAATGTAGTCAGAATGTTGTACATTTGTTAGTCTCTGTATGAATTGTTTTTACTTCTAATACATGTTTTTATACTTACCCAAAAATAAGAAAAGATAAATTAATAAATCTCCATTTTTCTAATTTTCTAGTGTCACTATAGTTTGTTTTTCTCCTCATAATGGTTTGAGGGATTCAATGGTCTGAAGTAGCCCTAGAGTATTTACATTCATGCACAGAGAAACAATCACATCTCCCCCTCCCTGAAAAATCTAAAATGGCTTCCGATCAAAACCAGTTGCTGCTACTAAACGGCCTGCCTCACTCACAAAGTTCTGCACACTGGGAAACTAACTTACTTTGGGTCTAAACTAGTAAAGGCTGGCAAACCAAGATCTCTAAGAAGCACCAATACTCTGCTTCTCATCCCACCAAAAAAAACTGGAAGATAAAGCCCTTTCGAGCAATTTTTTGGGCAATGTCCTCAAAATTTGGAACTCCCTCCCAGTTCATATCAGAACGAACCACTTCTTCGTGAGCTTCAGAAGTCAATTAAAGGATCTTCTCAACTGACACTTCAACCCTACAGACTCCAACACTAAGTTGTCAAGTTGACTCTTTTCCTCATATTAAATACTATATGTAAGTCCCCTCCCCACGTACTACTGTGATCTGACCATCAACGAGTCTGTAATTTGTAATCTATGCTTTCAATGTCGACTTCTCAATGTCTGTAAAGTGCTATGATAATACTGTGACCCGATCGTCAACGAGGCTGGACTTTGTGATCTATGCTATCCAGCTCAACATTGTCTATCCCTATGTCTGTAAAGCGCTCCAATGTCCCCGAGTCTTGCCAGCGCTATAAAAAACTCTTTAAATAAGCTCTTCAGGAGAGAACAAATTATCTACACCGCTGCTGGGATCTGCACAACTGCTGGGGTCTGCAGCATTGCTAGGATCTGTAGCGTTGCTGGGTTCTGCACTGTTGCTAGTGTCTAGCACTGCTGATTACTGCCTCTCTGCTGGCAGGCTGCATTACTGCTGGGGTCTGTAGCAGTTCTGCGCAGCGGCGTCACTAGGGTTGGTGTCACCCAGTGCGGTAACTTACCCCATGACACCATCACATGGGGTAACACCTTTCCCAAATGAGACTATTTAGTAAATAGTCTCATTTGGGAAAGGTGTCACCCCATGTGATGGTGTCACCCGGTGCGGTCGGCACCCCCCTAGTGACGCCACTGGTTCTGCGATCTGTAGTGCTGCTGGGATCTACACATTACTGGGGTCTGCACTGCTGATAGACTCTGCACTACTGTGAAGGTTTTCTCCACTACGGTGGTCCTTAGCTCTTCTGAGGCTGTTGCCCTTCTGGATTCTGGAGCGCTGCTGGAATATATACCGCTGCTGGGGTCTGCAGTGAGAAACATGATGATTGGGAATCTTCAAGAATGATAGGAGTGAGTGGTTGCAGTTCGTTATATAGTTAGCCGAGAATATGTTGGCTTTTGCTCCAATGTTTAGAGGCATTTAACATGTCTGTGGTAAAATAGCTTATTTCAACATTACAAATAAGCTGGTAGGTTCCTGCTATTAAGCATTCGGCTTTTCGAAAGTGCATCATGAGTTGAATGAAATTAGACTAAAGAGAGTGAGATTTGGGTTTATCAAGTCTCAGCTGGACCCCACAAACCTGACTGTTAAAACACCTCATGTGAGGGTACAGCGCTCCACAGCTCCTTGACTACATACATCACGTGCCCTGCTTGCACTGATCTCCTCTGATATTATATCATTAATATCAAGTAGGGTGTAAAATATGGCACCAGTCTCCTAAAAAACTGGATCACATGAATCAAAACGGCAGAAATAGGCTTTTCTCGATTTTGACTTGCTCTGCAGGAACATTCCTTAAAAATGAATTTTGTGATTAATTTTACATTTGAAAGCAGCACGAATAAGCAATTTCGAAATCAAAAACAAACCAAATTTTCTAGGCTTTAAGTCTGTCTGCTATTTAACAAAATGAAACGTAAATAGTTAAATTGGAGGGAGCTCTTTAACAATTTGGAGGAGGTGGATTTGTTTCCTAACTTTTGGTTCTGCTAAACAATGGGCTGGTTTTTCCTGGAGAGCTGTACAATTGTCAGTACGAGTGGTCAGCAGAAAGCGGGCCAAGAATATGGATAAGGGAATTATTTCTTCACTGGGAAAAATAAGAATTTGTTCGGAAGAGGGTATCCCTCTGAATTTGAATAGTTTTGATAATTTACTACCATAACCCATATATTTATTCAAATGGATTTATATTAAATATTTACTTTATGTACATTGCGCATCTGTTTACTTTAGTCATTTGAATTGAGTATTCTGTTAATATTTTATGAAAGTTATACCCCCTCGGTGTTACAACCTAGAAATGGTTATCTCAAATTTCAGAGGTGCAGCGCTACAGAGAGTCTGACAATCCTCTTCTCCAAAAATGGACAGTGTTTTTATTTTTTTCAGCCTTGGAGTACTTTATTTTTCTCTTGATTTTAACTTAAATTAAAATGTAAAAACTACAAGCAAATAAGCTTGCCAACGAGCAGAAGTGTGAGTCACTATATGATTTATAGGATGTCTTGATTTTTAGGCTCACCTACACAGCGCTTGCCCTGTGTTTGCGATATCTCTGGTAACGAAAGAAACCTCTTACAAGAGCCCACCCATTACTCCCCTTTGGTTGGCTCCTACGTCGCTCTTCTTTACCTACTTCTTATTGGACAGTGCCTCCTCCGGCGTCCTCCACAGGCTCTTGTGTGTCCATGGCATGGAGCTTGGACGTTTCAAGAAGGACCCTGAAGAAACCCCGTGGAAAATGGAAGGTTGGAGAGTCACCCCACCTGTGGATACCCCAGGAACCAGGATTCCTACATCAGGGAAGCGTGGTGCATAGGTGCAAGTGACATCGGAAACTGCCGTAGACCACAATGAAGGTCTTCAGTGAAGATGCCGCGAGCGAAGAAGGTGAAAGAGTCCGGTGGAATCCAAGGGTGGATTCTTGAAGAGGAGTACCTGCAAGCAGAGGGGGCAGAGTCTATGCCACTCTGGAGTGACCAGGAGGCGCGGAAGACCTATGACTGAAGATGCAGGAGAGTTGACGGTGACCTTGTTGCTGCAGCTGTGAGGACCAGACAACACCGTGGAAGACCAGGAGCCGTTCACGAGCTGTCCCATGTCAGAGGTCAAGAACCAGGGGGTCTGTCCAGGGGGAGCACCAGCAAGCCTTCGCAGCAGCAGCAGACATGGAAAACGAAGAAGGTGCAGTCGGGACCAGCAAGGTCTGAGGGACTTACTAAGTGTAGGAGAGTCAGAGCAGGCCCTGAGAAAGCAGGGGAGCCCACTGGAGCCAGCATCTGATCTGTCTAATTATCGCCCTATCTCCCTTCTGCTGATGAGCAAATTATTAGAAGGCTATATTAACGAAAAACTCACAGAATACATAGAGCCTATTGGTTGCCTATACCCTTAACAGTCCAGTTGTAGACCTATGTACAGCACTGAATCAGCACTGATACCGGTAACAGATCACATCAGATATTCTCTTGATAACAACTAGACTGTGCTGCTGGTGGTGTTGGATTTATCTGCAGCTTTCGAGACTGTGTCACATTGCACACTGATTCAAAGATTGGAGGAGATATGAATTTGTGGACAAGCTACAATGGTTCTCTAGTTTTTCTAACCCATCGCGCGCAGACCATTAACCTTGGACCTTTCCGATTTTGTTCCGCTGAACTCACCAAGGGAGTGCCATAGGGCTCTTGTCTTAGCCCTACACTGTTTAATATATATATGGCCCCCTTGCTAAGAATATCAGAGAATTGGGTTTCACCCCCACCTCCTATGCAGATGATGCCCAACTTCTCCTGTCTTTTAATAGCACTATGACCACTAAATCCCGTTTCTCAGATGGCATGAAAGCAATCTCCTCCTGGATGACGGAAAACTTTCTCCAGCTGAACGCTGGAAAGACGGAGATTATGCTCTTTGGCAATGCCCATACACTTTGGTCTGCAGAGTGGTGGCCTGTTGACTTAGGCACAGCTCCTATCCCTAAGACAGTGGTTAAAAATCTGGGTGTTTGTTTGGCTCAGGCCCTTTCCATGAAAGATCAGGTAGTGACTACCAATGGCACCTGCTTTCATGTGATGAGTCTCTGGCATAGAGTATTTCCCCTGTCTGTGCATAAAACCCTGGTTCAGGCACTGGTCATTAGCCGCCTGGACTATTGTAACGCTATTTTGGCAGAAGCTAATGAATCATTACTGAATAAACTTCAGGTGGTACAGAACACAGCAGCTCGGCTAGTCCAGAATATGCCACCCAGAACGGCCTCTCTTCCCCCATCTGCGACAATTCCACTGGCTCCCCATTCACCAGAGAATTAAGTTCAAAATCTGCTGCATAGTACACAAAGCCTTAAATGGCAAAGGACCCAGTTATTTAACTGAAAAATGTATCCCATACCAGCCGAGCAGGTCCTTACCTTCCAGGGAGAAATCCCTTCCTTATTACTCCCCGTTTTAGGAAATCCCGCACACTAGGTAAAGCCTTCTTTTATCTGGCCCCCCTGTTTTGGAATCACCTACCCCTTCAACTTCGGAAGTGTGCAGATCTCTCGCTTTTCAGGAAACTCCTTAAAACAAACTTTTTGCCAATTAACTTCTGCTGGTCTGCTGTCTTGCTTCCTACAGTGCGGAGATAGCCTTCAGGGGTAATTTGGGCACTTTATAATTTTTTTAAATTAATTAATTAAAACTCCCAATAGGACCCACAGGCCAAAGGCCCAGGAGTCCGAAGAGGACCTCGAGCAGCTCACCAAAGATGCAGAGGATGCGGTGAGGACAAAGAACTTGGCAGGAAGAGATGCTAGAGCTTCTTGGAGCCCGATGATCTCTGGAGAAGAGTCAACGCGGTGCAAAGGAGTGCTGTTCCAGCGATTCTGACGAGGGATACTGTCCTCAAACTCGGTGAGAAGAGAGTGCAGGCCTCGAGGGAGTTGCAGAACCACTACCTGTGTTGCTGGACCTTTCGAAGTCCGGAGGACGTCCGGAGCAGCAGACCGGTCAGCTTAGTTGCGGTGCCTGCAGATGCAGGGGAGTGACTCCTTCACTCCAAGGGAGATTCCTTCAGGTGTCTTTGATGCCCACACGCCTGGAGAAGAACCTGGATGAAGCAAAGCACAGACTACACAAACAGTGGCAGGACAATGAGACCAGGAGCAGCAGAAGTCTTACCAGATGCAGTCCTGGTTCCCAAAGCGAAGTCCAAAGTGTCCAGACAGTAGAAGTGGTTTCAGATCTGAATCTTGTCCCACGACGAATCTGAAGGGACATCCCCAGGTAAGCCCTTAAGTACCCAAAGGAAAGGGTTGGGACTATTCAGGGGGCTCACCCAGAGGAGGGTCTGGACAGAGGGGAGGATACTCTCGTCCTTTGTCCAGTTTTGCGCCAGAGCGGGAGCCAACGGCTCCCTGAGCTAGTTTCAACTGGAGTATGCAAGGAGGGCACCAAATGTGCCTTTCAAAGCAGTCTGGTGGTGCTGGCAAGCGCTCCCACACCAGCCCAATACACGAAGTCCTGTCTGGGAGATGGTCACACCTCCCTGTGACAGGAAACCTATTGTTCTACCTTCCCCTGCTCGAGCCTGGCTCAGCAGCAGGAGGGCAGAATCGTGTCTGTAGTCGGCAGCAGCACTAGCTTGCTGTTAGACCCTGAAAGGCTGGTAAGGGGAATCTCCCTAGGAGAGCCCCCCAGTACATGATATCCTACATCCAACACTGGAATCGGTGTTGGGGTAGGATTCCAACATGTTTGATACCAAACATGACCGGTTTTGGTGCAGCCAATATATAGTTAGACATCTCGTAATCTACTCGATGTCCACTATATGTCTAAAATGGCTCACCGCACTTACAGAGCCTGGAGAATTGACTCCTGGGTTTGTAAGGGGTGTCCTACTCATGCAGGGCACCCTCACACTTATAACCTAGCACCCTGCCTTCAGGATTGAAAGGCTTACCTTAGGGGTGACTTATAGGTTTTAAGTGCAGTAACCTCAGATATAAGGAAACTTATACCTGTGGTGAGTGGCGCTAGCACCAGCTCACACAGGCTGCAATGGCAGGCCTGTAGTCACAGTTTGAGTGGTCTCTCATGGGTTACATATTACATGCTGCAGCTAAGGGAGACCGCTAGTGTACCTTTGCCCTGGGTACCTTAGTACCATATACTAGGAACTTAGAAGGGTACACGAGCAGCCAATTAGGGAGAGAGCACAGTGACTGGGGTCCTGATTAGCAGGATCCCAGACAGACTAATCCGAAAACATAATGACACCAGCAAAAAGTGGGGGTAACCGTGAAAGCAGATCCTACAACAAATGTACCACAACACCAGTCAACACAGAATTGTTGACTTTTTTATGCTGAGTGCCCAATACCACGTGGTCTCAATCAGATCCTCTGTGTGGTGTAAACAAATGCACTGAGGACCTGGCAGTGACTACGTTTAGTGGATCCGTGGGTGGCGACTTGCCTGGTGTTTTCTGGCAAGGCGCCACCCATTATATGGCTGTGATGGCGTCTGATTGGCACTTGAGGCGGAATATCTGGTTTTCCTTACGGCGCCTATGTCAGCCAAAGTGGTGCATGGTGTGATTCACACGCGACCTCTGTGCTGTTTAATGCTGCAGCTGAACTCACTTGCTGCCCTCTGTTAGGGCTCAGACACACTTTCAATTGGTGTAGGCGAGCACTTCGCCACGAGTGGAAATTCTCGAATTACGAGCAAGTAAATCTGCCCCCGCCTGTCCACTCTTTGCGCCGGTTTTGATTTGCTTCTAGGCTACCAAACAAAGCCACGATGTGCTGCTTCACGTGACACTGATGTGACTTTGTGTGGATTCCATCGGTTTTGCACTGTTATCGGCCTTTTATGCCCACTTTCATGAACTATTGAGATTGCACTCTTGTGAACTTCTGGCGCAAAACTCCTTTTGAATGTGAAGAGTGATCATCAGCACAGCCGATAGCACCCGCCCCATTGCGCATGCGCCAGTGCTAATAAAGTAAACCTGTCCCAGGGTGTTGGAACCGGAGTTACCGAATCCGTTACGGTAGCATGGCGCAAAGCGGGGAAAGGCACGCGAAGGCAATGTGTAAGGCAGTTGTGCAGCACACTCTTACTCTGACTCAGATATGCGGAGCAATAACCGGACACCACACCAGGCTTGTGTAATTAAAAATCAAGTTCCTTTATCAGTCAAGATTACGTTAGATTATGCAAATTAAACATTACAGTTCCTTAACTGGTGCACATTCTTTTAAAAGACCCTCAACAGTTCTGGCCACTAAAAGGCCGCCGAAATCATCCTTTAAAAACACAGCACCAATAATGATTCAGGTGCACTAACAAATTAGGGCCTAGAACATGCACAACACTTTTTGGGCATTAACATCCCTGGCCCCTGGGCACATACATCAGGCCTCGGTATTCAATACAGCCTGGGGTACACTAGGCGGGAGGGAATCCTATAGGGAACCCCTCAACATGTCCAGCAGCTGGGGCTTCCCTATGAGGGGGACTCCTATATCTCCCAGGGAGGTGAGGGTTAAATTAGGCTAGGGCCCTTTCCCACCAGGTGCCTCGCCTGGTGCAAAACGTCATTTAAGGCCCCTCCTCCTTATTCCCTTGTGAATCGTGGCCCCCGGCCCCCAGGGGCTTAACCTAGAGCCCTAGGGGCCTCCTGGGCTCACCTGCGGTGCTGTTGCTGGTTGCGGTGCCTCTCGGCGGACTCTCCTCCGGGCCAGCCCTCTGTTGGACGGGGCGGGGCCCGGCGCGAGTCTCACGGCCCTCCGGCCGGCGCTGCCAACTCCCTCGAGGCTTTGGAGCCTCTCGCGGCGTTATCCTCCCGTTGGGGGCCGGTATGCCACTCCTCCGGCCCCCGTGGAGTCAGGAGAGAGAGTAGGGACCCGGAGCGGGAGCCGGCAGTCCTCTCAGACGGCTCCGGCTTCCCGCGAGTACACAAGGAGTTCTTCCTCACCTCCGGAGAGACTGGAGGGGGGCGGGCTCTCGACGGCGCCCAATCCTAGCGCTGCGGCGATTCTTCCTGGGGCTCCCGTTGGCAGTGGAGCCCCTCGGACGTCTTCTCGATTGGCTCCGGCTGGGCCAATCGCGTCGCGGCCTTCTCCTCTTCCGGGGGCTCCCGTTGGCAGTGGAGCCCTCTGACGTCTTCCCTATTGGCTCCGGCTGGGCCAATCGCGTCGCGGCCTTCGTCCGTTGCTGGGCGACGCCTTCCGCCTCCTTCTTCTTGGGCTGCTGGCTCCGGCGGGGCCAATCCCGTCGCGGCCTTTTCGGGCGCGACCTATGACGCGGTCAGCGTCCCCGGCCCCACGGCAACGGCGTCCACGGCCTGGAGGCCGCAGTAGGCCTCAGCTCGGTTCACGCGGCCCTCGGGGGCTGCGGCGATGTTATTCTTGGCCGCGCTTGCAGCGGCAGGGGTCTCGGGCCCGGCAGTGATTTCTGTGGGCTTCGGTGAGGGCGCGGACGGCGCACCTCACCACAGTTATGCACGGGGAGAGGTCCTCCTCACCTCAGCTCCCCTCTTCACGCGGCGACGGCCGCGGCGGTCTTCCGGTCACAAGGTCAGTGACTGGGGGGGTCAAGTTCTCCCACGTGAAGTTGCAGCGCGGGCGCGCTGACAGCCTTAGTCACCGGGCTGTGGGGGCAGGCTTCTTGGGGGACAGTCCAGCTGTCGGTGTAGATAGAGAGGGGGTGAAGGCCTAGCGCTTAGGACACAGCGCTTCGCCTCGTGATCCCCATTCGACGATTTACTTAAGTTCCTGTTACTCTTTGTTTAAAAGTTCTTCTTCTTATGAACAGGGGGGTTGTGAGTTGGTGATTCTGGGAGTGCGTGATGTTCCTCCCAGCACGCTGGAGATGGTTCCCTGGGTCCCCTCACACTGGGCAAGATCAGTGGGTGGTGGGCGTTCCTCAGCTATCTTACGGCAGCAGGGCCTTGACCCTGTCAGCAGCAGTAGTGTAGGTCTCCCCTAGGCCCTAAAGTCTATACTCCGGCGCAGGTTCTCCCAGGTTCAGCGGTGCCTCAACCTAACTAACTAAAAGGTTTTCCCTCCAAGCCTCTTATACCCCTAGGTCAGGTGACCCTCCTAAAGGCGGCAAAACGTAACTCCTCCCACAGCCCGGAAGGTTCTGGAACCTTCCACCTACCTAGCTATGGGGCCCAGAGGCGGGGACGGGATGGCTACTGTATCCCTTGTCCCAGCCTGACTCTGGCGACTAGCGTGTATGTGTGGAAGGCCCTCTGCTGTAGCAGGGGCCTGTGGCAGCCATCTTTAGTGAGAGAGCACCTGCACCTCAGCACTGACCAGCAGTGGCAAGGCGCCCGGAGACCTAGGTCCAGTAAAAATAGGGTGGCAAAAATGAGGCGCAAAGGGAAAAAAACAGGGCAAGACCACCCTAGGGCTCACAGGTCTAACACGCGTCCCCCCAGCCGAAAGAGGGGAGAGCTTCCCAACCTCTAGGGAGTTCTCTTCACTAAGGCGGAAAAACCGGGAGAGACCGTCAGCGTTGGCGTGGTCTACACCGGGTCGATGTTCCACCCGAAAGTCCATCCCCTGGAGGGAAATGGACCATCTCAACAATTTGGGATTTTCGCCTCTCATCTGCATGAGCCAGCGAAGGGGTCTGTGGTCGGTCTGAATCAAGAAGTGACAACCAAAAAGGTATGGCCTCAACTTCTTCACAGCCCAAACCACAGCAAAGGCTTCCCGCTCGATGGTACTCCACCGCTGTTCCCGGGGAGTAGTCTTCGGGAGATAAAGGCCACTGGCTGGTCTTGGCCATCGTCATTCAGCTGCGAGAGCACAGCTCCTATGCCATGCTCAGAAGCGTCTGTCTGCACGATAAACTCCCGTCCGAAGTCTGGAGTCCTGAGCACCGGGCGGTGCACATGGCACGTTTAAGAGTCTCAAAGGCATCCTGGCAGGCAGCCGTCCAGATTACTCTGCGTGGCTGCTTCTTGGAAGTCAATTCCGTCAATGGGCCCACGATGGTTCCATACCCCTTGACAAACCAGCGGTAGTATCCCGTGAGGCCGAGAAAAGCTCGGACCTCTGTTTAGGTCTTGGGGGGCTCCCAGGCCATGATGGTCTCAATCTTGGCTTGGAGGGGTTGCACCTTACCTCCGCCCACCAGGTGTCCCAGGTACACGACAGATCCCTGTCCAATCTGGCACTTGCTGGCCTTGATGGTTAGACCAGCCCGTTGCAAAGCCTGTAGCACCTCCTGGAGATGCTGCAGATGGTCCTCCCAGCTGCTACTGAAGACAGCTATGTCATCCAGGTAGGCAGCAGAGAAGGCCTCTAGGCCAGACAGCACCTGGTTCACCAACCGCTGGAAAGTGGCTGGAGCATTTTTCAACCCGAAGGGCATCACACAGAATTGAAAGTGGCCCTCGGGGGTGGAGAACGCAGTCTTCTCCCTTGCTCCTTCCGCCATGGCGATCTGCCAATAGCCTGATGTTAAATCAATGGTACTCAGATACCGGGCTGCTCCCAGCCGGTCAATGAGCTCATCCGCCCGAGGGATCGGGTGAGCGTCGGTCTTGGTGACTGAGTTGAGTCCACGATAATCCACACAGAACCGAAGTTCTGGTGTGGTGCCCGGGGGCCGCTTCGGCACCAACACTACCGGACTAGCCCAAGGGCTACTGGAAGGCTCAATCACCCCCAGTTCTAGCATCTTGACAACCTCACCCTGGATACTAGCCTTGACCTTATCGGACAGCCGGTAAGACTTGTTCTTCACTGGCGGACTGTCCCCTGTGTCCACATCATGGGTACACAGGTGCGTGATTCCAGGCGTGAGGGAAAACGAGGCGTACTGCCCCAAGACCTGGCGGCAGTCCCTCTGTTGCTCTGGGGTCAAGGATGGGGCGAGGACTACCCCCTCTACCGAACCATCCTTCTCGTGGACCGCCAGAAGGTCTGGCAGAGGCTCACTCTCCTCCTCCTCACTTCCATCCGTTATCATCAAGAGAGTGAGCTCGGAACGCTCCTGGTGTGGCTTCAGGCGGTTGACGTGGAGCACCCTGTGGGGTTGACGGGGGTCTTCATGTCGACGACATACGTGGTCTGGCCTTTCCTTTCTAAGATCTCAAACGGCCCAGTCCACCGGTCCTGGAGGGCGCTAAGCTCTCCTGGCTCCATGACCCACACCTTCTGTCCAGCGTCTAACTCTACCGTCCGCGCGTTCCGGTCATACCATTGCTTCATGACGGCCTGACTTGCCTCTAAGTTGTCCGAGGCCTCCTTCCACAGCTTGGCCACTTGGCTGCGGAACGCCAGCATATAGCTGACCACATCACGGGGAAGCTTCGAGGAAGACTTCTCCCACCCCTCTTTGACAAGACTGAGGGGCCCCCGAACGGGGTGGCCATAGAGCAGCTCAAAGGGGCTGAAACCGACCCCCTTCTGCGGCACCTCTCGGTAGGAGAAGAGCAGACCGGGTAAGAGGACGTCCCACTTTCTTCTCAAGTCCTCGGGTAGGCTCCTGATCATCCCCTTCAAGGTTTTGTTGAAACGCTCCACGAGCCCGTTCGTCTGGGGGTGGTAAGGAGTGGAGAACCGGTAGGTCACTCCACACTCCTTCCACATGGCCTGCATGTAGGCCGACATGAAATTCGTGCCCCTATCTGACACCACGACCTTGGGGAATCCCACTCGGGTAAAAATCCCCATGAGGGCCCGCGCCACCACCGGTGCTGTGATGGTCCTCAGAGGGATTGCCTCTGGGTACCGGGTGGCGTGGTCTACTAGCACCAAAATGAACCTATGCCCAGCTGAAGTCGGCGGATCCAACGGCCCGACAATGTCAATCCCCACTCGCTCAAAAGGGGTATCGACCACTGGGAGAGGTTCCAGAGGGACCTTCACCTTAGTCCCTGTCTTGCCGCTCGCTTGGCAAGTGGTGCAGGTCTTGCAATAAGTGTCAGAAGTGACGCGCATCCTGGGCCAGTAAAAATGTGGGACCAAGCGTGCAAACGTCTTGTCCTGGCCCAGGTGTCCTGCTAGTGGTATCTCATGTGCCAACTCTAGCAGAAAGGCTCGGTAGCATTGGGGGACCACCACGGCCCTTGAAGACCCATGCACCGGAGCCTTTGGCTCACTGTAGAGGAGACCATCCTCCCAGTAGACATGGTAATTACCAGTCTCTGTTCCAGCTGCTTGGGCTTCGGCCTGTTGCCGTATGCCATCAAGCGTAGGGCACTCCCTCTGTGCCCGGCAAAATTCTTCCCGGGTAGGCCCTCCTTCCACCTGCCATTCTGCAGGGGTCGGCAGGTCCCCCACGGGAAAACCAACTACCTCAGCGGACTCCGGGGTCACCTCCACGGGCTCCCCATCCATCTCACCGGGTGTCTCCTCCCGGACATCTCCTCGTCCAGCAGTGGGCTGGGCCATTCTTTCAGGCTCCAACCCGGGCTGAGTTCCTTGTCGGGCAGCCATGGACCGCGTGATAACGCAAGTCCATCCTGGTAACCCCAACATCTCAGCATGGGCGTTGAACTCTACCTCTCTCCAGGCAGTATGTTCTAAGTCGTTGCCCAGCAGACAGTCAACTGGCATGGCAGGGCTCACCGCAACCTTCATCCGACCTGACACTCCTCCCCACTCAAAGGGAACTTGGGCCACGGGGTAATGACCCAGGCTATTATCAGCCATCACAACCGGGTGGAACTCCTCAGGAATCACCTGCTCTGGGGACACCAGCTGACGTCTCACCATCGTCATGCTGGCACCTGTGTCCCTCAGAGCCTCCACCTCCTCCCCGTTCACCAGGACCCTCTGCCGATACTTGGCAGTGTTCTCGGGTACCTGCACCCTTGGGATGATCTCTCTATCCCCCAGGGAAACTAAGGTCAAGCCTGTCCACTCACCTCCCCTACCTAGGGACAACTCCTCCCCAAGCGCTACACTGGCCACCCCAGGGGTCTTACCTCCTGTGGGGGCTGGGGTTCTCTTGCGACACTGGGCATCCCCCTTGTAGTGTCCAACCTCCCCGCACTCGTAGCACCGGACAGTTCTGGGCTGCTGACTCCTGTCAGGGTAAGTGGGTTTCTGGTATCCAGATTGGGATGGGAAACCTACCCCTCTCCCAGGCGGTCTATTTTGGGGACCTTTAAAGAACTCCCTCTTTTATCTCCCCCTCTTTCTTCTGGGGAACCCCTGTCCACCTTTCGGGGATCCGCCCCGGCTCCCTTGTGGGACACCCGAGTGCTGACCCACGTGTCTGCCTCCTCTGCAAGCTCCCTTGGGTTGGTCAGCTTGCGGTCCACCAAGTACTGGCGCAGCTCCGGAAAACATTTCTCGAGGAGGTGCTCCCTCAAAAACAGGTCGTACAGCCCAGTGTAATTGTCAACCTCGCTGCCACGCACCCAACCCTCCAATGCCTTCCGGGCATAATCATAAAAATCTACCCAGTTTTGTGTGGTGAGCTTGTGGCTGTTGCGAAACTTTTGGCGGTACTTCTCTGGGGTGAGGCCAAACTTCCTGAGCAGGGCCTCCCTCATGATAGGGTAGTTGGTTCGATCCCCTTTTTCTAAGGTTAAAAGTGTGTCCCTGACTAGTGGAGGTATGTATCTATAAAGTCCTCCTCCCCAGTAGCTCTCAGGAACTCTATGGGCCACCAAAGCTACCTCGTACGCCGTCAACCACTTGTCGATGTCATCGCCCACACTAAAGCTAGCCATCACTTCCCTGGGTAGATAGAATTTGGGCTCCTGTGGAACCCCAGCAGGTACGCTGCCACCATTTCCTTTGCCTTCCATTTCCATTTGCAAGGCTCGGAGCTCCAGTTCTTTCAGGCTAAGCTCATGTACAAGCCTTCTTTCCTCCATGGCTAGCCTTGCCTGTTCTCCCTCTCTTTCCATCTTAGCCAATTCTAATGTCAATTGCCTTTGCTGCCTTCTGTCCTCGAATTCCTCTGCTGACACACTCCCCCCTGACGCACTACTGCCTGCCCTGGAACGTCTTCCTGGCAACACATTCTCGCTGACGTCAATGTTCAGTAGGCTCAGTTCTCCTGGGTCGTCTGCCTCCCTCTGCTCCTCCTCCCCTCTTCCCCCCGGGTGGGCCATGACCCATGCCCTCAAAGCCTTCTGAAGTACCTCCTTCTTGGCACCTCGCTTGACGGCCACCCCCCTCTCTAGGCAGAACTCCTTGAGCTGTGCCACCGTGTACCTCTCTAGGTCGGCTAACTCAAACTCCATCCTCCTAGGTGGGGTCCCGGACAATTTAAGGAAGGGGTTCTAAATGGTAGGTAGCAGGTCTTAACGCAGGACTAATACAATCGGCAATGACAAAAGAGTTCCTTCTTACATTTCACTAGGTGTCTAATTGCGGCGCACTCTGAGTCACTGTAGGGTGCTGCACAAGTACCAGTCCTTATCTCACCGCTGAACACCAATGTTGGAACCGGAGTTACCGAATCCGTTACGGTAGCATGGCGCAAAGCGGGGAAAGGCACGCGAAGGCAATGTGTAAGGCAGTTGTGCAGCACACTCTTACTCTGACTCAGATATGCGGAGCAATAACCGGACACCACACCAGGCTTGTGTAATTAAAAATCAAGTTCCTTTATCAGTCAAGATTACGTTAGATTATGCAAATTAAACATTACAGTTCCTTAACTGGTGCACATTCTTTTAAAAAGACCCTCAACAGTTCTGGCCACTAAAAGGCCGCCGAAATCATCCTTTAAAAACACAGCACCAATAATGATTCAGGTGCACTAACAAATTAGGGCCTAGAACATGCACAACACTTTTGGGCATTAACATCCCTGGCCCCTGGGCACATACATCAGGCCTCGGTATTCAATACAGCCTGGGGTACACTAGGCGGGAGGGAATCCTATAGGGAACCCCTCAACATGTCCAGCAGCTGGGGCTTCCCATGAGGGGGACTCCTATATCTCCCAGGGGAGGTGAGGGTTAAATTAGGCTAGGGCCCTTTCCCACCAGGTGCCTCGCCTGGTGCAAAACGTCATTTAAGGCCCCTCCTCCTTATTCCCTTGTGAATCGTGGCCCCCGGCCCCCAGGGGCTTAACCTAGAGCCCTAGGGGCCTCCTGGGCTCACCTGCGGTGCTGTTGCTGGTTGCGGTGCCTCTCGGCGGACTCTCCTCCGGGCCAGCCAGCCCTCTGTTGGACGGGGCGGGGCCCGGCGCGAGTCTCACGGCCCTCCGGCCGGCGCTGCCAACTCCCCTCGAGGCTTTGGAGCCTCTCGCGGCGTTATCCTCCCGTTGGGGGGCCGGTATGCCACTCCTCCGGCCCCCGTGGAGTCAGGAGAGAGAGTAGGGACCCGGAGCGGGAGCCGGCAGTCCTCTCAGACGGCTCCGGCTCCGGCTTCCCGCGAGTACACAAGGAGTTCTTCCTCACCTCCGGAGAGACTGGAGGGGGCGGGCTCTCGACGGCGCCCAATCCTAGCGCGGCGGCGATTCTTCCTGGGGCTCCCGTTGGCAGTGGAGCCCCTCGGACGTCTTCTCGATTGGCTGGGCCAATCGCGTCGCGGCCTTCGTCCGTTGCTGGGCGACGCCTTCCGCCTCCTTCTTCTTGGGCTGCTGGCTCCGGCGGGGCCAATCCCGTCGCGGCCTTTTCGGGGGCGCGACCTATGACGCGGTCAGCGTCCCCGGCCCCACGGCAACGGCGTCCACGGCCTGGAGGCCGCAGTAGGCCTCAGCTCGGTTCACGCGGCCCTCGGGGGGCTGCGGCGATGTTATTCTTGGCCGCGCTTGCAGGGGTCTCGGGCCCGGCGGTGATTTCTGTGGGCTTCGGTGAGGGCGCGGACGGCGCACCTCACCACAGTTATGCACGGGGAGAGGTCCTCCTCACCTCAGCTCCCTCTTCACGCGGCGACGGCCGCGGCGGTCTTCCGGTCACAAGGTCAGTGACTGGGGGGGTCAAGTTCTCCCACGTGAAGTTGCAGCGCGGGCGCGCTGACAGCCTTAGTCACCGGGCTGTGGGGGCAGGCTTCTTGGGGGACAGTCCAGCTGTCGGTGTAGATAGAGAGGGGGTGAAGGCCTAGCGCTTAGGACACAGCGCTTCGCCTCGTGATCCCCATTCGACGATTTACTTAAGTTCCTGTTACTCTTTGTTTAAAAGTTCTTCTTCTTATGAACAGGGGGGTTGTGAGTTGGTGATTCTGGGAGTGCGTGATGTTCCTCCCAGCACGCTGGAGATGGTTCCCTGGGTCCCCTCACACTGGGCAAGATCAGTGGGTGGTGGGCGTTCCTCAGCTATCTTACGGCAGCAGGGCCTTGACCCTGTCAGCAGCAGTAGTGTAGGTCTCCCCTAGGCCCTAAAGTCTATACTCCGGCGCAGGTTCTCCCAGGTTCAGCGGTGCCTCAACCTAACTAACTAAAAGGTTTTCCCTCCAAGCCTCTTATACCCCTAGGTCAGGTGACCCTCCTAAAGGCGGCAAAACGTAACTCCTCCCACAGCCCGGAAGGTTCTGGAACCTTCCACCTACCTAGCTATGGGGCCCAGAGGCGGGGACGGGATGGCTACTGTATCCCTTGTCCCAGCCTGACTCTGGCGACTAGCGTGTATGTGTGGAAGGCCCTCTGCTGTAGCAGGGGCCTGTGGCAGCCATCTTTAGTGAGAGAGCACCTGCACCTCAGCACTGACCAGCAGTGGCAAGGCGCCCGGAGACCTAGGTCCAGTAAAAATAGGGTGGCAAAAATGAGGCGCAAAAGGGAAAAAAACAGGGCAAGACCACCCTAGGGCTGACAGGTCTAACACAGGGAGTCATGCGTGAATCTTGGAAATATCTCTCACAAGCAGAGGGAAGTGTCACAGGACCCCACGCGACAGCACTGCCTCCCCACTCACCTAGAGGTCACTTGTTGCTGGGCACAGATTGCAGGGTCTCCACATCAGCACAGTTCTTAGCATTTCCACCTCTAGCCCTTCTGTTATCTGACTTGGCAAAACACATACTTTTGTGACAAAATACAGTTGCATCATCAACAAAACAGACCAACACTTTTTTGTTTTAATGGGAAAACTGTCGCAAGTTTATTCATATTCTGTTATGCAGTACACAGGTAGCGTTAACTTATGGGTGATCATAAGAGTGCCGCGCCGTTTATGACAAACCCCCGACACCCATCCTGAAACAAACTCAAGCCACTGGGCATTACTTTGCTATCTCATTATTTAGCCTGTCCTTTTCTATTTCATATTGGGCCTGCTACCCAATGATTTTGTGTTTGCTGCACCCGTGCCAACACGGAGCGACGTAAGGCCAACCCCCAGCTGTCAGGATACCAACTGTCCCTTACGGGATGAAGAGGTCGCTGTCTAGTTCTTCTCATGGCTTCTTCTGTGGCTTTCTGGTTACACACAGACCTCTGCAGTGCATTAACTAAGAGGTTTCATAATGTACAATTGTGCACCCACCCCTGGTGTAAACGTTTTATATTTTTCATTTAATCTGTGCATTATTTTATATGTAGCTATCTAATGAGGACAGACCAAAACAAATCACAATCTTTTTTCCCCACACTTTTGACCTCGGCTCCACTCTCACTGAGCCTGCCCCCACTGCATGCAGCATCACAATTCCCATACTTTTCTTTAACCCCTTGCGTGCGTCGGACACCCGCGAGCCGCCTGACGCGACAGTGCTCATGTGCGTCGGATAGCTCCCGGCCGTACACTCACTTGCCACAGGATTTCCTTTCAGTCAAAACCGCCTTAGGAGCTGGGGAAGAGCTTCCCTAGCTCCTGACGCTGTTCTAATTGTTTCTCGGAAATGAGGATCAGGACGCGCGTCGCATTGACATAATTTCAGAGAAATTTAAATGAGCCCACAGCTTTATTTCAGTTTCACTGCCTCGGTGATCAGGGGGCGATCTCAGCCCCCTGAGCACCGAGGCAGACGGTAGAGGTATCATTGAAAAGGCGAGAATCTTCCTTTTCCAATGGTACCCCTCCCCAGTGGATCCCTGCTTGGGGATTGCCACAGGAGGGCGATCCCCAAGCAGGGATCCACCCATTAGGTACCAGGGAGGGAGGAACGGCCCCTTGGGCAAGGGCTTTTGCTCCCCCCCCCCAACATTTCCCCACAAATGCAGTCTTTTTGCCCCCCCCCCCTGGGAGGCAGATGGGGGCAATAGCTCCCGACCGGGGGGGGGCGGCGCCCCAAAGCCAACTAGGCACCAGGGATTGTTTTTTATTATACGTAGGGGTGGGGGCTGCCCAAAATGGGCATGCCAAAGCCCCCACCCCTCCAAAAAATATTTTCAAGGCATGTGAGCTGTATATTACATGCTTTGCATACTCTTGCCAACTAGTGTTGTGTCTAGATGTTTGTACTTTTGTTTTTTTTTCGAAGAAGTCTTTTCCAGTCACGACGTAGGTAACTCCTCCTTTCGGTGATAGTGCGCATGGGCATCGACTCCATTGTTAGATTGTTTTTTTTCCGCCATCGGGTTCAGACATCAATTGCTGCGCTCCGGTTCGACACAGTTTCTCCGGTTTCCCTCGGTGCGCAAGACACTCACCCTTGACGGTTTTGTATTTGATCGCGTTTCCCACTTTACGCATATTTTATTTACTTCTAAAAAGCCCTCTTTCGATCAGGAAGCTAATGGAAGGCAGTCTGGCCTACCCGCGTCGGTCCGCCTCGCAGTCGATGGAACAGACTCCATTCAAATTCTGCCCTCGGTGCCACGCGAAGTGTGCAACCTGTGCTTGTCTCCGGAGCACAAAGAACAGGACTGCGACACGTGCAAGGCTTTCCGCTCCAAGAAGACACTTTGCGACCGTCCGGCTCGACGTCGCAACATGCAGAGCCAACACGAAGCTCCATTCAGGACCTCTTCAGAGAACAATCGGACGAAGAGGCAGGGGACGCCATGGGAGCCGAGGAGGAACAAGAACTGATCTCCATATCAGAGTACGAATCCGACAAGGAAGAGGACATCCCGCAAGGGCAACATACTGTGAGTACAGATCCTCCCTCGCCCCAAGATCCACCTCAGCCCAAGAAGAAGGCTCCTGTCCAACAATTGCCCTCGGGCCCCGGTCGGCACCGAGACCTTGTTTCTGACGCCTCGCCTTCCTGCTCGGCACCGAAGCATACAAAAAAGCCTTCCTGCTCTAAAAAACCTCATTCCAAATCTGGCACCGAGCCGAATACTTCGGCATTGAAGCCAAAATCTGGCCCGACCCACCCCCTTCGCCACCGAAACACACTCCGGATCTGAAAACACCAACACCTAAAACACCGGCACCAAAACCTTCGGCACCGAAATAGCCAGATGTGCCAAAGTCACCAAAAAAGCACCTTTTCGACACTCCGCCCGACAAACCGGACTCGAAACAGAAGATGCTCTACATTCATCCAAAAACTGGACACATTACCACTAAAGTGACTTTAAAACGCAAAACTGCAACAGAAGAGGAATACCACATTCCCTTAAAAAGGAGAAATGTCGGGACTAACCCTTCCCCTCCTCCTCTTCCATCACCTCCTTCTCCTCATTTTCAACCTGTGCCAATTTCACCTGAACACTCACCACCACATACACCTGACAATCAGGATGATGGGGATGGAGATGATCAGCCACGACCTACAGACCCCTGGGACGACTACAACACCAATTCGCCCACAGGGAATGATCCTGACTTGTACCTTACCAAGCCCTCTCCACCGGACGACAGTGTAGGTTACATTGAACTACTGGGTAGAGCTGCCAACTACCATGAGGTACAGCTGCACAAAGAATCCCTTGAAGAGGATTTCCTTTTTGAAACCCTTAGCAGCACACAAAAGTCATCGCACACACTACCCATGCTCAAAGGTATGATCAGGCATGTTGATGACATATTTAATGAACCTGTCAGGGCCTGTATCCTTACCCCTAGGGTAGATAAAAAGTACAAGCCAGCACCATCTGACCCAGTGTACGTAAAGGGGCAATTACTATTGGACTCCCTAGTGATGTCCAATGCACGTAAAAGGACTAACTCACAAACAGGAGATTCTCCACCCCCAGATAAAGAATCCAAGCTTCTTGATGCTTCGGGGAAAAGGGTTGCCTCTCAAGCAGCAAACTTCTTGCGCATCTCTAACACGCAAGCGCTGCTCGCAAGGTATGACCGAGCGCATTGGGATGAGATGGAGCAATTGCTCCAATTTCTGCCCGATGAACATAAATCTAAAGCGCAAGACCTAGTGCGAGAGGGACCGCTCATTTCAAATAATGCAATCAGGTGCTCCCTAGATGCTGCAGACACTGCTGATAGAGCTATAAACACCAGCGTCCTTTTAAGAAGGCACGCCTGTCTACGTATATCAGGGTTCAAACCTGAGGTTCAGACTTCCATACTGAACACACCCTTTGATAAAGAACACCTCTTTGGCCCGGTGGTAGAATCTTCATTGGAAAAGATGAAGAAAGACACTGAAGTGGCCAAATCCATGGGAGCCCTTCAGTTAACACAAGCCGTGGTTCCTTTCGGTGCTCTTTCTACCGCGGAGGGTCCAAAAATACCTCCTCAGAAACACCACCACGTACAAAGGCAATAACCAACCCTCTGCCTCTTAAATTTACTTCAGAGGGGGTTACAGAGGCAACAACGGCAAAGGTAGAGGTTCAAACACACGCACCTCCTCCTCCAATACAAAGCAGTGACTTCCCTTCACTTCCCTCCGACCATTTAACACCTGTCGGGGCAAGACTTTCAGATTTTCTACCAATCTGGCAGTCCATAACAACAGACAAGTGGGTACTACAAATTATCCGTTCTGGTTACTGCCTGGAGTTCACCAACAATACTCCAAACATTCTCCTAAAGTCACACAAACTCACCGGATCACCTATACCTCCTCAAACAAGAAGTTCAGTCTCTCCTTCTAAAAGATGATATATAGCTCGTACCACCAACACACAACGGGCGTGTACTCCTTTTACTTCCTAATACCCAAAAAAGATGGTTCTCTCAGACCAAAATTAGATCTCAGGGAACTGAATCTTTACATACAGTCAGACCTTTTCCACATGGTAACACTTCAACAAGTACTACCACTTCTGCAAAAGGGCTACCTTCTGTCTACTTTAGACTTGAAGGACGCCTATTTTCATATTCCAATCCAGCCCACTCATTGCAAATTTCTCAGGTTTGTGTTAGCGGGTCAACCGTACCAGTTCAAGGTACTCCCGTTCGGAGACACCACTGCCACTAGAGTCTTCACAAAGTGTCTGGCGGCAGTCGCTGCTCATCTCAGAAGACAACGCATCCATGTCTTCCCATACTTGGGCGACTGGCTCATCAAAGCCTGTACGTATCAGCAATGTCTCCAGCACACTCACAGAACAATTCAGTTACTACATCAACTAGGGTTCACAGTCAATGTGCTAAAATCACATCTCCAGCTGGCCAATACTCAAAACTACCTAGGAGCCACTTTAGGTACTCAAAAGGCTCTTGCATTTCCCAACGCAGCCAAAATTCGCAACATTCAGGCTTTAGTTCTCCAGTTTCAACCCAATCACTCGCTTCCAGCTCGGGTTTATATGCAACTACTGGGAATGATGGCATCTGGCATCATGATCGTCCTCCATGCCAGGCTGCACTCGTCCACTTCAAGAATGTTTAGCCAGTCAGTGGAACCAGTCACAGGGTCTGTTAACCGATCTAGTGTTAGTAAACGGCCTTACTCATCGCTCTCTGCAGTGGTGGAACACACAAAATGTATCAAAAGGACGGCCCTTCATAGACCCAGTTCCACAGACAGTACTAACAGCGGACACGTCCCTCACTGGCTGGGGAGCTCATCTTCAGCAGCACACAGTGCAACGCCTGTGGAGCCAACAGCAAAAGTTGCTCCACAACAATCATTTAGAGCTGCTTGTAATCTTTCTAGCTCTCAAGGCATTTCAAACTCACCTGGTTTGCAAAGCTGCCTTGGTTCGTACCAACAACATGACAGCTATGTATTGCATACAAAAAGAAGGGGGCACACACTCTCCAACTGTCCCACTTAGCCCAAGACATCTGGAGGTGGACCATTCACCACAAAATCTATCTCTTAGCGGAACACCTCCCAGGAGTGAACAACCAGATTGCAGACAGAGGCAGCAGATACACGAATGGGAACTTCACCCTCAGGTTCTCCTCCCATACTTCCAAACTTGGGGAGTCCCTCAGATCTGTTTGCGACACTCCAAAATGACAAAGCTTCGCCTCCAGGTACCCACACCCGCTCTCAAAAGGCAATGCACTATGGATGAACTGGTCAGGGATATTTGCCTACGCTTTTCCGCCTCTCCCACTCATTCCATTTGTGGTTTGGAAGCTCAGGCAAACATCCCTCACACTGATCCTACTAGCTCCCACATGAGCCTGTCAACCATGGTTCACAATCCTGTTGGAGCTGTCTCTGGTCCCGCATCAAAAGTTGCACCTAACCTCCAGTCTACTCTCACAGAGCCATGGAGAAATCAGACACCCAGATCCCAAACAATTGAACCTCGTGATCTTGCTCCTGAAGTCAGAGTTTGGTTATCTGAACCTTCCACCAGACTGTAAGACCATCATTAGGGAGGCCAGAAGGCCTACCACAAGAGCCTGTTACGCAGCTAAATGAAAACGTTTTGTTATCTATTGCAATAACAATCATATCAACCCGCTTGATGCTTCCATACAAAACATCTGCTATCTGTTACACTTGCAGCAGTCAGCATTCGCTTACACCTCCATCAGACTACATCTCGCAGCAATAGCTGCGTATCTACAAAACATTTATCGCTTTTTAGAGTGCCCATAATTTTCATGGAAGGACTAAAAAGAGTCATGCCACCAAGACTCCCACCTGCCCCAGTGTGGAATCTTAACATAGTCCTCACAAGATTAATGGGCCCACCTTTTGAACCCATGTACAAATGCGAACCACAGTTTCTCTCTTGGAAAACCGCTTTCCTCATTGCAATCACTTCGCTGAGGAGAGTGAGTGAACTACAGGCACTAACCATAGAAAAACCTTTTTTCCAACTACACAGAGACAAAGTGGTTCTTCGTACAAACCCCAAATTTCTACCTGAAGTAGTATCTGCATTTCACATAAATCAGTCGGCAGAATTACCTGTATTCTTCCCTCAACCGGATTCTGTTGCAGAACTAGCTCTACACACCTTAGATGTCAGAAGAGCACTTTTATATTACATAGAAAGAATAAAATCATATCGTAGAAACAAACAACTACTTGTTGCTTTTGCATCACCACACAAGGGCAATCCTATCTCCAAATCAGGTATTGCAAGGTGGATTGTTAAATGCATTCAAACTTGTTATGCAAAACCAAAAGAACTAACCCCTAGAGCGCATTCCACTCGCACGTTAGGGGCTACTATGGCTTTCCTAGGAAACATCCCATTAGTTGACATTTGCAAAGCTGCAACATGGTCTACACCGCACACATTCACCAAACACTATTGTGTAGATGTGTTAGCGAGACAACAAGCTAATCTGGGCCAAGCAGTACTTAAAACACTATTTCAGACACCTCCAACAGCTACAGGCTAGCCACCGCTTTTGGAGGATACTGCTATATAGTCTGTGCAAAGCATGTGATCTACAGCTCACATGCCTCGAACGGATAATGGTACTTACCCAGTAAGCATCTGTTCTTGGCATGTATAGCTGTAGATTCACATGCACCCACCCGCCTCCCCAGGTACCTGTAGCTGCTGCAGTTCTCTTTAGTATACGTACATACGCATGGACATCTTTATTCTTTACTACTACTCCATTCTCACCCTCTGCGGGAAAACAATCTAACAATGGAGTCGATGCCCATGCACACTTTCACTGAAAGGAGGAGTCACCTACCTCGTGACAGGAAAAGACTTCTTCGAAGAAAAACAAGTGCAAACATCAGGACCCAACACTAGATGGCAGGAGTATGCAAAGCATGTGAATCTACAGCTATACATGCCAAGAACAGATGCTTACTGGGTAAGTAACATTATCCTTCTGCCCCCCCTCATGCCCCTCAAAAGGCAGATCGGGCAGTAGCCCCTTACCTACCCCCCCTCACCCCTCCCTGGAGGGGGCGGGGGGCAAGAAAGCCCATTAGGCACCAGGGGTATGTTTATGGGCATGTCGGGGGAAAGCCCCATAGGCAAGGGTCACTCCCCCCCCCCCCCTTTTTTTTTTTGAAGGCACACATTTTGGCTTATCATTGATATTTTTAGTCTCATCTGACCCCAAGCGGGGGGCAGAAAACCTCTAGAAGCCAGGGAGAGTTTCTGTGTGTGTGAACGAGAGTTTGGCTGACGGTCTGCGTCTACTGACCTTTGGCTGGCATTTTGCTGGCAGTGTGTGTGGACTTGCACTTGGCTAATGGTGTGTGTGTGGACTCACGCTTGATGACTGTAGATTGGTGTAGTGTATGGGTGGGGCTTGGCTGGCGGTGTGCGTGGATAGTGCTTGGCTGACTGCATGGATGGCGCTTGGCTGGTGGTGAGCATGGATGGTGCTTGGCTGGCGGTGTGCATGGATGGCGCTTGGCTGGTGGTGCGCGCGGATGGCACTAGGAAAATGTTGGGAGATTCACGCAAGCCGCACCTCCCTGGACTCTCCTAGGTGTCTAGTTTTCAGAAATGTTTGGGTTTGGTACATTTCCCTAGATGGCCACTGAGCCCGGGACCAAAAACGCAGGTGACTTCCATGCGAAACCAGGTAGTTTTGTCATCGTAACCTTTTAAGTCTCCACAGTACGTTTTGGGGTGTTTCCTTTCGCGGGCACTAGGCCTACCCACACAAGTGAGGTACCATTTTTATCGGGAGACCTAGGGAAATGCTAGGTGGGTGGAAGTTTGTGGCTCCCTACAGATTACAGAACATTCCATCACAGAAAGGTGAGGAAAATGTGTTTTTTTGTTTTTTTTACAAAGTTTGAGGTTTGCAAGGGATTCTGGGTTGCAGAACCTGGTGAGAGCCACACAAGCCACCCCATCCTGGATTCCCTTGGTTGTCTAGTTTTAAGAAATGTACAGATTTTCTAGGATTCCCTAGGTGCCGGCTCAGCTAGGGTCCAAAATCCACAGCTAGGCACATTGCGAAAAAATGTCAGTTTTCACTGGAGCAATGCGATGTGCCCACGTTGTGTTTTGGGCTGTTTCGTGTTGCGGGCACTAGACCTACCCACAAAAGTGAGGTACCATTTATATCGGGAGACTTGGGGGAATGCTGGCTGGTTGGACGTTTGTGGCTTCCGGCAGATTCCAGAACTTTCCATCACAAAAACGTGAGGGAAATGTTTTTTATTTAATAAAGTTTGAGGTTTGCAAGGGATTCTGGGTAACAGAACCTGGTGAGAGCCACACAAGTCACCCCATCCTGGATTACCCAGGGTGTCTAGTTTTCAAAAATGTACAGGTTTGCTAGGTTTCCTTAGGTGCCAGCTGAGCAAGGGTACGAAATCCACAGCTAGGCACATTGCGAAAAAAGGGTCAGTTTTCACTGTAAAAATATGATGGGTCCACGTTGCGTTTTGGGCCGTTTCCTGTCGCGGGCACTAGGCCTACCCACTCATGTGAGGTACCATTTTTATCAGGAGACTTGGGGGAACACAGAACAGTAGAACAAGTGTTATTACCAATTGACTTTCTATGCATTTCTGCCTTCCAAATGTAAGACAATGTGTAAAAAAGTCATTTTGAAAAATGTCGTCTAATTCACATGCTAGTACGGGTATCCACAATTTCAGAGATGTGCAAATAACCACTGCTTTTAAACTCTATATTTTGTTCCCATTTAGGAAATACATAGGTTTCCTTGATAACTATTTTTCACTATTTCTATTTTGCCAAATGAATTGCTATATACCCGGTACACAATTAAACCATTGGAAGGCGCAGCTCTGTTATCGCCTCTGGGTAACTTGGATTCTTGTTGAACCTACAAATCCTATATAGCCCTGCAGCCAGAAGGGTCCAGCAGACTTAACGGTATATTGCTTTAAAAAATCTGCTCTACTTACAAAAAGTTGCAGGTGAAAACGTTGGCACAATTGCCTGTTTTTCTACACAAATGACCCCTTGCTGAATTCAGACTTTTGTCTACTTTTCGGAAATGAATAGCTTTCTGGGATCTGTTATTGCTTTCACACCCATTTCTACCACTAACTGGAAGGTGGTTGAAAGCACAAAAATTAGGAAAAATAGGCTGTATCCCAGTAAAATGCCAAAACTGTGTAGAAACGTTTGGTTTTCTGACAAAATTCTGGCTGTTCCTGAAAGCTGGGACAATGGTTATTTTAGCACCACAAACCCTTTGTTGATACATTTTGCAGGGGAAAAAACAGACGCTTTCTTCTGCAGCACTTTATCCCCAAAAACCCAAAACGTAGTCGTATATTGGCTAATTTCTCGGTCTGCTCCAGGGGAATCCACAAACCCTTGGTACCATTAGAATCCTCAGGATGTTAGAAGAAAAGGGCGCAAATTTGGCGTGAATACCTTATGTGGACAAAAAGTTACAGGGGCCTTAGCGCAAACTACCCCAAATAGCCATAAAAGGGCTTAACACGGGGTGGGGAGGCCTAGCAGCGAAGGCGTTAATGCACTTCGACCGGTGGCCATAAAAACCAAAAAAGATGCAGGCAACATCATACTGAGGGCATATGTCCAAACAGGTGGGGGGGGGGGTGAAGGTGTTTGGGGGTGCTTATCCCCTCTTGTAAAGACATGTAGTCTCGGGCTGGTATTCTGGTCTCAGTGCCCTGGGATCAGCAGAACTGCAGGTGGACCAGAAACCTTTCCGAAGTATATGTTCACTACCCAGCCCTCCACCCCTACTCGGCTGCTATCTCGTAACCACACACTCCACCACCACATGATAGGCCGGTACAAAGAGTGATTGCCCTGATTCACACCTTCTAGTAGCTCTCTAAGACACACTCCGAAACAAAACATGCTTTAAAACTGTTACACTCTGCAGCTCCCCCCCCTTTTTTTTTTTTTAAGAAAAGTATAGAACATCACTTTTTTAGCTTTTGCCAACAAATCTCCTGCAACTAAAACATTTTTTAAAAGCCTATGACACAGCCAGCATTGTCCTAGTGTTCTTTTTTTATTACTTTAAACCTGGTTACACAGCATATGCAACATGCAAAAAAAGTGAGTCAAAATAATTAGCATAGGCGACATCTATTGGCTTTGTCAATGCTTGTTAGTAATGTGAATGGATTCAATGCTTAAAGTGTTGTGCTGTTGGTATTCTGATTGGCTGCTTGTGAGTGATGTATGGTTGGGTGAGTTGTAGTTACTGCTGTGGTTGTCCGGTTGCTGAGCTCTGTTCTCTGCCTTTTGCAGCTGAGGTGACCCTGGATCCTGACACTGCGAATCCCCGTCTCATCTGTTCTGAGGACGGAAGGAGCGTGAGGCTGGGAGTCATCAAGCAGGATCTACCCAACACGCCCCAGCAATTCACTAACTACATCAATGTGCTGGGGAGAGAGCGGCTGAGCTCCGGGAGGCATTACTGGGAGGTGGAGGTGGGGTACAAGACAGACTGGATCCTGGGGGTGTGTGACGAGGCTGTGAGCAGGACGGAGGAGAGCACACTATCACCTGAGGATGGATATTGGACAGTGTGGCTCATAAATGGTGAATATGAAGCTCTCACCGACCCTCCGACCTCCACCCTCCTGACCCCCTGTGTGCCTCCCAGGACTGTGGGTTTCTTCTTGGACTATGAGGCGGGCAGGTTCTCGGTGTACAATGTGGATGACCGGTCTCTGCTCTTCACCTTCTCAGAGGCCTCGTTTCCTCCCACCCTGCGTCCCTACTTCTATCCAGGACTCAACGATGGAGGAATGAATGCTGGAGCCCTGCAGATCGTGCCAGTGACAGGATGGGAGTGAGAGTAGTCGAGGCTGTTGGCTGGACCAGGTAAGAGGACTGTGTATAATATCATTAACAAACACAAGGAGATGATGGACAGAGCGCTGAAACTTTTCAGGCACTCACAGATCTGGGTTGAATCCATCATCGTTCCCTTACTCACTTTGCCACTGGATTCAAGCTAGCCTAGCCTGTGTTACCCCAAAATCGGTCCCAGGATGCTTGTTTCCGGTCCAGGGAAGACCTGGCTTGGCAGTTCGGGCTGGACTGTTCCCATGAGGCACAGGGTCAAGACTGATTTGCATATGGCTGGGTCTGAACTAGGGTGGCGAAGTGAGCTAAAGAACGATGATGGATTCAACCCAGATCCGTGACTGGGGGCGAGTGTCTGAAAAGTTTCAGTGCTCCGTCCATCTCCATGTGTTCCCTAATGTCATCATCACCAAATAAAGGTGGGTTTCATATCGCTCACTGTCACCAGGTAAAGGAGCAGTAACGGTACCCACTGCCGTCAGGCACAGAAGATGTGCACAGGAGAAAGGAGCTGTGTATACTGTAAGTTACTGTGACTAACGTCTGGTAAGAGAGCAGTGTACAGAGGCACTCTGTCACCAGGTGCATGAGCTGTAAAGGAACCTGCTGTCATTATGCAACAGAGCTCCGTATAATGTAAGTAACTTCAGTAAGGACACCATGTTTATTGTCATTACAAGCGAGCAGTAATAGCACAGTGACCTCCTGCTGCGTGCAGGCTCAGGGCTGCCGGCTGCCTCCCCTCAGAAGCTGTGATGGACGTAGGCCGGCAGCGGACACACTTTATGTGCCTGCAGACCACAGCTGAGGGAGAAAAACACAACACATCCTTCCGCTTCCGGAGTGCAGAGACGGAGTTCCGGTGCCCATGGCACAGACAGTAGAGTGAGGATGGAACCAGTCTTGGAATCTGCCTTTGCGGGCCTGATGCTGAGAAATACTAATTGATGCTGAGACTCAACGTTATTTACAAATGAGGGGGTGATGAGTGGACTAGGAAGAAAGGGGAAGAGAAAGACTTTGAAACGGAACAGCTGCCAAACGTCTTGTGTGACATTTCCTCACAGGTTTGGGTTTACTGAAACCTAAAAGCAAATTGCATTGTGCGAAATGTAGTTTTGTTTTCTAGACTCAAAGACGAGCAAGCACATGGACACTGGCTTAAAAGTCAGAGAGGGCTGAAGGTGTCGCAAATGGCAGCTATGGAAAGGTTTTTTTTAATGTGTTTTTTAAAGCGAGAGGGAGAGTGGGCGAGGAGGTGAAGGATGATAAAATTATTTTAGCAAGCAGGGGCTAGGATATTTTTATTAGAGGGAGTTGCAGGACTCGCAGAGAGGGATCAGACAAAGACGGATACTTAGAGGAAGTACTAGTTTTATTTACAGTGAATTTCCAGTTTGAGTGTGAAACATTATACGAGTGCTTGTCTGATGCCTCTTTCAGCCATTTTCAGTCTTTTGCAGTTTTCTTTTAGTAGTGAGTGTACTAATGGGGTATTTTCAAGGGAGGGCTTTTCATTTTCGCAAGAGCGAGTCTAGGCTTTTATTGTCTCCCTCCCTTCTCCCACCTCGCCTCCACCTACCTCCATATCTCCGCTCAGCCCGGTATCTCCCTGCTGACTGAGAGAAAGGACCTATCAACAAAACCCCACCCTTCTAGTGACATTCTTTACCTGGTATTGCTGGGATATCAGTCTGACAACAAACGTCTCAGGAATTTATTTTACTCTACCTGTAGGGCCGGCATCTTGGTATAGCCCCATAAGTCAGCAGCGTAGAGAACTGTAGTTAAACATTTGGATTGAAATAATTTTAACAGTGCCTCCATTGTCTGTTCCCAACTCGCCGCTCCACATCTAGTCATAACAAGTTTCTTTGCTGGCTATCAGGTGAACAACTGCCTTTATTGTCAAAAATGATGCCCAGATAGGAGACTGCCTCTACCTTAGTCAATTCCCCTTTCCCCCAAAATGTACCATTTTGATTTCGTGGCCTGTTACCATAATGTGAGTTTTTTGTAATTGGTATTTAAGTCCAAACTATTCATCAATCCATTATGCTATCTAAAAGGAGTTGCAAACTCAAAGCGTTGTGTGCAATCAGAACAGTATCATCCGCATAAAGGAGTGCTGGAATGTGCTGCTTCTCTTCCAAGGGATCCTCATCAAAGTCATAAGAAGTGTGTGTGTGTGTGTGTGTGTGTGTGTGTGTGTGTGTGTGTGTGTGTGTGTGTGTGTGTGTGTGTGTGTGTGTGTGTGTGTGTGTGTGTGTGTGTGTGTGTGTGTGTGTGTGTGTGTGTGTGTGTGTGTGTGTGTGTGTGTGTGTGTGTGTGTGTGTGTGTGTGTGTGTGTGTCTCTCTGTGTCTCTGTGTGTCTGTGTGTCTGTGTCTCTGTGTCTCTGTGTGTCTGTGTCTCTCTGTGTGTGTCTCTTACTGGCAACCGCCAGTAGGTAGTTATAGTTAGGACCATGTTTCCATAGGAAAAGCGTTTTTTGTTTTGCCAATAACTTTGGCGCCACTTGACGAATCTTCACGAAATTTTCAAAGCCTTTCTCCTGTTTGGTTCAGCTGCTATGTTGAAAGTGTCAGGGTGATCTGTCAAACAGGGGCAGAGATAAAAGGGGGGTCCCAAGACATGTTCTTCCCTTGCATTTTTCCATAGGGATTTTGAACACGACTACGGCCCAAAATGCTGAATAGAATGACACCTAATTTGGCAGAAAGCTAGCTGTTGGTCCAGAAACCGCACTTACTCCAGTATTGGAACTTTCATAGATTCCCATGCTTGAATCATTCCCCGTCGTCGAGATGGGAGTCCCCAGTATATATAAAAAATAGCCATACAAACCATTAGAAATAGAAACTAGGCCTAGGCCCATTCTAGTTTTGTAACATATCCACCTCTTTTTGTAAAAGAGACCAAACAAAATCAACAGCCAATCAGATCAGCCTCACACTCTAGAACCCTCCTGAGAGAACCTCAGCCCATCAGATTTTCTACTGCACGTTGTGCTAGGGAGTCTCCACTGAGCTCTGCTCAGTTTTTTCCTTGTTACCTTTACTCCTAGAGTTTTTGCAACTGATTTCTTCAATGGGTTCTTCAGCTTCGTGTCAACATGTCTGAGAAAGAGAAAGGCCTTTTTAGAGCTTGTTCCATCTGCTCTAAGAAAAGGCTTTATGTGGATGACCCTCACAAGGACTGCATCTATTGCCTCTACCCAGATCACAAGGCTAAAGATTGCAAAGTTTGCCGTACTTTTTCCACCAAACCCTTGAGAGACCATGAGGGACGTCTCCTGACCTGGCTCCAAAAGTTGAAGTCCAGGAGCATTCAATTTCCAGTGACGATAGTGCTGAGGCCTCATCAGCTTAGTCTTCCAGGAAATCTCCGAAAAGGTCGAGATCTGACCCCTCTTCTTCTGAAGACCATCCTGGAAAAGCCTCTAAAAAGACCTTTCATAAGTCTGACAGCCAAAGTTCAAGCAAATCTCCTCACCGAGGTGCAAAGGAGAGGGAAGGACTTTCTACTGGAGTGTCTATAGTGAGGAAGCCACTGTTCCTCCATCTTCTCCTCCTGTCAGAAAAAAGGACTTCAAAAAGCCCTCCTCTGTACCTTCTGAAGGAAAACATGCTAAGAAAATTCCACCGTTGACGCTGTCGACACAGTCGACGAAGAAGCCATCATCGTCCTAGTCGACGTGCAGCGAAAAGGTACAGTCCCAGTCTTCTCTTACTCTGGCGACGGGATCGTCGTCGAGAGTTTCCTTGCCTTCATCGTCCATGGTGCAGCATTCATCGTCGACGCCATTGATGACGGATGCGGGGTCAACAGTGACGGCGAAGTTGTCGACTGTGTCTTCGACGAGAATGACGACGGCCGTGGTGACGCCGGCGACAGCGTCGACCGTGATGACGACGGTATCGTGATGGTACCGACTATGACTACAACATCGTCGACGACACCATCGACGACCTAGTCGATGGAGAAAATTCCTGAAGTAAACATAAGGAAACGTCGCATTACTCCTGAGCTCACTTGCCCCAGCAAGGTGACACCTCTGCTGCCTACTCACCGAGAAGGAGGATTCGGAGGAGGAAGGTCCATATGGGTATGCACATAGCCCTTCTGAACTGCATGTTAAGTGCCAAGACCTAGATTCAGAAGATGAATATGGGGGAAGAGCAAGTTTATGATCCTCCCCTGGACTATCACGGAGGTTACTAGGAGGAGATGGTTTGTATGCCATCCTCCTTGATTTCGGACTTGCAGCTCATGCTCTCAGACTATAGAAAGAGATTTCCAACTCCATCTCCGGCTCAGGAACAGATTTCAGCTCCAGTTCTACCTGCAGGGCCTTCCACCCTTCGGCTGCCAACTCCACCACTACAATTGATTGTGGATCCACCACCGACGACTCCACTTATCCAGGATGATACCTCGGGTGAGGACCAGGATAATGCAGTTCTCCCGGATCCGGACAGGGAATGGGATGATTATATTATCCCTACTCCTGCTTCACGTTCACCGGTGCCAGTGGTTTCTCCACCTGGGGACATAGGTGGTTTCCATAATTTGTTAGAAAGGGCAGCTAAGAGATTCGAGCTTCCTATGCCATTGTTACAGTCGGAGTGCTTCTTGTACGATTTCAAAGAGCCCTTTAGGAAGTCTGTGAGATCAATTCCTATCGTGGGTCATGTTTGGGAAGAGGGGCTCAAAGTGATGAAGACCCCAACTACAGTGGTCCCGGTGCTTCCTCGTTTAGAGAAAAAAGTATAAAGCCCCGGAGGATAGCCCGGCTTGCCTGGTGAGTCAGCCGAAACCGGACTCAGTGATATCTCAGGCAGCACAGAGGAAGTCTAAAAATCCAGCGGCTCCTTTAACGACACCCCCAGATAAAGAGGGCAGATGCTAGGACAATGCTGGCAAAAGGTTTTCATCGATGTCAAGCCTGCTCGTCAAAGCGGCTAACGCTTTAGCCATCTCGGGGCGCTACGACCGCCAAATGTGGTGTGACCTCTCTCCCTACCTAGACCAACTGCCCGATGACAGCAGGGCTGAAGCGAAAAGGATTCTCAAGGAAGGATAAAGGGCCTCCTCCAAGGTGATCGATTTGCGCAATGGACATTGCAACAACTGAGTTCCGTTCCCTGGATGGAGCGGCAGTCCTTCGTCGCCAGGGATGGCTTCGAGCGACCTCGTTTCGACCTGGGGTTCAGAACAAGATGTTCGAGGCTCATGAGCTGCAGATCATATACTTTTGCATAGATCGCCATCTGGTGTTGGGCTCGGATGTTTGCACTTTGTTTTTGTCTTGGAAGAAGTCTTTGTAGTCACGAGGTAGGTGACTCCCTCCCTAGGACGATAGTGCGCATGGGCATCGACTCTATCCTTAGATTGTTTTTGCCATAAATGGGGACGATGGAGTAGTAAGAAATAGAAATAGATGTCCATGTGTAATGTATCTAAGTAAGATAGTACTGGAACAGATAGAGGTATCCGGGGTGGTGGGTGGGCGTATACGAATCTGCAGCTCTTCATGCCAAGAACAGATGCATACTGGTAAGTAGCATTTTCCGATCGAGGCATATGCGCTGCAGATTGTATACTTTTGCATAGACTATACAGCAGTTATCGCCTTAGCGGTGGCTACCTGTATCTGTTGCAGTGGTCTGAAAAAGTGTTCTCAATACAGCCTGCAAAAGTATACGAATCTGCAGCTCTACATGCCAAGAACAGATGTATACTGGTAAGTAGCATTTTCCTTTGGACCTTCCTTTTGATGGAGACTCGCTCTTTGGTAAGCACATAGACTATGCACTTCAGGACATTAAAAAAGATACGGACACAGCGATATCTTTAGGGACTCTCCAATACCACAAGGTCCCTTTTCGTGGTGCAAGAGGCAGAGGTTTTCCCTCATACAGAGGTGGTTACCAGCAATATCAGTACTCCTCGTGTACGCCTGCCTCGCAACCTTACCGCCCGCAGTATAACCAGCGGCAGGGTCAGTCTTCGTCATATTCAAGATCAACGAACAGAGGAAGAGCGGGACACCAGGGGAAGGAGTCCTCTAAGCATCAATAGCGGCCTGCTGGCTCCGTCTACTGTTCCTCCCCCTCATTTAACACCTGTGGGGGGCATGATCTCCCATTACTTCCAAGAATGGCAATGGATAACATTGGATCTTTGGGTTCTCAATATCATCCAATTTGGCCACACGCTGGAGTTTGTCCATCCTCCTCCAACCAAGCCCCCTCGTGCCATCGTAATGAAACATCTTCGTCTCCTGCGTCTAGAGGTCCAACAGATGCTGCAGAAAGGGGCGATAGAACCGTTCCCTATCTCACAAAGAGGAGAGGGTTTCTACTCCCGGTTCTTTCTAGTTCGAAAGACTGTAGAAAAATGGCACCCTATTCTAGATTAGAGGGAGCTCAACACCTATCTCATCAAACAGTTGTTTCGAATGGTTTCCTTGCAGGACATACTTCGACTTTTAAATTCAGATTTCATGGCCACTTTGGACCTAGAGGACTCATATTTTCATGTTCCCATACATCCATCCCACAGGAAGTTTCTTCGCTACACAGTAGCCAAGAGCCACTTTCAATTCAGGGTCCCCCCCTTCGGCCTCAGATTGGCACCAAGGATCCTTACAAAGATACTGGCTCCAATAGCGGCTTTTCTAAGGAAACAACAGCACCAGGTTTTCCCTTACCTGGACGACTGGTTGCTAAAGGCTCCTACCAGGACTGCAGCCGAAAGTTCAGTGGCAGCTTGTACAAAGCTGTTCAAAGGTCTGGGTCTTACCCTAAACAGAGAAAAAACAAATTTGTGCCCTTCCAAAAACGCCAAATTCCTAGGAGCCATATTGGACACATCCCTGAACAAGGCTTTTCCGTCAGTGGAAAGACAAGCCAAACTGATGTCGATGGCCCATCTACTTCAAAAAAGGTCACTTTCAGTTCGCCTCTACAAGTTCCTCCTGGGGTCCATTTCATCCTGCATTCCTCTGATTCCTCACTGCAGGTTACGAATGCGTCCTCTTCGGGAACAACTGGACTTAGTGGCACCAAGTAGAAGGCTCTTTCGAGGACATGATCACTGTGCCAATGAAAGAAGCCGCTTCATGGTGGACTTGCGAGGAGAAGATTTCCCAAGGTCTCTCCTTCATGGTCACCCCAGCTCCTCAGATTATTACAACAGATGCGACTCTGGAGGGCTGGGGAGCGGTCTTACGGGACCTCCAGATAAGTGGTATATGGCTACACCACCATAGTCTGTTGCACATCAATCTGCTGGAACTCAGAGCGACTTGTCTAGCCCTACAGGATTTGTCGGTTCTAATAAGGACAGACAATACTACAACCATGCATTATATCAACAAGCAAGGCGGCACAAGGTATCGTCTGCTGTCAGCGGAAGCTCAAGCTGTCTGGGAATGGGCGATCCTGCACGGAGTCTCACTAAAAGCGGAGCATCCTCCAGGGAATCTCAACGAGACAGCAGACACACTAAGCAGACTGGAGTCAGTCAGCCACGAATGGGATCTGGACCATAGGACTCTGGAGGAGATTTTTCGACTATGGGGCAGACCGGCCATAGATCTCTTTGCCACACTGGAGAACAAGAAATGCCGGTTCTACGCAAGTTGGCATCACCATCCGGAATCCATGCGGAATGCGTTTTCGATGGCATGGTCAGGCGCCTTTGTTTATGCTTTTCCCCCCCATTCCTCTGATCCCGAGACTGCTCAAAAAGCTAAAGACGGAACCCTGCAAAATGATCCTAATAGCACCGTCCTGGCCGCGCCAGTACTGGTTCACGGAGCTTCTTCTCCTATCCTTGGAGCATCCGGTTCCTTTGAAACAGATTCCATCACTACTGACAATGTCCCGTGGCCAAGTATTGCATCCGGACCTCCGATCCCTGCAATTATCAGCGTGGCTCCTGAGCACAGGGAGTTTCTCGACTTAAAGCTCTCTGCAGAATGTAGAGACATCCTATCTCAGGCCCGTGCTCAAAGTACAAACAAAACCTATCAGATGAAGTGGAAGAGGTTTTGTCACTGGTGCTGAGAATCGTGAGTTCACCCTTTCTCCTCCTCGGCGCATGAAATCCTTCCTTGCATTCTTTCCTTGGCAAAAGCAGGCCTGGCTCATTCATCTATTAAAGTTCATCTCGCGGCCATCTCTCGCTTCAGGAGGACATCCTCAGGCCCTTCGCTCTGGGCAGCGAGGCTAATTAAACAGTTTATGAAAGGTCTTTTTCGAGCCTGCCCTCCAGTGAAGCCTCCTCCACCACTGTGGCACCTTAATCTGGTCTTGACCCAGCTCATGAAACATCCCTTTGAGCCTATTCATAAAGCGAATTTGAAATCTCTCCTGGAAGGTGGCCCTTCTAGCCTTGACATCAGCTAGAAGGGTCAGCGAGTTGCAGGCACTCACCATTCAGGAGCCCTTTCTTCAATTCAAGAATGAAATGGTAGTACTCCGTACCAACCCAAAGTTCATCCCGAAAGTACCTTCGGACTTTCATTTAAATGAATCTGTGATACATAAAACTTTTTCCCCCCAACCTGCGACTCCGGCTGAGAGTTCACTTCACTCCTTGGACATTCAGCGTTGCCTGAAGTTCTATCTTCAGAGGACTAAGGATTTCAGAAAGTCACCTCAGCTCTTTGTGGCTTACATCGCCCCTCGTAAGGGATTCCCACTTTCCAAACAAGGGATTGCACGGTGGATTTCCAGCTCTATCCAATATTGTCATCAAGCAGCTGGTAAGCCCCTTGAAGGGAAAGTCCGTGCTCATTCCACGAGGGCGATCTCTTCTTCTACGGCCCTCTTTGCTGGGGTACCTATCCGGAACATCTGCAGAGCGGTGACCTGGAAGAGTACCCATACCTTCACAAGACATTATTGCTTGGATTCTTCATCGCGCAGTGACACTGCAGTGGGCCAAGCAGTCCTGAGGAACCTTTTTCAATAAGTGGTAAGCTTTCCCTCTCATCCCTCCTTCCTTTGCCTTTATAACTTCTTCGCACATTCTTTGATGCATTTGAGTGCTTCTTGTTATTTCTGTATCCATATAGGGGTATTTGATTCGCATTTGAATTTTGCTGATATCTTTTATTTCACTATTTAAAAATAAAAAGCATAGGATCTAAACTGTGAAATATGCTATTTTTTTCTTTCTTTAATCTTATTAATGTGTTATTGATCTCTGTTGAAAGTAATACAGACAAAGAAATGTGCTCATGACTGCTAGCTACTCTTATTCAAGCATGGGAATCTATGAAAGTTCCAATACTGGAGTAAGAAAACAAGTTACTTACCTGTAACTTTAGTTCTCCAGTATTGGAAACTTTCATAGATTCACATGTGACCCACCCTCCTCCCCTGGGAAAGCTCGACCTTCTGCATCTTTATGGTTATTTTGTGCCACTACGGCTATGAAAATCTGAGGTTCTCTCAGGAGGGTACTAGAGGGTGAGGCTGATCTGATTGGCTGTTGATCATGTTTGGTCTCTTTTACAAAAAGTGGTTGATATGTTACAAAACTAGAATGGGCATAGGCCTAGTTTCTAATGGTTTGTATGGCTATTTTTTTATATATACCGGGGACTCCCATCTCGACGACGGGGAATGATTCAAGCATGGGAATCTATGAAAGTTTCCAATACTGGAGAACTAAAGTTACAGGTAAGTAACTTGTTTTCTTTTGTGATTTGGTGTAAATCCGTTTAGTAGTTTTAGAGATATTTAAGTTTAAAAAATATAGATATCTGGGGGCGCGAGTTCTTGCAGTGGCCTTTCGAATCCTACTGATATTTGATTGACTGCCAACACTTCAACCAGGAAGTGTTGGCAGCCATCTTGGGACTCTGCTTGAAGCAGAGTCGCACACCAAAAAAAAATGAAAAGGGTGCAGGTTAGGCATAAAAAAAGATGTGCAGGCTCCCATGCATTTTTTTCATGAAGCCCCCGAGTGGGCCAAATCCCGGAGGCAGTGTTTTTTAATTAATGGGGTGCCCATGTGGCACCCCCGGGGACCGCCACCTCCTGGGGCAATTATCTTATAGAAGTGTGGGGGCCGCGTGGTCCCTCTGCAACCACAAGACTGGGGACCGCCAACCCCCAGGGCCAGCTTTTGCTATGTCCCGGGGTGCCCACCCCTTGGACATAGCGGTTTGCTATGGCTTGGCGGGCTCTTTGCCAATCCCGCCAAGCCATAGCAAACTGTGCTTCGCTTTGAGCAAGCAAGAGCATTTTGCTTTCACTTGCTCAAAGCGGAGCACAATTGATTTTACACACAGGAAGCTGCATGTTTGCAGCTCCCTATGTGTAAAACAATGCCGCTCCCACGGGAGTTGAGGATCCCCCTGTGGTCCCCATTATTTTTAAGTGGGTGCCCTAGGTGGGACCAGGGCACCTATTCTAGAGGCCAGGTACCCTCCCTTTAACGTTTTTTTAAAAAAAAAAGGCTGGCCCTGGTGGAGGGGAGGCCACGCAGCCCCCTTTCCAGAATACATTAAAGAAAAAGGCCGGCCCGGCAAGTCGCCAAAGGCCCCGCATCCTTTCTCCACCACTCTGCAAACGTGCCTCTTGGCTCACTGCTGGTTGGGAGGTGAAGTCCCCTTGGATGCTGAGGGTCCTTAGGGGCAACAAGCCCTCCTGCTACCTACAGTAAGTCCCACACAGTGGGAGTGCGGAGAGGTCTTTGGAGGTCACGCCCCCTTATTCCACCTCTTTGCAAACGCGCCTCCTGGTGCACTGCTGGTTGGGGGATAAAGTCCCCTTGGCTCCAGAGGGTCCTTGGTGGGCAACAAGCCCCTCCTGTTACCTCCAGTAAGTCCTACGCAGCCTGATTGCTGAGAGGACTTCTGAGGCCACGCCCCCTTTCTCCACCACTCTGCAAACGCGCAGGATGAAGTCCCCTTGGATTCTGTAGGTCCTTGGGAGCAACACACCCTCCGGTTACCTCCAGTAAGTCCCAAACAGCGGGATTGCTGAGGGGTCATCTGAGGCCACGCCCCCTTTCTCCACCACTCTCCAAAAGCACCTCCTGGCGCACTACTGGTTGGGGGGTGAAGTCCACTTTACTCCTGATGGAACTTGGGGGCCAAGAAGCACTCCTGGCACCTCCTGTAAGTGCTACACAGTGGAATTCCTGAGAGCTGGTCGGAGGCCCCGCGCCCTTTCTCCACCACTCTGCGAACATGACTACTACTTTTAAAACTTTAGAAATTCACTGAAAAAAACAAAGATTACAGGGACGTTATAGTTGGGAAATATAATGTTCGAGGCATATGAGCTGCAGATCGTATACTTTTGCATAGATCACCATCTGGTGTTGGGCTCGGACGTTTGCACTTTGTTTTTGTCTTGGAAGAAGTCTAGGATGATAGTGCGCATTGGCATTGACTCCATCCTTAGATTGTTTTTTTCCGCCATCGGGTTCGGATGTACATTGCTGCGCTCCGGGTCGATATCTGTTTCGAATCCCCCTTCGACGCGCAATCCACTCCACTCTATTGTCTCGATCGCGTTTCCCTTTCGACGCGCATCTTTAAAAACAAACCTCTCGACCTTCATCTTCGATGGGGGCCGTTGGGCCTCTCCGCGCCGACCACGCCTGCAGTCAATGGAAAGGACTCCTTTCAAAAAATGCCCCGGGTGTGGTGCTAAGTTCCCACACACAGACTTGCACCAGGTTTGCAATCTCTGCCTCTCCCCGGAGCACGAAGAGAAGGACTGCCAGGCCTGTGCATCGTTCAGGTCGAAGAAAACCATCCGTGATCGTTGGGCTCGACGTCACGAAATGTCTTGCGGAAGCAGCTCGATTCCGGACATCTTCGGAGCAGACTCCAATCGGAACAGTCGGGTGATGAGGAAGATGTCTCAGAGGCCGATGACTCCGACGCCGGAGAAGAGACAATCACCCCGGCTCAGCAGTCCGTGAGTACCGAAACCCCTTTCCCGAAAACCAAACCGAAGGCCCCGGTAACTCCCTCGCCCTCCGGCTCGGGTCGACACAGCAACATGTTTCAAATGCCCCGCCCTCGGGCCTGGCTATGAAACCTAAACATAAGCCTTCCGACTTGGGCTCGAGTGAACCCCTTGCCGGCACCGGAAAATCCTCCTCGGCACCGAAGCAACAAGGCAAAGAATCTTCCTCGACGCCTAAAACACCCTAGACGCCAAAGACCTTGGTATCGAAGCATAGCGAGGACAAACATTCAGAACCGAAAAAATCTTCGGAGCCGAAAAAGGCTTCGGACTCCAAAAAATCGTCAGAGCCGGAAAAAAGCTTCAGAACCGCAAAAAACTAAAGAGTCTAAAACCCCACAGAAAGCCTCACAAACTCCATCCAAAGAAGGTTCGGACCCAAAGACTCAGTCAAAATCTTCGGCACCGAACAAAGACACTTTGCCCACGCAACCTACACCTGAACTTCCAGATCCAAAACAAAAAACTTTGTTTATTGCTCCAAACACGGGCAAACTAGTCGCCAAGCCTCCAAAAAAAGAGGAAACTGGACACTACAGCAGGGGCGGCTGGTGACATTTGAAAGTGGGAGGGGCGTAAAAGTTATGGATGAGTGGTTGATCGGCATCCGAGTGCTTCAGTGCGTTGGAAGACTGGGGTCAGTGTCAATAATGTAGTGCTTTATTCCCATTTGTGACGGGAGGAAATAACATTGCTGTAATTGTGTGTGCACATCTCTGTACCATAACGTAGGCTGAGGAAAGCAGCTTTTTTATGGGCCAGGGGACGCCATGAAAACGCCAGTTTGTGCAGGAAGAGCTCAGCATTAAAGCGCTAATTACACTTTTGAAGTATAACACATAGTCCGTAGGGGCAGTTTGTGTTTGGATCAAGATGTTTGTATTTGCAACAATAACTTGCTGGATGTTTAGTGAACAATTTTATACTATTAAAGTAAGACATCTGCACACAGCGATTTATTACTGGATATTTGTAATTCCAAATAAGCGCCCCCACTTTCACAACTGGCATTCTGGCTGTACAATGAAAATCAAAGCGCTACACTGACGATTTTCACCATTCCCTCAGGTGACAGTGAAACCCGAGCATTTTCTTCTTAATTCTCCTCACCACGTAGTCTCTCCTTTCCACTATCTCTGTGAACATTTCTGAAGCTAGACTGTGACCTCCAAACCTGCTGAGCGACTCACACACACTGGGCTGTGGTGGCTGGCTGGTTTGCGGCTCCTTTTAAGTTTGTGAGCGACTGAAATATATGCGGTATGAGAGAGAAGGGGTGATGTGGAGAAATCATTCCAACCCTAACCTGAAGAGGCTTTCCCTCGCAGTGCCCATCTGCCCCTCTTGTCGACTCAGTGTAGACTGGAAGAGAGTGAGACCCTTAAAACAAAACGTTTCACTTTGACAATCTATCTTACCAGCGTTTCCTTAAATTCCTTTCCCTCGTGCTGTGCGCTCCGTGGCTGCAGGCGCGGCCTTTCTGATTCCAACTGCAACTGGTGCCTGTAGGTCACTTTAGATCGACTCGACTGGAGCAGCTTGATGGTGTCCGTCAGTTGCGTTGCGCGCCATAAACAGTCAGTGAGCCAACACGAGATAAATCCCGGAAGAAGAGATGAACTACTGAACTCAATAACCCACGCCCCCAGCAGCCTCCATTATCCAATGAAAAAGCCGCCTAACAGTACAATCGTTGCCACCCACTGCACTGTGTTGCTGTCGGCCAGCCCCACCCCTTAATTTCAATGAGGCTCTGCTAACCGTGCCCAGGGCCACGTCAGAAGCGCCCCATCTGCAGCCTATTCACTGCTGCTTGGTTCAGCCACTCCCATCAGGCTGATGTCACTCTCCTCGCTTGTGCCTCGAGGGCGAGGCCTCGCCCAGTTCAGCACATGCGTAGGAGGGGACTCTCGTCCGAGGGTCCGACCTCAGAAAACAACGATATTAAAAAATGTTACTTTCTTTTAGGTAGAAGTGGTCAATTGGAGCACCAAGCAGTGAGCATGCCATGATTTAAAGCTGGCAAGCTGCTCCAATCCATGTGGTGTTATTTTCTCCCTTTTCTCGGCTCCGAAACTGGGAGGGCAACGCCCCCGACGCCCGTTAATACCAGCCACCACTGCACTACAGAGGAACCTCCAATACCTCTGAAAAACCAGGACATGGGCACTAACACCTCCCCACCAGTTAATCCACATCTGTTAATTTCTCCACCACATTCCCCACAACCTATAGTTTCACCTCCAATATCAGACACTGATGACGACACTGGTGGGGGATATAGATCCACAGGGTGATGATGATGACTCGCATACCATCCCACAGGACGTAGACCCCTGGGTTGACTACAATACAGATCCCGACCCACATAATGACCTGGATCTCTATCCATCTAAACCGTCACCACCAGATGACAACACTGGGTTTGCGCAACTAATCAACAGGGCTGCTCAATACCACGGGGTCCCCTTGCACTCTGACCACTTAGATGAGGAGTTTTTGCTAGAAACCTTCGCACCCTCGCTGAAATCAACATCCACCCTACCAATGTTAAAAGGCTTGCTGAAACATGCCCCAGAAGTTTTTAAGAACCCAGTCAGAGCCAGGGTTCTCAACCCCAGGGTGGATAAAAAATACAAAGCAGCTCCCAATGACCCAATATATATTAAAGGTCAGATTCCATTCGATTCCCTGGTAGTAACTAATGCACGCAAAAGGGCAAATTCACAGGGTACAGGCGACACCCCCCCTCCTGATAAGGAACCCAAATTAATTGACGCATCCGGAAAACTTATTGCGTCGCAGGCTGCAAACCATTGGCGCATCACCAATGCGCATGCTTTATTGGCCAGGTACGATAGGGCTCACTACGGCTAGCTTGAAAAGCTCATGGAACACCTCCCTGACCAATACACCAAAAAGCCAATGACCTTATCCAAGAAGGCAAGTTGATTACGAACACCTCAATAAAATGTGCCTTCGATGCGGCCGATACTGCATCTCGTGTAATTAACACTAGCTTGTTGTTGCGCAGACACGCTTGGCTCCGGATTTACGGTTTCAAGCAGGAGGTTCAAACGGCTATTTTAAATCAACCGTTTGATCAGGAACATCTTTTCGGATCCGCAGTCGACACATCCTTGGAAAAGATGAAAAAGGATACCGAGACTGCTAAGTCTATGGGGGCCTTACAGTTCCCTTCCCCTAGAGGCTCCTTTCGCCGCTCCTTCTATAGAGCCGGCTCCAAAACCATGGGTTCAGAACATCCCACTTCTTCCTACAAAAGCCCCACTCAAACATCCTCCAAAGGATACTTTCTCAGAGGCTACAGAGGCAACAACAATAAGGGAAGAGGTCGTGGCAACAATAGCCGCACCTCCCCTACCACTAAACAGTGACTTTCCTGCACTTCCCCCTGATCATCCCACTCCTGTCGGGGGACGTCTCTTACAGTTCCTACCTGTCTGGAATTCCATCACAACAGACAAGTGGGTAAGACAAATTATCCAGTATGGTTATTGACTGGAAATCACTTCTATATCCGACCCCCTCCCCCCCAAACATTCCTCCCAGACCGCGTCCCATGTCTTCAGAACATCTAACACTTCTCAAACAAGAGGTTCTTTCTCTTAGAACAAAACATGTAATAGAACCAGTCCCTGTACCTCATCAAGGCACAGGGGTTTACTCCCTCTATTTCCTAATTCCAAAGAAGGACGGCTCTCTCAGGCCCATACTGGACCTCAGACCGCTAAACCTACACAATCAGTCAGACCACTTCCACATGGTCACTCTCCAACAGGTGATCCCACTACTTCAGCAGGGCGACTTTCTCTCCACTCTGGATCTAAAGGCCGCCTACTTCCATATTACCATTCATCCCGCTCACAGGAAATACCTCAGGTTTGTGGTAGATGGCCAACACTATCAATTCAAAGTCCTCCCATTCGGGGTGACTACAGCACCCAGAGTCTTCACCAAGTGCCTTGCAGTGGTTGCAGCCCACTTAAGGAGACAGCACATTCATGTCTTCCCTTACCTGGACGACTGGCTCATATAAGCCAAATCTTACAGCAGTTGTGTGCAACACACACACAAGACAATTCAACTGCTTCACAGATTGGGATTAACAGTAAACCTCGCCAAATCCCATCTCCAACCGTCCAGCATACAACAATACCTAGGGGCTACAATAGACACTTCATAAGCTCTAGCATATCCCAACCCAGTCAGGATAAACGCCATACAGACTCTAATCCCAAAATTTCAGCCTCAACACTCACTACCAGCTCGAGTGTTCATGCAGCTGATCGGGATGATGGCCTCTTGCCTGCTTCTCGTCCCTTTTGCAAGACTTCAGATGCGTCCCTTACAAGAATGTTTGGCACTTCAGTGGAACCAGGCTCAAGGTCAGCTGACAGATCTGGTGTTGGGGAACGACCGCACCCATCGCTCTCTGCAGTGGTGGAATACAAAAAACCTTTCCAAAGAGCGGCCGTTTCTTGTACCGGTTCCACAGACAGTGCTAACAGCAGACGCATCGCCCACCGGCTGGGGAGCTCATCTTCAAACCCATACCATTCAGGGCATATGGACCCCTCAACCAAGACCATTCCACATAAACTACCTGGAATTGTTAGCAATCTAACTAGCGTTAAAATCCTTTCAGTCAAACTCAGCAGATCCACGAATGGGAACTTCATCCTCAAGTTCTGCTTCCATTCTTTCAAATGTGGGGCCACCCAGAAATAGATCTGTTCGCCACACCCCAAAACGCAAAATGCCCAACCTTCGCATCCAGGTATCCAAATCTATTGTCGAAAGGCAATGCGATATGGATGAATTGGTCAGGCAAATTTGCTTACGCTTTTCCGCCTCTCCCACTCATTGAGTTAGTGGTTCGGAAACTCAAACAGCATTCCCTCACAATAATCCTGGTTGCTCCAACATGGGCCCGGCAACCATGGTTCTCAACCCTATTGGAACTATCAGTAGTTCCTCATCAAAAGCTACACCTCTCACTAAAGCTTCTCACTCAGAACCATGGAGAGATAAGACATCCAGATCCCAATCAACTCAACCTTGCGATCTGGCACCTGAGGTCTTCGAGTTTGGCTACCTTAATCTCCCGCCAGACTGTATGAACGTCATTAAAGAAGCTAGGCGTCCTACCACCAGGGCATGCGATAGCAAAGTGGAAACAATTTGTCATTTATTGCACAAACAACAAAATAAATCCACTAGATGCTTCTATTCAAAACATTGTCTGTTACCGCTTACATCTACAACAATGTAACCTAGCATACACATCTATTAGGCTACCTCTAGCTGCCATAGCAGCCTACCTCCAAAACAGACAACACTTGTCTTTATTTCGAGTGCCCACTATCAAAGCCTTTATGGAGGGACTTAAGAGAATAAATCCACCCAGAGTTCAACCCTCTCCAGTGTGGAACCTAAATGTGGTCCTTACCAGACTCATGGGTCCCCCTTTTGAACCTCTCCACAAATGCGAACTAAAATTCCTCACTTGGAAAGTAGCTTTTCTAGTCGCTATCACATCTCTCAGAAGAGTTAGTGAACTCCAAGCATTAACCATACAAGAACCATTTTTCCAAATCCATCATAACAAAGTGGTTCTTAGGACTAACCCTAAATTTTTATCCAAAGTCGTATCTGCCTTCCATCTCAACCAGTCGGTTGAAGTCCCAGTGTTTTTCCCTCAACCAGACTCAGTGGCAGAACGAGCTCTTCACACGTTAGACGTTAAAAGAGCAATACTTTACTACATTGAAAGGACAAAATCCTTTAGAAAAACCAAACAACTCTTTGTGGCTTTCTCCCCACCTCATAAAGGCAATCCCATCTCAAAAACAGGAATTGCAAGGTGGATTGTTAAATGCATCCAAATATGTTATATCAAAGCCAAACGCACATTAACCATTCCCCCTAGAGCTCATTCCACACGCAAACTAGGGGCTTCTACGGCATTCGTAGGGAACATTCCCCTAGATGACATCTGCAAAGCAGCAACTTGGGCTACACCACACACCTTCACAAAACACTATTGTGTAGATGTGCAGGCAAAACAACAAGCTAGTGTGGGCCAGGCTGTATTAGGAACACTTTTTCAGACCACTGCAACAGATACAGGTAGCCACCGCTGAAGAGGTAACTGCTGTATAGTCTATGCAAAAGTATACGATCTGCAGCTCATATGCCTCGAACGGAAAATGCTACTTACCAGTATGCATCTGTTCTTGGCATGTTGAGCTGCAGATTCGTATACGCCCACCCACCTCCCCGGATACCTATATCTGTTCCAGTACTATCTTACTTAGATACATTACACATGGACATCTCTTTCTATTTCTTACTACTCCATCATGACCCTTTATGGCAAAACAATCCAAGGATGGAGTCGATGCCCATGCGCACTATCGTCCTAGGGAGGAGTCCTCTACCTCGTGACTACAAAGACTTCTTCCAAGACAAAAACAAAGTGCAAACATCCGAGCCCAACACCAGATGGCGATCTATGCAAAAGTATACAAATCTGCAGCTCTACATGCCAAGAACAGATGCATACTGGTAAGTAGCATTTTCCTTTTTAAAAAACGTATAAATTCACTGAAAAATCCAAAGGTTACAGGGACGTTCTAGTTAGGCTGACACTTCAGTCGTACAAAACCAGAGAAATTCAGCAGTTAGTTAGCTGAGCTAACTATAACTCACACCTCCGCAATGCACTGCTTATGACCTCACATATTACATCACTCATGACATGGTAAGTGACATCACTGACATCTTCGAGACTTAACGCCATAGGTCATCCTCACGACTACTACTACCTTTAGTCCCCATTCCTCTCCAACCAATGATGGACATTTTTCTCACCCCAGCCGCCCTATGATTGGTCCACTGAGAATGTTGAAAAAGTATAAGGATCAGGAACTTTTATTTCTGCGATCAGATTCTCCATTGGAATCAGTCATTATTGCTGCAGCAAAGAAGACCCATTCGGTGGCAGCCTCCTCATCCTTCCCCCGGACAAAGATAGTGAATATTTGGATTATTTGGGGAGAAAGATGTGAGGCACATCAGCTTCTTTTTTGAAAATATCCAGTGCTGGAGCTTTTTTGGGACGTTATGACAGGTCCCTCTGGGATTCCCTATCCAAATTGTCAGACAAGCTACTTAAAGAAGACGGGCAAGACTTTGAGGAAGTGATGGCAAACCAACTGATTAGCGCAGCTGCGGATGGTGCAGATCTTGCAGCGCATGGATACTCGCATTGGGTGGGCGAAGGGGCGTTCATCATGGCTACATCTAACAGCCCGGAAGCCAGAGGCTCAACAGCACACACTGAACCACCTTTTACAGGCAACTCGTTGTTTGGGGAACAAACAGATGATGAGATGGCGAAAAGGAAGTCCAAACTGGACACTCTGAAGGCCAAAGGTACAGACCTTATGATCGTCGACCCTATCATCAAAGGGTTCAAACCCCTTAATGGCTGCCATGACACCAACAACAGTCTAAGCCGCAGTATCAGCAACGTTGCCCAGTACATGGCCAAGGAGCTGCAGACAACCAGCAGATTCCTCCAAATCTCCAGTAAAGCAATGAGTTGCCGCTTCCCCAGTCGCAGTTTCCCACTCCAGTGGGGGGTGAAAGTATCTCAAGAGATCTCCATGAGTGACGCAACATCACCACCGACAAATGGGTCTTAAATAGTGTACAGAATGGGTACTCACTTCGGATTCGGTTCACCTGTCAGGAGTCCAGAACACGCAAGATGACTCCCTAAGCCGACATTTTGCAGAATCAGATGACTGGGTTCTACACGAACATGTCGTAAGAGACCTCTTCAGAGAATGGGGGTACATAGACCTCTTTGCGGACAAAAGCAACAAAGAATGCCTAGACTTCACATCCAGGTTTTACCAACCATGGACAAGGGAGAATGCCCTTTTGATAGACTGGTCCGGGACCTTTCTGTGCGCGTTTCCTCCCATTCCCCTGATTCCAATGGTCATCAACGAACTGTATCGCTCCATGACCAGAATGATCCTAATTGATCCAGAGTGGCCTCGCCAGTGGTGGCACCTGTATCTACTCAAACTGTCCGAAAACCACACAGGAGGCATCCATGCAGACCGGATCGCCTCTGCAAGCTAGGCGGGAAGATTTTCCACCCCAACCTTCCCTCGCTGAGCTTGCCAGCATGGATACTGAATGACTGCAATATGGACATTTAGGCCTCCCGCAGTAGTGCATGAACATACTTAAGGAATCCAAACGCCCATCCACTAGACGCTCCTATGCGTTCAAGTGGAAGAGGATCTACACGTGGTGCATTCAGAATAATTTTGATCCTGTTCTGGGACAGGAAGATGTTATACTATTGTACCGTCTGCAGTTAGTAAAATCAGGTCTACAGTTTGCATCTATTACGGTGCGTCTGGCAGCTATTATAGCTCCTTCTCAACAGTCATGTTTTCAAATCCCAGTGGAGAAGGTGTTTCCATCTGTACGTTCTCACTTTTCTCCTTGGGAATTGAATCTTGTTCTATCTGAACTCATCGGTCCCACGTTTGAACCGATCCATAAATTACCCTTACAACATCTTACATGGAAGGCTGCTTTTCCAGTGGCAATTATGTCAGCTTGCACAGTGAGCGAAATATAAGCTCTCTGTGCCAAAGAGCTGTACACAGTATTCCATAACAACAGGGTGGTGATGAGAACTCACCTCAGTTTTCTGCCCAAGGTGATGGTGTTTGATTTCCACATCAATCAGACCATCTCTCTACTTATTTTTTTCTAAATCCTTCAACACCAGCGGAAAGGGCTTTGCACTCCTAGATCTTAAGAGTTTTAAAGATTTACCCGGACAAGACAAAACCTATCAGTCAATCTGACTGTCTGTTTGTTAATTATGGGCTTATGAGGACAGGCGCTGCCTCCTCTAAACAGTCTATTTCCAGATGGATAGTTTCCTGTATCCTGTTCTTCTATCAGTTGGCCAACAAGAATTCCCCTGCCAAGCCCAAAGCCCATTCTACAAGAGGCAAAGTGGCCACTGTAGCCCTACAGGGAACCGTTCCCATAGCCGGGATCTTCAAAGCAGCCACTTGGAACTCGGTACATACATTCACAAGGCACTACTGTCTTGATTCAGACACTTGTGCAGTCACCTAATTAGGGCAGGCTTTCTTTATCAATTAATTTCAATGTTAATTACAACTGCCTTTGTCTCGTCTACAGAGGTGTGGGATGGGCTTTCTACTCTATTCAATGCTTATGACTATTGATGAGGATCCCATGGAAGAGAAGGATAAGTTAATTACCTGTAATTCTAGTTCTCTTCCAGGGGAATCCTCCTCAAAGTCGAAAGCAACCCACCCTCCTACCCCGACAAATCATTCATACAGCAGTTCATACTATGCTTCTGTTCTTAATGTCACCGTAAAAAAAGAACTAACCTAACTGTCACCCCTGAGGCATGAAGGGATACAGGAGGTGAGAGGGCCTTAAAGGCACAGGGCCAGTTTTCACTTGTGTTTTCAATGCAGCCTATTGTCTAACAATGCCTTTGCTCTCCCTTGCAGCTTTTTCTCTTTAATAAAGGCTGTGTTTTGAAACCTTATACTCTCGATTTTTGACTTCAAAAAGGCTTGAGTCTTGTATGTGGTTTATTAAAGAACAATGCAAAGTATAGAAGGCATGTTTTAGTCATCAACACAGGCTGCATAGATATGTATGTGTATATATATATTTCTTAATCTATACATATATATTTTAAATGTGCTCCGGGGTCCCGCATGTGGGCAGGAATATTCAGTGCTTATGACTTTGATGATTCCCCTGGAAGAGAATTAGGATTACAGGTAAGTAACTTATCCTTCCCCACCCTTGGAATATCGGTGGAGGCTGGGCACAAAAATGTCTAGCTTTTTGATGAATATTAGAGAAATGGGGCCAAAATACAACCTTACCGGACTCCACAATGGACCTTAAAAGGGTCCGTACAGGTACCGTCTGTGTCATATCTCACCACTGCAGAGAGGTCCTGGTGTATCTCTCTCAAGAATGTAACCAATGGCCCATCGGTTCCCATACCAGACATTATATTCCACAATTTGCCCCTATTGACTCTGTCAAAGGCCAATGATCAGTCCATAAAGGCAAGGTGGAGAGGGCCATCCCTTACTCGAGTACATTTCTCAACAAGCAGATGTAGGTTCAAGCACTGATCAAGGGTACCTCGGTAGGCCAGAACCCATACCTCATATTCAAGAGGATACTATTCTCCTCTGCCCAGGATGACAACCTAGACTATCACCCTCCCCACATCCTTCACAACAGAATCAATAAGGGAAATTGAGCAATAACAAATGGGATCACTGTGCTCCCCTTTCTTGAACACTGGGACAATTACTGATTGTTTCCAGGACTTGGGAACAGACCCTGTAGTGGTGGCGTGCATAATGTTGGTCAAGCTTGGTGCTCGGTTGATCAGGTGAGACCTATATATGTCCAGAAGAACCCCATCTGGCCCAGAGGCTATATTTATAGAAAGTAACTTAATGGCCACCTCCCCAACCTCAAACACAAGGTTCCTCTCAACCAAGGGGAGTGGTAGATAGCTGCTGGTACAATCATTCTCCTGAGCTCCATACATATTTTTAAAATGGTCTATCCATGCGGAGGGCATAATATGACAATCAACTCCCCCTTTTTTGTCAGGAAGAAGTTAGGCCAATTCACTAATTCCCACAAACGTTCACCATTTGTAAGGATGCTACACATTCACTATTTTTAAGGATGCTAGCTTTAAGAAGGTTATCCCATGCAGCCACTTTTAGGAATTTCTCTGCTATTTCAGCTGCATTTTGTATTCTGCTTGACATCGGGATACCTCTACCCTAATGCGAGGTAGAGCTTTCAAGGCCACCATGAGACTACACTGCACCCTTGAGCAGTCACCATGAAACACCAACCTACTGCTTCTTTCCTGCGAGTTTACGTAATAACGGGTCCCTTTTTATTTCTGTGCCAATATTACCAAAAGATTGCAATATTATTTCTGGATCTATAGCTCTGTCATACACCCTCTAAAAGTCCCCCTTACAGGTTACGATTAATTTTGAGATTAAGGCTTCTCACTCACTGTCACCAAGTAAATGACAGGGCATTGTCCAGAATTTGGTCCATTCTTGTCTCAAGTAACAGGCCCAACCACACAAGTGGAGAACCAGTTATATCTGGAGAATTTTGGGAATTTCGATTGCTAGAAATTTAGTAGATTTCTTCGGATTCTCGAACTGCCACTCAGAAATGTGAGGCAAATAAATGTGTAAATTTAGCCAAAGTGTGAGGTGTGTAGGACACTCTGGGTAAGAAAACGTAATGGGATCCACTCAAGTCACACCACCCTGGAATCCCCTGGATGCCCAGTTTTGAGAAATGTCTGGGTTTTCTTGGGTGGGGGCCAAGTCCGGGCCCAAAGACTCCTGTCATACCCTACATTAAATCACGATTGATTGCACATGGGTGGAATACCAAACCTTTCTTCTGCCATAGAGAAAGCACATAAATTACTGGCATAGCGACTGAAGTAAACTGAAGTATGAAAATGACAAATGAAGTAACATGTTAAATGTAGTGAAGTAATATGTTAAATATGTTACAGATATGAAATAACTGTTCAAATTTGTTTCTGACAGTGGAAAAAATTAAAAAGAAGCTAATTCCTCACCCGTATATGCGACATGCTTCATCATAAGTCCCTCCTAAATAGCACTCGGGAGCCAACATGTGTGTAGTCTGGCATTTTTAAGAAACTCACCAATGCCAAAAGTGTGCATTGTTTACCAGGGGTCCTCTATGCATGGTTAGAGAGGTGTGTACTTTTAGTATGACCTATGTGAGTAGTGATAAGGGCAGTGATCTGTGGGTCACTCCAACCTTGACCATCTGACTTCTACCTAACACAAGGTCCCTATAATAAAGCTTAGGTTAAGCTTGTCTGACAAATATTGCAGTGCCCAGTGAACCTTTACAGTTGCCTCCCCCTTTCAGCTTGCTTGGGCTCAGCAAGACTTGTCTGAAGATGTCTTTATTGGCCTATAAATTGACCTATACATCAGACAATGTGAACAAAAATACAATTGAACCTGGAGTAGACATGCTGAGTCAGACTCTCCTAAGTTCTCTAAGAAGCACTTACTGAAAGACTGGGGCCCTTAGGGTTTGGCGGACAGAGTACTTGGCAGATGTCCCGTTCACCATCATGTGCAGTGCATTGAATGTAATGCACTTGTAATACAGCGGATCTACCACATTGTGGTGCAGGATGAAGTTGGCAAGCAGACCACAAGTACGATTTATGTGTACCTATTTAGTGGAATCAGTAAAAAAAAGTCTGTGTATCTGATCTAATTTAGGAAGAAAAACTTTTATATTATGGTAAATCTTTGGGTGTGAACTATTAAAAAGATTTTCCACATTAGATGAAACAATTTGAAAGGCTGCATAGCTAGCAGAGTAACGAGCCATGGAAGATGTGTTCAAAGCTGTTTTAAGTTGCATACTATTAATTTGACTGCTTCAATTCAGTCATTTTCCCAGAACTTTTGTGTGACATAAGTGAAGCAAGCTAGAAAACACAGGCCTGGTTGAGATGGACACTAGGGACAGTAATAACTAGTTTCGTCCCACTTTCCTGGCAGAGCGCAAACTTTGCATTGGCGATTCCAGCAGCTCTTTTTCTGTAGCAAGAATGCAGTAATCAAAGTGCAGATCTTACAGCCTTCACAACCGAGGTAGAAGCAACTGCTTTTACAGCAGTAAGACTATCAATAATTGCTAACTCAGAGTCAAGGACGGACATGCGTATTCACATGGTAGTCTGACAATACACAACATATATAAAGCCGCTGCTTAAACAGCCAGTCTCGAGACACGCTATTACCCAACCCACATGGTGAAAACAGCACGAAAAAGAGCACGTAACAACAACAGACCCTCCCTTTTGGCAATACAACCTAAAGTCCAAGACAAAACTTTGACATGTGTAACATCTTTAAAGCCAAGTCCTGGGCACACGTTTGTACAATAAAAACAATGTTTGTTGGTGTTCTGAGCATTTGTAGAGTTGTTATTAAAGTCCACTCGAATAGTAAATGTTTATAGTTTTAATCTCAATAGCAAAAGGACATAGGACAACCAGCCAACACGTGTTTCGTCACAATGGGAAGTATCCTGTGACTTCTTCAGGGCTGGGAAGGATTAAAAAGGTCATGTTACAAGTGGACTTACAAAACACCCGCTTGGGATGAAGCAGCATTTTTTGTAAATGAAAACAAAAAATAAAAAACACCAGTACACGTGGAAACCCTATAAGAGTAGTGTGGAGGCAAATAATAGTGACTTCAAAAACAAAACAACATAGACCTGGTGAAAAAAGTGGCATACGACAAAGGTAAGGGTAATGTTTTAAGGCACTGAGAGAAAGGTTAAAAACTTTGAGGAGAAAATCTGAGGGAGCGGTAAAACAACAACAGATTCTATGTGGTGATAGGTGGAAAAACATGGTGACAAAGCATTACAGGCACGTTAATGACATCCAACCTAAGAAAATGAATTTCAGCAAGCAGTACCTGTAATATAAAAGAACATCTAAACAAAATATACAGTCCACAAATGAAAAGCGGTGGTTGGTCTGACCATACTGAAGACCACAATTGGGAATAAAGTAGCTTGTGGAACGGGTAAGTATTTGGCCGTCTAAAGTGAAAAGGATCAAAAGGCGGCGATAGTAAATGTTACTGTGAGACTGGTTAACAGGGCTGGGGAACAGTGGAGTAATATAGCAGAATGGGCGGAATGAGTAAGACGGAACTGCATGGGAAAGAAGGGCTACCTGTAAAGGATACGTAGATGTCGTTGAGGAATCTGAAAACAGGAATAAGAAGAAAGAAAAACAGACAATACTGAAAAATAACCAGAAAAATGAAAAGGAAAGCTCCTCACCGCTCCGCCGGTGATAATTCCGGCTGGTCTGGTTAAAGAAAGTGATGATGAGATCCAAAATAATGTTGGGGAAGCTCCTGGAGATACAAGAGGCTAAATGTAACTAAAGAAAAACAATGGCACAAACTAGCAAGGAGATGAATAGGGGGGGTGGGGCTAGAACAGGATCTTACCGGCTATAGGCGATCCCAGGAGTGAATGGCCGTGGGTTGGTGGGTCAACGTCTCCACGGATCTGAGAGTGTAAAAGGGAGCTACATAGTAAGGGACCGGAATGGAGGGGAAAACTATAAGCATGGTGCAAGGATTGCTAAAAATCGGATATGAAGGCTTACCTTAAGTGTCAAGGAAAACCTCTGTGTATTAAGTAAGGGACCTCCTGAAAGGGAAAAACTAAATTAAGTTTCTAGGCGCGCATGTCAGGAGCGCTAGAAGTGTAAAAAAGTGAAGGCGCGTTGGCGGTCTTACCAGGGTCGAGGAGATCCCAAAAGTAGTGCCTGCAGCCTGTAAACGGGCGGGTCAGCCGGTCTAGACGATCAGTGAAATAACGGGACCTGCACTGTGAGGACGCTGGAAAACGGCGGAATTCACAGGTGGGTCGGTGGACAGTGTCCACATTGAAACTATGGGAGCAAAAATTACCTTCAGCGTGAATGTATTTCAGGAGGAGTGCAGGCACCGACTCGTCTCTGTTCCTGGTGAGGACAGAGCGTAAAAGCCGGAAGTGCCCTTTATACTAGGATATCCGGGCAAGAAGATTAAAAGACTAGAGCGCGGATTCCAGCGTTCTAGTCCCAGAAAAAAGCAGCGTGTGTAACGGAAGTCAAAGGGACGCAAGTAAATGTAAAATCACAAAAACCACGAAAAGGTGAGAGGGGCGCGGAGTGAACGAAGATCATGGAAAATAATATGCAAGCGTGTAAAAGACAACGTGCAATAAATGATGCACTATGGATGATTCCACAATTAAACGGGGCGCGTAACAAACGCTCATGTCCCTATGATTACTAAGAATGGTTGAGGGAGCAAAGAGGCAGAAAACGTGAATGTGCTGTAAAACAGGGTTCAAAAAATAAAAACATAGAGAGCGGGTAAAGGGCATAATAGGGTGGTCCTGAGATGTCGCAAAGTAAGTTGAGGGCCATGGAGTGAAAAATTAACGAGAGGGATAAAAAGGAAGAAGACAGAAAAGAAGGGGTGTCGGTGGGCGAGGATATATGAAAAGGATTTGAACTGAAAGGTAATAGTAAAACGAAATCTAAGGCAAAATGTCACTCTATCATCCAGTATACGTAAAAAATGAGGAGCTGTGATGAAGGGTAGGACAAGGAAAATGAACAGTGCAACATCTTTCACACCCCAATCGAATCAAATCAAAAAAATTATCAAAAAGCATTTGGGCATTCTGCAGACAGGGGAGCAGGAACACCCCTTACCCAGATTTCCCTTTAAACGCACATGGAACATAAAGGACACCATTGTACATATGAGACCAAGAACTATGCCAAAACCTACCCAGCAGCCATTGTGGGGCCTACCTCCCGTAACCGGGCACTGCCCATGTGGCTCGTGCGGGGTGTGTGCCCTCTCCAGACCCTCGAAAACCATACAACTAAATGACCACCAAGTATGGACACAACAATCACATACTGTTTGCAATTCTATGAATTACGTTTATATGATCACCTGTCCCTGTAACGTGCTACATTGGCATGACCACGTGCATGATAAAAACAAGAATAATGGTACATCGCAGTAACATACGATGCAAGAGAATCTCAACCAAGATAAGCACACACTTTATTGACAAACTCCACTCCCCCGACAACCTGTCTTAGACAGTACTAGAAGCACATCCCAGTGCAACCGAGACCTCCCTGTTCCAAAAAGAACAGAGGTGGATCTTTCGCTTGTCCTCACACGTAACAGGACTGAACGACGACATACCTTGGGGCGAGATACATAACTGACGCCCCCCTGAGCCCCTGTCCCTTGCTCCTCCTGACTACAACTGTTTAGATTTCTTGAAAGACTTGACCCTTACCATTTGATCATAAGCTACCTGAGTTATCTCTGTCATTCTCTCTTTTATACTGACCATTGACAGTGTTATAGTTTGTTTCATCACTGATATGTACTCCCTGTACTGTCGGCACGACAGTGACATGGTTACCTGAACCGATCAGTGGTACCCTCTCGCGCTATTTTGAGATTTAACATTCAATCTCCTGCCACCTACATTAACTATTCCCATCACAGTATTGCAACACTGTTTACGATTCCGATGTTTTGGACACATCGTGGTAATCAAGCAATCCCTAGACAAATTTGTTGCGAACAAAGTCATCTGCCACCTGGTCTGACTTAACTCCATCTGCTAACTCAGGCCCAAACTTGTGTTCTTTTATGTGTATTACTAACTGCAACTTAAATGTATTTTCTCTTTAATGTGTTTTAGGAGAGAAAATGGCATCCATTAGGACTAGATTGTACTGACAAGTTTTTGTTCCCACAATCTGTTACCTGGATGGGGAGAGATCGGAAGAGAGTATACATCTGCAAATTACTTTATATTTTCCTTTTTAGGTGGAACTTATTTCGGGAACTAATCAGAAATAAAGAAATTTGGAGCAACTGATGCCATTGCAAAAACTGTATCTACTATCTGCTTCTTTAATAAATACAAATTCATAAGTGTGTGACTGTTTTCATGGTTACTTTGTACTTTTCACTGAAAAGGCCTTTTTGATTTGCTAATAACTTCCACGAATCCGTACAAACTTTGCCTGCAAATGAGGGTGTTCAGCTTAGCTTGTCCCAGTCAAGATTTGAAAGGACACACGAGTGGGGATGGACATAGTTAAAGGGAAGGTAAAAAAAGAAACTTTTTTTCAAAATTGTTTATTAAAGGGAGGAGGGTTGTGGGGTTGGGGGTTATACATTGGTATTGTTTTGTACATGCAAATTATGAGAATGTCTGTATCCGTGTGGGCCTTTCTGTCCATGAGATGCTATTTTCGAAAAGTTCAATAAAAAAATAAATATTTTTTTAATTGCTTATTAAAGTTTTCCATTACTCACAATGTTCGACAATATTTTCCCTTACTGACAATGTTATTGACAATTGGCCAGATAGCTTAGAATATAAATTAAGTGGGGCACAGTGGAGTCCTTAGTAATAGAAAATATAACTTTTGATCCAAATAAACTATCCCCAACTCCATTCACTCCCCCACTTCTACTAAAGAGGGGAATCAACTCACCATCACATATATTGTATCTGTGTCTCTTCGCCCAACACCGTCTGGTTGCTGCTGCAGCTCAGGCGCCCCCTCACCCAGAGAGACAGTCTTGCTAATTACATTCAGTCAAAGAGACCTAAGCCTCTCCATTGTGGCTCGGGAGGCTTCGACACATTACTTCGTACACTAGCTTCTATTGGACTATGAAGTAAAGGTAAGAGCCATTTGAAGGATCCGGGATCCTGATGAAAGGATGACTGGACGCTGGGTTCAAGGTTGAAGATAGGTTTATTCTTGTAGGAAGGATCCCATCCAGGGAGGGCATGTCATCGCATCAACAGCCTCTTCTCATTTCAAACCACACATTCTACTCCTCTGGCTAGGCAACACAGTGGAGCATATGACATGCAAACATTCCTGAGTAACCATGGCACCAGTACAACAATAGGCAGATGCCACACACCTTCCCTCCTTCAAAAACAAAAACAAAACAAAGTACAGATAAAGTGTAATAAAAAAAACAAACATCATGAGATCTTATTGTACAAAATCTCTCAAATACGAAGGTTTCACTCTCAACCTAGGAGACACCCTAGGATTACTTACAGACACATTTGCATCTCCATTACTTTTGTGTGAACTAGTGGCAGCCGAACTAAGAGTGCCTCTGTAAGGAACAACTCTACCAAGGTTCCATATGCGATGATCGTGGGTTTTGATGGCATTCTTGAATAATTTAATTACTCTGATGGGTTTCGAGAATTTAGAACTTAAACCAGGGTGTTTAATGACTACTAAATCTCCCACTGCAACTTTTGTACTTTTGACAGCTTTCCTTGAATCAAAGAGGGACTTCCTGGCTGCTGCTTTTTTAGCCTCTCTCTCCCGCCATAAATTTGTGCTCTCCACATTCCCTGACTTACACTCCAACTCACGCACCCAGGATGGCTCAACTAAGGTACATGGTGTTCTGCCCCTGAACAAAACAAAAGGGATTTGCCAGTGGTACTATGCGGAGTCAACCTGTACATATTGACTTTCTTTAGTATCTCTTTTTCCAATCAAGCCCACAACCTTTGGCCAGCGAAATCACCTCCTTGAGCACCCGGTTAAATCGCTCAACCATACCATTGGTTTCTGGGTGATATAGAGAGCATTTTTTGTGTTTAATCCCACACCTCTTTAAAAATGCTTCCATCTCTCGCAAGACCAACTGCACACCATTATCGGTCAAAATTGTATTGGGATAACCTTCCCTAGCGAAAAGGTCCTCTAAAAAAACAATGACATTCTTTGTCTCTATTCCACTGGTAAAGTGCACTTCAGGCCATCGTGAGAACATGTCAATAGCAACAATAAGAAACAATTGATGCCCATTGTAATGAACAGGACCCAATATATCCAAAGCTATGTCTTTCCATGGACCACTCGGGAGATCTCTTACAATCATGGGTTGTACTCTTGCCATCTTGGACTTCTCACACATGGAACACTCTATACAATCTCTCACCAATCTCTCTACTTGCAAGTCCATACCAGGCCACCAATATGAAGCACGCAGTCTTTCTTTTGTCTTGGATATACCTAAATGTGACAAATGAGACAATTCAACCAGCCTAATGCGCAGATTCACGGGAGGAATCAATCTAGTGCCTCGAAACAAAAGTTCCTTTGACATACTCAATTCATCCTTTACACCCCAGAATTTTCTTGCTTCTTCCGAAGCTTGTCTCTTGGAGTGCCAACCTTGATTAATCAAAGTTACAATTTCACTTAACACCACATCAGAGGTCAATTCACTCCGCCACTCATCCTCCGAAACGATCTCCTTATCTATCAAACAAACACGGGTGTCATCGTCAAATTCATCACCACAAACCTCATTCTCACCTCCAACATTCACCAATCTAGACAAGGTGTCAGCCACACCATTTTCCACACCCGGTATATATCTTGTTTCAAAGTCAAATTCTTGTAAAGCAACCACCCACTTTGTAATCCTGCTGGAGATAGAATCTATCCCTTTCTTTGAAAATACTTCACAAAGGGGTTTGTGGTCTGTTCGAATAATGAATTTGTTACCCCACAAGAATTTCCTGAACTTCCTTATGGCCCAGAATACAGCCAAAGCCTCACGCTCGATTACTGAGTAACGAGACTCAGGATCTTTTAGGGCACGAGACGCAAACATGATGGTCAACATACCTTTATCACTCTGCTGTTGAAGAACAGCCCCTAACCCTTTGAGACTGGCATCGGTGGTAATAATTGACACTTTTTGAGGATCATAACTCTTGAGACACGGAGCACTATTGAGTTTATCTTTCAACTGTTTAAATTCTTCCTCACAAGCATCACTCCATATAAATTCAGCACCCTTCTTAAGGAGAGCTCTCATGTTGGCACTCAGTTCTGCAAAATTCTCAATGAATTTGTTGTAATATTCTATCATCCCAAAGAATTTCAATAACTCATCTCTTGAAACGGGAGCACACATGCGAGTAATGGTGTCTACTAACTCAGATTTAGGTAACACACCATCCGGAGAAATGGTGTGACCCAAGTAGTTGATACTAGAGATGGCAAACTGACACTTCTCTGCTTTGATTGTCAAATTCGCCATGTCTAATTTTCCAAGCACCACATCCAGATGATGTTCATGTTCTTCCTCATTCTTGCCAAACACCAAAATATCATCCTGATATACACATACGCCCTTGCAACCTTTGAGGACCTTCTCCATTACACGTTGGAAAACAGATGCCGCTGACACCAGGCCAAACGGCATCCTTACAAATCTGAAGGTCCCAAAAGGTGTCACAAAGGCGGTGAGGTCTCTAGATGATTCTTTCAACTGGATCTGGTGATAGGCCGACGTGAGATCAATAGTGCTGAATACTTTAGCACCATCCAACAAGACTAATAACTCTGAAATATTCGGGAGTGGATAATGATCCACTATCACATTCTTGTTAAGTTGCCTCAAGTCAATGCACAGCCGAAGACTTCCATCAGACTTGCGAGCTGCGACGACTGGAGCTAGCCACTCTGTACCCTCTACTTCTTCAATTATACCTCATTCCATGAGTTTCTTTAATTCTTTCTGCATCTCATCCCTAATTGCCAAAGGTACATTTCTAACCTTGGAGCACGAAGGTTGAGCATCAGCACGTAGACGTATCTCATGCTCAAATGTTTTAAGACATCCTAGGCCTTCCCTGAACACATTAGGGAACTTCTCTTTTATGTGGTCAATGGTGACACCGTTAGAAAGAGTGCAAGATTGAACCACATCTGTTTTTCCTTTGATGGGAATGGAAGTGCTACTATTTTGAACAGTATTAGACCTATCTTTCAACAAGATTGGAGTACTGCTACTAGGATCAAGCATCACCCCCAAGTCCCCTTGGTGAAACCAGCTTATTATGCTGTCACCTTTTTCGGATACATAAATCTTTCCTGATGCATACCGTTGCTCATATTCAATCAGCCCTAAAAAGTAACCCCTCAAAGGTATAGGTTCACCACCATAAGCCAGAGGTTTTATATCTGGCTTCTTCAGGGAAACTTTGTTTGCCAATTTCTTGTTAAAAAAATTCTTAGAGACTATTGTAATTTTAGCACCAGAGTCAAACAAGACTTTGGTAGATTCACCCTCAACAAGGATAGAATCTACGGGACATGTTCTGGTCTTCACTTCTGTGCTTTCAACTTGTACAACAATTTGTCCACAAACAAAATCTTCCTCCTCCCCACCATCCTCTGTGTCAACACACTTAACTTTAGAAGAGGAAGCAAAAACCCTTGTTTTACACATATTCGCAAGATGTCCCTTCTTTCTGCACTTTGAACATATGTTTTTTAGAGCTGGACAATTTTTGTCGTTTGCCAAGTGTCCAAGTTTATCACACCTGTAACACCTTCTTATGCTTGGTTTGCTTCTTATTTCACTACCTTCAACCCTCCCCACAGGTTTCTTATAATCCGTCTTAATTGCTTGTACTACTACTTGTTTATCTTTCTTAATGATTTCAACACACTTCAATGAGTGTTCCACTCTTTTTGCAACTTGCAAAACTTCATCAAGAGACGGTTCATCTCACATCCATAACTCATCTCTTACTCTTTCAATGTTACACCCTACCATAAATTGATCTCTAATCCTTTCATCGACAAGATTAGCAAACTTACAAGATGAAGCCAGTTTCCTAAGGTAAGTTACATAAGTCTCAACTGACTCTCCTTCACCTTGCAGTCTCTTTGCGAAATGGTACCTTTCTAAAATTGTGCTGACTTTTGGAAGAAAATGCTTGTCCAATTTATTAATGCATATGTCATATTCATTAAGCCCTTGAGCCTCAGCATCGTTCAACTCAGGAAGATGATCATATACCTCCTGGCCCTCAGAACCTAGACAATGTAGTAGAAGTGAAGATCTTCGTTCAGCACTAAGTGATGTCCCGCACACTTTTGCATAACGTTCAAAGACCTTCTTCCATTTTTGCCATTTTATAGGAGGATCTCCAGGGGATACCAAGAAAAACGGAGGAGCTGTGACATTTTGCATTCTTCTCTAAAATACTTCGATTTAATACTTGCCCAATAAATAAAATAAAAATAAAAATATTTTGTAATTAAACAATCGCAAAGGATAGCATAAGCACTACTGATATTGGAAGACTGTCTTAGAAGTGTGCCTGCCACTGTGCGGATTTCCAAACTGATGCACACGGTGCAGGCGTAATTGTAGTGTGCCTGTCACTGGTGACCTTCCGGTGCAGGTGTAATTGTAGTGTGCCTGTCACTGGTGACCTTCCACTTAAATAAGCTCAATAAACCAAAAAGAAACACTTTATGGAACAGGCGCAGCTCAAGTGTGCCTGTCACTGGTGAAGAGAAGAATTAAGTGCGTTAAACCGCAGTGATAAACAGTCAAGAGACTTATATTTCGTGGAAATGCAGGGTTCCCCCAACACCTTAATGGAAGTAAAAACACACTCAAGATGGCCGCCAGAAAGTGTCAAGACACGTAAGTAACGTTCGTGTCACTGTTAATCTCCACTCAGGGAAGGAAAGCGGTGACTCCCAGGAATGAAGGGGATGAACCAACGCTCGCTCCTGTGTGAGCGCTCCGGTAAGCACAAATGTTATTTATTTTGCGTTGTGACAGCTCTACCGCACGATCAGCGCAGGGCTCGTAACATCTGACAGCTCGCAGGGCCTTTAAAGTGAAGCACGAGCGCCAAGAGGCAGGGCATGTCATCGCATCAACAGCCTCTTCTCATTTCAAACCACACATTCTACTCCTCTGGCTAGGCAACACAGTGGAGCATATGACATGCAAACATTCCTGAGTAACCATGGCACCAGTACAACAATAGGCAGATGCCACACCATTCATGTTAAGAGTTAACCCCTTCATTGCTAGGATTTTCAACATTTCATAAAACCGAGCGATTGGTGTATCAATTCTTTTTTTTTTCCTCTAGTTAAATGCCATGGTTATATGCCAGTATCCCTGATCAGTGCTGCAAGACTGTCCAGCTTAAAGCCCATGAGCACCACATATAGGGAGGCTGGATTCGGATGTCCCAACTCTTCCCTAAGGATGGCAGAAACCCCCTCCCAAAAGGGAAACATTTTCCGACATTGCCACCAAGTATGTAACATGAGTCCCATGGCATTGCATCCTCTCCAGCATTTGAGATTTGTATCAGAGGGGGTATAGAACTACCCTTACTATAATTGATACTGGATGTTCCCTGCCCGCTATGAGTCTATGTCCCTTCCCACTGTTTGCAAGAGATCTGCTTGTCTAAGGTTTGTTCCCACTCCCTATAATGTTGTGGTTTGTCCACTGCAACTTCGTTCATAAAGGTTAAAAACTGCTATCAGTTTGGGCAAAAGTATCTCAAAAGGAGTCTGCTCTCTAGTGGCTGCATGTTGGGTGCAGGCGTGAGTGACCCAATGTCTTATCTGTGCATATTAAAAACGCTCCTTATCAGTTCGTCGAAACTGAGCCCTTGCACCGCTCAAAGGTTTCGGGAGAGGTAACATGGTCCATGTAAAAAATCATTCTGCATCACCCACTCTTCTATTACTAAAACAAGTGTACCTCTACAATGGGGTAAATTCACCATTGAAATGGTTGGGATGTAAGGTGAGGGATCCATCATCAGACCACATGCCTCCACAAATCTATCCCGAACCTTCAAAGTGGCATTAACTGGAGTGCTCAAGTAGGCATTGGGTGGTCTGTTTCTTCTTGACCTATGTTAGATCACAAAGGGGCCTTCAACTCCATTTAAATCGGGCCATGATTTATCATTTTTGCATGCAGTACAGCAAGACACCTTGCTGCGCTGCTTAAAAGGAAGAGGGCAGGAATGCACCATATTTATCAAGAACATGGCGCATTCCTGCTCCCTGCCTGCACTGGCCCACAATCTGCTGCCTAGTGCCTACGCAGGAACCCTTGCACCATGGTGCAAGAGTGCTTGCGGTGCAGGCAGGACAGTTTTTCTGCAGGAAGGATCACTGTTCTGCACAAAAACAATCTCCCCGAAGCTTTTTACTCTTTCTAAGCTAAAGAGAAAACAATGAGGAGAAATTAAGACATTTCTACAAATTGGGCCTCCTATGTGAAAGGCAGAGCAGTCTGTCGCATTCCAAGGTCTACCTGTATTAGTAACATGGGCGGCTCCTCCACAATAGCCGAGGATAGTCACCCCACTGCCCAGAGCCAGCAGATGATAAATTAAATAATAACACAATGTTGTTATTATTCTATTTATCGCTGTCTGATCCGTGATGGGGTCGAGCAATTAGTATAAGGCAGGCCAGGGCCAGGCATTGCAGGGAGGAGTAGTGTGCACTTATAAGTGTGCATGTCAGTTTGGCCAGCCATCTTAGGCCAGGCAAGCAGAAATGTTTTGCACAGCCGGGTTGGAGAAAAGCCAGAGGCTCCCAGGCACTGTCTGAGCGACAAACCAGGTCGCTCAGACCAATCCTGGCACTGCTCTCATGCTATGAAAACAGCGTCTGGATTGGGTGCGGAGCCTGTGCTTTGAGGCCCATCCACTTCCGGGCTTGACGAGAGGAGCAATGACTTGAGCTGAGTAGCAGGTAAGTCTGTTTATTTTAATTTTATTCACCCCTCCATCCCCCTCCCCGGCCACCCTACAACTTTAGATAGGTGGCAACCAATCTGGTAATGCTTAAGAATCCATGGGTGGATGCATGGGAACACCCACGCTTCACCCATTGAACGCCATCCCAGGGCAGAGTAACGCAAGGCAGCAACTTGCACTGCCTTAGATTACTGCCGATTTGCCATGTAGGACCACACAAGGTGGCCTGGCAAATCTGACTTATGGATGTGTTGCAATTGCATCAGCTTGCGTGAGGTAAGGGAAATGCAATCCATTCATAATGGATAAAGGATAACTTTCTCAAGCTCAACACAGACAAGACGGAAAGTCCTCATTTTTGTGAACAACACCTCGCCATGGAACGACGCTTGGTGGCCTGCTGAACTATGCCCTTCCTCCGCCCCAACAGACCACACCAGCAACCTAGTCATCATTTTGGACAGCAAGTTATCAATGCAGAAACAGGTAAACACAGTCTTGTCCACCTGCTTCCACATCCTATGCGTGCGCCGTAAGATTTTCAGGTGGCTCTTAACACCAGAAGGACCGTCACTCAGCAAGACTGGACTACGGGAACACTCTCTACGTAGGAATCACTGCATGCCTTCTGAAGAGACTACAGACTATACAAAACTCAGCAGCAAGACTCATCCTTGACTTCCCCAGATGGACTTGCATCACCCCGCACCTCCGGAAACTACACTGGCTCCCGATCCAGAAGAGATGCCAGTTCAAGATGCTGACCTACGAAGGACCAGCATACATCAACAAACAAATAACCTTCTACCAATTGACCAGACACCTGCGATCCTCTTCCCCCCCCCCCCCTTCCTCACAGACACCCCCCTGGATCCGCTGAGCCAACAGCGGAGGACGCTCTCTCACCTGGCAGCCAAAGCCTGCAACAACCTTACCCTGCACCTTAGGAACGCCGCATCGCTCCGGTAATTCTGGAAAGGATTCAAGACCTGGCTGTTCGAATGAACAAAACACCGCAAAGCTAGCAACTCCAGCGCCTTGAGACCCTCATGGGTGATTTACAGCGCTTTATAAATCCTGATGGATTGATTGATAAATCTAGTCCCCATTTTTTACCAGGTGCTTTTCTGGACCATTCCACAGCTATTCTCAATTGGGCTTACGCAATAACAGTGAGGGACACTTTGGCTTGAGTGAGAAGCGTCTGAGGTAACCTAGGTTTTTTTTTTAATTTCCCCATAGAAACTGTAGTGGAGACGGGATTAACTGCGGACATTGCTAAGTTAGCATCAGTTCATATTTGCTTGGGCGCCATGTTGCAGGGATTCTGCACATACACAGAACTATGCGCAGGAAACCAGGACCTCGGTGTATTGTGGTGTACCAGAAACCCACCTCAGTGCCCGGAACCCCAATCCGACTAGCTATAGTATCTCATTCGTTCTCCGTACTACAGCGGAGCTACCAATGATTAGACATCCTAGAACATGCCACTCAGGTCCTCTCAGGATTCGTGGGAACAAGAACACTCTTTCGACAAAACACTCATACCTGTCCAAAATGTGAGTAATCAGAGACACTGTATAGTTTAAAATGTTTATTTCAACTAACGTGCTCTGTAATGCAGTACACGAGCTAATACTAGCAGCAAAATGCATAACAATAATATAATCAGCATTGTTACAAGTCCATACAATACGAACGGGGATATCATAGTAAAATGACAGTGGATGAAGGAGTGTAGTGCCTTACCACCCTCCCCGTGCTAGGAGCTATGTTATTATAAAAAATAGAAGACCTCTGGGCTTTGTCAGCGGGACCCCATACCTCAAGTCTAGATGAAAGGATTTACATCTCCGGACAAGCACAGCTCTTCCGTCTGGAAAGGTTTTTCTCCAACTAACTTAACTTGCATCCTGTGCAATATTAGAAGCACTTGAAAATTCAGTAGCGCAGCTGTGTTCTATGTTCTGTCTATATGTGCGTGGGACTGACCAAAGCAGATTAACCAGGGATGTTGTTTTCTGGCCTTTGAACAATGTGTGCAGACGAGAAACACAGAGCACAGCAAGATTTGTGAAAGGCAGACTGTTCTCATGTGAAGACGCGCAAGCAAAGTGTTTACTAGAGGATATTTTGGATATGGTTTAAGCACGGTCTGTCACTATTATCAGGAGAGCCTGAAATAAATATAAAAGCATTATGAGGATATTCATCTTAAAAGCGTTGATCCTTCCCATTCATGAAATTATCAATTCACACCATGCTTCAAGAAGTCATTTTATGGTGGCTACAAGAGAGCGATAGTTTGCTTGAAGAGATCTTTTGAGTACCAACTGATTTTGATCTAAGTACCTAATGTGCTTCTTAGCTCTGCGAAACGTGAGGAACTTTATCAGTTCTTGGGTCTCACTCTCAAAATGGTTAGGTTTAAGGCCTCTGATTTCCCATAGTTCCTCTTATAGTCTGAGACTAGTTTGAATGATTTTAGGAGCTCAATTACTGCCAGAAGAGATAAGTGTGGAGATCTTAGCAAGAGATGTACATCATCAGTATACAGAGTGACTTGGTATTCTCAGAAGCCAAAGTAGTTGCTGACTATGTCTTCAAAGAAGAGCAGCGAGTCGGTACATCCTTTTCTGGTGCCGCTCTTTAGCCTGAATGCACGGGGACCTGCAGCCATTAAGGGCAATTCTTGACCTGCAGCCATGAAGGGCAACTCTTGCTGTGAGGTTAAAATAGTTGGAACATATTCCAAAATATTACTATTCACTTAAGGGTTAAACGCAGTAAGGACCAATCCACTCAGTTGAAGGGCTTCTCCATTTTGTGAAGTTCATGCCCATGTGTCTGTCAACCCCAATTCACAAAGTGTCCTTTTCAGTTTCTTAGAGAATGCGCCAGTGTGCCCTGGTCTCGCTGCTCTCTGTCCCTTTCTGGGTCCCAAATCTCATTAAATTCCCCTCTGAGCACTATACACCCAATTGCTACCATCGCTAAAAACATCAGAAACTGACAGGAAAATGCATCATGAGAAGTGTTCTTATCTCCAAAACTCAGTGGAAGATTACTTTTTAAAAATATGCCCCCCCTTAGATTATTAGTGGCTGAGGAGTGAAATGCAGTGGGATATAACACGTGTCCCATTTTGCACTGGTCCTACTTCAATGAATGAGTCTCCTGCAAGTACAGGATGTCTGGCTGCCTGTTTTTTAGGCTTTTTTTCCAAAATGGCCCCTCTGTAGTGATGGAGATGATTGGGCCTCCCTGAAGGGTAGATACGTTTGCAACCGAGCACTCATGTGGAGCCTGAAGGCTCTTTGGTTGTCCCCTCTTTACATTTTCACTAAAGAACTAATTAAGTAAGCGTGCAGAACAAAACAGGAATAATTCCATTCCCTCAGACTGATAGAGAGTCTAGGTTGTTACCCACAGTCTCCTGGGATCGGGGCAAGAAATCTCACTCCTCCAACCAGCATCACTGCAGCGCAAAGATCACTCCAGTATAGGACCTGCTGCTCAGGTCAAAGAGAGTACAGTTGGACCTCCTTACCCTGACATCAACCTATATCTTGCTGCCATTTTCCATAGTTTGTCTTCCCAAAACAACAATATCCCCCTTCCAAAGAGAAAATCAGCAACCAAGGGAAGGGGGGGGGTGTAGAAGAAAAACGATCCTCCTCTGTCGGCCTCAATGTGTCTCTCCTCAGACTTGAGTGGTGTCCCTTGTTCAAGGCCATCTTCCAGGCTGGAGCATAGGAGACACTAAAATTCTAGGTGGAGGGGACAGGGACAACCTTGTGGACTTTCCAGTGACCATATACAAATCTATACAAATCGCTTGTTGTGTGAGACCATATGCCCGTTAAAGGAATACAATCTGATAGTTTTGGAGTGAAATATTGAGAAAGGCAGGCATGTAGTCACAGTTTGCAAGTATGGTTTGTTGTTATTTACATTCACATAGTAATTAGACCAAATGTGGAAAAAACATGTATATGAATCTTGCATCTTTATGAACCAAGCAAACAAAGGTTGCTACCTTTGGGCGGGGGGGTGTCGTGTTTGCAAGTGCGTTATGGTTTGAAAAGTACCTGCTGCATTCTAGGCTTGGCAGTTCGGTCTGGACTGTTCCCATGAGGCACAGGGTCAAGACTGATTTGCATATGGCTGGGTGGCATGGTGAGCAAAAGAACGATGGATTTAACCCAGATCTCTTGACTGGGGGTGAATGTTTGATTTATTCAGCATTCCGTCCATTTGTTTGCGTAGCACTTTTCACCCTAAGTGGGATTGGTATACACAGACGTGGGTCCCTTGCTCACTGTGCCACTGGATTCAATCTAGCCTGGCTGATGAAGGGTAATACCCAGAAACTGGTCCCAGGATGCTTGTTTCTGGTTCAGGGAGGATCTGGCTTGGTAGTTCGGTCTGGACTGTTCCCATGAGGCACAGGGTCAAGACTGATTTGCATATGGCTGGGTCTAAACTGGGTTGGCATGGTGAGCAAAAGAACGATGGATTTAACCCAGATCTCTTGACTGGGGGTGAATGTATGATTTATTCAGCATTCCGTCCATCATTTGTTTGCGTAGCATTCTTGGTCCCCAGCAATTTTCAGGCAACAATAAAATATCACGATAACTCCGGTTATTAATGTTCTTCATTGGGAGAGATCGGAGGTTTGTCTAGTGGAAGTTTGGACTCATTGTAAAGTAGCCTCAGTGTGTTAATATGCCTGCTGCAAAGAACGTGTACCATGCAGATCACAATGTGCATATCATGTAAATAGGTCAGTTAGTTACTGCTTTTGTCTGAGAGAATGTTTTGTTACTTGCAGTTTATAAGTTAAAATCCTAACATAGAACAGTGAGCTCTATTATTATTATTCTGATTATTAAAGAGAATCCCCAACCATGGTGTTAACTTTTAAATTCTGAGTTTGTGCTTCTCCAGACCAAGCACTCTCAAACTATACTGTCTACAAGTATGGATGACATGCAACTCCTACACCTTATAGTCCTCTTTCTTATGTAACATTTCCTATACACTGATTTACACACCTATGATTGATTGTCTCTGTGTAGTGTATGTGATGTAAAGTGCTCTGACACCTTACAATGGTATGAGTGGTGCTATACAACTAATTAAATGTATATGAGAAAGTGGTTATGAAGACTTGAGGGACACTGTTAAAGGGTGGTAGTGAGGGAATCTGTGGCGGAGCTGGCTTGTTAAATACCAAGGCTGTCTACTCTATTTCAGCTGCTGGCTCTTTCATCCACCAACATATTCTGCATTCACATTATCTCACTCTTGCAGGTTCGTTCTCATCTTGGCTTTCTCCCTTTTCACTGGTTTCCATATTTCCCTTCCTTTGATTTTATTTATTTATAAAGTTTTATATAGCGCTAACATGATCTTTGATGCCGTTCTCTCTTGTTCTTGTTCTGTTTTACAGTATGATGGTTTAAAAAATGTACTGGTCTCTGAAAAAGAATGCAGTTGGCCCCACCTGCAGCCACCAGCTGAAATTAAGCATCCTTAGCTTGCAGCCCGCAAAGGAAATGCCAGAGTGGCTAGTCTGACCCTTTCTGCATATTATCTCCTGCCTAAAGAGCAGATACACCATTTCCTTTCCTTTCTGCAAGACACAAGGATCCCAGCCTTCTCCATCCCCATGGCGTAGCACAGAAACATTACATATGACCTAAAATAAGGGCCACAGGGTGAACCTCATCTCAGAGTCCCTGCCCCTTTCTACCCAAAACGGTCTCCCAAGGTATCTGTTCTTACTCAACACAACTGACTCTGGTGTTAATCCAAGCCGATTTTAATATATCTTCTCCTATCCTTGTTACTTCTGCTCGGGTACTTACATTACTATTTCCATCAGAATGAATGCTGCTTCACCAGCTGCCAGTCTCTTGTCTGTAATTGTCGGAGGGTTCCACTACTAAAGAATGCTTGCTAACTGCACTGTGTACAGCTTCTGCTGTTTCTCAGTCATGCCTCCCCACACATATCCTCCCACGGTATGCAAAAATATAGAGCCTCCACAAGCAGGGCTTGTTGTTTGAACCCTGTGCCATCATCAGTCAGTCAATCAGAGATTTGTAGAGCGCACTACTCACCTGTGATGGTCTCAAGGTGCCGGAGGGGGGAATCCGGCAGCTCCGGTCATTCGAAGAGCCAGGTCTTGAGGCTCTTCCTAAATGCTTGTAGGGTGGGGCTCCGCCTGATGCTGAGGGGGAGTTCGTTCCGGGTCTTGGCTGCGATGTAGAATGATCTGCCTCCAGTTCTGGCTCTTTGGATGCGGGGGGTTTCTGCCATGGCTAGGTCAGCGGAGCGGAGGTTTCTCTTGGGGGCGTAGAAGGAGATTCTTTTGTTGAGGTATTGGAGGGCTTTGTAGGCGTGTGTGAGCAGCTTGAAGGTCAATCTTTTTTTGACGGGGAGCCAGGGAGGTCTCGTAGGTCCTGGGTGATGTGGTCTTGTCGTGGGATGCTGAGGACAAGTCTGGCTGCGGCGTTCTGGACGGTCTGGAGTTTGTGGAGTAGAGATTTGTTGATTCCGGCATAGAGGGCGTTTCCGTATCCAGCCTTCTGGTGATGAGTGCGTGGGTGACGGTCTTCCTGGATTCAGGGGGGGATACATATGAAGATCTTGCAGAGTATGCGGAGGGTGTTGAAGCATGTGGAGCATACGGCATTGATCTGTTGGTTCATGGTGAGGAAGGAGTCGAGTATGATGCCGAGGTTGCGGGTGTGGGAGGATTGCCAAGGGCAGGGGGCCACCAGGTGTCTTCACACACGGAGGTGGTGGATTCTAAGATGAGGACCGTTTTCTCTGAGTTGAGCTTCAGGATGCGACGTACTTCATTACTTCCTTAAAGTTGTGCCTGGTGATATCCGGTTCTTTGGTGAGGGAGAGGATGAGCTGGGTGTCATCTACGTAGGATACTATGTTGAGTCCGTGTTTTCTGAAGATGGTTGGTCATATTTGCATTGATGGTATTTGTAACTGAACACGTAGTTGAAAGGCAACCAGAGTGCTGTACATGGTCAAAGGCAGAGATCCAACCAGAAAGCGAATCTGGGTGGGAGATCTTGGGTTCTGCAATGGGAGGTGGACTCTTTACTGTGTTGTGATGTAGTGTTCTTTAAAGACATGCATCTTCAGCTCCTTCCTAACTTGGGGGCATCACTCATATTCAAGGAGTGTCGATGGACCCATCTACTTGAAACTGTGAATGATGGACTGAATGAATTGGAGGAGACCAGTAGACAACTCCTTACAAGGCGATAGCCCTACCATTAAGACACTACGCATATATGGGCACTTAGTGACACCCCTACAAACTGCACATTGCCATCTGCAGTACTCTGATCCTAATCTGAAACCATAGGTGCCTTTATTCTTCTAATACTTTTGTCCTACCCTAACAGAGATTTATCATTTGTGTGTATAATCAAGACTCAATGGTTTATTTATTTCACTTCGTATGAGCCCACCACCCTGTACATGTACCCCCCTTAATTTTATTGTTAAATCGTTTAATGGTGGCTCTACTATTAATATTTAAATGCATAATCTGCTGTAGCTACCAGTGCACAATCTCTAAATGTTTAATTATATACCTCCAATGTTGTAGCAACCTGTGCACATTCAGGCAGCACATGTACCATCTGCTCCAGCCAGATAGTAATATGTTGTGAATCAACCATTCCTTAGTATATGGAATATATTGTTGAGTTAGAAATATGTGTAAATTTTATAACATGAGGCTTGGTTGAAAGGCTTTATTTAATTTAAAAGGTTCGCATTTATTTCATTAATATTATGTGAATCAACCGTTCTTCAGTGTGTCTAATATATTGTTGAATTAGAAATATTTGAAAACCTTAAAACATGAGGCTTGGTTGATACGCTTTACTTAATTGAAAAGTTTCGCATTTAGTTGACTGTACTGCTAAGAGCAATCCCTTAACCCCTTTGGTGCTTGCGTCGGCCAATGGCCGACGCAAGCACTACCTCCCTTGTGCGGCGCACCTCCATTGGCCGTCACCAGGGAGGGCCCCCCTTTAAACCTCCTGTGCATCGCACCGGAGATTGTTTTTTTTTTTTATTCCCCCTGGGGGAGACACGGAAGGCTTTCCGCGTATCCCTCCGCCCCCGCACCCGCTCATCTGTGACGTCAGCGCGCCGCGAGGTGCTCTGACATCACTGATTTCCCCACCGGAGCCGAGGACAGCAGCAGGTAAGGCCGCGCTCGGCTCCGATGGGGAAATCCGGCCGAGACGGCCTCCCAGCTTTCAGGGAGGCCTCGTTTGAAAGGGAGAGTCTCCCCTTTCAAACGAGGCCTTCCTAAAAGGGTTTCCTGGCCGTGGATCGCGGCAGCGCTGCGATCCACGGCCAGGAAACCCCACTAGACACTAGACCCCCTTGGGGGCAATTATTTATTTTAAAAACTCTTGACTTTCCCAGGGGGGCGCGATCGCCCCCCCCCCCCCCAAAAAAGGGCAAAATCGTCTTTTAAAAATGGCAGCGATATTGGCAGGGGGTCGGTGCTCCTGCTCAGTGGCCGACCCCCTGTGGGGGCAAATTTTTTTTTTTAATAACCAAAAGGTGTGCCTGTCACCGTTTGTAAGGCTAATGGTGTCCCTATCACCAATTGTCAGGCAAAAGGTGTGCCTATCTCCAGTGAAAACAAACTTCTTGCAGATGGCCACCATACAGGCAACAAAGATGTGCCTGTCGTCGATGAATACAGTCTTCTTCAAAATGGACGTTGGCACATAGAGTGAACATAATGGAGTCATTGTGACACTGTGAATCCACTACCCCTTCCACAGGTCTCAGGAAGGTGGAGTGCTTTGGTGCTTGTTGTGGGGGGTAAATTCTTTTTTTATAGCTATGTGCTTTCCGTGGGGGCCACAATCGGCCCCGAGGGAAGCCATAGCTATAAAAAAATAGAGAAAGAGATATCTCTCTCTATATATATATATATATATATATATATATATCTCTCTATATATATATATATATATATATATATATATAGTCTCTTTCTCTCTGTAGATGATGTATGTATATATATATCTAGATACATATATATGTGTATATAGATGCATATATATATACATAAGTCTACAGAGTGAATGATATATATATGTATCTATATACATATATATATGTAGAGATAAAATCTTATATATGTATATATATATGTGTGTGTGTGTGTGTGTGTGTGTGTGTATATATATATATATATATCTGCTCCTTGATGCACTGTGAACGGCGCACTCGCGGACGGGTGCTTTACAAACGCGGGGGGCGCCTGCAATATTTATCCAAGCTCTGTTTCCTTGTTTCCCAAAAAGGAAAAACAGCACTTGCGGGGGCAGTTGCTAGAGTTTGTTGGCAATGCAACAATAAACTCTAGCAACTGCCTCCGCAGTGCTGTTTTCTTTTTGGGAAACAAGGAAACGAGCTTGGAGATATATATATATATATATATATTCAGAAACACAAAGGATGCCGCACTCCAGAGATTGGTTTTAGAGTTGCTTTATTTTCACCACGACTGGTGGTAGTGGTGGTGAAAATATAGCAACTCTGAAACCAGTCTCTGGAGTGCGGCATCTTTGTGTTTCTGAATATAAATATCGGGTAAGGACTCTATCCATTGCTGCCTGCACCAGGTATTGAGCGCGCTGACATTGGGAATTAATTGTTTGAGATATATTTATATATATTTACAGAGAGATTTCTCAGTGCTGAAAATATGAGACTGTGAAAGAACTATGAGTCTCTTTGAAGATAGGTGCATATCCGAATTAGTGGGGGTCCGGAAGGTTCTCCTCCGGGATATTCAGCGGGACTACGAACGCCTGCGTACTTTGGAGAGGGACAGACCTGGGAACCCGGACAAACACCGGGAGATGCTAGAAGCGAGAGAGGCAGTGGCCGCGCAGGTGGAGCGCCTGCGCTGCTTCGACTATAAGACTTATATAACTAGGGCACACTCGGAAGGAGATAAGTCAGGAGCCCTTTTGGCTTGGCTGGCGAATACTGCTAGGCGAGGGTCAACCATACTGGAAATCAGGGATATGGGGGGTATTGCTAAGTACGATCAACAGGGAATCAACGATCTATTCTTTGACTATTATACTGAACTATACCAAAGCCGATTGGCCCCATCCGACGCTGAGCTGCACGAGTTCACGCTGGAGGTGGACTTGCCGACGCTTGATGAAGACGCGGCGACTCTACTAGGTCGTGAAATAGAAATTCGGGAAGTCCGCGGCGCCATCAAAAGTATGGCCCGTAACAAAACCCCGGGCACTGATGGCCTCCCGGTGGAATTTTACCTTACCTACATTGACCTCCTGGCTCCCCAACTCACTCGCTTATACAATGATGCCAAGACGCTTGGTAAATTACCGGCCTCCACCAGAGAGGCGCTCATAATTCCCCTCCTAAAACCGGGCAAGCAGGCATGGGACAGAACTGTGTATCGCCCATTGTCTATGCTCAACCTCGATTATAAAACACTAAGTAAGATCCTAGCCACCCGACTGCTCCCCCACATGTCTACCCTCATCCACGCTGACCAATCTGGTTTCATTCCTCACAGGAACACAGCCCTAAATGTCCGAAGACTTTTGCACATTTTAGAGGCAGACTCCTACAACACTGACTCTGCTGCGATATTTGCAGTAGACATGGAAAAAGCCTTTGACAGTTTGGAATGGGCGTTCCTGTTCCATGTAATGGGCATAATGGGACTTGGTCCCGAGTTTGTGAAATGGACAGCTCTTTTGTACGCTGATTCCACCGCTAGGGTTAGGACGGGAGGAGTGATCTCAGAGGCATGCAAGGTGGGACGGGGCACACGCCAGGGGTGTCCTCTCTCCCCGCTGTTGTTCGCATTGGCGGTGGAACCCCTGGCGGTGCGTGCTCGACTAGGGCGAGCATACCAGGGACTTGATGCTCACGGACAGATACATCATATAGCACTTTATGCAGATGATCTCCTCCTCTTCCTTGCTGACTCTGGGGCGGACTTACTGGGAGCCAAGAAGTTGCTTCATGATCTCAGCAGAGTGGCGGGGTTAAAAGTGAATTGGTCAAAATCATACCTCTTCCCGGTGCGAGGGAATAGGCTAGGTCCAAAGTGCACGGGGGGAGTGAACTGGGAAGACAGATGCTTGCCCTACCAGGGCACCCTTATTTACCACGACCCCGTGGATATTCTTGAAGGCAACATTGGGAAGGCCATCAGAGGGACTAGGTCCAACTTTGAACTTTGGGGTTCCCTTCCCCTGTCTCTCGCCGGGCGTGTGGCACTCCTCAAAATGGTGACCCTCCCGCGACGCCTGTATCTCTTTGGGACCCTCCCGATATGGATTCCGGCTCCCTACTTCAAACAACTCCGTACAATGATTACCGCTTTCTTATGGGGCACGGGCAGGCGCAGGGTAGCCCTTAGTACACTTATACGCCCCGAGCAGGTGTTCCAGACTATGAAACCTATTATTTAGCGGCCCAATTCCAATGGCTCACACAATGGGTCGCGCGGGCCACTAGAGGAGGGGAGGAGCCGGGGTGGTTTTTGGGCCCCTGATGGTTTTTGGGCCCCTGATGGTTTTGTCCCATATAGTACTGCGACTCCCGATTGGTCCTCAGCCCCTCACCCTAGAATTTGCCACAGCGTGGAAATGCTGGATCAGATACCTGCGGAGGGCCTCGATTAAACGCCCCTATGCCCCAGAGATACCATTACAGATGTGTAGGGCCTTGCCACAATGGGGGTACCTGGCAGAAATTGGAGCATTGGGCACAGCAAGGGCTAACCACTATGGGAGACCTTTATGAGGAGGGTGCTCTTCTCCCTTTTGCTGAGCTGCGGGCCCGTTATGACTTGCCTGGAGGCGACTTCTTACAGTACACTGCCCTCACGACAGCCATCAGGAAACATTGGGGAAGGGGTTTGACGGAACTGCCCACTTCTATGGGATGCCAATACGTGGTGATGGCGGCAGGCACATTCAAGGCAGTGACATGCCTCAATAGACGCATGACACTGGAATCCTTACCCCCCCTATCTGCTCTAAAGCTCCAGTGGGAAACGGACATAGGGACTGCTATCCCCGACAAGGCATGGGATGGACTGGTGGATAGAGCCTGGAAGAGCACAAGAAATGCGAGATTCCAGTTAATACACTTCCATATTCTACACAGAGCATACCTCACCCCGAAGATGCTACATACATATTTTCCGACCCACCCTGCGACTTGCCCGAGATGCACGGCAGATAATGCAGATTTTAAACATATGCGGTGGGAATGCCCGGTCTTAGATAGTTATTGGGAGGAAGTGACAGCTGTACTGTCGGACATAACTGACAGGGATTTGGACCCATCCATGGCCCACTGCATCCTACACTGGTTTCCTCATACCTCCAAAAATAAAATCACCAGTAAATTTATAGACCTGGGCTTCCTACTAGCCAAAAGAACCATCACCACACATTGGAAAGAACAGCGGGCTCCTAGTGCCGTTAAGTGGAAAGCGGACCTACTGAAATGGGCTGAGTGTGAGGGGGTGATTAGATTACAGATTGCAAACCGCACGGGGAGTGATAAGGCGATGGAAAGGGCAAGAGCTTGGGATCTGCTTGTAGTGGCGCTCAAATCCCCCGACGGAGCTGAAGATGAAGCGCCTGCAAACGGCCCGGTGGCAGCGGTAGATTAGTCCGGGGTATGATGGGCACCCGCCCTGTTTTGGCTCCTCGAGATGGATAGCGGCGCCTGCCCTATGTATATCTGTTTCCTCTTCAATTTCCCCTCATTCCAACGAGTTGCCCCCTTTTGCGACTATAGCTCCCTAGATCCTGTGAAGCCAGTACTTAAGTGACACGCCTGGGAGGGTGGGGAGGGAGGGGAGTTGGGGTTCAAATTTTTCTTTTTTCTTTATGACTGATCAAGGGCATTGGTACAGGACTTACTCAGGGCTCTGCCCGGACTATAGGGTTAGGTAGCACATGGGGTGAACATTGTTTCTCCGATTATGTATAAATGCCCGCGATTATTTTGGATTGCAAATAAGCCTGTTCGAAAATTGGTATGAACAATCTTCTGATGCTATAACTGTGCCTTAACTAATCCGCTTGATATTGGGCAACTGACGATTATATGGGGAGTGTAACTGAAACCCCTTGTTTCTCTCTCCACGCTACATGTCCTCTTTGGATGTATGGAAAACCAATAAAAATGTGTTTAAAAAAAAAAAAAAAAACGAGTCTCTTTGAAGTTACATGAAAGGCAGTAAAGTGTGGTACTGCTGCAGAGTACAAAAAAATGTCCTGCTAGATAGAGATATCTGACTTTTGTCTAGTGGCAGTTTTGACGCCATAAAGGGCCTGCTGGAAAGAACAGATCTGTATTATGTGGATAGCTAAGTGGATTAGCAAAGCCACACAGTAGAAACACTTTGAAATAGATTAAATCTATGTGAGAGAGGGGCTATGGAGAGATGAGGGGCACGTTTGCAAGGATGGTAGTGAGGGAATCAAAGGAGGTCATAGTGTGCAATTGTAAAGCACACGTTCACCCATAGGTATCTTGGCGCCAAAATGATGGTCGCACTGGCTTCCACCAGCGCTAAAAGGCTGCGATGATGGGTATGTGGCAAGGTAAAGTAATACTGTGTCTTTTTTCTCTCTTTCTTAGTCTTTTTGGATGAGCGTACGGATTTCGCAAAGGAAAGGTAAGGTGACTTCGTCATTATTGACTATTAAACACTTCACTCACACACACACCCACCTACACTTTAAAACCAACAACCTATCTGCCTTCTACGTAGGTTAGTGTTTTAAAAGGATTGTTTTAGGCACTTGCAGAGATGGCATATCGTTGGATGAATGCTGCCCAGGCCCTAAGTCTGGTTCTGGAGTCCAGCTCTGAGGCAGGATCAGAGACTGAGACAGCAGATACTGAGACAGCATCTGAGGGAGAGGACAATGGAGCCGAATCTGGGAGTGATTTTTCAGTCGGCGCAGTTCCATCCGACGACTCATCTTCCAGCGATTCTGAAGTAGACAATGTCAGTCGTGCTGTCCCTTTGCCAGCACAGTCTGTGCAGCAGGACACCAGTAACGGGTTAGAGCAACCCAGAGTGCAGGCATGTGCGGCCACAAGCACAGACAGATTGCTGTCTTGGCAGCCTCCCAATTTAGTTCAGCCCCAAATTCTGCCTTTCACTGGTGACGCTGGATGTAAAGTCGATACGGCGAATTTTTTGCCAATTCACTACGTCCATCTCTTTTTGGATGTTGACTTCTTTGATGAAATTGTGCAGCAAACAAATTTGCATGCCGAACAATTTCTGAGGGAGCAAGGAGGCACTCTTGGTCCTCATTCTAGGGCGCGCAAGTGGACTCCCACTTCTTTAGGGGAGTTGAAGATATTTTTGGGCCTCACGCTTAAAATGGGGGTAGTGCATAAACAAACCTTGCTATCCTACTGGTCTACTCGCACGGTTTGGTTAACCCCCATCTTCGCACCATACATGAGCAGAGATCGTTTTTTGCTATTGCAGCGCATGCTGCATTTCAATGACAATTCTGCTGCATTGCCCCGGGACCATCCAGACCATGACAGGTTGTTCAAAATTTGGCCTGTCGTGGAACATTTGTCTGCCAGGTTTCCAGAGGTTTATACTCCTGGAAAGAATATAGCCATTGATGAGTCCTTGATCTTGTATAAAGGGCGGCTGCTGTTTAGGCAGTACATTCCGAGCAAGCGCGCTCGCTATGGCTTCAAGCTGTACATGCTGTGTGAGAGCTCGACTGGCTATGTGTACAGCTTGAGAGTGCATACAGGGAAGGACACAACTCTTAACCCTGTAGGTTGCCCTCCCACGCTAGGGGTCACAGGAAAGATCGTATGGGAGCTTGTCCAGCCACTTCTTCACAAAGGTTATAACCTTTATGTGGACAATTTCTATACAGGAGTAGAGCTGTTCAGTGCGCTCTACAAAGCTAGCACCGGGGCTTGCGGTACAATTCGTTGTCGCCGCAAAGGATTCCCACAGGAGCTTGTTTGCAAGAAGCTCCAGAAATCCCAGAGCACTGCGTTGCGTTCCAACGAACTGCTCGCAGTCAAGTTCTCAGATAGGCGTGACGTGTACGTGCTCACTACAATTCATGCTGAGAGCACTTCCCCTGTCACGGTTTGGGGTCAGCTGGCTGAAGTCCACAAGCCCACCTGTATACTTGATTACAACAAGTACATGGGCGGAGTGGACAAGAACGACCAGGTTCTTCAGCCATACAATGCGAGAAACTGTTTACGCAGCTGATCCAGATGGCAACATACAATGCGTATGTTGTTTATCGTGAGACCACCACAGAAAGACTCATGTCTTTCCTTGACATTCAGTTGTCTGTGATTGAAAGTCTCACTGCTACAGAAGCAGCAGCCTCCACTTCATGTGTTCTGGAGGACGTGGCAAGGCTGCAGGAGCGACACTTTGCTGATAAAATTCCTGCAACACCCAAAAAGGAGCGACCATGTCGTCGATGTAAAGTGTGGTCAATGCAGGGAGAGAGGCAGGAGACTCGTGTTTACTGTCCCCAGTGCCCAAGTAAGCCTGCCTTCTGCTTTCCTACTTGCTTTATGTTGTATCACACTAAAGCAAAATACTGGGAAATTGACTGAGGTGGAGCTGCCAATAGGTAAACCTTTCAATTGGTGTGAATGGATACCTACTGTCGGTGGGCCACTCCTTCACTACGCAAGCAGCTGCAGAATATTTCTTCCTCTACTTCAGGAAATCATGGACTTCTGAACAACTTTATCTGCTTTGAGAACGTGGCAGTTGTGCTGTTCGCCAATTGACAAGTGCATTATAGTCCCCACGCTGCACATACTGGTGGACAGAACATACGCCACGTTGTCACGGAGTACCCGTGTTTCACATTCAACCGGTCTTCATAGTTTATGGTGTTCGCTTTAGAAAGCTTTTGAAAATTTCCAGCATGTTTGCCTTAGTTTCAAAGGTAGATATGCTTGTTCAGCTCGAGGAATGGCTTTGCCGCATACTCGGGCACCCCCCAACTTGCATCCACAAACTGGAAGGAGTTGGATTTAGCACAGTGATAGCATTGATAGCACCTGACAGTAATGTTTTCTCATGCTTCAAGTAGCTAGAGATGGAAGGCATTAGTATAGGGTCTCTTGACAATTAAACAGGATTAGTTAGGACTCTGATGAGGACAGACAGGCAAACTGGTTAGAACAGCTTATGGTAGGTGCGCTTTCCGAGGATTATTGCAAAGGTAGAAGGCAGATAGTAAAGGTAGTATAGATTCACGTCATGACTTCATTTTCACCCATGGATTCAAATCCATTGCTGCCACACTCGCACTGAATTTACTATAGTACTTATGGGTCAATGCTGCTTGCCATGTTCATTCTCCGTTAGAACTTAGTAGATGGTCAGTTTGCTGTATGATGAGTGCATTACAGTCACTGCACATAACAGTGGATTGGACATATGCTACGTTGTCACGGACTACCCGTGTTTCACATTCATCTGTTCTTCATAATTTATGATGTTATCTTTTGAAAAGTTCCAGCATGTTTGCCTTAGTTTCAAAGGTAGATATGCTCGCTCAGTTTGAGATATGGCCTACAAGGATACTCGGACACCCCCCAACTTGCATCCACAAACTGGAAGGAGTTGTATTTAGCATTTAGAGTGCGCTAAAGGCGCATGAAAGACATGTCTTCCTGAGCCTCATGTGGCTGTCATGAAAGCCATTAGTAAAGGCTCACTCGGCATGCGTTCGGTAACGTTCAGGAACAAGGAGGGGGAGACTTGACAGGTGGTAAAATGTAGTCAAACTCATTATGTCTTGTGGCATATGAATGCGATGGGCCCTTGCATGGCGGCGGTATGTTTGTGTGAGTGCAAGTGATTTGGTTGTTTGGGCCCGTGGCTGGCGGTATGGAAGTCTTGTGTGTGGTGTGTGAATGGACCATAAAGCGGTTGGTGCCGTGAAGTGGCTTTATGGCTCACCTTCAGAAGGCTTGGCTTCAATATTTATATACTTTGATAAGTATTTGTGCTTTGAAGCCAGCGTTTCTGGAGGTGCTAAAACCAACCAATGTAAGTGGTGGATTAGCTTTATCAAATTAGTGTTAGATTTATATTTGTGGCGGTGTAATGGCCTTTTGTAAGATTTTTTTTTCTCAATATGGGTAGCATGGAACTTTGTGCCCTAGCTCAGCCGTCACCTAGGCAAACCTTCACATTTTTGAGTAGTAGACAAAGGGGGAAGTACAAGGGTGAATGACTTGCGTGGCTCTCACTGTTTTTTTTTTTACCCAACATGCCCTGAAAAGCTCAAAATCAGTTGAAAAAAACTTTTTTTCCACACATTTTTGTGTGTGAAAGTTGTGGCATCACCAGGCTGACACAAATTTCCTACCATCCAGCGTTCCACCAGGTCTCCCAGCGTTCTCACCAGGGGATTCTGGGTAAGAAAACGTTGGGGGATCCACGCAAGCCATACCTCCCTGGAATCCCCCGGGTGTCTAGTTTTCAGAAATGTGTGGGTTTGGTAGGTTTCCCCAGCTGGCCGCCGAGCACGGGGCTAAAAACCCAGGTGACCCCCCTTGCAAAACCATGTTGTTTTGTGATAGGCAATTTTGATGTCGCCTCAATACGCTTTGGGCCCTTGCCTGTCGCGGGTACTTGGGCCTCCCACACGAGTGAGGCACCATTTTTGTCGGGAGACCCGGGGGAACGCTGGGTGGTAGGAAATTTGTGTCAGCCCAGTGATGCCACAAATTTCCCACACAAAAATGTGTGAAAAAAGTGATTTTTTCAGCTAAATTTGAGGTTTGCAGGGGATTCTGGGTAAGAAAACGTTGGGGGATCTACGCAAGCCATACCTCCCTAGCATCCCCCGGGTGTCTAGTTTTAAAAAATGTATAGGTTTGCTAGGTTTCCCTAGGTGCCGGCAGAGCTAGGGTTCAAAAACTACAGCTAGGCACTTTGCAAAAAAAGGGTCATTTTTCACTATGAAAATGTGGTGTGTCCACCTTGCGTTTTGGGCCGTTTCCTGTCGCGGGCACAAGGCCTACCCACACGAGTGAGGTACCATTTTTCTCGGAAGACTTTGGGAAACGCGGGGTGGGTGGAATTTTTGGGATCCACGCAGATTCCAGAACTTTCCACCACAGAAAAGTGAGGAAAATGTGTTTTTTTTGACAATTTTCTAGGTTTGCAACGGATTCTGGGTAACAGAACCTGGTGCGAGCCAGTCAAGTCACCCCATCCTGGATTCCCCTGGGTGTCTAGTTTTCAAAAATGTATAGGTTTGCTAGGTTTCCCTAGGTGCCGGCAGAGCTAGGGTTCAAAAACTATAGCTAGGCACTTTGCAAAAAAAGGGTCATTTTTCGCTGTGAAAATGTGGTGTGTCCACCTTGCGTTTTGGGCCGTTTCCTGTCGCGGGCACTAGGCCTACCCACACAGGTGGGGTACCATTTTGCTCGGAAGACTTTGGGGAACGCGGGGTGGGTGGAATTTTGTGGATCCACGCAGATTCCAAAACTTTCCACCACAGAAAAGTGAGGAAAATGTGGGTTTTTTGACAATTTTCTAGGTTTGCAAGGGATTCTGGGTAACAGAACCTGGTGAGAGCCAGTCAAGTCACCCCATCCTGGAATCCCCTGGGTGTCTAGTTTTCAAAAATTTATAGGTTTGCTAGGTTTCCCTAGGTGCCCGCAGAGCTAGGGTTCAAAAACTACAGCTAGGCACTTTGCAAAAAAAGGGTCATTTTTCATTGTGAAAATGCGGTGTGTCCACGTTGCGTTTTGAGCCGTTTCCTGTCGTGGGCACAAGGCCTACCCACACAAGTGAGGTACCATTTTTATCGGGAGACTTAGGGTAACACAGAATTGTAGAGCAACTGTTATTACGACTCTCACAACGCTTTGGCTTCTGCAGCTGTGTTCAGGAGGAGGAGGAGCAGCGAACCCGTGAGCGAAGGAGCTGCACTGCCGGCGCCTCGCACTCCACGTCTCCGACCCGACCGGGGTTTGTAACACCGCCGCCCCTGGTTGCGGGGGGGCGTGGCGGTCAGAGCGAAGGTTGCAGAGTTGTGAGAGGAGCTGCACCGAACAAGCAAAGGAGACGACGTCTCACGCCCAACGCCGCTCCAACGCTCTCCCGCTTGTTCTCTGTGCGGAGCCCCGGAGCTTCGGGGGTTCGGCGCTGACCCGGCTTTTGCCGCCAGTTCTTTTCGGAGTTGCTCGGCCGGCCGAGCAGGGGGGCACCTGCATCGCCAAGAAGGTTGCGGGCAGGCCACCGGAGTTGGAGGGCGCCCGGGCCGCCTAAGCTCGAGCCGGAGCTCAGTGCTTCATTGTCTCAAGTTGAAGGTGGGCCGCGGCATTAGGAGAGCAGGCAGACAGCAGGCGGCAGCTGGGGTGAGTGTGCGAGTACCTGGCAGTTTCACGGAGATGCGGTGACCCGCCTTGGGACTCTGCCCGCCTTGCACCCTGCCCCCCGACCCCCTGAAACCCACCCCGGGAGGGGGAGTCAACCACACTGCAGGGGGAGGATTGCACACAAGCACGCCCGAGGTACGACCAAGACACAAGACCAAGAGATAAGGCGACTCTCACTGCCTCCCGCGACCAAAAGATCAAAGAACAACCAAAGATCAACAAAAGGAGTCTCTGCAATTTTGTAATTTTAAACCTCTTCCGCAGCGCAAGAGCAGGAAAAAAGTCACGTGGGCTCAAAAGGTTCACAAAGGACCAGGAGCAGCAGCACGGGAAGAACAAGCTCAGCGCCACTTTAGCCAACAAAGTAAATGGGTCCCAAAAAAAAGGGCAGACAACAGTTGATCCCAGAGGATACCTCTACTACCCACCCCCCCAATAAAAGGGCAACTAGGTCAATGAGGAGTAAATCACTAACGGACTGCCCTAACGGAATGCCGCAAGACGCCGAGCAAAGGGGGTCGATACGTTACTTCTTCAGGAAAAATGACTCATTAAGCACCAACCGCAGTACCATCCAGGATGCGCCACCTAACGCTCCAAGCTGGGCCCAGGTCAGCAGCCCCAAAAGGCTGAGCAGTCACTCACCCACAAACAAGGGGCAAAACTCCCCGGTCAGCAAGTCCAGCGACATAGCCTCAATCAAAAACGCCCCCACCATTGTGACGATGGCGCAAATCCACCACCCCAACGCCCACGGCCTAGTCTCTCAGAATGAGGAGACCATCGTGCCATCACAAGAGATTATAGACCCAAAGCCCACGAGTCCACGGCTCTACCTAGCCACCTCGGGCCTAGCGTCTCCCCTGGCAGGGGAGCTCACAGCCTCGTTTCTCCACAATTTAGGCCAAAAGATCGAAAGAACTCTTGAATTGACACCGAACCCGCCGTGGACACCAACTTCAGGGTCAGCACCCCCACGGGTACCCAATCCAAAAGCAGTCCGTTATGACAGCGACATCAGTGCTGACGCAGAACTGGAGAGAAAGACCCTAATAGAGGCAAACAGCGACACCAATAAAGCCCTTCTATGGCAATCAACTAAGATGGAACTTCAAATCGACCTCCTAATTGCGGGCCGCCTGGCCAATCTAGGATCCAGGGTAGAGGTCCTAGACAACAGGCTCTCTCAGTACTTGGCCTCTAACTCGGGGGACTGCTCGTGTCGTTGTTCAACCCTGAGGGAGAAATGGGCCTCCCTCCCCGAGGTGCTAGTAGACATAGTGGAGATTGCCAAAGGTTGCAGGGAGGCATCGACTCCCAGTAATACAGTTGGCAGACGGACAGCAGGGGCCCCATCAGGACAGATGGAAAAAGCTGAACAGGACAACAAGGAGGCACAGACGACCAAGAACCCCGCCAGCACCTCTAAATCAGCCAAAGACACACAAAGCCCCAACAGAGGGGGTAGCGACACTTCCACAACTGACCCGCAGGAACGCTCTTTAAGTATAGCGGCTACACACAGAGCTAATCTATCAAGGAGAACAAAAAAGAAGCTGAAGAAGCAATTGAAAAAGACAAAGGCAAGAGGGAAACATCTCCAGTTACTGAACATTGACCATCCATCCCATCCACCCCAACAAGGTGCCTCCAAAGCTACCCCACTTTACCCTATTTTTATATCTAAAAACTGGGGAAGAATGGACCCCCAAGGGTCTCGGACTTTGGGAAACCAGCCAACGCACACACCATCAGCCATCATCCCCAGTGTGATGGGCCGAAAGCCTTCCGCAAGGCCAAACCAGAACATAGGCAATGACGCAATCGCAGGATCAAGTTTGGTACCTCCTGAAACACTCCCCCAGTTAGAGTCGGCAACAGTATCATCGTGGCCGGACGCTCCAAACCTACTACAGCTACACCCCAGCATCAGTCTAGCTCTAGGGACAAGCAGGGATACAGCAATCGCCCCCCCAGCAGGACCAGCCACAACCAGCCAAGCAAGCACGAACTTAGGAATAACCCTGGCAGAGCCGGCCTTGGGAAGGGGAAAAGCGGCCCAACCAACGGGCGCAATCACAGCGGCCTATGAGGTAGTCCTTACTCTGAGATTTCTTAGCGCGGGACAGCATGATATCCTGAATAGGAACAACATTTTACGCCTCTTCAAACATCTGGCTAACCTAGAAAAGACTCAAACGGGGGAGGTAGAATGGGTGGAATTTCGGAGCATGAAGGGGGACACACATTGCGACTCAACAGTGGTAGGCTTGAAGTTCAAAGAAACACAACAAGCCATCTTGAACAACACCACACAACTCGCCGAGTGGGGCATCGATGTCCAGCTGGTGCCGCGCCCAAAATATCCACACGTCTTAGCATCAATCAATGGTGGCAAGTCTCCCTGGTCGGTCTTGCATGGGACAAACAGCGTAGGCCCCCGGGGCGGCAGTCAGTTGGGCCCCAGTGACCCAACGGGCATCAGGATTTTATGCAGAAATAACCGTGACATTTGTGTAACCTCCCCCACCCCCGGCCATACCGGAATGCCAGGAAGGATGCTGCAATACACCTAACAGCCGAGAACGCCAGCCCGGCAGGGGAGAGGTCGGGAGAGGAGTCTCCCGCAAGCAGCAATTAACCATAATTTCTTGGAATTTAGCAGGGATTAGCAAAATCAACGGAAACGAAAACCTGAAGCAGTTCCTGGAAACCGGGGACATACTCTGCTTCCAAGAGACATGGGCGCTCTCCAGCACCCCACTGGCCGGGTTCCACGAGCATTTTGTCCCAGCAATAAAAAGGAACCTTTTGGCAGACCGGCGAGTGGACTATCAGTTTTTATAAAACACGAATACGCCCTCGAAGCCACAGAGATTAATCTGAATTTACCAGGGCTGCAAGCTCTACCGATTGGAGGCCTGGTCCAGACCTCACACCCAATGCGACTGTTGATAATAAACCGTTACATTAATCCCGCACAGATCACCACGAAAATTCGGTTGGGGATACTGACACGGAAAATAGATGACCTCCTATTCAAGCACCCATCACACCAGGTCATCCTAGTCGGGGACTTCAACCTGAAGGACCTCGACAAAGCGGACTCCTCTTTTCATGGACAAGGCAGGGCAGCACCCCTTCACGACCTTCTTAGTAATCATAAACTGACCTCAACCTATATATTGAAAAAAGCCCGTCTAAACACATGGGAGCCCCTGTCCACTTTCCGCGATTCCTCAAGGATCGACTACATCATGGCAATCGAAGGGATGGCCGCCAGACTGATAGATTTTGTAGTTGAAGATCGGACAGACAGCGACCATAGGCCACTGAGAGCGGTGTTCCAGCTGGAAGTCCCGTCAGCCAACAGCCTACAAATTATTGGTGAATCACTAGGGGATGAAAGTGTCAGACCGTGACAGAACGAAGCTGACAGGAACGAAGGTAGACGTGTGCCCTTGAATTTTAGGATCGCCGTGGCGGCCAATTCTTTCCCCACTTATTAATATATCTTCAACTGGCTAGTGAAGATAATTACATTAGAAAAAGATAATTACTTTACATAACAAGAAGACCACAACCCTCCGGTGTGGGCTTTGGCGTCCATCTAAACCCGACTACTCAAAATAATTGGTCCCACTTGGATGCCCAACTTTTTGTCAATAAGATCGCTTGTGGCTGTCATTTCTTGTCCTTTTTGTCCTGATGAAGACCCGCCCCTGACGCCTAATCAGCTGCGCAAACGTCTAGGGTCGAAACGTCGGCGTTACAGTCACCCATAGTCCATCCAGTTCCCTACCTTGAATATAAAAGCAATATTATTGTTGGGGATACATGTATTAAGAAACGGACATGACAAATTAGCACTTTTTTCTTTGTCTATTTATGTATATTTTTGTGTGTTAATTTTGTATAGCACTTTTCACGTATCACCACAAGTCACTTATTCCACACTATAGTTACTTGTTTATTGTCGTATGTTTATGTATTGTAGACAGCCTTCATTATTGTGTATAATCAAAAAATTGAGTAAATAGCTTTAACTTTACTAAATTTGTTGGTTCTTTGGTGTGTCCCTTGAATGCAAATTATGATTCACATCTGAAAAATTGGAAGTTCAGATCGCATTGTATACATTGAGCAAAGCAATTGTCTTTCCCGACAGAACCATTTTTGTTTATAGATTAGGCCGTGACAGGTAGCGCCTGCCTTACGTGTGGAGTTGGCGAAAGGATAGCTGAACTACATCTCCCAGAAGGCCGTCCTTCTGGGAGGGACCACGCCTAGTTAAATTACGGCCAGCGCGCGGAGCGTTGTGCGTAATTCTTGTGAGCAACTGTAGATTCGTTGCAGGGCGGCTGCTCTGCGAATGGAACATTATTCGCGTGTCTTGGGAGCGCGCACGCTGGTTTTGGTGCAGTCCGGGCTCGGAGCTGCTTCTTCCTAGAGTCCTTGAGCTGGGTCCGCTCAGGGCTCTATCTCGCTGTTGACGGACCGCCCGGAGGAGCGGGAGTGTTCCGGGTTCCGTCCCTTTCTGCGGCCGCAGAGGGGAGTTATGATTGGTGATTCCTGTCGGCTTCTGGAGGAGCCGGTTTCACTGAGGAAATCGGTTAAGTGAGTCTGCGGGCTTTACCCTGAAAGCTGCTATTTCAGAGGGAATCTGTGGCTGGGCCGTGTTTGTATTCTCGTTTTGTTCCTTGACTATATTGAGACATTCTGAGGATCATGTACTTTTACGAGACTTTTGTGCAAGCTTTCCGTATTCAGGATTACACTTGGGAAATGGAAGTGGAAGCATCTTTCTGTGCAGACCTTTAAGTCCCAGTCTCTGCAGTACCCGCCGAGACAATTATCTTTTGTTCTTTCCTGTCCGCTACTTTATGGTTTTGTCTTATAATTTCATGGGAATGAAAGAAAGGGTAGTTTGTCCTCCTTTTGAGAAAAGGTATCTCACTGAGAGTAGAGGACGTTCATCGCAGCGGTGGGAGTCTTGGACAGGTCTCCCTTTCCCGCTGCTCCTACCCTAATTCCTATCCCTCGCTTGATCGCCTCAATACTCTGTGTCTATTCTGTCAGAGTTGGGGATGTCAAGAGGTGGACCCTTTGAGCATCGCCCAGATCCTGAGGAGTTCTTGTGGTCACGACAGAATTACGTACCCACGAATTACTCTCCTCCCAGTCTGGGCCATTCGCAAAGATGGCGTCCTTGGACGACGTGCTACAGGCGCTGGTAGCAGTACAACAAGAGCTGGTTACTTCTAGAGCCGAAACAGCGGCACTTAGAGAGAGAGTGGACAAACAGTCTAGGAACCCCTTTGATGCCTCAACAACTAACCCCCAGATTCAGGTGACTGTACCTCCTCACATTCCTTTGGCTAGCCCGGAGAGGTATTCCGGCGATCCGTTGAAGATACAAACATTCCTGACCCAGATAGCCTTACACTTCTCCTGTAAGCCGGCTTCCTTTCCTAATAACTTGTCAAGGGTGGCTTTTGCCATCTCGTATCTGACTGGAGATGCTGCCAACTGGGCAGTGCCTTTGGTTAGGAATGACGATCCATTGCTTACTGATTGGACGGCCTTTCGTAGGGAATTCGAGAGGGTGTTTGATCGCAGGGCTACCATGTTTAGCGCGGACAGAGAGCTATTAGAGCTTAGACAGGGGAAGAGAGACCTGATAACCTACATGACCGCTTTTAACCGACTGGTGGCCGAAACCGCCTGGCCAGAGGAGAAAAGGATAAGGATGTCGCTGTATTACCAGGGACTAAGGGATGATATGAAGGATGTGCTAGCGCAAATAGACTCACAACCCACCACATGCACTGATTTAATCAACCTCACCTTGAGGTTAGACCATAGGATAGCTGAAAGGGGTGGGGAGCGGAAAAGAGGAGAGAGGTCGGTAGGCGGGTGGGAGCATGACAGCCGATCATCACATACCCCACAAGAATTAGGATCTGAACCCATGGATGTGGGAGCTATCAGGCCTCCTTTATCTAAAACAGAGAGAGAACCGCAGAGCTCAGGGTCTCTGCATGTACTGTGGAAAGAAAGGCCACTACGTGAGGGACTGCACCCTTAAGCCCAAGAAAAGGAATGCCTACTATTCGGGGAAAAAGGTAGCAGTGGTGGAGGTGCGGTCCTCAGGGAACGGAGACGCTACTGAGATACTTACACCCATAGAGGAAAGGCAAGAGAGGGAATTAAAAATACCTTCACTAGCAATCGCAGAGGTGAAAAGTACAGAATCACACATTATGACAGGTCAACGACGACACCAGGTATGGACTATGATAGATTCCGGGGCCACAGGGAACTTTATCGATTGTGGGTTGGTTCAGCGACTGGGATTGCAAAGAGTACCCAGTGAGAAGCCTGAAAAGGTGTTGGCAGTGGACGGTACTCCGTTGAAGTCCGGCCCCATTACGGAACACACCGAAGTGGTGGAACTGGTGTTGAAGGGTGACCCACTAGATCATGTAGAGGATCTAGCACTGAATATCATTGAGGCACCACAATATGAGGTCATACTGGGCATGCCATGGTTGTGGCAACACAACCCTACCATTGATTGGAGGTTGAAGACCATATGTTTTCAATCAGAGGAGTGTAGAGCACAATGCATGAGAAACACCTGTTCTCTAACCTTGGCTCTGGCACAGACATACTATGTCGCCACTGCAGCCGAGAAAGAGACAGAACTTCCCCCAGAGTATGCATTATACAGTGAGGTGTTCTGTGAAGCCAAGGCAGAGGTGTTACCCCCGCACCGCGACTACGACTGTCGCATAGACTTGGTTGCAGGAGCCACCATTCCGTCCTGCAGAGTCTATGCTTTGTCCGAACCCGAGACCAAATATCTGCGTGAGTACTTGGATCATTTCGTAGACATTGGCTTCATCAGACCCTCTCGTTCGCCAGCAGCCTCTCCTCTTTTCTTTACGGCGAAGGCGAACGGTGAGCTGAGGTCGTGTATCGATTACCGCCTGTTGAACAAAAACACGGTGAGAAATCGGTACCCGCTTCCACTCATCCCCGTGTTGCTGGATCAGGTGAGGGAGGCCTGCGTCTACACCAGGCTTGATCTCAGAGGGGCCTACCACTTGGTTCGGATACGCGAAGGGGATGAGTAGAAAACGGCGTTCAAAACGCGTTATGGGTTGTATGAATACTTGGTTATGCCGTTCGGGTTATGTTATGCAATGCCCCGGCGGCATTCCAGTATTTTCTCAACGACGTGCTCAAGGAATATGTAGATCGGTTTGTCATCGTATATATAGATGACATACTGATCTATTCGTCCTCCCAGAAAAAACATGCGACTCATGTGACACTGATACTCAAAAGGTTGCAAGAACATAGCCTGTTTTGTAAGCTCAGTAAGTGTGAGTTTAGCGTGACAGAAGTAGAGTTTTTGGGAGTCATTTTGAGTCCTCAGGGTTTCAGTATGGCGGAGAGGAAAGTAAAGGCGGTTCAGGAGTGGCCTGTTCCCAAGAGTGTGAGAGATGTACAGTGTTTCCTGGGCTTCTCCAATTACTATCGGAGATTCATCTCTCACTTTTCTCAGTTGGTCTCCCCTGTCACCCGTTTGCTAAGAAAAGGAACGCCTTTTCTTTGGAATGCGGAAGCCATGGAGGCTTTTACCCATTTGAAAACTGCCTTTTGTACTGCACCAATCCTGCGACATCCGCACACCGACATACCTTTCGTAGTTGAAGCCGATGCGTCGGACGTAGCAATAGGAGCGGTGTTGTCCCAACGGGATAAACATACAGGACAACTGCATCCGGTGGCCTTTTTGTCTCGAAAACTGAACGCCGCAGAAACCAACTATACAGTGGCCGAAAAAGAGCTTTTGGCCGTCAAGAAGGCCTACAGGAATGGAGACAATACTTGTGGGGAGCGCAACATCCGATTACAGTGTACACTGACCACAGAAATCTCCAGTTTATGAAAACCGCCAGACACCTCTCACAAAGACAGATGCGGTGGATGTTGTTCTTCGCAGAATGCGACTTTATAATCACATTCCGGCCAGGGCCAGAGAACAAGAGTGCTAAGCCACGGCAAGAACACACTGAGGCGATTGTTAGTCCCGACAGAATACTATGTGTTGTAACCGTGGAACAATTCCTTGAACATGTCACCAAACATCAACCCCTGGATCGGTGGCAACGATGGGCAGAACAAAGCAATCTTCGAACCCTCAAACACGGAGTGCCATTGTACAGCAACAAGTTGTACTTACCTACTCACGCACTCCAATTGCAGGCCTTCAACTGGTGTCATGATGCGGTGCTGGCTGGTCACCCAGGTCATAAGAAGACCTTACACCTAATCCAACGTCATTTTTCATGGGATAGAATGGCGAAGGATGTCGTGCAATGGGTATCACAATGCGAGACATGTGCTCGTGCAAAAGGGGAACAAGCCAAGGCCAAGGGGAAACTGATGCCTTTGCCCACACCATCACAGCCATGGCAAACGATCAGTATAGACTTTGTCCTAGGATTACCATTGGATCAGGGATATGATGCAATTCTCGTTGTCATAGACAGTCTCACTAAGATGGGTCATTTTATCCCTTGCAAGAACCTTCCCACTGCAGGTCAAACAGCTCAATTGCTACTGTCTCACGTGGTTCGCTTGCATGGGCTCCCAAAAGTCATTGTGTCAGACAGAGGACCTCAGTTCATTGCTAGGTTCTGGAGCATGTGGTGCAAAGCACTTCACGTGGAGGCGGCGCTGTCAACTAGCTTCCATCCTCAAACCGATGGACAAACAGAGCGCCTGAATCAGACTCTAAAGAAGTACCTGCGATGCTATTCCAAAGAGGCAACCGAATCCTGGGTGTCCTTACTATGGCTGGCCGAACTGTCGTATAACAATGCTTGGCATAGCTCCATTAAGGAAACCCCATTCAGGGCCAACACAGGGTTCCATGCTAACACCCTGCCTCTGGCTATACCCTGCGAGGTTATGAATCACCCTACGGTTATGGCACAAATGATGGCTCTCTGAAAAATACACAGCAAGATCCGAACCAACTTGGACCGGGCCAAACAGTCCTACAAGAAGTGGGAAGATCGGCATAGGCAAGAGGGGCCTACGTATCAGCCAGGAGATCGGGTATGGCTCTCTACCAGAAACATCCGTTTTCGGATGCGCAGCATATTCCATCCCCGGTTCATCGGCCCGTATACCGTTCTCCGCAGAATCAACCCAGTGGCGTACAGACTGAAGCTGCCAGCTTCTCTGAGGATCCACCCGGTGTTTCACTGTAGTCTATTGAAGCCAGCTAAGTGCGCCAGACGCAGAGCGGTGCCTCCGGTGGTAGTGGATGGACAAATTGAATACGAGGTACAACGCATCCTGGACTCCAGGTATCGGAGGGGACGGCTGTGGTATCTGATTGCCTGGAAGGGGTATCCTTCAGAAGATGATTCCTGGGAACCATGCGCCAACGTGCACGCCCCTCGGGCGGTTCGGCTCTTCCATGTTCGCAATCCCGGCAAGCCTGGATCTAGGAGGCGCTTGGGAGGTGGGCGTACTGTCAGGCCGTGACAGGTAGCGCCTGCCTTAAGTGTGGAGTTGGCGAAAGGATAGCTGAACTACATCTCCCAGAAGGCCGTCCTTCTGGGAGGGACCACGCCTAGTTAAATTACGGCCAGCGCGCGGAGCGTTGAGCGTAATTCTTGTGAGCAACTGTAGATTCGTTGCAGGGCGGCTGCTCTGCGAATGGAACATTATTCGCGTGTCTTGGGAGCGCGCATGCTGGTTTTGGTGCAGTCCGGGCTTGGAGCTGCTTCTTCCTAGAGTCCTTGAGCTGGGTCCGCTCAGGGCTCTATCTCGCTGTTGACGGACCGCCCGGAGGAGCGGGAGTGTTCCGGGTTCCGTCCCTTTCTGCGGCCGCAGAGGGGAGTTATGATTGGTGATTCCTGTCGGCTTCTGGAGGAGCCGGTTTCACTGAGGAAATCGGTTAAGTGAGTCTGCGGGCTTTACCCTGAAAGCTGCTATTTCAGAGGGAATCTGTGGCTGGGCCGTGTTTGTATTCTCGTTTTGTTCCTTGACTATATTGAGACATTCTGGGGATCATGTACTTTTACGAGACTTTTGTGCAAGCTTTCGGCATTCAGGATTACACTTGGGAAATGGAAGTGGAAGCATCTTTCTGTGCTGACCTTTAAGTCCCAGTCTCTGCAGTACCCGCCGAGACAATTATCTTTTGTTCTTTCCTGTCCGCTACCTTATGGTTTTGTCTTATAATTTCATGGGAATGAAAGAAAGGGTAGTTTGTCCTCCTTTTGAGAGAAGGTATCTCACTGAGAGTAGAGGACGTTCATCGCAGCGGTGGGAGTCTTGGACAGGTCTCCCTTTCCCCGCTGCTCCTACCCTAATTCCTATCCCTCGCTTGATCGCCTCAATACTCTGTGTCTATTCTGTCAGAGTTGGGGATGTCAAGAGGTGGACCCCTTTGAGCATCGCCCAGATCCTGAGGAGTTCTTGTGGTCACGACAGAAAGACACACCGGGCTGAGGAGGATAAAATGGTCCAACAGGACTGAGCATACACTCCAAATATGCCTGGAACAAAAACATGAAGGACGTCTGTCTTCTATATGTTCACCCATAAAAGGCTGGGAGAACATTGTTGAGGAACTACAGGCGAAATTTGGGAACCCCCAGTCCCACTGCACCAGGGCCAATGGGCAAATAAGATCTGGAAGCACCTGGTTAAACAAAGACATACGAGACTGCAAACGACTCTTGCGTAAGGCGCTCGTAAGAAAGAAAAGAGGGGGTGATCTAACAGAGGGCCCATCCGTGGCTTCACTGAGGGCAGCCCTAAGGAAAAAAACATGGGAACATAAAAAAGCCAACATGGAAAGGGAATGGCTCAGAGTTTTCTCCCTGCTCAAGCAAAAGAACTTTGCTGGATTATGGGGACACATAAACAAGCTGAGCAGTCGAGGGGCCCTGAGAGAAAATAGCGTAGTCGAAAAAGACTGGATGATATACGTGAAGCAGCTATATGTAATCGCACCCACAAACATGGCCAGCACAGAGGGGATGAACCGCAGAGAAGGGCGAGCCGGGCTAGCTAGTGCAAAGCAAGGCGACACGACCATCAGCGCTGGCAGCTCGCCAATGGAAACTAGATCCCATGATGCACCACACTGCACTCCTGCAGTATGGACAAACCCTCAAATGGTCATTAAGACTTTTAAGATCATGAAGAAAGACGGGGCGCCAGGGCCCAATGGGATTCCAGCACTGGTCTTCAAAATGGCCCCCGATTTCTGGGTAGCTACCCTAACCCCGCTCTTCAACTACACCTTCTTGACAGCTACAACCCCGGATTCCTGGAAGGGCTCAATATTGGTACCCATTTTCAAAAAGGTGGATCGACTCAAGCCATCAAACTACAGGCTTATAGCCCTGCTTGACATGGAAGCGAAGGCATATGCTCGCCTTCTACTGAAGGACCTGGAGAAGTGGGCCGAAGAGAAGAGCATAATTCCCTTCTACCAGACCGGCTTTAGGTCACAGTCATCAACCTTGGAAAACGCATTGGCACTGACCTATTTATCATTTTAGGCAACCTTAAAGAATCATCCCCCACTCTTCTGCTGTTTTGTGGACTACAGCACAGCCTTCGATAAAGTGGTCCGCAAAAGATTATGGTGGAAGCTAGAAAACTGGGGCATTCCACCAAACCTCTTGAAGGCAATCAGATCACTCTACGAAGACACTTGGGTGAGGGTTAAAACCAGTGGCCGCACAGTGTCCCCCAAAATAAACACGGAGAATGGATTGAAGCAAGGATGCGTGCTGGCCCCCATCCTTTTCAATTTATTCACAGCAGACCTGGGGGAGGCCCTAAAAGGAGCAAGTCTAATAGTTCCCAGACTAGGAAGCGTGAGGTTGCCGGTGCTACAATACGCCGACGATACAGCCATATTGGATCACACAAGGGTGGGCCTACAAAGAGCCCTAAATGCATTAAATTGTTTCAACAATACCAACAACCTGACAGTCAATCAAGGAAAAACCAAGGTGGTCATTTTTGGGACTTATCATCGGAAGAAGCACACACAATGGCAAATGGGAAATCTGCAAATCAATACAGTGGATTCATATAAATATTTAGGAGTTTGGCTGATGGAGCGAGCCAAGGAGAAGGCCCACCTGAAACAACTGCGCTCCAAGGCCAGGAAGGTCTTATACCTACTAAAACAACTAAACCATCGCTTGATCAGCCCGTCTGCTGGTCCAATACTAACTGTCCTGAAAACGAAACTACTACCAGCTATTAGCTACGGCCACCAGGCTTTCCCTGGGCTACTAGATGCCTCCCTCAACTCAGCCCAAGTAAAGGCATATAAATCTGTGCTACATATTCCAAGGTCTGCCAGGAACGCAAGGCTAAGACTGGAGCTAGGCCTAGCAAGGCCAGACCTGACATGCCAGGGGGAGATTATTAAGTTATACTTAAGGATACTCAGGGCCCCAGTCCACTCTCTGAAATACCATCTGAGAATAATCTTTGAGGGGTCAGGCACGGCCTGGCATATCAGCCTAGGAAATGCGCTTAAAACTCTGAAGATCAAGGAAGAAAGCATACCACGGCTGGACATCCCCCTGAATGCTTGGAAAAGATCCATAAACCAGCAAGTACGCGAAACCTCCTTTGATCTGGATACTAAATCGCTTCGTTCAAGCGCCCATTTAGACCCTCTGAATAACTCCTACAAGGTAGGCAAAGCACAACCTTACCTAAGTGATGCACTCACCCCACTGGCCCGAAGCAAAATCCTTTACATGAGACTAACTATATTAGGAATTGCCGACTTTAATCCCGCATGGGCCCGTAAGGGGGAATCCACAAATTGCAGACTATGCCCCTATATGAGGGAATCCTGGCTGCATCTCCTATGCTGCTGTCCGAACCTTAATAATGCCCGCTGGCGACTCCTGCGTCCAATCTGCATTACAAGTGGAATAGAGTCCTGCAGTGAAGCGTCCGCTTTGTGTCTATCTTCCACCGACACAACGACACTAGCAAGACTGGCAAAATTCATCCATCAAATCAGGATTGCCCTAAAAATTGCCAACGAAAGCAACAAATCTCTGGTGAAGGACACTGCAAATCTGCAGGAAGTAAGCTTAGTGGCCCTAAAACATCCCTAGCCCGCCAGTCTAAGACAGCGCCAAACACCAGCGAGGGCCAATTGAAACGTAAGAGCCGTTGTCCATAATCCTGTATAGTTGCTTACTTATCGAGGCTCAAAGGGGGTTTTACGAAAGTGTGCAAGGCCACACGGCATCGACTATAAACTCGGGGGAGGGACGAACGTGTAGGCACTGGGGTGGGGCGCTTGATTTTATGTATGATAAACAGAAGTTTTTAGCATCATTGTTTTAGTTTTTATATGCTGAATGTTTTTTACTGTAACGATTTTAATTAATTGAACAGTTAATAAATAAATACAAACTGTTATTACCTATTGACTTTCAATGCATTTCTGCCTTCCAAATGAAAGACAATGTGTAAAAAAGAAGTCATTTTGAAAAATGACCTATAATTCTCATGCTAGTATGGGTACTCCCAATTTCGGAAATGTGCAAATATCTACTGTTTCTAAACTCTACATTTTGTTCCCATTTCAGAAATACATAGGTGTCTTTCATACCGATTTTTCCATGTATACATTTCCCCAAAAGAATTGCTATATACCCGGTACATAATAAAAAACCATTGCAAGACGCTGCTCAGGTATTGGCTCTGGGTTCGTCGGGTTCTTGGTGAACCTTCAAGTCCTATATATCCCCACAACCAGAAAGGTCCAGCGAATGTAACGGTATATTGCTTTCAAACAGCTGTCATAATTAGAAGAAGTTACAGGTGAAAACGTTGACACAAATGGCTGTTTTTTTCAACTAATTTTCAATTGTTCCTATATTTAACTGTTAGATTCTATGAAGAAACCTTGAAGGATCTACACAAATGACCCCTTGCTGAATTCAAAATGTTGTCTACTTTTCTAAAATGTATAGCTTTCTAGGATCCATTATTGCTTTCATACCCATTTCTACCATTAACTGGAAGGAGGTTGAAAGCACAAAAAATAGCAGAAATAGGCTATGTCCCAGAAAAATGCCAAAACTGTGCAAAACATTTTGGTTTTCTGACAAAAGTCTGCTTGTCCCTGAAAGCTGGGAAGATGGTGATTTCAGCACCACAACCCCTTTTTTGATACCATTTGCTGGGAAAAAACCAGACGCTTTCATCTGTAGCCCTTTTTCCAAAAAAAAACAAAATTTTGCTGTATTTTGGCTAATTTCTGTGTCCCCTCCAGGGGAATCCACAAACCCTGGGTACCTTTAGAATCCCCATAATGTTGGAAGAAAAGGACGCAAATTTGGCATGGATACCTTATGTGGTCAAAAAGTTACAGAGGCCTAATCGCGAACTACCCCAAATAGCCAAAAAAGGGCTCAGCACTGGGGGGGAAAAGGCCCAGCAGTTAAGGGGTTAAGGAATTTAAACATGTGTAACATTACTCTTGGTCGACACTCTCTGTTTCTTTAATTGCGCCGCAAAGAGCCATTCTTTAAACACTCTTCCAAGTCTGTCTTCCCCAGCCTGGCCCAATCAAGCATTGGCCTCCAGCCGTTTATAATTAAGCACCAGCTGAGTCACTCAGCCGTCTGGCGGAATTCTATTTAAAAAATATAACAAAACAATGGGAGAGCAAGGGAAATATGGGGTGCGTCCGTATCCCCGGTATATTGATAAGCTAAACAAGGAAGGACGAACCCTCTGTGTGGATGTGATACAATCACTAGTCTGGTTGGTACATGGACCCACTAGGTTTGTTTAAAAGACCCCTCCCACACCAACCTAGTTGGTGTCATGCTTCATCATTGGGGTCCCAACCGGGTGGCCGAATACCGCCCGGTTGTGCTACGACGCCTGATTACAGCAGAGCTGGTTTGGTGTGAGTATGTGATGTGATGTGAAATTAATTTAAAAATATCTCTGAGAATCCTTGCCTGTAAACTTTATTAGTGGCGGCTCAGGATATGGTTAAAATAAGTGTAGTGCAACTAAAATGGGAGGTTATTATCCCTAGTTGGCTATGTGAATGGTCTACATGTTTCAGCCCGCAATAGGGATTGTGACGGGCTTTCTTCAGGACCGGGTGGTGAAAAAGTGAGTGGCAAAGTGAGTAGTGCCACGTGAGAAAATAAGAAAGTACCTACACACGCACTATGGTGTGTGGACTGAGTGTCAACGTACTTACGGACACTGAAAAAGACACTATGTGTGAAATTTGGCAGCCGATCGGGACTCGGGAGGGGTCGCATCCGATGACAGAATTTGGTTTCGAGATGGAACCCGTCTGAGAACCTGGTGTGGTATCCCGTCGTCCCGGCTGGTGTGGAGCACGGTGAAGAAGGTGCTTTTAAGCCTGTGTCCCCTCCTGGATACGTGCCTGTATGCTCGTAGGGAAGCAGGGAGGAGTCCGTTTCTTGCTCCAGGCGCACTTTAATTCCCTAACCGCGCCGGAGAGGTAAGATGCTGCAGCGCGTCCCACACTACTCGATGCCTTTTGTTCAAATCTCTTTTATTGATTTTATACACAACCAAAAAATTACCATAGAAGTCGCCACACTGTAAGCAACATTTGGAAGCACAGAATGAACATAGAACATGACATTCGTCAATGAACCATAAAAGGAACTTTGGGCCTAAAGCCGCTAAGAGAATCTAAAGACCGGGTTTAACCCCGGAGAACAATCACATTCCCCACAACAGGGAGGTATGGCTCCCAGCAAATAATCAAAGACACTGCCATAATAAAGGCCGGGCATTTCACATCATGTGCGTGCCTACAGTCAGTCTCTAAGCATGTTTCATAGCATGATGGGGACAAAGGATGAGAAAGCAAAGCCCTCTAACACTAGACACCCAGTTGGGGTACCTCTATTTAACGCTTAAGGGCCTCAGCAGAGCTCGCATGCGAAAGACAGCAAGAAATCGTACAGATTGCCCTAGTGATATGATGTGCCAGTGGCACAGGTTCCGACAATGGCCATTCATCTGTAACGGTAACTGCGACCTCTACGGCCTGTAACCAGGGGGAAACACTAAGCCTCTAAAACCAAGAGAAAGCCAGAGAAAGATTGAAAGCTCAGAGAGGAGAACAGAAAAAGAGTAGAGGGGAGGGGGAGAGAGCATGATAGGTCAGCCTCTGGGGGCAGGGTGTACCCCACCCGCAAGGAACCGCATCTGCACAGGACTAGGCAGGTTGCTAAATGTTACACCCCCACAACCGTATCACGGTTCGGTGTCGTAAGTTTCGCCCCTTGGAAGTATAGGATCATCGAAAAGCTGAAGGGCCCTCAGGCGGGGGGGAACAGACCGTGCGTGCTCCAGCCGGGAGAGATGTGTGACCAAGGGTTGCCAGATGCGCTCAAATTTAGCGTCAGTACATGCCAGCCTATGAGATAGAAGTTCCATTGATATAACATGCCAAAGTCGCGTAAGCCAGACCAAGGACGAGGGGGGCACGGTTTTTTCCAATGGAGGGCAATAACCTGTTTCGCCGCAGTAAGCATATGGAAGACTAGGCGCCAATCTGTATGCGTCAATGCTTTAAGAGAGGTTGGACGAAGTCCCAGAATGATCACTCCCGGGTCACTTGGCAAGGGGAACCCCAATACTTCCTTAACGTGAGTCAAAACCTCGCTCCAGTAAGTGAGGATGAGCGGGCACGTCCACCATATGTGCAGGAAGGAGCCCTGGGCCGCTTGACAGCGCCAACAAAGGGGGGCGAAGCCAGGGAGCATCTTCTGGAGCCTCAAGGGAGTATAGTACCAACGGGTCATGATTTTATATGCTGACTCCTGCTGGGCTATGCTTCTAAAGATGCGCGGAATATCCCGCCATAGCTGTTCCCAGCGCTCTCGGAGGATATCCTCCGCAATGCCTGCCTGCCATTGGCGTGGATAGGTGTGTGGGGGCACCGCGTGCGAATGCTGAAGGACTTTATACGTCCGAGAGATCAACCCACGGGACCCATCAAAGGCTCGAACCAGGGATTCGAACGACGTAAGTTGCCTCGTAGCGCCCTCCGTGTAGGAGGGGGCTCGAAGCCAATGACGAACCTGGACAAACACAAAGAGGCCGCACAGAGGGCATGTGGTGCTAAAGCACTTGGCACACGTTTTATCAAGAAGATGCCCTAGCAGGCCTGGGATTTCTATTGGTGGATGGGGCGCCAACTGGTGCAGTGGGATCATAAGGGCTACTCATATTTCAAATGTCTGTGCAATACTGTGAGTAAATCTCATGAACTTTTTGTGAATCACAAACCAGCACAACAGATTTAAGTGGGAAAATTAAATTTTAAATTGGGAACATTGTCAGGCCATTAATGGTACAGACTTGATAATGGGGCCACTTGGTTTACACTTGGCGTGCCTGCAAAAAGGGTCCTCCTATTTCTATCCGGGTTCAGAGTGGTACTGCCTGAATAAGCGTGGCTTACCTTTGATGATATTATGGAGTCTTCTGGTAACATTAGAGACACAGTGGTCAAGTCATGGGCTTTCCCTTTTCCTGACATTGCTCTCAGGTGTATTAGTCCACTTGGTTAATCTGATGTAATGCAAGACTACATATCCCAGAATGCATTATTGTGTTTAAGGAAAGTCAGGGACTGCAAAATCGTTTTTTTTCTGATACAGTGTCATCTGGTTCCTTTACTAGGCCTCGTTAGTCAAGTGGGAAGGTGCAGAGAAAGTGCCATATGCAGTCCATGATTCCTAATTTCAAGCCCCAGCTCCCAGCTGTGATCTGCGACTGCCACGCTTAATCCCACAGTCAGGCTCTGATAATACTTCAGTTTGTGAGGCCTCTACATTCAAAATACAATAAGCAGGAAGCAGGGGTTGAAGTGGGGAAAAAAAGTAGGAGAATTGTGGGCGAAGAATCAGATGGCGAGAATAACCTGAGATTTGGGTCTGTGGGCGGAGTCAGAGGTGTGGCCAGAGAGAGCAAAACTTCCCTATTTTTAGTATTTGTTTAGCATTTCACTGACCAGTTACAGCATGTTACGTTTTTTAATTCAACCAATAGATACACATGTTTATTTAAGGTTTAATATGAGTTATTGACATTAAAGTACATTCACAAAGTGGGATATGTTTTCAATCACCAGCCATTTGTCTCCAAGCCATGCAGTTTCTGTCATCAGCACTTCTCCCTTTTTCCACAAGAGCAGTTCAAACAGGAATGGCAAAATATCATAGTTTGCAAATGTTTTCCATTTAAATATGGCTGTACCATATTTGCCGCAGTAATACATCTGCTGCATAATCTAAAGATTTCAACAAACAAATTGTAGCTCAAACGGATCAAAAACTACTAAAAAAATGTGACTTATGTTACTGCCAAGTGGAGGGCCCTTTGCAAAGGTTGACTGGTCACCTTTCTCACTGCTGTATTTGTATATTACACAGGTACTAATGAGGCAAAATGTCTGCATAGGCTGTTAGTATGCATAAAAATGTCCCAAAAAAAAAAAGTATCATAAAATGTACTGCATTACGCTGCAGCCTTTTCTTTGCGGCATAATTTAGTCAACACTGCAACATAATTTTGTCCTCCATTGCTGTATAATTTCAGTGGACCAAAAGCAGGCAGCACATGTTAAACGTGCTTGTGCATGAAGCAGAGACCATGAAGTTTGCGAACTTAGTTTGATATGCATGAAAATCCTGCATTGTCGATCCCTGGTGAGTTGCACTACTACTGCTAAAACCAAGCTAATGGAGGTATCAATGGGTGAGGCGGACTGGCCTCAACGGTCCTGTGACCTCACTGACAGTCACTGTTGCTACAGGGTGTGCTGCTTCGTAGGTCTGCCCACAAGACTGGAGGTGAACTTCAGTATGGATTGTGGTGGACAGGCCTTCAAGGTTAACCCACATTTGACATCACTAGGGTCCACCTGCTAGTGCTAAGACACCAGGGCTTCTAAGGTCTATCGGGGCCTTCTAAGGTCTAGCACGGGAATGTGCTTCGTTAGGAGAGTGGTCTGGTGGACTGATCATGAAGGCTCAACCTGGTTCTCCAGTTTCAAATTCGACCGCTCTGGCCAGAGTACTACATCTTCTCCCCCACTGAACACCATATTGCCCCGCTGAGAGAAAATCGCACTCTGCCTTCGTCTACAACCCAATTGTGTCCTGCTATAAACACCTGGATGCGACTCAATTCAAATTATGCACTAGAAAAGAGTAATATGCTGCCTGGGAAAAAGAGTAACAACATCTTGGTAAAAGCAAACACACATAGGGATAGCAAGATTAAGTAAAGCATGTGAAATGTATGCAGGAACAACATGGTTACCTTAACGCTTTTACACTTATTATTCAGAAATCAAGTGTGTTTTGCCTGAAATGCTAAGGACATGCCTAGAGGGCCTGGAAGGGATATGTTCCAATGTCCATTGCTTACATCCTTACAAAATGTAATCAGTTTGGTTTAAAAAGATCACATTCCTGAACACAGGGCCATGGTACACATTTTATAAGCTAAAATAATTAAAACAGTTGAAAAGGATCACATTAAACGTTTTCCACTCCACACATCAACCAGGTATTGCAGTCCCTCCAGGAATGGTGCACTTCCCCACCCTGGGAAAACAATGTTCAAAGAAAAAAGATGAAAAGAAAGTAGCGCTTCACTTGCAAACTATGTAAAGTGGCGCTAATGTGTGTGGTTGTGAGTTACACCAATCTGGCCTGTCTGCGATCACTCTGTATTGCGTTATTTAATTATTTTTCGTATTTTTATCCTTTTTTTCTCTTTTTCCCGAGGTTGCACTTTGGAATAGAAAAAGGTCAGAAATGTACGACATTTCCAGCCAAAGTGTTTCGTTCTTTTTTTGGATCCATTTCACAGGAGAACAAAAAAGAAAAGGATAGGCAAGAGCGTTCTCTTGAAATCACGCAAGTGAGGAGGAGCGAAACAGAGACAGATAGAGAGGGAGTAATAAAGAGCAGGGCACAAGTCCTAAAAAAAGAAGTGGGGGGACGCTCCAAGTTAGGTGGTGTCACCGGAAGTGACGTCACACAGGAAGTGACGTCACGGAAGGTAATGGGGGCAGGCTGCCAGCAGCAAACCTCGGCGTTATCATCACACTTCCTTCCTATTCCAAACCCGGGCCCCTTGTGAGCGTGTGCCGTTTCCTCTCTTGCTTTATTTGGTGGTGTGCTGGGATTTTTTGATTTCCTCGTGAAGCCCTCAATGCGGACAGCTTTTGAGCAGGGGGGATGGCGTCCACCCGGTAAAATAAGTGGGGGAACGCCGTCCACCCGCGTGGTACCCCGACTCGAGCCCTGATAAAGAGGGAGGGGAGGAGGGCAGCTGCCAGCGGCAGAGCAGGAGAAGTGGACACTGTCCTTGCCTTCTCTAGGCAGAAAGGAAAAGAGACAGTTTTTTTCCGTCTCTGCCTGTCCCAGAACAGCCTCGGCTATTTCTGCCGTTCTGGGACGCATTTTTTTTTTTTAAAGTAGGAGAACAGATTATATTAAATTAAAAAAGTAGGGGGCATGCTGTGCCATTGCCCATCCTGCCCACTTCGATCACTGGCAGGATGAGGTGGATAAAGTGGAACGTCGGCAAAGAGCCGGCACTTGGATGATGAAAAACACCCATTACCATAAGGACAATAAAAGCACAAACAATGCCGAAAAACATCAACAGAATGAGGAGAAACGAAAATGCTAGGGAAGCGGTAGCTTGCCAGTCTAAGGGCTTGGAAGGCAACTAGCACTCGCTGCATGATGCATGAGTAGTAAAGGAGGGCCTATGCCAATAATGTATATCCCAATCCCCAAATCTTACTTGTTATTCAAATCTTTCCGCTGCCTTTCGGGCTGGTTCTTCAAGCTGGCAGGTGGGGTAGCGTTGTGGTGTGGCAGGGTCAGAAAGCAATCAACAGTGTTGTGCAGACTGCAGGCAGCTGTGACGGCGAGGTGAGAAGGCATACCTGGAGGGGTGCAGCAGAACAAAGGGCAGAGGGCCTCTGTGACTGGAGGCAGGTCACAGGTCAAGTGATGGGCCATTATAGGTAGCGCTTTCGCGCACTAATGGCCCTGCAAATCACAGATTGGAGAGGGGAAATTATTTTGTCCCCTCGTTCCTCCCCACCCTTGTCCCTGTGTCTCTCCCACTCCAAAATCTAAGGGGGGTATATCCCCTGCATCCCCCGCACTTCCTACGCCCATGCTGGCCACAAGGCCTGGTCCGGCCTATGCGCAGTGCCCGCAGAGCTAGCAGTCAGGAGAGAGGGAGGTTAAGGAATCAACCAGATTAGTACTTGAAATCTGTGAGATGTCCTGATACATGGTGTGTGAGTTCCTGAAAGATCTCACTTTGTTGTGCAGTAAAATATAGCTCCTACTTTTATCAGTTTCATTGTCGCTGGAGATGTTTTAGGGCCCATGTGGTGAAACCTGTTGAGTGAGCCGCACCTCTTTTTTCCTGTCCCGCAACAGTAGAAGAACCAACCCACCAGCAAAGCTTCCAAGTAAAGTCTTGATTGATTGTCATTCCCTAGCCCTCAGATTTCCCCAGCAGGAACAGGTCCAGAGGTCTTCAGTTCGCCGCTGAATCTATGTGAGATCAAAGTTCTTGAATTTTACATTATGGTTAGTTCATAGTTCCACTAGTCTACTCAAAATATGCCTTTTCAGTCCCTCTCTAAGCTCTGATTTGAAGGCATGGAAGCTCTTCATGCGGTCCGTTTTCGTTATGGCCGGGCATGGTATGGGTTGCGTCATTGTGACCTGGCGGACGGTACCATGACTTTTTTTGCACATGATATAGCGCGAACTCGACCCGAAGGTATTGGAGCGCTTTACATGAGCACCAGTTACGTCACACAAGGACACATTCATTTTTTAGTAGGCGCGGAGAGATTAAGGGGCATATTATCAAGAAACGGCGTTAAAATTATCGCCGGTTTAGCGGCAGAAAACTGCCGCTAAAGCGGCGATAATGGGCTTGATAATATGCCCTGGAGAATTCCAATAGAAGCCCATGTTCTGGTGTCAACATGGGCTTCTATTGGAATTCTCTAGGGCATATTATCAAGCCCATTATCGCCGATTTAGCGGCAGTTTTCTGCCGCTAAACCGGCGATAATTTTAACGCCGTGCTTGATAATATGCCCCTAAGTGATTTGCCCAGAGGTCTGTTTTCGTTACGGCCGGGCATGGTATGCGCTGCGTCCATTGGGACCGAGCGGACGCTACCGGCTTCCGTCGCGTCTGAGCGCAGCAGAGTGTGACAGATAGGCCATTGGCCCCGAGGTTACTTTCTCTGTGGGGTCATGCAGACCAGTCCCAGGTGTGCTTGAAATGTGGCCCTCCTCTCCCCCTCTGATCAGGGGTACCTCGGTAGACACGTCTACCATCTATGCAGTTTGGCCCCCGTGGACCTTACTCTCCTGCATTGCTCCAGTGAGTACCCGTGTACGGCAGAAGTTCTCTTGTGGGGGGCGGGGTCAGGGGGCTTCCTGCATGCCCTCCTCTGTGGTTTGGGTGGGGACTGGCCTTCTGCTGCAGCTCTGATCTATTGGAGGCCACAGGAGAGTCACCAACGCCAAATCTCTCCAGCAGCTGTCCCCTCTGCTGCCACTCGTACGAGTTTACTCAGAACATGTTATTGTTGTGGTTGAGTGTAAAGCGTTCCGGAGTTTTGAAATATGTGCACTACTAAATGGTGTTGAGAGAGCTTTGAAGAGTTAATAAGGATATTTTTACAGCGCTGGTTCAATTCTGAATACAAATCGGATTCGAGAACAGCATAAAGAACAAGCATTTGTATAGTGCCAATATCAGCAACCCCCGCTTAGCAATAATAGTCGCTCTGCGCAAAATAAACAGTCCATACAACTTTTTTTTGGGAAAACAGTTTGCTGCAGGTTCATTACATACAAGGAGTATACCAACTTGGTGGATTAACTTCCCGATCCAAGGACAGGCAGCGGTGACTAACCTAAACTGCCCTGCCCGCCTGATGAGCCAAACCGCACCGTGGCCAAACCAATCGGTGCTACTATTTTGTGGGGGTTAGCCCCCTTACATACCATGGACTCCATCACTTTTACTCACGCCTATTTAGGGGCAGAGCGTATCCAGGCAAGCCCCCGGTCGATCAGGCTTACAACCGTCCAAAGGAATAGCGGGGCGCCGTCGTTTTCCACCAGGGTCCTGCCTTAAAGACTCCTGGGATTTTGGCATAATGCACCCCTATTGTGCTCCTGAAAGGGTACCCCTCGTACCAATCAGCCTCCGGATCGCCCTGTAACTCCGACCTGCAACACAAATGTATACATTAATACAGTCAATTAGTTAGCCAGCCCTTCCGCCGGCACGCAGGGTAAGCGTATGGGAGGGTGACAGCGTGTCTGCGTGGGACAAAGAGGATGGCCAGAGGGTGGGGGCAGGTATTACTATTTTAATATTCTTTATCTAACTGTTTTAGAAAAAAATATGAGTCGACTTCAACTAGTCCAAAATGCTGCAGCAAGACTGGTTCTTAATCTTCCTAAATACCATTCCATTAAGCAGGGACTTCGCCAGCTGCACTGGCTTCCCATGCGCAGCCGGGCTAAGTTTAAGGCCCTATGCCTGGCCCACAAAGGACTGCATAACTCAGGCCCTGATTTCCTCAGGTCGGCCTTCAGAAGATATAAACCCAATAGAGAACTCAGGTCGACCAATGCCAACCTTTTAGCGGTTCCGACATTTAAAAAGATGCATTGGGGCGGCAGAGGTATAGTCCTCAACACCATCAAACTCTGGAACAGCCTCCCACCCCACCTCAGAACTATCCCTTCATTAACATTGTATAGGAAAGAGATAAAAACCTGGCTATTTAACATCTAAGTCTCCTCTCTCCGACCTCTTCTGATAGCGCCAAGACACCTCTGGTAATCGGGCGCTTTAAAAATTTCCTAACATAACATATAAGTTCCTGTCCCCTGCCCACTGTGCACCGGAAATGACACCGCAGAGGCGCCAGACGTAGGAGGGACTCCCAGAGAAGGGGGTCGCTGGAACAGGGCGCAGGGAGATGCCTAATGCGGCACTAATGGGGCCTCCCTCTTACAGGGCCCACCGCGTGCGCCAAGGGCAGATGCATCGTGCCGATATCGGCAACCCCTGCTTAGCAATAATAGTTGCGCTGCCCAAAATAAACAGTCCACAGAAGTTTTTGTTGGGAAAACAGTTTGCTGCAGGTTTATTACATACAAGGAGTATGGCAACTTGGTGGGTAAACTTACGGGCGATCCAAGGTCAGGCAGCGGTGACTAACCTAAGCTGCTCTGCCCGCCTGATGAGCCAAACTGCACCGTGGCCAACCCAATCGATGCTACCATTTTTGTGGGAGTTAGCCCCCTTACATACCATGGACCCCATGTCCATCACTTTTACTCATGCCTTTTTAGGGGCGGAGCGTATCCAGGCAAGACCCGGTTGCTCAAGCTTACAACCGCCCGAAGGACTAGGGGGGCGCCGTGGTTTTCCACCAGGGCCCTGCTGTAAAGACTCCTGGGATTTTGGCATAATGCACCCCTATTGTGCTCCTGAAAGTGTACCCCTCGTACCAATCAGCCTCCGGATCGCCCTGTAACTCCGCCAAAGCCCTGGATGTTGCTGCCGTCATATCCGGGGCCCCCCCACCATGGCAGGCTCCATAACTTCCTGCAACATGCAGTTACCAGTCCTTCTAGTTGGACAATTCCCTTATACCTCTGCAGGTGTTACCCGTCCCTATCGGAACCATGTGGTGTATGTAAGATCACACCTTATTTACCAAGCCCTACTTATTATATTTATATTAGAGTTGGACCAAGCCCTCCTGCTTGGTGGGCTTGTGAATAGCTTATTTACCCTTCCCTAAGCAAGTTCGATGGACTCCGCTTAAATTGGGAACTACTGTTCTCTGTTTTAACATTTTTTATTTTTTTTAACCCATCCGTAGGCATGTTCGATGGCCGCCCCGGAATTGAGAACAACTGTTCTCTACTTTACCCACAGTTCGGCGTGAAAACCCCTATGGTGCCCTCTGTGCCAATAAGGGCCTACTTGTTAGGTGTTGCCGGGTCATGCATTTACCCATCACCACCCAGTCACTGATTTCAGAATACGCTGAAAAACATATTGGAGTTTGCCTCCCAGGCCAACAGTGTATTTGTTAACAAGGTATTGTTAGTGGCCAACACAATACCCTTCTCTCTGCCAGCTGGCCTCCTCCTGTACAGGAGTACCGCGCCAGCAAGAATTCTTACCCAATAAGGAATGCCAAACTACTGCTCTTCGTAACCATACTTATGTCTGATGTAATATCTTGTGCACTGAGTGCAGTATGTGCCTTACATTTAGGGTTGACTGAGCCCTAGTTAACCCCCCGGCACATGGTCATTCCAACATGTGGGGGTTCAAACTGATAACTGTGTGCCGCACCAGCAGTGGGAAATTTACCTGCTCCTTCCAAATTTGAATGCACGCTGTGTGCTAGTAACTGTCAGTGTCCGTAGACCTAAAATCACAAAGTAAATACTAGATTCGCTGATTTGTTACTGCTATTAGCAAAGTGGCTTATAACGAGACGATGGAAGTCACCAACCGCACCCCCTATAGAGAAGAAATGGCACAGTGAAAAGACACCGGACAGCCACGCAGCCCACAAAGACGCCATCCGTAACCACCACCATCTCATCAGGTCCGCCAAGAGGATCTCCTTCAAAGACCGCCTCGACAACAACGCACACAACAGCAAGGAGCTCTTCAACATCGTGAAGGAACTCTCCAACCCCAGCTCCAACACCAACGACATCCCGCCGTCGCAAGCCCTGTGCGACTCCCTCGCCACCTTCTTCCACCGCAAGATCGCCGACATCCACGACAGCTTCAACACCCAGACAGCCCCAACTGAGACCGATGCACCAGACCCGCCGCACACCATCGACCACGACCCCTTGCCAGCCTGGGCCAGCGTGAACATCGATGACACCATCAAGACCATGAGCACGATACACTCCGGCTCCCTGTCAGACCCTTTCCCGCACCACATCTTCAACAAAGCCAGCAGCTCCATCGCACCCCACCTGCGCAACGTCATCAATCTCTCCTTCGAGACCGCGACCTTCCCAGAGAGCTGGAAACACGCCGAGATCAACGCCCTACTCAAAAAACCCAAGGCGGACCCGAGAGACCTCAAGAACTTCCGGCCCATCTCCCTGCTTCCGTTCCCAGCCAAGGTCATCGAGAAGATCGTCAACAGACAGCTAACCCGATACCTCGAAGAAAACAGCATCCTGGACCCATCCCAGTCAGGGTTCCGCAGCAACCACAGCACTGAGACTGCCCTCATCGCCGCCACCGACGACATCAGGACCCTGCTGGACAACGGTGAGACCGCAGCCCTCATCCTGCTGGACCTCTCCGCCGCCTTCGACACTGTCTGCCACCGCAAATCTACGCGCATGCCTCCACGACGCAGGGATCCGAGACAAGGACCTGGAATGGACCACCTCCTTCCTCGCCGGCAGAACCCAGAGTCCGCCTCCCACCATTCCGATCCGAAGCCTCCGAGATCATCTGCGGCGTACCCCAGGGATCATCCCTCAGCCCGACACTGTTCAACATCTACATGGCCCCGCTTGCACGCATCGCCAGACAGCACAACCTCAACATAATCTCCTACGCCGACGACACTCAACTGATCCTCTCCCTCACCAAGGACCCCCTCACCGCCAAATCCAACCTCCACGAAGGAATGAAGGCCGTCGCTGATTGGATGAAGAACAGCCGACTAAAGCTGAACACGGACAAGACGGAGGTCCTCATCCTCGGCTCCAACCCCTCAGCCTGGGACGACTCCTGGTGGCCAACGACACTGGGGGCAGCCCCGAAACCCACCGACCACGCACGCAACCTGGGAGTCATCCTCGACTCAACGCTCTCCATGGCCAAACAAGTCAACGCGGTCTCCTCCTCCTGCTTCAGCACCCTCCGCATGCTTCGCAAGATCTACAGGTGGATCCCGACAGATACAAGAAGAACAGTCACCCAGGCCCTCGTCAGTAGCAGACTCAACTATGGGAACGCACTCTACGCGGGAGCCCCGGCCAAGCTCATCAAGCGACTGCAACGCATACAAAACGCCTCCGCACGCCTGATCCTCGACGTACCACGCCACAGCCACATCACCCCCACCTGAGGATCCTGCACTGGCTCCCCGTCGACAGGAGAATCTCCTTCAAACTCCTCATCCACGCACACAAGGCACTCCACAAGACCGGCCCAGCCTACCTCAACAGACGACTCTTCTTCTACGTCCCCAACCGCCAGCTCCGCTCCGCCGACCTCTCCCTCGCCACCGTCCCTCGCATTCGAAGAACAACCACCGGCGGCAGATCCTTCTCCCACCTCGCCGCCAAGACCTGGAACACCCTTCCACTCAGCCTACGACAGACCCAAGACCTGCTGACCTTCAGGAGGCTACTCAAGACCTGGCTGTTCGACCAGTAGCGGCACCCTCCCCCCCTTTTTTTCCCCAGCGCCTTGAGACCCTCGCGGGTAAGTAGTGCGCTCTACAAATTCTGTGATTGATTGATTGATACATACGTGGTGGGAGGATGTCGTTAGATGGGGGAGGGCCGAGAGCGAATCGCTACGCAGGGAGGAGTGTAGAGGGCTGCGAAAGACACCAATATCTATGGAATGGAACACACTACTGGAAGCTTTTAAGGCACTTGACCCACAACCAGAATAGGACTACATTCCCCCCACATTTACACATAATGCAATGTACGGGAAATGGCCGAGTGGTTCTGGTGTGTATGGATAGATAGTATGCCGACAGTACTAATATTGGGGTGCAGCCTCGGTGGGCTGCGCAACCTGTAGGTATCTGGACATACCCTATCTTCGCCCGACGTTTAAAAAATATTCCTGAGTTTTAGACTACATCAGCGCGTCCAAATGTATGATGTGAGCATAATGTACCGTTGACATAGCAATCCAAGTACCAGGGGGGGTGGGAGTGGGAGTTTGTTGGTTTATTTTTATAAAAATAATCCGAATGCAATGTTTATTATGGATGACACGTTGGTTGAAATGTACTGAAACATGGACAGTGAGTATGGACATTTATTGTAACGCTTGCCATAAGAACTGTAATACCATTATTGCTCATGTGAACTATGTACAAAGATACTGCTTTTCCTTTGTTAACTGTAAAAATCAATAAAATGTGTATAAAAAAAATAGTAACTGTCAGCGTTTGTGCTCCAAACCCTTCTTTCTCCAGCTTATTGGGGTCACAGCACACACTTTAATGGAATGGCAAACGTACGCAACCCACCTTTTTAAAACCCACTCTATTTGCGTGTTCCTGGCACTGTACCCTTCTGCCAATTGATTGCCAATGTAACACCTAGAGCATGGCGCCTGCTTCCCCGTATTCTGCTTCATTACATGTCCATATTGCATGCCAGCCCATCACCTTCTGACTGCGATATTTAGCTGCTGTGGTGCCATGCTGATGTCCCCACCCAGCACAAGTCGTGCACTTCCCAACTTCTGCTAATGTGTACCACGGGGCAGACAAGAGGGTGGGAACTGGAAGGGAACCATAGGTACAGCTACCTGACTTTTCTTGAATAATGGAATTGACAAATGTTCTTTAATACATTTTAGCCTTTTGTGCTCTAACCCATTGTTTCCCCAACTTTTAGAACCACAGCACACTTGTTAGATGACAAATTCCACAACAGATACATAATCCTACGCATAGTTCTGTGTTGTGCAGAATCCCTGCAACAATATCCTCAATTGCCCTTAAGTATTCACAACCAATAAGGAAAGTGGTGACATTCTGTGAGTTGTGCAATATGTGTGGTGGAATTGGCTTCATTCTGGGTCTTCAGGAGCTGCTCTTCTCTGGGCGCAGTGTGAACTTGATTAACAAACCTTTAGGCTATGGGTAAGTGGCACTCGACTTGCTGACACTTTGTTTTTTTTTCTCGCAGACATCTTTTATTGGTTTTATAAAGAACAATAACAAATATATAAACAAAAGCCATCCCAACCAGTTGACATAGAGAAGCAGGTCATCACAGCCTGTGTCATACATTGATACAGAAGTATTACACCCGTTCAAACTCCTCACCAACCACATTATTAGTCATCAAGTATCTGTATCGGTAGAGTTCACTTTGTCATCTGATGTGAGTACCTATGAGCCCCCAGGGTCTACAAACTTGGCCAGCAGCTACCCCCATACTCTCAAGTTCTCCTCCTCATCACGTCCATGCTTTTTGAGGTGCACCTCCTCCGCCACAGCCAATTCAGCCACATCCTTTGCCCATCTTTTCATGCTAGGGCCAACTTGCCCCATCCAGATAATCGCAATCCTTCTCTTAGCCAAAAGCAACAACAGGTGTTAGAACTTAAACTCCATTTTCCGATCCTTACGCCCTTGGAAATCTCCGAACAGGCAAACAACTGGATCTGCCTCTATCGGCGTTCTCACTACAGTAGTTACACACGCCACAACAGTCATTCAGAAGGCGTGTATCACTGGGCACTTCCTCGCTAGATGTAAGAAAGTTGCAATAGGAGCCTGGCATCTGTGGTAGCCACTGGGCTTGCTGGGATCCATTTTATAAAGAAGTACTGGTGTCACATATGTACGGTGCCAAAAATGTAAGTGTATTAGCCTAAACCTGGCATTACAGGAAATAGACTGGACCAACACACAGATCCCATACCATTGAACGTCCTCTAGTTGGACCCCCAATTCTCCATCCCGGGTTGCCTTGGCAGAGTATGAGGTGCGTGCACAATTAGCCGTCATGACTTTATAGAGATGGGATACCAAGTGTCTGCCCTCTCCCAGTTCTACTAACCCTCGAAAACTGAGCGATGTGGTCGGAGGGAAGGTGGGTCATATATCTCAGACTATGGCTGCTATACTGGCATGTTAGGATTTGCCCAGGTTGTAGGCCATAGGCTTCTCGCGCCGCCTCAAAGGTAATAAACTCTTCATTGGGGAATAGGTCTCCCAGGGTCTCACAGCCACCCTCCTTCCAGGCATTTATATTCACCGAGTCAGCAAGGGTCCAGAGTGATGGGAGGTCCCAAAAGTTAAACTCTCTAGCCAAGGGAGCCCTCCCCAACACCACTTTGACAGTCCTTTCCCACAGGGAAGCCATGTGTCTGAAAAGGTATGGTACCAAGGCTGTATCCCTCCCCCCTGTCATCAGCAACTGCGGGAGATAAGAAATGTGCATCTTGTCTCCTAAGAGTGATTTCTCCCAGTTACCCTCTCCTTCAGACTGCCAATGCCCAGCATGCTGCAGCCGTGAGGCCAAATAATACAGTTCCAGATTGGGTCCCCCCTTCCATCAAAGGCAGAAATATAAAGTCCCTTGGCACTCTGCTCCTGCCTCCAGCCCATATCAGAGTAGTAAGGAGGGAGTGCACAGGGAAGGGTGTCAAGGGAGTGCTGTATAGTATATAGGCAACGAGGTAAATACACCATCTTGGCAATGGGCACTCGGCCCATTAAGATAGGGAGAGGGTAGTCCAAAAGTGGGGGCAGCACTCCACTGTCCCAGGCCTCCTGGTACACTTCAAGCAATACTTGTGTGAGAACGGGGTTAAAGGCCCGATAAAATTCGACAGGGAGGCCATCACTTCCCAGCACCTTCCCCCGGGCAGACCAGCAAGTGCTGCCCGGATCTCCTCTAGGGTAAGAACCACGTCCAGTTCTTGGGCCGCAACATCCCCTAATCACGGAATAGGCAGGGAAGGTAAAAAGCCAGTAATGCGCTCCAGATCAGGCAGCAGCGGGCTACGGTACACCTGCTCAAGAAGGCCCTTAAGGATGTCTACAATACTGCTCTGTGTATAAACGTCCAGCCCTTGAGAGGATTTAGGTAAAGAATAGGATGGCAGAATGTGTCTCCGTGGAGTATCCAGGCCAGGAGGCTGCCCAGTAGTATTTGATACATACAATTTCAAAGATTTAAAATACTCTCATGGTCCTCTAATTACCAACTTATGGACAACATATCCTTCAACTACATGAACTAACAAAAATTATGTGAGAACTAAATGACCTTCCTTTTGCACAAATACTAAACAGAATACAAGAAGGAAAACATACCGTAACAGATATTTTAACCATTAAGTAAAGAGAAATAAAATCTTCTGACATCATCATCAAAACAATCTCATACATCATGTCCACTAACATTGAAGTAAATATTATTAAAGAAGTTCTACTGTAATACATGAAACAATATAGATTTTACTACTACAGTAAATTACACTGTAGTTTCTGATCTCTTTAAACAAGTCAAACAAAACATATTGGAAAAATTACCAAAAGAGTCAAGTAAAACTATGAGCCTTTACCACACACTAAATATTGCTTTAAAACTATGCTATAATCTCACTTGTAATGTAGCAGTAAAGGGTAAATTAACTAATTGACTACCAGGAATTGTTGAATTTGTAGAAAATATTAATAATGCCACAGCAACTGAATTGAATTTGATAATCAAAAAGTTAGTAAAATTACAAGGCACCATAATCAAAACACATCCATCAATTTCAAAAGTATGGATACCAATACAACCAATAAATGTTTTAATATTATACAAAAGCAATCCATTGCATCAAGTATCACCCAGAAAAATACAGAATCTAAGGTCATACCATAGAACCAATTTACATACACTTTAATAGTAGTAAGATGCATCATTTGCTGTACGTTGCTTAAGCAGAGCAAAATCAATTAATAACAAACACCTTCAAAATTGCAATGAAAAACACATCATAAGTAGAAGAAATGAAAAGATTAAGAAACAACATGCAGTTAACAATCTCAGTTACAGAGTTAGACACACACAACACAAACTGTAAAATTATATTTCACAGTGTAAGGTCCATCAAAAAAGCTTGTTAAATCTAGAACATCTGATACTAATATCATGAATGCAAATATTATTTGTACGGCAGAAATAAACGCTATGAAACATACAGATAAAAATGCATTTTAATTGAGAAATGCTATCATATTAATGACAAATACAATGAACAACATACTCAGCATGGTATTGCCATCTACTACAAAAAATATTTATTCATACTACCGATTTATGAATATTATGTAGGAATCAGCATATTAAATTTTATATTACAATTACATAAAAAATGTTAATTACTGTATTATACAAAACACCACAAATACCAATACAAACACTTTTTCAAGTAATAACAAATATTATTCATTTCTACCCCTATTATACCTGTATTATTCTTGAAACCTTTAACATTGATATCAGTGAACAATGTAAACACAGTGATTTATTGCAACAGTATAAGTTACACATGTTTCAATCCTCTCAATTCATGAATAACTACACAACTAATTACAAATCTATCTTAGATCACGTGTTCTAATAAGAACCTAAAATTAGAACATGTAGGGGCATATGTATCAAGCCCTTTTCCCGTTCGCAAACGGGCCGATTCTCAGAATTGGCCTGTTTGCGAACGGGAAAAGGCCTTTGGGATGTATCATCCCAAAAGGGCATAGCAAATTAGAGAATCGCAAAATTTGCGATTCCCTATTTTGCAATTGCAGTTAAGGAATCACAAATTGCGATTCCTTAAATGCGATGTAGAAAGCACCTAAGTTGTGCGAATTTGGCATAAGAAATCGCAAATTACCACCAACTTGCAGTTGGTGGTAATTTGCAAATTCTTTGAAAAAAGCATTTTTTTGCCTTTTTCAAAGTGCCATGTGGCACAACTACATGCCCTTAGGGCATGTATGTGCGCCACATGTGCACGCATGCACATTTCAGGGGTGCAACAGGGTGTCCTTTTGGAACCCTTGCACCCTTGAAATTGCGTGCGCAATTTGCGAGTACCTATTGGGTTCTCGCAATTTTCGCACGCAATTTCCATTCATTCCTATGGGCCTCTTGGCCCATAGGAATGAATGGGAAGGGATTTCTTAATTGCGACTCGCAAATTAAGGAATGCGAGGGAATCGCAAAACAATTGCGAATTTGTATTTACATATCATTTTGCGATCCTCAAATAGCGATTCTCTAAAATTTGCTATTTGAGAATCGCAAATGCATTCTTTCATACATATGCCCCATATATTCTTATAACAACTTACAAAACTATGGGACATTAGAATCATACTACAGTGACCATACAGCATTATTGCTAAAAGTTTTTGTTTCATTTCAGACACTTTCAATTCAAGAAATTGTCAACAAAACAACTCTCAATAGCAACAGCGCATATAAAATACCATTCAAAGCAAATATCATCATATGCTTGGACAAAACATACTATAGAAATGCGAAACAAGAGTACAAAGTACTCTATCTTTTAGCATTAGCTGACCACACAGCAGCAATCAAAGCAACATGCTATAACGAAAACTATTACATCCAAACAAAAGAGAACTATGCGATACTGATTCACAATTATCTGGTGAAAGCGATGTGATTCTCATTACTAAATATAATTAATTACCAAAGAATACCACCAATCTCACTTCCAACCCTAATTAAATAAGAAGCGGAATATCTACTGCAAGCACCTGCTCCACCTGCGTCACCTACTAAACCATCAAACAAACAAATCTCAAAACTCTGAGTGCATCAGGAATTGCCCATAGGTAACCAAATTCACCATAGAAAAACCAATAATATCCTAATTAAAGGACAGAAAAAAACTAATAATCATTACAAATGTCTAAAAAAAGAATCCACTAACATTTGACGAAATTTACAAAAAAAGTTACATTACATTCTCTGCATGCCTTTCCATGTTTCAATATTCTAATCTTTAGATAATCTTTATTAAACCAACATTAGAAATAATACCTTTAATTCACACTAATAATGTTACCTCCATTCCAGTAATCAATCTTCAATACACACAACTAACACTACATTAAAATATTCAATGAAAAGATACAAAATTTAAAAGAAGTAAGGTTAAAACAAAAGGCTGAACCCCAACCCGAGGACCAAGCGTATACATATGAGCTCTACTACATCGCCTAAATAACAAAATTGCAGCATTTCACTCCTAAAGCAGTAAAACTGCAAACATTTAAGCAAAAGCAACGCATCGCTGTGGGGATCTAGGCCAAAAAATTATAAAAACTTCAAACAATTTGAGATAACCGACATAAAACATCTGCTTTTTATTATCATCCAGGATATAATTAATACACTTTGCCTTTAAATAAACGTTCATTGCTCTTGAAAACCTTACAATTACACAACAACATATATTGCTGTTGACAGTCCAAAACAGATGTAGGCAATTTTTCTATGTTACTCTAATCCTATTCTAAAATAGCATTTGCAGCGGCTGCTTGCACTCATTTGAAAAAATTATTTTACATTACTTGTCTATTTAAGGTTCAAAAGCGATGCAGACAAAATTTAACTTAACACAAACTTGCAAAGTTCAACACATGCTAATAGGAAATCAGAAGGGTCATTGTATGCTCCCACAAATACAACCAACATCACCACACAAAATTTACAAATAAAACTAGGCCATACATACCGACCCCTAAAATGTAATAACACATTGTCCATAATATCACCATTGGAATCCATTAAATGCGACTCGGGGGGGCAAGATGGCCGCTGACCGGCCGTAGCGAGAGGTCGCAAGTCTCTCCCCTCTCCCTTGATGTAACCCGAGGATGTTGGTTATCTCTTTTTTGCTGAAACGACTTGCAGGCTGGACGGCGGGACATAAACTGGTGTGGTGCCCGGCTCGCGAGGTGACCCCACAGGTGGTTTCGGTAGCTCGTAAGCTTGGCCAGGCACTGAGGTCAATCTGTCGTTGGAGGAGTGTTGATTTCAGCATGGCGCCAAGACCGCCTAAGCAGCAGAAGGAGCCTAAGGATGCCAAGGATATGCAGAAGGATACTGTCCTATCAGCCCTATCAGCTACAGGGGCTTTGCCGGTGCGAGGCACCGGCCAATCTCGCAAAGTGGGCACTAAGAAGCCGGACGAGGTCGAGGAGGTTGGTAGCGGTAACAACACCGGTCTCGGCGGTCCTAATGGCGGCAATAAGGATACTGGCGGCATAAGTCGGAAAACAACTAAGATCGGGCAGGACGGAGGCAACAAATCCAGGGAAAACAATCTGCGGCAGCCTACCTTGATGGAGTCCTTCTTTGTGATGTTGACGGACCCCTCGAGTGTTTTTTCAGCAGAGGACGCTGTGAACGCTGCGAGCGCTGTGAATCCTGAAGACCTGCTCCGTAAGAATGCAGAGCTGCAGTGTCAACCTGGGCCTCCGGACAGGCAAGAGCAGCCGAGCGGAGAACATACCGATGAGTCAGGTAGGCTGCAAGCACAGGATGCACAAACGACCGTGGTGGAGTTAGGTGATGTTGGATGCAGTAATCTTCTTGGTGCGAGCGAGGTGTTTGGAAACGCCGCGGGCCCTGAGTTGGACTTTACTGGAAAGGTCAATGGGGGCAAATATGATTTGGGTGAATTTAAGCCTAGCAGTCAGACAGCGATCCCCCATACAGAGAAAGGGACTCCAGGGGTGGCAATCGTGAAGCACAGGCAGGGGCCTCTCACCCTAAGGCAACTACTGGCTCACCAGAAGCGGATTGTTTTTTTCCCTCAATGACGAAACAGACTCTTCTCTCTCTACTGATGGAAGTTTATCGGGTGACTCAGACTCAGTAGAAAATTCGTCAGTACAAAGAGCACCTGTCGTACATAGGGCCACCCATCACAAAAGTAGATCCAAGTCAAAGACTAAATCGACTTTAAGCTCGCCCCACACGGATGCTGCCAGAAAGCTACTATGGGATTATTCAGCCACATCCCAGCTATATCATGAAGAAAGTGCAATAGCTGTGCAAGAGGGACATAAAAATCCATGCAACTCATCACAGATTCCCTCAATGGATCTTCTCTATACTACACTTAAACAGATTCAGGGAGAAGCTAGGTCAGAGAGCCGGAGAGCAAAACAGGCAACAAAAAAAATACAGGGCTCACTTACAAAGATGAATAAATTGTACGAGGATATGGCGGACAGAGTCACTCAGGTGGAGGAGAGAACTGGAAGATTAGAAGATGACGTCAACAAGTGGCAGACATTCAAAGAGGTACAGGAGAAGGTGGTGGAGGATGTCCAGTGGAAACTCGAGGATTTTGAGAACCACCAGAGGCGGAATAACATTAGACTGCTGGGAGTAGCTGAAGGGGTCGAAGGACACGATGTTATGGCGTTTGTTATCTCTCTCTTGAAGGGGGCCTTTCCTGAGCTGGCTTCCTGGAAATGGGAAAAGGAGGTGCAGCGAACACATCGTTTTCCTTTGACTCAAAAGAAGGGGTATGTGGCGTCACAAGCTGATAGACCTAGGGCGATCCTCGTCTATCTTGGCAACTACCTACTTAGGCAAGAAATTATGGATAAGGCAAGACCAGATGCCAGACAGACATTTGAAGGCACGTCGTTCTTTGCGCGTCCAGATTTTTGTCACACCATGTTGAAAGGAGATGGAGGCTAAGGCAGTTGATTGCTCCTTTTCAGGGACTGGGCTGTGAGGCCTATTTACTATACCCAGCACGCCTTAAAGTGATTGTAAAGGGGCAAGTTCGAATATTTTTCTCAGAGATTAAGGCTCAAGCATTCTATGAGGAATTAAAGGGCCAGAAGGGTGGGTAATGAAGGGGCCTTGCCTGGAGTTGATGCTTACGAGAATCATGAGTCATGAATTTGGTAGGGGAAATTTAAGGGGTTACAAAGAGTGGTTGCAAGGGGAGGGGGGGGTGGCGACGTAGCTACGGGAGTAAGATGTCACACACAGGTCATTGCTGACCTATTTGCCCGTAAGGGGGGGGTCTGCAGGGGAGGGTTCTGAGGGGTGGGGGGGTTTGGGGTTGGCTCGAGGGGGGATAGGTTACAGCACAGCATGGCATCTGAGCATTATGGGTGGTTATAGGAGGTGTAGTAAAGTTGGTAAAAATAAAAAAAGAGGGAGCTCAGTATCAAGGATGTGGAAGTTAACTATGCACTTACAGGACGACTGGTTGGGACAAATGTTTGTTGTGTTTTAATGAGCATACGAATTGCCTCGGTTAATGTATGTGGTATGAATGATCAGGTTAAAAGACAACGGGTTTCAGCAGTATTAAGGGTGATGAGATTGGATTTTGTATGTCTTCAAGAGACGCACATAGAAGGTACAAGGGGGTTTCTAATGGAGCAGTTGGGGTTTCACCTGGTCGCATATACTAAGCAGGGCACTAGAACCAGAGGGGCTGCCATATTGTCTAGGAGAAACGATTTCATAGTCAAGAGAAAGTTGGAGGATCAGTGGGGCAGATGGGTTTTGGTGCAATGTATGATAAACAATGAAATGGTCACCCTCTGTTCAGTCTATGGGTCCACTGAGGATGACCCGGACATATTCGAATTTTTAGATCTGGAATTGGCTTCATGGCCTACGCCTATAATTTTGTGTGGAGACTTCAATATAAACGGGATGGGGGGTCGGAAGCAGGGGATCAATATCAGGGTCGTAAGAAAAGGACATTCCGAGCGCTTTCCAATCTGACTCGTAATAATGCTTTAACAGATGTGTGGACTTATCTGAAGCCTAATGATCTTGGTAGCACGTATTACTCTGCTCCACATAAAGTTTGTGTTAGGCTTGATTATTTTTTTATTTCAAATTGTCTCGTCAAGATGTCAGATCGAGAAATTGCCTCGAATCATTTCCGATCACAACCCGATAATTTTAACATTGGAAGTACCAAGGGCGGCTAGGCGTGAGCGGGTATGGACTTTTGAGAGAGGGCTCTTGAAAGATAAAAGATACTTGCAGCATATGAAGGGCTGGATAGTAGATTTTTGGGAAATTAACAGGGGTAGTACCTCTTCAGGGGTAACCTGGGATGCTTTTAAGGCAGGTGTCCGAGGGGAAACGCTGAGCTTTAGTCTTTATAGGCAGAAACAGGAGGATATTAGATCTAAAAAAATGTCTAAGGCGGTTGCCGAAGCAGAGGAGGAATTGAATGTAGCAATTATAATGGGGGCATCCTTGGATCAAGCTCTGCTTAAAGTCACATTGGCAAAGGCTGAAGCAGAGGAGACTATCGCTATTAAAACGGTGGCTACTTTTTTAGCAAGAAAAGAGCAATGTTACGAGTTAAGCGAGCGGGTAGGGCATACATTAGCAGCACGCACGAGACAGAAAGCGGCTATAGGGGAAGTTAAAGGGATTTCAGACGGTAAGGGCGGCTTAGTTGATGATCCTGATGGGATCCGAGAGGTTTTTAGGCAATTTTATGCTACTTTATATAACAAAGAGCAGTCGAAAGACCCCTCAGAAATTCAAGGGTATCTTGGGGAAATTTTGGCATCATCGCTTACTGAGGGAGATAGGGACGCATTAGAAGCACCTTTGGCTGCTGATGAGATCTTATTGGCTATGAATAGTCTCCCCTCGGGCAAAGCTGCGGGTCCCGATCAAATTCCAATTGAATTCTACAAGGCCTTCCAGGAGGTAATACGCTCGGACCTGATAGAAACAGTACAACAGGCCCAGGCGGGAATCTCCGTCCCAATTTCCTGGGCAGCTGCTGATATAGTAGTCATCTTAAAAAAAGGTAAACCATCTACAGAACCAGGGTCTTATAGACCAATAACCTTAATGAATTCTGATGCAAAGATCTTCTCTAAGGTTATGGCTCTGAGGCTTTGCAAGGTTATAGATAAGATAGTTAGTTCTACTCAGCATGGCTTTATCCCCAGGAGAGGTACTACGCAGCATGTCCGTAGGGTTATCACTCTTCTTGATGCCGCTGGAGTCTCAGGAGAACCCATGGCGGTCATGTTACTGGATGCCGAGAAGGCATTTGACCGGGTCTCCTGGGACTACCTTTGGACGACTTTGAGATGGTACGGTATAGGGGGAGGGTTCATCAATGCAATTCAGGCTCTGTATCAAGCTCCCACTGCCCGACTCAGAATTAATGGAGGATACACGGCGCCCTTGAAAATCAGGCGTGGCACTCGTCAGGGCTGCCCATGTTCGCCATTACTATTCGCGATATATATTGATCCGTTAATTCGGAGGCTGGAAGCAAACGGAGGGATTCCCCCTATAAAGGTCCATGGTCTAGAATATAAAACCTTGGCGTACGCAGACGACATCGCTTTAGTGACGCCATCTCCCGAAAATGCTATAGCAGTAGTTGAGTCAGAAGCTCTTGCTTTTGGCCGGGTGTCAGGATATGCGCTAAACAAGCCCAAAACACAGATAATTAAGAATGAGGGGGCCATATGTAATGATATGCGGGTTGTTGAATCTGCTGGCTATTTAGGGATTAACATCTCATCGAATTTGGGCAACATTGTGGATAGGAACATCGATCCAATAATATCTAAAGCTAAAAAAGATCTGGATAGAATGCACAATCAGCATCTTTCCCTAGTCGGGCGTTGTAATGTGGTAAAAATGATCTTATTACCAAAAGTTCTTTATCTTTTTAGGGCAATTCCACTCGAGTTTGAAGCTAAATGGTTTACGACACTGGAACACTTGGTTAACAGATTTATTTGGGCACATGGGAAAACCAGGAGGGCTCTACGCTTCATGTCTCTACCTAGGGCAAGGGGCGGTTGGGCCGTCCCCGATTTTAAAATGTATTACTGGGTGGCAGCCTTTCAATATATGCGCGGTCTTTTAGGGGGGGGATTCATCTGACCCGCAGGTCAAGATAGGATCTATAGATATGTATTCTATATTGATTGGTGGGGAGGCGGAGAACTGGTTTTTAAAATATACTGATTCTTGTTATTTTAAAAGACAAGGTTTAAGACTCTGATGGCAGCCTATAAGGTCTGGACGTCCTTTCGAAAGAAAACTGGACTTGGTAGGCTGAATGCTTATACTCGATTATGTAGAAATCCAATCCTGCCGGCGGAAAATTTTGCAGATTCAGTAATGTTAGATTGGGGACGGCGTGGAATCCGGAAAATGGGTGATTTATATGGGACGAATGGTATCTGCCAGTTCTCAGAAATACAGCTTATTTATGGTATTGACAGAAGGAATTTTTTTAAGTACTTACAAGTTCGGAGTTTCTTAGGAAAGAAGAAAGGTGGGCCGGCTGGCTTTGTTAAAAACACAATAATGGATGTTATTGAGGGTGGTGAAGATTGTACTATACGAAGGTTTTATGCCGAGTTATCTGTGTTGAAAAGTGATGATCTTGGAAAGTATGGAGATAAGTGGGCCGTCAAACTTGGAATAGATCAAGATTGCTTCCACCATTCTTTAGAATTAGGCCAGACTATTCTATGCTCTGCAGGGCTTCAAGCCCAGCAGTATAAAACAATCTATTCTTTGTATTATACGCCCACAAGGATAGCACAATGGGGGGGGGGGTAACGGGCACTGGATGTCCACGGTGTGATTGTATAGATGCTGAAATAGTACACATCTTTGCATCCTGCCCCCAGCTAAAGGGTTTGCGGAGTGCTATAGAATCTTTTTTTTATAGAACTCTAGGAATTAAGATTATTCTTACACCATCTATAATAATACTAGGGATAAATAGTAACGATATCCAATGCCCCTTTCAATATTTTTTATTTATGGCCATGTTGGTTTTGCGTATTTGTATCGCATCCGTATGGTTGGATAAAGCACCACCAACTTTCCACCAATGGCTTGCTAGGTTACTCTCCGCTTATAATCTTGAGAAGGGGATCTATGCGAGGAAAGGAAAAAGGGGGAGAGTACTTGGGGAACGTATATGGGAACCCATCTTTAGATGGAAGGAGAGGCAGAAGTGATTAATATCAGTTGCATTTCTTATAAATCGGAATTTATAGCTGTAACATTTTTGCATTTTTCTTCTTTTGAGGTTCTCGTATAATTTTTGTGTTTCCCTCCTATTATCACATATGTATCTCATATGATTTATGTACATTTATTTTGATTGCTGCTGTGCTTGAAAAAAAAAAAAAAAGAAAAGGAATCCATTAAATGCAAAAATTACAGTTGGTAGGAAAAAAATATTTAACAATTCAAAACCATAATTAATTTTACAGATTTACAATATAAAAACATTGTCCGAAATTGAATTACTGGCTGGTAGGGGGTGGGGGAACTCTAATCAAGCAGCAACCACAATCCTTGTCAGGGTGAAGTCACAAGCAAACCCCAAAGTAACCTATCCTTAACCCTGTGGGAGCTTGGCACAACAAACAGTCAGGCTTAAATTAGAGGCAATGTGTTAAGTATTTATGCAGCACTTCAAATAATAATAAATTGAAGCACGACACAAGAAAATTCCGACACCACGTTAGTAAAATAGAGTAAAATAAAATGTTATAAATAAATTAAGACCAAATCAACAAAAATCCAATTAGTAGAACTGGAGATGTGCACTTTTAAATATTTAGGTACAAATAGTGCCTAAAAGCACAAAGCGCCAACTGTAGTTATCTCGTATGCCGACTGGGACAAAGTCACAAATTCAGGCCAACCATGATGGAGCGCAGTCCGGATACAGGGACCTTGGGAGGCCCGCTGAACAAAGTACCTTAAATTCTGGTTGCGGAGCGCTGCAAGATCCCATGTTGAGAATGCATTGCGCAGTGGCAGTTCTGAGGAGCTGCGGGCAGTGATGGAAAGTCCTGTGTCGTTAATGCATCATGCAGTGGCGTTTCCAAGGAGCTGCAGGGTGGTGATGCAAGGTCATTCGTCAAGGATGCGTCACGCAGTGGCGGTTCTGAGGAGCTGAAGGGGCTGCGATGCAAAGTCCTGCATTGAGGATGTGTTGTGCAGCAGCAGATCCGTGGAGCTGCGGGCAAAGTCCTGTGCTGAGGGCTTTGTCATGCCTCAGTGGTTCCGATGAACTGTGAGGTCCTGCATCAGTACCGATGGATAACTGCAAGGAGATGGGTCATACTGCATCAGTTCTGCTAGGACCACAGCTGGGCTGGGAATCACCTTCAGGCCACTTCTAAGGGTTCAGGACTGGGGGGGGCAAGACTCACAGCAGGCAGAGTCCAGGTGCAGGGTACTAGATGGTTAGAGCCATTTCTGTCTCTGAGGCTTTGTTCAGGAGGCCAGCCAGCTAGCCCTTGGAGGCACTCTGATGGTCCTGGGATCAAGTTGCCGGTTCAGTCCTTCTCACTCAGGCAGGAGGAAAGCAGGGCAGCAAAGTAGCAGTCCTTTTTGCAGCAGAGCAGCACAGCATTCCTTCTTCTAAGTCTTCCAAATGTCCAGATCTGTATTGAAGAGTGGGTCTAAGGGTCCAATATTTAACTCTGGTGACTTTTTTGAAGTAGGAAAGGTCTCTGGAGTCTTCTAATCCCCTGAGGTATCTGGAATCTCCTTCCTCCCTGCCATGGCCCCCACTTGTGGGGGGCACAAAAGACTAGTGTCAAACTCTTTGTGAGTGTGCTAAGTCATGTCCTTTGTCATGTGCAAGTTTGGTGGGTGACAGCTCCACCCCCTCATTCTGCAGTCATGGCCAATCCTGCCAATACCTACACCTCCTGTGTCTCACTGTCTGGGAGGAATACACACAACCCAACTGCCAGCTACACCCAGTCATGAGGCCCAGGAACAGGCTGCATGCACCAAATGTTTAGAACAAAAAATACCAGCTTTCTAAAAAGTAGAAATTCTGAATTGTTGACTTCAAATCCGACTTCCCCAATAAAGAGGGGTTTAAATAAAAAATTACTTAGACACAAAACTCAACCTTCCCACCTGCTCCCAATCGAAAGTTAGCATTTATTGAATGTAATAAGGTAACCCAATGTTATCCTATTGGGGAGGCAGACCTTGCAGTAGTGAAAAACAAATTTAAGAGGTTTTCACTACCAGGACATGTAAAGAAGGAGTGCATGTCTGTTGGAAATGGCCCTCTCTACAGGGTCACCCCCAAACCTTTTGCCTTCCTCCTACTTTTGCTGGTATTTTGCTTGGTGGTATTAGGACTCTGTGCACTTTACCACTGCTAAACAGTGCTACAGTGCTTGTGCTCTCTCCCTAAAACATGGTATAATTGGTTTACAACTGTTTGGCATATTTAATTTACTTGTAAGTTCCTTGTAGTGTGGTATACCATATACCCAGAGCATTTAAATTAAATGAAAACAGTGGGTCTGCAGCATTCACTATGCCACCCACATAAGTAGCACATTAAAACATGTCCCAGGCCATTGCAGCCTGAAGACTTCCCCAGGTGTGGCACTCCTCTACGGGTGGCATTATTCCTAAAGGAAGACACATAGCCAAAATTCTATGCTTCATTTGGGTGTTGTGTGAGTAAGACTGTTTCTAACTGGTTGGTCTTGTGGGTCATCCAGAAGGCAATTTCATCATGCTTCATAGGCATCTTGCCTATGATGGCATTTAAATTCTGTTTACTGATTGCCTGTATGGTAACCTGCCCCTGTGGTTCAGGTCCTAAGGGAGCTGCCTTGCCGATTATGTTCTATAAAACATACTCTCCAAGCCACCTTTGTATTCCTACCACCTGGTATCCATTCATATTACCTCAGCAACTGGTAGTTGATTTTCATCAGGGTGTACCTGACCAATATGGGTCAGGTAGCCCCTTTGTTACTAAGGGGATTCAATCTGACATCTTGAAGGGTACATGGTAACTGTCCACTAAACCAGTTTGGGTGTTCCTGTTAAGACAGAAGAACCTCAAGGTATTGATATGCTCTGTATTGTATAGGAACAGCTGCTGGTGTGTATATATGAAACAGACCCACTGCATCTATTTGATCAAACTCAACCCATGAGTCAAAAAGTTCAAAGGCATATTCAGCATGTGCATTAACCACAAAGGCTAATGAACCCCCTGTGTTGGGGCACCTCTTTTTAAGATGTTGTGCAAGATGCTTACTCCTATCACTACAGGAGCTGCCATTTTAAAGAATAGATTCAATAAATATTGGATTTGGAGGGTTGAAACAATTCAGATGGGGAAAAAGTATTTTAAGAGCCAAGCTTGGCTGACCTAAATTGGGGATTCCTATTTAGTTGAAGAGGGTAACCAATATTACAACATACGTCTCTGTGCATTTGTAATATTATGTTTTTTATTGTGTCATCGCAAACTACTCAAAAGTCCAGAAGACTCATATTTGCCCCACGTTGGGCATCAATTGATACAAATTCAGGTGTTCACACTCTAACTCTCTGATGGAAGGACTCAGGTCAATGCACCAACATTGAATTAGAGAAACCGGTTTGAATGGATCCATAGCATTAGCCCACTTAGCAGTACTGCATAGGCAATGTTTTCTGGTAGCTATCAGTCCCATAGGTGAGTTCATGGACACAGTGGCAATCCTAACAATCATTTGTTCATGATTAAGACACTCAAATATTGCGCCAAGAAACGTGGACAAGCCATTTGAAACATTTATTTTAAAATCATAGTGTAGTGCATAAAATATTAATGGTAACCACACAGAATATAAAAACAAAAGCATTTTACGGCCAGTGAGAACACGGCTAAAAGCTTTCTGAGATGGTAAACACCCTAAAACATATTTCTTATCGCTATGCTAAACCTTCAACTAAAGCAGACAATATTGAAGCAGTGAAAACTTGCTTTGAGAGTTTCTTAAGAGGAAACGCACAGCATATCTTTGACCAACTAGCTTCGGCCTGAGCTATTTCTTATCAGGGCTCAGCCAGGTGCAGCACAGAAATATGTGCCCAAGTTAAACCGAATTCCTTCAGCTCATCTGCAGTGCCCGGGTCTCCAAAAACCGGCTAGGGTCTCTCTTTATTCTGGCGTGACCTAGGTCATAAATCTGGCTCGAGGATGTCACCCTCTTTGATGGTCAATGTCAAGGGGTTTTATACTTTTGTCCATCGAACCCCATCTACTTGTTTATCAAACAAACAAGGCTTGGAGACATCAGGCTTTTTAGACACTAAGTTAAAATGGCATGGAATGCTTAAGCTCCATCCACATGTTGACATCGGGTCTCCATCTTTGTAAACATAAGCTTACACAGTATGTGCATTTTTTTAAATAGTTGAGTCATACTTCCACCGTTCAACTCAGAACCCACAGAGATCAGCTGCGAAATGCCTCAGGGATCCTCCCTGAGCCCCACCTTCTTCATCATCTACATGGCCCAGCTTGCAGCCATCGTTAGAAGCCACGGACTTAACATCGTCTCCTACGCTGACGACACCCAGCTGATTCTCTCCCTCACAGACAAACCCACAGCTGCCAAGAGCAACTTCCACAACAGGATGAAGGCAGTCAGCACCTGGATGAAGGACAAATGCCTCAAGCTTAACTCAGACAAGACTGGTGGTGCTCGTCATCCCGGGCACCACCCCCTCTGCCGGGATGACTCCTGGTGTCCCGCAGCCCTCTGGACCCCCCCTCACACCCACAGACCACGCACAAAACCTCAGCATCATCCTGTACTCCTCGCTCTCAATGAACCGCCGAATCAATGCCATTTCGTCCTACTGCTTCTGCACGCTCTGCCTGCTTCGTAAGATCTTCAAGTGGAACCCCACCGGGTCCAGGAAAACGGTCAACCATGCACACAGACACTAACCTCACCCAGACATTGTGATTTCCTCATCTTCTGCTATCACACATCCTGGTACGAGCCACTACACGGACATCCACGTTTAGAAACCAGACCCTTCACCAACATCCCACTCTAATCACTGGATTTAGATCCAGCCCTCTGATCCTTGTTACCACATTAGGATCCCTAACGAATCTCTACTCACTGATCATAACCACCAGACTGAAGCCTGACTGATCACTAGAAGCTTGGAAAGCCTCCATGAATCATAGTCTGCACCTTAGTAAAAAATTCCCAACCTGTGCCTCAATAGTTCTCATCTGACCACCATTATGAGTCTGCTTATGTGAAGCTAATCACATCTGATATCCTCAATTGCCATGCTAATGGATGACCATCCATGTCATCTTGCAGCAATGCTAGAGAGCAGCTGTTAAATGCCTAGAACCAATAAGGATACAGTAAAATCATTCTGTGAGTGGTGTACTTAATGTGGTGGGATTGGTTGGAGGTCATTTTAAGTTATTTGCTCAGTTCTGGGTGCCCTGTACAGGTACAACATTCAATTTAACAAACCTTTTGTACATAAGGCCATGGTGAGTGAGGGAGATTTTTCACATAATAAATGTTTTGCATTAACATACCATTAACACATAGTTATGTAAATGCTATTTCTAGAAAGAAATCATATTTATTTATATTTAGATCAATTATGGTTAATGTAGGTGTGAATTTTAAAATGGATGATGTTGGTTGCCATCTTTGCTTTGGAACATGTGAACGTTTTATTTCTAGTCAGGCGGAAGTTCTAATATTGTAAAGTGCAATGTTCTTTTTCTTTCTTTCCTATGTGAAGAAATGTTTTCTTTCCTTGAGATTAGCGTGAAATGTTTTAATGACTAGAGTCTATAGAAGACACCTGCAGTATGCAGGCAGTCTATGTATCTTATCTGCTAGTTTGATGGTCGCAAGTAGAAGCATGTTTGTGAGAAAGCTTTGACACCTAATGAGTATGTAATTGTATCATCTCTCTTTAAGCTGATGGGTAGCTTTCTTGAGCATTACATGTAGTTGAGCAACTGTTAGAATCCTATGTTTTAATATTGTTCTCGCAGAGTTAGAGTGGGAGAATTGGGTTAGAATTCAAGCAGGGTATAGCAGACTTTCCCATCACCTTTTCATCTCCGAACCCACAGAGATCGACTGCGGAGTACCACAGGGATCATCGCTCAGCCCTACACTGTTCAACATCTACATGGCCCTCCTCGCCACCATCGTCAGACAGCATGGACTCAACATAGTATCTTACACCGACGACACCCAGCTCATCCTCTCTCTCACAAAGGATCCCGAGGACACCAGGATCAGCTTCCAGGAAGGAATGAAGGACGTCGCGCCCTGGATGAAGGACAGCTGCCTGAAGCTCAACACTGAGAAAACAGAGGTCCTCATCCTGGGACCCTCGACATCCGCCTGGGACAACACATGGTGGCCCTCCGCCCTCGGGAGCCCCCCCACCCCGACAGACCACGCGCGGAACCTCGGCATCATCCTGGACTCCTCCCTCTCGATGACCCGCCAGATCAACACCATCGCCTCCACCAGCTACAACTGCCTCCGCATCCTCCGAAAGTCCTTCAAATGGATCCCCCCCGAGCACAGAAATACCGTCACCCACGCACTCATTACCAGCAGACTGGACTACGGAAATGCCCTCTACGCCGGCATCAACAAGTCCCTCCTACACAAGCTCCAAACCATCCAGCACGCTGCAGCCAGACTCGTGCTCGGGACTCCCTGACACGAGCACATGACGCAACACCTCCGCGACCTACACTGGCTCCCTGTCGAGAAGAGAATAACCTTCAAATTTCTCACACACACCTACAAAGCCCTCCACAACATTGGACCCAAATATCTCAACGAAAGAGTCTGTTTCCACGCACCCAAAGGGAAACTCCGGTCCACCGACCTCGCCCTAGCAGAGGTCCCCCACATCCGCAGAAGTAGAGCTGGAGGGAGGGGGTTCTCCTACATCGCAGCCAAGATCTGGAACGAACTCCCAATCAGCACCAGACGCTCCCCGAACCGGCACGCCTTCAGAAAGGACCTCAAGACCCTGTTCTTCGACTGAGTAGGAGCTGCCCCCCCCTAGTGCCTTGAAACCCTCAAGGGTGAGTAGCGCGCTCTATAAACCCCCTGATTGATTGATTGATTGTTTGGGGGCGACCCCATGCTAGCTTGTCCTCTGATTTATAAGATTTAATTTAAGTTGACATGCTTATTTTTTGCTGCTTATACATTCTGAATATTAATTGCTAATAATCTGTTACCGGCAGCACTATGACAGACTAAGGAGTCGATTCCGATGTCGGTCGGAAGGGCTCCGAATCTGATTTGGGTTTGCTGAATCCAATCCGGAGCCCTTGTTTCCTACCGATTCGTTCTCAGTTCAGAACGACCGAGTACGATGCCTGGAAACCGTTAGGGCTGACCGAATCATTTCTGAAAGGCATTTGGACAGACCAAACCTTTCCGGAGCCAATTCGTACACTCTATACTCGGTTTCCGAGAGAGCGAGTACGATGACCGATTCGGACAGCCTTTCCGATTCGGCTTGCCCGGAATGAAACGGCTGCCGGAATTGATCTTTGGGGGCCCATAACAGGCCCCCCTCCACCCGGGGCCCTTTGAATCGAGCCCGTGGGGGTACCCATGGGTCCCCTCTTCCCAACCATGCACATTATGGCAGGCACCATAGGGTGCCCCCCCACAGGGTGCAAGTTTTCCCCAACCACCCCTTTCTTCAATGGGAGTCTGTGTTCATGTTCGGAAATCAGGCTCCCATTGAAGGTTACCTACATCGCGAGTGGTTACACGCCCCTTCGTGTGGTGATACAGTCGCCGTTAGGTTGGAAACTTATCAGGGTTTCTACTTCCCACTTCTGTCATACTGGCAACGGCGATTTTGGATATATAATTGGACGTGACGTGTGGTCCATGCGAGTGTATTTGACTTGCTGAGTTTTCACTAGGGTCAGTAATTCGATGACCTGTCTGCTACCATTTGGAATCTGATACAACAGTTGATCTTGTGCTCAACCACATTTATCTTGGATACTTTGGCCACTAAGTGTGCCAACGGACGTTAGCCTTGGGACTGTCCATACAGGACTACATTATTTCGAACATTCCCATTGTGCCTTGAAAAATGTCTAAGCATAGACGAAACACGTGTCGGCAAAGTCGTGTGTTGGGAATTTTTTGAAAAATCAATAAAAAGTGAAAGAAATACTGCTTGATGACATTTTTGGATTCTCTACAAGTTCCACACATCTGTTGTCTCATTCAACTGTTCGCATCAACACATATCTAGGAATGCATGTGATTTCAGATTGTGTTAATTATTTGTCCAACACTTTATCTGGATTGTTATAGATATCAAAGGGTGTGCTGTAACTGCTTTCTTTCAGTGTATTCCCATTGAAGTCAATAGGAGTCTGACCGAATCGTATCCGGATGCATCGTACTCGGTCGTTCGGACTCCCCCGATCCGAGTTGTATGGAAAGCATTCCGGAACCGATTCGGTCAGTATGCTTTCCGAACGAGATCGGGCCCTAAGTATCTTTCTAATGGGACGTCTGGTACTCTGCCATATTTGGTAACTCCCTAATGGTATCAGTAGTATTCAGGCATGTTGAGCACTTCCCTAATGGTACTGCTTGTGCTCTGACATTTTTGAGTATCCCCATAATGTTCCTGAGAAAATGCTATTCGTATGGTACTTGCAGTATTCTGCCATATTGACTGCTTTCCTAATGGCATTAGTAGTATCCTGGCATATTGAGTGTCTCCCTAATGGTACTAGAGGTACCCTGGCATAATGCCTGCCTCCCTAATGGTACTACCAGTACCCGGGCATATTGACTGTATCCCTAGTGGTACTAGTAGTACTCTGGCATACTGACTGCCTCCCTAATTGTACTAGTAGTACCCTGGTATATTGACTGTCTCTGTAGTGGTACAAGAAGTACACTGGTACATTGACTACTTCCCTAATGGTACTAGTAGCACCCTGGTATGTTGACTGCCTCCCTAGTGATACTAGCAGTATCTTGGTGTAGGAAATCAGTCTTTTCTCATTGATCACCCCAGATTTTTCACCTTTTCTTGGACCATATATGTTTGCTGGGTTTAGAACTTGGTGCACACCTGAATAACCAATATTAAAGTGCCTGTGCTCCCCTGTAAACATGGTTCAATCGACTTGTTGGGTACACAGAAAAGTACAGCCTACATAAATTCAGACACAAGTAGTTGATCGTCAGAAGTGCAGTTTGTTAAGGACAGAACACGGAGACGCCAAAACGTCGCAGAAGGGACTGGCTGTCCTTGTGCCCTTCCGTGCAGTCCTAAGCTCTGCTGCAGTGACCCCTACTCGCTTCCTGGTTGTCCGCGTCCTACCTTCTCCTGCACCCCCACTGGGGAGCCAACAGTAAGCGTAGAGACGAGGCAGGGTGCATACGGGAATTAGGAGTGGAGGGTTGCACCAGAGCTTCTGCCGGGAGAAGACAGTGACAGTGCGGCTGATGGCATGGCGGTTGAGAAATGGTGATCTGCCTGACCCTGCCTGTCGCGTTTTGAAAACTCCTTAATCGAGTGCTTGACTGACCACTTGACAGATAGCCCAAAGCAGGAGAGGTGGTGAGTTGGAGCTCTAGCCTCAACCCCTCCCGCCAGGGCTAGTAACGGCATACAAGAAGTACCTCTTTTGATCAGCGTCAATGCAGTAGCTTTTTTCTAAGGAGCAGGGTTGGAATTGTAAAGGATCATTGCCACCTACTCAAGATAATTGGCTGCATTAGTACAGTCTGTGTGATAGAGCAAGTCTAGAGTAGTTTAGGCCAGTGCTTCCCAAATTTTTTAGAACCACAACCCACTTTTTCGCAAACCGCCAAGCCTTAATGGACATGAGGCGGTTGAATTTTTCAATATAACTATAGCATGGTGTGGTAGCACATTGCCATATACACTTTTTCCATTGAAATCACCACTAAATTTGTACAGGCATACCGTTTTACTGATAAAACTATATTGCACACAAAAGATAATGTGTGGAATTCGGGTTTCAGTAAATATTTATTATTTGTGCATCACCAAGTAAAGTGTCCCACCAAAAGTAGGATTGCGATCCACCAGTGGATTGCAACCCACAGGTTAGGAAACACTGGTTTAGGCCCTTTCTGCACTTTTGCCCCGAGTTCTCGGCTCCAGAGTGGGGAAACAATGTTTTTGGGCCGGGGCAAAGACAAGGATCAGACAAAGGAAATAAGTCTAAGTTTACAGTCGACCGGGCTGCTTCACAGGTGAAACCTTGATGAGATTTATGAATTCTGCTGCCCCCAATGCACCAAAGAACAACTGTTCAACATAAGTTGGTTGAGCAACTTTTTAGCAAGTATATAAAATGAGGCCAGGCAAACAGAGAAGCCTAACATCAACAGCTGCCAAAAAGAAAGAAACTTCAAACAAAGAACATGGCACACAACAACCCAAGGCCCCAATCTAGGGATGGTTACAAGAAAAATCAAGCTACTCACACCAAGGATAGGCTCTTCAAATATCCTTATTAAATATGTTTCAAGCAATGATTGTAACATTACATTATCATTCATTTAAGATAGACACACAATTTACTGAGCATGTTGGCTATTTTTGTGACAGGCATCAACGCTATATTAGATCACTTAAATAACCTCATATTAAGGGAAGGACAGAGACCGAACTATTCCCTAATTCATGCGCATGTTCCACAATCGTGCATAAATTAGGCTCACTCCCAGAGGCTTTGCAAATATTAATATCAGAGATACATAACCTTCGCCATCCTAGTAATTCCTCCTCGGCTTGGAAGATGAAGAAAATTATGCACAAAATCTCAAAGACCGCTCTCAAATCTGGAGATAAACAAAGGTAAAAGGGAGTCCCCAGTTATTCAATTAACAACCTTCAAACAATCCCAGGAAGTACAGGCCTCTGGTCAATTCCAGCTCAAGGTGGATGTTCACCACAAGAACAATCACAAATACTGTGTTATGTATCAATGGGGATACCCGAAAGGCTACCAGACCCGGGTCAGAATTGCAGTACAATAGAAGAGTGGTCACAGTAGCAACAATTTTTAAAAACAGAAATTTAGCAGCATTCACAATACTGATTTAAGTTAGACTGCAAAGAATGCAATTTATTTCGAATATGAATATGCACTTCAATTGTGACAACGCAGTTGCTCTTTCATCGAGAAATAATTCTAATATTTTTGAACAGGTGCTCAAGTGTGGGGAAAGGAGAAGATGGAGTGCTTGTGGTCAAAGTGAAACAGTGAGGGTGGTGGACAAGGAAAAGATAGTGTGACATATATCCATCAAATTCACAAAGTGAGACTGATCCGGCCTAACATAGGTCAATTGTTCCAAATGTATCACATACATTACATGAACACTGTTAATGAATTACAGTTGTCGAGGCTTGTGAGCTAGTTGTAGTCAACGTTTCGACCCCTAAGAAAGGTGATTCCAGCCTTAGGGTGGGGTCTTCATCAGGACTGTATGGATAAGGAGCACCTAGAGGCAATATGATACTCCGTGTTAGGAGGGTATAGTTTAAAAAAAGGCAGTGAATGCTCATGAATAAAGGTAGGGATTACCTAATTTTGCAACCAGCGCATAACTTTAGGCTGGACGGTCATGTGGGGTTGGGCTCAGCAGAGCTCCTAAGTACAGAGAAAGCACAGATTCAGCATGTGAACTCAAGAACAAATCAGGACATAAAATTCTAGATCTCTAGTCCCCTGCTGGCTGAACACTTACTGAAAAAAGGGGGTGGAGGTACGGCCAACCGTGCACGTACGTGGAGGTGAACTGAGGGTCAAACGATCCTTTGCAGTTTCCAGACAAATCTATCTAAAAGAAAAACAATGAAGGACAGAAAGGGTATGCGTCAGATATGCTTAAGACGCAAAGGGCACTGCGTACGGAGAATAACCTACGTTGAAAATCATACAGGTCAGACAAGAGACTGAAAATTGTGGTCCTGTGAGGAATGCCCAATCATGGCTACCATTGCCGCCTGAGTGTCGTGGGAAGAGCGGGGGCTCCGAGAGTAACAAGGGAAACCGACTAAGTAGGTCCGCTCTCGCCCTAGCGCCCGTTGTGAAAGTCACGCATTAGCGGTCGTCTTGCACTTAAATATCTCCCTAAAGTATTTGTAAAATAAGAGGCAGTGAGCAGCGCACGCTTTCAAAATTGTTAATGAACCATGTGCGGCCCCTAAATGCAGCGAATGCAACGTACCTTGGATTACAACCATCCGGCTCCGATTCTGCTGGTAGAATGAGCTTGTGGTTCATCATCCTGTATTTAAACGTGGACGAAGGCGTGCACGTGAGGTGCAGCCGCTGGATGTCTCCACGTACTGTAACGTGAGACGTGGAGGCCTGTCAATGGCTGTCAAAAAGCTTACCGGTGGCGTTTAAGGGATATCTCAAAAGAGATCTATTGCCCTTTAATAGGCACGGTTGTGGAGGTCTAAAAACAGTGAACAGGACCAAATGTATTTGTGGAAAATGTTGTTGTTAAATAGGAGATGATGAAAAGCCTGATTAACATGATCATACCGATTAACACGTTGTGCCTACGAGTTCTATGTACTATTGTTGGACAATCATTGAAACATTATAACAGACGCATGGAAGATTTCTAGAGGCATAAAGCATTCCGATATGGTCATATCAAAGAAAACCCCTTAGGGATAACATATGTTGTTAAAAATTACACACAGTAAGATAAAAAACATTGCGGGAAACAACAGGGTTGGAATAACCAGATATACATATTATGTAATACTCCAGTATGGATTTCTAGTGGCGTAACATTAAACAATCATTCGGGAAGAAAATCGAGCGTATATGTTGCTGAGTATAACACATAGTGAAACATAAACACGTTATAGGAGTACAACAGGGTTGAAATAACCAGATGTACATATCATGTAATACCCCTGTATGGTTATCTGCGGTGTGTCAGTTTGTTATACTGAGTGGCAAGGTGTGCCTTGAAATTATATATACTCATTGCATAGAGACAAGATCAGTCACATGATGCATAGGTAGTAGCTGTCGCACAGGTGGATTCACGGCCTCGTGATCTAGATGTAATGTGCAGAGTAAAAAGCATCATAAGGGGTCCTTCATACCATGATAACAGTTAGGGCACAGTGTCATATGCAGGTAAGAGAGCATTATTCAGTGGCAAGAATGGAAAGGTGTGCATTTGTGCCATCAAGTTCAATAAGGCCATTACTCACAGTGTCCATCTTATGCATCCATTTGCATTCTCGTACATTCAAAATAGAGCTAATTCTCCTCAGACACTTTTTCCAAAACTAACCATCTCATTGATTCTGGTTTATGTAGTTTTGTGGTGAAATGTTCAACAATTGGTGCACCTACTGTGCCGCACCTGATCCTACTACAGTGTTGTAGTATCCTTGTTTTTACTTTTTGTCTCGTTTGGCCTATGTACAACTCATTACAAGGGCACAAGATGCCATAGATCACATCTGTTGTGTTGCAGTTAGAGTGAACTTTTAAGTCTATGGTGTGTTGTTTGTAACAACATTTCTTGGTTTCAATGGTCAGCTTGCATGCTTTACATTTAGTGCATTTGAAAATGTCCCACTATTTCCAGTAGGTTCCAGAGTGTTTGGATAGTGGGTTGTGGGGGTGTGTCCAATAGAGACCGAACTACATGGTCTCTGACGCTCTGTGCTTTTTTGAAGGAATGCATTGGGGAATCCGGAATCTCAAGATCGTCGAATATAAGTTTCCAGTGTCCACTGATGATCCTCTTGATTTCGTTGCTCCTGGTGCAGAATGTGGTCACGCACATCATCCTTGGCATGTCTGTAGGACGTTGTTTGGGAGTAAGGAGCGCATCTCGGTCGTAGTACCAAGCTCTCTTCCTTGCCCGTTTGACTAACCTTTTGGGATAGCCTCGCTCAATGAGGCGGTTGATCAGATCTTCTGATTCTCTAAAGAAAAAGTCATCTTTGCGAGAGCAATTTCTTCGGATCCGGAGAAATTACCCAAATGGCAAGTTGTCACGGAGGCCTCTTGTGTGGTGGCTGGAGTATCTCAGCAGTGTATTACGTTCAGCTGATTTTCTGTAGAGTGTAGTGTATAGATGATCATTATCTAATTTAATGGTGATATCCAGAAAATCGATGGTATTCTTATTCCAATGGATGGTAAATGTTATATCAAGGGATCTAGTATTGAGCCATTTGTAGAAACCCTGGAGGTCTGTTTCGTTTCCTGTCCAGATCAGTAGGACGTCATCTATGTAGCGGCGCCAATGCGTCACATTGCTTTGTAGGGGTTGGTATGATGGAAAATGAATTGTTCCTCAAAATCATTCATGAGGAGGATAGCCAGATCCGAGGAGAAGGCTGCCCTCATAGCCACTTCCTTAGTTTGGAGGAAAAATTTGCTTTGAAATAGGAAGAAGATCTTCATCATGGCTACTTCTAGTAGCTCTACAATGAATTCCGTGGGGACACAGGCCGGTTGTGGTCTTCTGTCTAGAGCTTTGGCCATTGATTCTAGTGCTGGTCGTTGTGGGATGCTCGTGTAAAGAGACACTATATCAAGTGTCACAAGTAATTGAGTCTCTTGGTCAAATGGCATGTCGTCAATCAGGTTGATCACTTGCATGGAATCACACAGGTATGCCTTGGTTAGTTCAGCAAGTGGCTTGAGAAAGAAGTTGATGTACTTACATACAGGTTCCAGGAGGGAGCCGCAACCAGAGATGATGGGCCTTCCAGGGGGTGTTGTAAGTTCTTATGCACTTTGGGTAAAGTGTAGATCGTTGGGAGGCGTGGTTGTTTGGTGTTGAGGTATTCAAACTCATGGTCTGAAACAAATCCTTCTTGTTTACCTTTCTCACTAATGGTCAAAATCAATTTCCTAACGTCTTTGGTGGGGTCCGCAGTGAGTCTAGTGTAGCTCTCGCCATCCTGAAGTTGGGAGTAAATTTTAGCCTTATAATCTGGTGTATTTTGGACAACAATAGCTCCACCTTTATCCGCCGGCTTAATCACTATCGCCCGGTTGTTTCAAGTGCATCACGTTCTCCCTTGGTCACATTGTGCTTGGTATATTGTTTGGTTGAATACACTTTCAATACATCACAAAGCACCACACTTTCAAATGCAAGTATTTTGTGTGGCATCATATGCGCAGAAGGCATGGACGTAGATGGTATTCTTAGTCCTGTCTGTGACGTAGATGATACCGGTAGAAAATGTTTGAAATAGTATCTCAGCCTAACTTTGCGGAAGAAACGGTGCAGTTCTGTTTTGACGTTGAAACGGTTGGGATAGGTAGTAGGCACGAAGGAAAGGCCTTTGCTCAGAACACTGATTTCATTGTCAGAGAGCGCATACGTTGACAAATTAATGATGGGACTTCTCACCTCTTTCACCATCTATATGTTCGTCGGCAGGTCTGGATCTCTCCGTGGTTCTCCGGGGGGAATCTCACCTGCTTCTGGACCTGTCCCTGCTGTCGACTTGTATCCCTGCTAGTTCTGTCCTTGGCATGTGGTTCAGTTCCAATTGTAGCCCCTGCCTCTGGGCGGTCTCCATTGTCCTTCCTCTAAAAAAGAGGGGGTACCTGTGGTGGTTGGTACCAGGTGTCTTGGTACTGACACCCACCGCTGGTTCTGTTGCAGGGATTCTGCACATATACAGAACTATGCGCAGGAAACGAGGACCTCGGTGTATAGTGGTGTATCAACTACCCACCTTAGTGCCCAGAACCCCAATCCGACTAGCTATAGTGTCTCATTAGTTCTCCGTACTACAGCGAAGCTACCAATGATTAGACATCCTAGAACATGTCACTCCGACTCTCTCAGGAATCGCGGGAGCAAGAACACTCTTTCGCTCACTCACTCCTACTTGTCCACAACGTGAGTAATCAGAGACACAGTATAGTTTAAAATGTTTATTTTAACTAACGTGCTCTATAATACAGTACACAAGCCAATACTAGCAGCAAAATGCATAAACACAAGATAGTGAGCATTGTTACAATTCCATAAAATATGAACGGGGATATCATTTTATAAAGCCAGTGGAAAGAGGACTACTGTGCCTTACCACCCTCCCCGTGCTAGGAACTAGTTTATTATAATGATAGAAGACCTCTGGGCTTTGTCATGGGGGACCCCATATCTCCGAGTCTAGATGCAAAGGTTTACATCTCCGGACAAGCACAGCTCTTCTCTCAGGAAAGGTTTCCTCCAAGTGCCCCTAACATGCATGCAATGCAATATTAAAAGCACTCGATTTTCAGTAGTGCAGCTGTGCTCTCATTATTATGTCTATGTGCGGGGGACTGACCAAAGCAGATTAACAAGGGACGTTGTTTTTCGACCTTGAACATTATGTGCAGACGAAAACCACAGAGTACAGCAAGAAATGTGAAAGGTAGACGGTTCTCATGCGAAAATGCATAAGCAGAGGGTTTGCGAAAACAAAGGCATGTAGTAACGTGTGCAAAAGCGGCAACATGGCAGCAAAGCTTATACTAACTTATGCTAACTTAGCAATGTCCGCAGTGAATTCAATATCCTCACTACACCCTCCCCTGGTAAGTCCATCGGATGCAGACATAGGACGAACACAGAGTTCAAGGAGTTAGAGCAGAGTTCAAGAGCGTCTATACGTAGCTGAATTTTGAAGAGGGAGAGAAAAAAAAAATGTGTAAATAGGGGCAAGGAAAACAAGCATTTGCAATGCAATAGGTCTCACATTATTAAAGTGTGAGCTATTGGCATTGCTAAATAATGCAACACCAATAGCTCAAACTTTAATAATGCGAGACCTATTGAAATGCAATAGGTCTCGCATTTTAGAAACTTTGACCTATTGGTATTGTAAATGACAATGCCTTTTAATATTGCAGGTTTTTAAACACCTAAATAAAGGCATTGTCATTTACAATGGCAATTGCGAGACCTATTGCATTGCAAATGCTTGTTAAGCGACAGAAGTGAAGAAGCATGTGAAGAGGCACTACTCTATTAATTTACCACACCTCACATAACGTTAAAGATAAACTGTTATTTTCATCACAGCAACCATGTACCCAAGTCGGGCATTGCATACTGGATAAGGATGGCAGAGCGCAACAGTTGCAACGTATTACATAGAAAATATATACTGCATAGTACTTGCAGGAAAGTTACTTATTTCGCCCTCGGAATGTTTTTATACTGGGGAAATGGAAGTAGGTTTGGCGGCATCCTACATTTCCAAATTTCTGCTCCTAAAGAAGGCTTGAAAGTTGGACCTGACTGTAGTGCAGACTTTGTGTGACATCTGTCGACGCTTGAGGTTCTTGACACACAAATGCACAGTGAATAACAAATGACTCAAAATAAAGTCCTGGTTTGTTGGCAGGGTGCAAATATCTTTTTCAATTGAAACATACCCAACTACCCACAATAAATGTCAAAAACATTCCTTAGCTAAATGCTTTTCAACGAACAGCCCTTTATGGCAACCTGGATAAAGTCCAAAACGAGAGTTGGAATGTAATGCATTTAACGTCAGGATTAAAAAAATATTTTTAAAAAAAGAATGCTAACAAGAACACTAAACAAATCAACAATGGTTTGTATTGTAATATTCAATGCAAAATTATCCTTAGTCTTTCGTTAGTCAGCCTTGGCAGTTGTTTTTAAACATGCAAAGCGTCAAAAAATGTTCGTTGGTAAACAAAGTAGCATTCCCGCGAGTTGTAAATCTAGCAGTGAAATTCAATCATTTGTATTAACAAAAACTACATAAAGCTTGCTTTAAAACAATAGTTCTGGTAGGTCGTTGCTAGCTGTAGTTGTACTAAACGTCAAAATTTGACAGAAGGTGCGTGTCTAGCATAGCTGCCAAGGTTTCAGATTGCGTATGTGTGACATTGACATGGTTTCAGTGTACTTATGAGTGACATTCAATGGCAAAATGTGTGACACTTGGATTGACAAAGTCCCTCCAGTAAAACCAAGCAATCAAGTCGATTGAAACAGATATAGATCAGGAATGACATCCTTTAGAGCGACAAGAATATCTAAAGTGATGTTGAAACTGCTGCAAAGCACCTGAAATGGAAGGCCACTAAGCTGATCGAATTGTAAAACAATTGAGAACCGTGATATGATGTATCATAGGAAAAAGAGAAACTACGTGTCCCAGCATGCAAAGTGCTTAGGGCAAAAAGTCAGGACTCACAGAGAGTATTAAAAATTACATCATGAAGGCCTCTGGGGATTGGCCACATAACAGACCATCTGATACTCAGCCACCCTCTGATACAAATCACCTCATAAGTAAGGCCTCCGTCCCACAATAATGCCAAGACTCAGACGACTGGCCACTTAAGTAACATCTAACTGGGCTAGTCAAATGGCGTACGAGAGGTGTACACTATCGCGATGACACCAGCCCTACCCCCCCCCCTCCACCACCATCATGACAAGCTGTATGACTGCAGCTGGCTACTAGATTTACCACTGCGGCTGCACTGTTACCTCAGCTGCCACCAGTCGCCTCTGCATACTTATGATCAGGACGCTCGATCTCTGGAGAATTGCTGCTCGCTGGCTGGCTGCATTATTGTGTCTGTCTCTCTGATTTTTCTGGGACTGACCATGTGTTATTCCTATAGCAGAGTTCTCTGGATTGGAGCTGTCGACTGACAGGGGAGTGTAGTTGGGCTTAAATACTTATTGTGTGGTCCGGCGGCTGCAGCTGCCCAGGATCAGACAGGTAAGACTGTGCCCCTTACTAACATCAATAAACACACGTGGTCTGAGGGCAGGAGGTGAGAAGTTCACTTAATTTGTCAACAATCTCCGGCATGCCCTTGGCAATGTGTGGCTAGGCTAGCGATGGGGCTGAGGAAGGTGGGGGCTTAACACGTTGACAGGATAAGAAAACAGCAACGTCCTGTGACTGCTAGCATCACCTGACCCTCACCACCGCAGAAATACGTATGACCTTAACTCGCCAAAAAACCTCATTCCCAGAAACACCGCTGCACCGAGGAAAGGAATCTAAACTTCTTGAAAATGACCGCCATACGCCTCCGCTCGTGGAGGTGACCTGCCAACTCACTCTCACGAGGAGACATGCACAGTAGCAACAGACAGACTGGAAGCCAGGGGTTACTTTCGAAGCGTCTCTGGCGCGATCAGCCCAGACGTGGCCCCTCTCGCCCAAACGTCAGTGGCAGACATGATCAGACCGCTCCTCCAAAGTCACTGCCTCACACAGACCCAAGCTGAACCCCCACAAAGAACACTTTCAGGCATATGATGAGCCCAAAGTCACTGCTCCACCCCACACACTCGTCTCGTTTTCAGGAGAACGTCTCCCTGCTCTCCAACCCCAACTCGCTCAGAAGATGCTGCCCCCTGTCGAAGATTCCCTCCATGATAACCGAGGAGATCAGTGCTCAAAACCCGTGTGTAATCCGTTCCCCTATTCCACAAACTTATTTTAACTCCAACTCACCCGCAGGGGCACGGACTTCCATGGCGCGAACAAATGGTGAAAAACACACGTAACCAGTGGTGCGCGCGCACCACAGGGGAGCGGGGGCCAGGAGCGCGGCAGCGAGCGAACGCGCGCTGCTGCGCGTTCTGGCCACCGTCGGGAATGGGAGGAGCAAAGGCGGGACATGCGCCCGCCTTTGCTCAATCGCGTGCCGTTTTTTTAAAAACGCACGCTACAGTCAATGTGGGCTTCTAAAACAAAACCACACGCACAAGCGTGTGGGTCGTTTTCAGAAGCCCTTTCTAAAGGTCTCGCGCTGCGCGAGCAGTGCTTCGCACTGCAACGCTAGGCGCGAGACCTAAAAAATGATTTTGCCAAAAAATACCATAAAAATCTGGCAGAGATGGGCACCAGCCATGTTAATCCAGGAGGGTGTACGAGCAGTAGACTGCAACAGCCTCCAACAGGAAATCATTGTCATCGGTAGAAAAAAGATGCCATCCAATTTAGTAAACAGAACGAACATACGTGTTCCTCATAAATGGGTGCCTCGAGCACCATCGCAGGACAACTTGCGTGATAATCGATGTAGCTACGTTGTAGGAAATCCTGAGCGGCCGCACAGATATCCCATTGTGCCAACACTCCAAGTGCTGCCGCACATGCCATAAAACCAACACCGGAACATTCTTGCTCATGGGCCACTAAGGGACTCATCAACTCGTTAACATTTAGGGCCCGATTCTGATCTCGTTGGGAAAACCTTCCCAACGACTCAGATCGGGAATGCTTTCCAAACGACTCGTACGCGCGCAGTCCGAATGACAAAGTATGATGCAATGCATGTGAAATCCAAACGACTCGCACGGAGCACAATCCCGAGGAACGACTCATACAGAACACAATACGTCCGAGCGAATCCTCCGGAAACAAGGCCGATGCGAGCGACTCGTACGCTGCAATATAGCTTCGCGTGAATGGGACAGACTCGGACCATCCCACAAATCAATGACCAAGCATCCAGTGCAGTCAACTGAGCGTTTTCGGTTATGCTCAATAAAGTACAACAGAAACAGACAGAAAATGGCCAAACAAGCATTGACAATGCCCCCAAAAAAATCAGCCACACTCACAACTCCACCTATATAAGGGGCCAAAATCATGACCATGCAAAATTTCCACAACTGCCAGGACATGGCCACTGATTCACTGCTCTCTGCCACATATACTCACACTTCGCCCACCACACAACCTGCACACATCAAGCACCTTTGATCAACTACACTATCATACATACACTTATTTACTCATACTCACTCACACTCACTTTCACACTCACCCACACCTCCATCTCCACCACTATCCCTCACCATGCCCCCAAAGAAGAATCCCAAGTTTACAGAGAAGTAGTTGGAAGTGATTGTAGATGAAATTCTCAGCGTAGAGCCACAGTTATTTGGGAACTTAGTCCAACAGAACCCCCTGTCCCAGAGAAATAAGATGTGGGACAGGATTGTCAACAAGGTGAACGCTCAAGCACCTTGCCTGCGCACAATGGATGATATCAGGAACAGGTACTATGATGTGCGAAGGAGGGTCAAGAAGCTGCTTGTCAGAGACCATGCCCTGAGTCAGAGGACTGGCGGTGGCCCTCCTGCACCACCCGTGCACTTCCCTTCCGGGGAGGAGAAGGTGCGGGCCATCCTTCTGCCGGAGGGCGTCTATGGACTTACAGGAGCACCAAAGCCTAGTGAGTACATACTCAAATAGCCAATAATGTTAACAAATACACAGCCACAGACATCACTGTCAACAAGACAGTGATATTAAACACTTAAAGCAACAACAAAAAAACTAGAGCAAAAGAGCATGTAATGTGTATGCCAATTTGACTAACAGCATACCTGCAATGTAACAGAAAATCTCACCATTTTCAAACATGTACATACTTGGCACTAACTCACAGCAAGGCAATGGGATCCAAACACCATTTTGTCTGCACACATTCACTCCCAGGAAAGCTGAGTCACAGGAAGGATGTTTGGGATGGCTGGGAAGGTGGGTGTGGGTAAAAGCCTGATGGGAGTCGTAGTCACACCTAACACTCCTCCTCACACACATGCCAAATTGTTCATCTGGGCCTATGGCTACATCACAGCGTGGGGAGGTGTACTCACAAGATGACTAGCACTGCTACATGGTGTTGATTCTGAAGCACAATACCATCATAACCAGTCCCCAGTGTCAGCCATCTTGACAGTACTTTTCCACTCACTGTCAGGTAAGATGAACTGGAAAGATGGCTGGGAACTGGTGTCAGATCAGACCACAACTCCCATCAAGGCCTTGTGCTCCTCACACCAGTCCCCAGTGTCAGCCATCTTGCTGGTACTCCATTCCATTCACTCTCAGGGAATGCATAGTCCCAGGTGTGCTGCTTGGTCTGGCTGGGAAGGTGTATGGAGGACAGGGCATGATGGGAGTTGGAGTCATAGCACACATCCCTACCCACACTCAAAGCAACCTGTTCATCAGGACCAATGGCTACCTAACAGTGAATGGAAGTGCCCCAGTAAGATGGCTGACACTGTTGCATGGTGTCATGTGCACAAGGCATTGTTGGGAGTTGCATTCAAGTCCGACATCATGCAGCATCAAGCTGGGATGGGTGGGAGGAGGGGTGCAAGTTCCAGCAGCATAACACAAGCACACAAACCTCTGTACCCCAAAGCTCCGAGCCACAAAAAGCAAGAAAGCAGACTTGGTGATCTCATCTGTCCATGGAGGACAAGGGCAATATACATGATGTGATCAGGCACAAAGCAAAGCAGTAACACAATCTGTTACTCACAGCTATTCCCATGTACGCAATGAGATGAGAACTAGGAGCACATCCCTCAAAATACTATCAACAAATGAGTCTGGTATGTAGGTAGCCACACCAATGTGACTGCAAAAGACGTGCACATAGCCCAGCATAAATGCACAAATCTTGCAACACATCGTAAGAGGAAGGATACGCATGTCATTGTCAAAGCACAGATGTGGGAAATACCAACACACCTGTCATGCACAGGATGTCACTTAACAGTCAATATCTATGTACATGTAAAGTCAAATAAACACAACATGCCCATGTATGCACAGAGCTGGACATGCTCAGCAAACCCCATCTTGTCCAAATTACAATGTCCTCAGAAAACATAGGCCTGCATCTGTGCTGATGGAGGACTGTTTATGTACATACACTCATCCTAATGTACAATAGCAAATGTAATGTCTATGATCCGATGACCTGTGCAAAAACACAACAAACATTGTGTCTCTCATCTACCAACAGGGCATGCTGGGAACACTGCTGGAACCGAACAGGACACCCAGTCCCAGACTCTGGCCGACACTGAGCTCTCCGGCGTTGAGGTCTCTCACCCCTCTTCGGATGACGAGGAACTACCTGGCACCTCCGGTGTGGGTCACCCTGCAGCACCAGCAGCTGTAACATCTGCATCCCCTGCGACCACTCCCACAACTGCAGAAAACACCCAGATGACCACTACCCCCACGGACACACAAAGCCAACGAAACAACGAGAGCACAGCAACACAGGGCACTCTGGAGTTTGCGGACAATGACATCACTGTCAACGAGGAAGGAGCCTCTGTGTCATCTGTGCCTGCAACAACTGGTCCTGCTCGTGGGGGTAGGGGTGGTGGGAGTGGGCGTGGGGACAGGTGCCGTCATGCAGCTGGTGCTACTGCTGAAGTTGACCCACAGCTATCCAGGATTCTGAATGCATATCAGGATTGCACCGGAGACTTTGGCCAGGTAGTCAGGATCCTCAGTACCATGCAACACCAGCAGGCTGCACATTATGCAAAAATGGACGCCCACATGCCCAAAATGGACTCACACATGTCAAAAATAGATGACCTGACCACAGTGCACAGGGACATACTCACCTGTCTCCGCCAGATTGCCAATAACATGACCACATCTCCCTGTGTGCCCAGTACATCTGGTGCTTCTACATCTGCAACTGCCACAGGGAGGGATGTGGACTCTGGTGGAGAGTCCCCTGCACCGCTGCAGCCTGCACCTGAGGGTCCCCCCGAAAAACGTAAGAGGGGTCGTCCGAAGGACACATGAGAGACAGATGGCAAAGCATCACCCCCAGGAATGAACAACCTGCTCCTGATATCCTCCATTGTGTGCCAAGGGTTTACTTTCTTGACTGACACTGAACTGTTCCACATTGGATGGAGGGTCTAAGTAGGCCCTTGGACTCAAATGACTGTGGACTTGGCTCTGTAAAATTCATCTACTGCCGCTCTCAACTCCTCTCTGCACTTTGCCTATCATGTTTTGTACAGCACGACCCCATTGTGTGTACATCACCTCATGCACTGAAATAAATCACTTTGCACAGAATACCTGCTTATGTCATGACTGTAATACAAATGTACAGATTTCAATGAGGCACAAAAATGCAAAGAATGGAATGACAATGACATTGGCTGAGAAACAAGTTCAGCAATTCACCTACTGGCTTGTGAGTAAATGTAACCTGAAACAGCATGAGAGATACACACAACAAGGTCATCACAACCTCCATAGTACATGGTACTGATCCAAATTGACACCATTTCAATGCACAAACAACAATCATTGTCAGATAAACTGATCATCATGGCATATGTAGAGTATACAAAAGAACGGTGGATGTGTGGAAACAGACAAGGCACACCTCAATGTGGCATGGAATCCGATCCAAAGCTAACTTGCAATGTGTCACTGCATCGTGGTTCTGGGAGGTCACAAGTCTCCAGACCACAGCAAAAGGACCCTGGGAAGGAAATACATAGAACAGTCAGGAACTCCTTAATCATTTGCCCACATCTCCAAGAGACATATCAGAATCACCAATTTGTACATGTGAACACTAGCTAGGATTCATGTTACCACTGTACCTGGGACCCTACAAACTTAATAGACCCTAAACAACTCAGATGATCATGTTAAGTAGCATACACTCACACACATACAAACATATTGTACATCAGACACATATCATGCAACCAAAGTGCTTTGTCAACTCATCATTGCATACTTACACTCATGTGAAAAGTTGTTGATGAGCTGTCTCCGAAAAGGAACCTCCTCCTCCTCCTCCTCATCACCGGCAACATGTCCCAGTCCTGGATCCTCCCTTGCTGGCGGCCTCCGTTATCTTGTATGAGCGGTAGCTCATTCCTCACTGACAGGTTGTGGAGCATGCAACACACAGTGATGATCTTGCACACCTTCAATGGTGCATATTGGGGGGCTCCTCCTGTGCGGTCCAGGCAGCGGAATCTTGTTTTTAGAAGGCTGCATGTCTGCTCAACCACTCGCCTGGTCCTCCCATGTGCCTCATTGAAACGAACCTCAGGAGGGGTGGCAGGGTTACGGAGTGGTGTCAGCAACCATGGCAGGTTGGGGTATCCCGAGTCTCCTACATTGAACACAGAAAATACTTCAGTTGCAAAACAGAGCAAAAGAATGATGGATTTAACCCAGATCTCTTGACTGGGGGTGAATGTTTTGATTTGTTCTGCATTCCGTCCATCAATTGTGTGTCTTTTGCTTTCTCGCCCTAAGTGCGCCAGGTATGCCCAGACGTGGGTCCTGGGCTCACTGTGCCACTGGAATCAAGCTATCCTGGCTGAAGAGGGGTGAAACCCCGAAACCGGTCCTAGGATGCTTGTTTCCGGTCCAGGGAGGACCTGGCTTGGCAGTTCGGGCTGGACTGTTCCCATGAGGCACAGGGTCAAGACTGATTTGCATATGGCCAGGTCTAAACTGGGGTGGCATGGTGAGCAAAAGAATGATGGATTTAACCCAGATCTCTTGACTGGGGGTGAATGTTTTGATTTGTTCTGCATTCCGTCCATCAATTGTGTCTCTTTTGCTTTCTCGCCCTAAGTGCGCCAGGTATGCCCAGACGTGGGTCCTGGGCTCACTGTGCCACTGGAATCAAGCTATCCTGGCTGAAGAGGGGTGAAACCCCAAAACCGGTCCTAGGATGCTTGTTTCCGGTCCAGTGAGGACCTGGCTTGGCAGTTCGGGCTGGACTGTTCCCATGAGGCACAGGGTCAAGACTGATTTGCATATGGCCAGGACTAAACTGGGGTGGCATGGTGAGCAAAAGAATGATGGATTTAACCCAGATCTCTTGACTGGGGGTGAATGTTTTGATTTGTTCTGCATTCCGTCCATCAATTGTGTGTCTTTTGCTTTCTCGCCCTAAGTGCGCCAGGTATACCCAGACGTGGGTCCCGGGCTCACTGTGCCACTGGAATCAAGCTATCCTGGCTGAAGAGGGGTGAAACCCCGAAACCGGTCCTAGGATGCTTGTTTCCGGTCCAGGGAGGACCTGGCTTGGCAGTTCGGGCTGGACTGTTCCCATGAGGCACAGGGTCAAGACTGATTTGCATATGGCCAGGTCTAAACTGGGGTGGCATGGTGAGCAAAAGAATGATGGATTTAACCCAGATCTCTTGACTGGGGGTGAATGTTTTGATTTGTTCTGCATTCCGTCCATCAATTGTGTGTCTTTTGAAAACAGGGTACAACCTGACATACAAGCAACACACAACGTAGACAAACAACATGACCTACCAACAAGCCAGGCTTGCTCATGTCGCAGCTGAGACATCAAATGGGGGATCCCACTATTTCTCATTATGTATGCGTCGTGTGCTGATCCCGGGAAACGTGCACAGACATGGGAGATCATCATGTCAGCCAGACATACCACCAGGGCATTTATGGAGTGGTGATTCCTGTAGGTTTGTTCATTGGCTTGTGGTGGGATCAAAGCCACATGTGTTCCATCAATGGAGCCAATAACGTGTGGCATCCGCCCCAATGCATAAAAGTCCCCCCTGATGTCTGTCAACTGTCCTGGTGTTGGGAACTTGATGTAGAGGTCCAGAATGTAACAATGCCTCCAACACATCCCTAAGCACATGGCTGAACATTGTCCGGGACATCCCATCAGCAGTTGCCACAGTATTCTGGAAGGACCCTGTGGCAAAGAAATGTAGGGCCGCCATCACCTTCACCTTGGGGGTCAGCACAAAGAGATATGGGTGTACAGGCTGCAAATGTGGGGCCAACTGGTCTGCCAACTCCACAATGAGTGGCCTGGTGAAGCGGTATCGTCTGATGCTATCCCGTTCTTCCATGGTCTGGAGGTCGGGAAGGGCGTGTGGACTGCCGGTCTCCTGCGGTACCTATGTTACAAGTGCAAACATAGTTGAGGTCACTGTCCAATGTACGAAGGAACATGCAATTACACACACACAACATTAACTCAAGACACAATGAAGTTAGAGGCCAAAGGTTGAGCCTAGATACAGGGCACAGCTATGTGACCCATACCAGACATGTCACCAAGCTATGGTTAGGCACCAATTACATTGCTGTACTGAAACTAGTCACTGGTGTCTGTCACTGTACATGTGAGCAAACATCACATACTCCACAACCCCCAAACAACATATCCAAGATATAAGTTGGTAACAACTATCACATGGTTGAAAGGTACACAGAACAGGATCATGTAATGCCAGCTATGTGGGACACATGATACAGACAGCGGGTCACTATGCGAACCATGCACACCACTATCACAGGGTGAACACGGTCATGATGTCATGTCTGACAAACATCTACACTTACATACACAGAAGCTTGAGAATGTGAGGCACGCTTTTATTTCACAAGCATCCACGTATGCCTGTGACACACAGACACAACAGCAACTCACATGACAAACACAAGCTGACGTTGCAGCTAAATATCATGCAAAGAAATTATGAAGTGTCTGCGTTGTACAAGACACAGTAGATTTACAAAAATTAAATTACCACAACGCACATTCTGACACAGAGTCCAACAAAGCAGTGAATATGTGTGGACGTAACAATTCTTAACCCAATGATCCCCTGGGACTGCTTCCAAGCCTAGGAGGGTGATCTGTGAAGTTGGCTCTCAATGTTGTGATGGGCCTCACAAACAGTGTGTTGTGTGACCCTCAAGCTTGGCTCCTCAGGGGAGTGTGAGCTATCAAGTCCAATGTCCAATATGTCATGTTAATCACTGTCCCCATACATGTAATGCACCAGAACAAAGATTTCCACTACTGTCTGCCCTGCTGACCGATCAGTGGAGGACGCGTTAGCCGCATCCGAACCGTGTCGGTCGCATCCTTTGGCTGTTGCTTGTAATGGTGAACAATGCAGGTGATTATTCAATGGAGGCGGGAGCCACATCCGAACCGAGCTGGATGCACCCATTGGCTGTTGCTTGTAATGGTGAAGGACGCGGGTGAGTATTCAATGGACGCGGGAGCCGCATCCGAACCGAGCCGGACCCACCCATTGGCTGTTGGTCGTCATGGTGACAGATGCACATTTCGTTTCGTATCTGAATCGGTAACCTTCCATCACCAATGTATCAAACTCAATAGTGGTCCGATGCAGATATTTTGAACGTTGCGGTAGGCGTGTCGGATGCCAGCAATGTTATGGATTGGACCGATTCAGACAATGCAACTGACTCGGACCTATTACTTTGGACGCATGGAACAGAGTCCACCTCTGCTGCACAGATATAAGTCAGTCTGTTCCCTACAGTCCTCACTTGCCTGCACTACCTGCATCTTTCCTGCACCTCCCCGTCTCTCTGCTGCTGTCTCTACATCCTCTGGGAGCTACCATGGCACGTACTGTGGAGAGGGCCCCCGCATTCTCCGAGGAGGAGAACCAGGCCCTGCTGGACAGCCTCCTTCCACAGTACAGCCAGCTGTACGACACACCAGTGGCCATGTGTAAAACCATGCACTACTAGCATTGGTATTCCCTAGGGCAAGCATGCAAACAGAGTTACTGTAAGTTTTGCAGTGTGTAGACTTGGGTTCTGGGCAGGTACACTGCTGTAGAAGTGTGTGTACTGGGGTTGACTTCTCAGCACTGTTCTAATGGGTTGGAGGGATAATTGCACACAGGACAACTGCCCATGATGCCATTTGCCTACCCCTCAGATATCCTTGCCGTTCTGACCATGACCTATGTGTACAAGTGTGTGACTCAGAATCATGTAGCATGTGGAGTAATGGTGTGTCACCATGTCATTCTTACAGGTCAACTCCCATCAGAAGGCCTAGATCTGGCAGACCATCGTCCGGGCAGTCCGCTCCGTGGGGGTCCTCAAACGCCACGTCCGCCACTGCCAGAAGAGGTGGCAGGACCTCCGTGGCTGGACCCGGAGGATTGCAAGGGTCCAGCTGAAGCGGTCACCTCCTCGCAAAAGGGGCATACGCCTGACCCTGACCCCCCACATGTTAAGAATCCTGGCAGTGGTCTTCCCTGACCTGGATGGGCAGTTGAAGGCCAGACAGCATAAAGGAGGGGGTGAGTATGTGCCATGTCGCACAACTATGTTTAACATGCATGTTGTACTCCCTCAGCCTGCTGCCCCTCTCACAGGTCGTCAGTCAGCCAAACCAACACTTCTGTCTCAAAAGGTAGCTATGCCCCCTGATCAGTATATGCCCACTTGTGCCCCTTTCCATCTGTGACGTGTGTCATTTAGGTCCTGGGTAGTGGCTGTAGTCCAATGTTCATGTGATCAGCACAATATACAACATGTGCATGGAGTTGACCATCATGAGTGATGTAATGGACTGACATGTGTTAGCACATTTGATTGATAAATTTATATAGCGCACGAATGCCCAGGGGCGTCTTGGCATTAGAGTCGGCAGGACCGAGTGATGCTGGTATGGGATACAGGCTGAATCAGTTGGAGAAGAGCCAGATTTTCAGCGCTCTTCTAAAAGACATAAGCGATGTGCTGCTCTTTATTGAGATTGGAAGGAGGTTCCAAGTTTTAGCTGTCCCTAATAGGAAACTTCTTCCACCCCAGCGTACCTGCTTGAACTTGGGTATTTGTAGAAGTTTTGAGTGGGCTGATCTTAAACTTCTGGCTGGCACATACCATTTTAAGTGTGTCCTCAGAAACTGTGGCCCTATACCATGTAGAGCTTTAAAGGCCAGGCATTGTGATTTGAATTTAATCCTTTTGTCCACTAGGAGCCAGTGGAGGGCTCTTAGTCTGTGGAAGACTGGCTCATATCTGGGGATATCCAGTATTAATCTGGCTGCAGCATTCTGCAATCGCTGCAGTTTTAGTAAGTACTGGGATTGGATCCCCATGTATAGGGCATTACCGTAGTCCAGTCTGGAGAGGGCCAAGGCTGTAACAAGTGTTTTTAGTGCATCGGGGGGAATAAATGGATGGATTTTCCTGATCGTCTTTAAAATAACCCAGAAGGTAGAGGAAAGCTTATTAATCTGACTATCGAATGTCAATTTGTCATCAAAGACAAAGCCTAGGTTCTTAACCTTAGGGACTAGGTTTGGGCATTCGCCCAGACTGGCAGGCCACCATCTAGGAGACCAAAGGGATGAATTGGATCCTAGCAACATGACTTCGGTTTTCTCACCGTTCAATTTCAGGCAGTTGGACTGCATCCATGTGTTTACCTGAGTCATGCAGTAATTGAAATGATCGGCTGTCTCCTCCACGTTATTTAGACTGATACCACCACCTGGGTGTCGTCTGCGTAGGAGACCGCCGAGAAACCACACTGCCTAATGATCGAGGCCAAAGGAGCCACATAAATATTGAAAAGTGTGGGGCTCAACGAGGAGCCTTGTGGCACACCACACGGCAGTTTGAAAGACTTGGAAGCTGAGTCTCCCAGTTCTACTGAAAAAGTTCTATCTATTAGGTAAGATAACAGTAGAGTGAGGGTGGTGTCTTGAATCCCCAGCTTAGCTAATCTGCCAGTTAGTATTTCGTGGTTCACTGTGTCGAAGGCCGCTGATAGGTCTAACAAAATCAAGGCGGCCTTCCCCCCTGCATCCAGTATTATCCTAAGTTCCTCTGCCGCCATGACCAAAGCTGTCTCTGTTCCGTGACCCTCCCTGAAACCATATTGTGAGTGCTCCAGGAGGTTCCCAGCGGAGATAAAAGTTCTAAGCTGTGTATTAAGCAGTTTCTCCAGTGCCTTAGATGGAAATGGAATCCTAGAGATCGGACGGTAGCTACTGGGCTCGTTAGGATCAAGGTTCGTTTTTTTTTAGCAGAGGCAGGACTGAGGCGGTTTTCCAAGCATCTGGGAATAGGCCTGACTAAATTATCTCAGTGAACACTAGACTTAATTGTTCACTTAGTATTTCTGGGAACAAATGGAAAACTTTAGGGGGACAGGGGTCTGACAGGGCTTCTGACTTAGTTGTTTTCACCACTTGAATAATCTGTTCCACTGAGGGAGGAGAAAAAGAGAAACCTGTATCGGATGTACAGGTGTCTGACCCTGGCTTAGTTAGCTTAGAGGAGGAGTGAGTGCTGTCCTTGAAGGTTTTGTACACTGTCTCGACTTTATTTATGAAAAACTGTCCCAATGTGTTACAGAATTCAGGGCTACTAGCCGTCCGAGATTTAACTGGTAGATTGACTAGTTTTTTTACCGTAGCAAAAAGCTCCTTGCAGGAGTTTTTAGCCTCCAGGATTTTTGTTGTAAAATATTTACTTGTTTCCTCTATAACCAGTTTCTTGTATACTGACAGTGTTTGTGCATATTCGGTTTTCCTACCCTGATCGTAATTTACTCTCCACTTTCTTTCTGACCTTCTGCATGCTTGTTTTTGTGCTCTAAGTTTGTCCGTAAACCAAGGCTCAGAAGGCTTTTTCCTTCTGGAGATGAAGCTCTTTTTAGGGGCTGCAACATTTACCGCTGTTTTAACCCAAGTGGTTAGTCTATGAACCGCCGAATTGGTGTCCGATAAGAGGTTTGGTTTAGTTTTAAGTAATAAAGCTTGTAGATCGGGGAAATTGATATTGGCCCAGTCTTGATGGGTGACCACGATGGGTGTATATGTCGATGTTGGCTGGTGCTGATCTGCACTTACAGTGAACATTATGGCTCTATGGTCCGACCAAGGGACGGGAATTGCCTCTAAAATTTTGAGCATGGGATTTGAGGTAAAGATCCCATCCAGAGTGTGTCCGGCGACATGTGTATCCTGCTTAACGATCTGTCCCAACGAGAAGCTAGACATCGCATCGACGAGTGTGGCAGTATTGTGGTCTGCTGATTTTTCTAAATGATAATTAAAATCTCCTAATATTGTAAAATCAGAACCATTTATACTGGATTCAAGGAAGGGGCTGATTGTATTCAAAAGAGGGGTCCGTGCCCTAGGAGGCCTATAGATGAGAAGTCCTTTTAGTGTATAATTGTTACTGAGTGAGATCTGGAAGGATAGAGTTTCGCAATCAGGAGAGCTGCCAGCTGAGGATACAGCCACTGGCAGCTCCTCTCTAGAAATGATAGCTAGACCCCCCTGCTTGAATGTTCTATCTGCTCTAATGATAGTAAATCCTGCGGGGAGTGCTAGTGCAAGTTCTGGGTCTGAGGCAACATCTGCCCATGTTTCTGTTATGAAAGCCAGATCGAGCTTATGTGATTCTATTATTTCAGCAATCTCAGTATTATGTTTCACTAGTGAGCGCGAGTTAATTAGCATTGCTTTAAAACCCTTGGTGGTAAACGTGTGTGCTGGTTTTTGCTGTAGTGTTAGAGCCTTAATTTTCGTAAAACTGAGCTGCAGCATACAGTGCTCACACTTCTTGGGCTCTTTCAGGAGGTCAAGTAGCGGACAACAAGAAGTTCCACACCTTGTGTTCAGTCTCAGTAACTCATCTCTTGTATAGGTTAGCTTTCTCCGCTCTTCGGGAAAATGACCTAGGCGCGGGCCAGGCGTGGACGGGCGCAGACGGGCTTGCCTTTGGTGCGCCGGCGGCACGCCCGCTGCGCTCGTCCGCTGCGCGTGCGCTCTATCATCAGGCTATGTAGGGGGTTCAGCGGGAAGACTAGCCCGCTATCCGCCCGGAAGTGCCTGTCTTCCTCTGAGGTGTGCGAGCCTAGGAACACCCTCCACTCAACGGCACTTGCCGCGTCGGACCGGGGTGAGAAATGGAGAGATCTGGACCCCGAGGCCGCCGGTCAACCCAAGAAAGAGTGCAGCGTAGAGAACAGCGCTAGGTATGCGCAATGTGAACAGATAAAAGCAGTTAAAAAACAGTATCAAAATAGCAGCAATAAATGGTCACTAACAATCGTAAAATGATTATTTTTAAAAAAGCATCTAAACGGCACACCGCAACGCAGCAGTCCTACCACTTCAGGCTGCGCGTGCGCTCTGTCATCAGGCTATGTAGGGGGTTCAGCGGGAAGACTAGCCCGCTAACCGCCCGGAAGTGCCCGTCTTTCCCTGAGGTGTGCGAGCCTAGGAACGCCCTCCGCTCAGCGGCACTTGCCGCGTTGGACCGGGGCGAGAAATGGAGAGATCGGGACCCCGAGGCCGCCGGTCAACCCAAGAAAGAGTGCAGCGTAGAGAACAGAGCTAGGTATGCGCAATGTGAACAGATAAAAGCAGTTAAAAAACAGTATCAAAATAGCAGCAATAAATGGTCACTAACAATCGTAAAATGATTATTTTTAAAAAAGCATCTAAACGGCACACTGCAACGCAGCAGTCCTACCGCTTCATTGACTTATGTATGACCTGTACTCAGTGCGGTATGAACATATATGTGCAGTATGTTGCAATTGGAGCACACAGGTGTGCGTAGACAATTCTATATAGCCGGACAGCAGGTGACACCAATGTGAATGCCTCAGTGAATGCATCTTGCTCATTGTGCCAAATCTTTTGTCCCCGCCGTAGTGCTCAGTGGTATCCCATGGGCCAAGGACAGGTATGCCAACTCAGGCCATCAGAGACACTGGCCTATCACATGTTTGTGTGTGAGGTAACACTTCACCCATTCAAAAGTGAGAATCCTTGTGTCAGTCTCTGTGACAGTGACTACAAGTTCCAATGTTTGAAAGACACAGGTGGTCACGGTATGAAACATGGCTACACATATAATGTATGTCTTTTGTCTCACAGACACAATAGTTGACGTGTGTATCATCCTTTGACTGTGCATACTGGTGGCTTAATCATCCATGTGTATGGTGCATGACTTTCAGCTTGAGAGATATTAAATGTGCATGTAAACACATCTGTCAGTTCACATACTCTGATGGCTCACTATAGCAATGTGAGCTTGTCAAAGTGTTTAAATTGTGTCTAACACATAAGGGACATGCATACTTGACACCTACAGATGTGGACTGAAGCAGTATAGGCAGGATTGGGACATGGTGTGGACTGTGACCTTGAGATGTACATGTTCTGTACCAAGAGTCCATACAGATGGTGCAGCCAGACAGACCAGTGGCATAGTGTGCCACATGAAGCATTGTGAGGATGCAGTATTTTGACTTGGAAGTGTGTTGAAAATTGTTCACATTTGTAACTGGTGAGCTGGATACAATGTGCATGACATCCAGAGTAATCTCCCTAACACCCTTCATAGCTGATACAAGACAGTGGGCCATTCAAGTATCACACTGCCTAGGCATACGACGTTGGGGTATGCAAAGTAAGATTCAGATGTCTGACCTGACAGCAGTGGACCTAAGACACTGGACACATGCACACAATCACTGTTATCTGTGTGAAATGAGTCATGGTAAGACTATGGAAGTTTGTTGTATTGCAGGCTGACCATTTGACCAGTTACGTCAGATACATAGGTGCACATCATGATGACTGGGGATTCCAGGGTGGTTACCATTTCACAATTGAAACATGTGCATCACATTTGCAGTGTTAGTTCAAGACTCCCTTGCAGGAGATGAGACAGGTATGTCATGACACAAGACCATCAGGAGCATTACAGATCAGACCACCTGCTACATAGTGTATTAGTTGACATAGTGGTTGTGGAATTTGACATTTATCTAACTGATGTGGCACATGACATAATGTGTCTGGGAAACATGGTTAACTGGCAGACAGGCAAGTGCCATGTACACATATGTGTAATGATTAGAAACCTGCCGTCAAAATGATGTCTATGCTTGCTCGCTGATGTGTTGTAATGATACCCATGTGTCAAGTCTATGTAGATGACTCATGTGAATCTCTTTGTCATCCTTGTTCACAGCATCAGCACCGGCTACAGGAGGAGGCAGTGCCACGGAGCAAGGGGGAACGGCTAGCCAGACTGGGTCCAGTGAGGGCAGGTCAGAGACTTCCACAACATCGGGAGACCACTACAGCTCCAGTGATGACTCCCTTGTGGTGGTGGGTGAGCCCAGATTGGATTCCACAACATTGGAGTCAGCCCCCACCACCACCACCGACAGCTCCACCTTCCCAGCTGCTCCCATTCCCAGGGTCCGTGGCGGCTCCCGTGTTAGGGAGCATGTCTCCTTTGGCCAGGCACCGCACCCTCTCCACTGCTGCCTTGAGTGTGGAGGCTGTGGATTTGCTAAAGCAGATCCATTTGGGGCAGACATCAATGCTGAATGTCCTCCATGCCCATATCAGTCTTTTGACACAATTGGTGTCATACATGGAGGGCATCCACTGGGACATGCCTGCCCTTCAGAGATCTAATCAGGCCATCGCCTCCTCACTGACGGCATCAGTGTCCCTCATCCAGCACTCCCCCCTCCTTCCTCTGCCCCATCCACAGTCCCGACTACCCTACCTGACCCCAGCACACTCAAACAGGCACGTGCACACACAGCAACAGACACATGCAGCACACAAACCCCCAAACACAAGTCCAAACACACATGCACGCACACTCAGGGGACTGACAGCACACACACCGGGAGAGGGCAAAAAAAGACATACATTCATCCACAGGCACTCCGCATTCCTCAGCTCCCTCTGCCTCCACAACCCCTACCCTTGACTGTCCTGCTACCCTCTCTTCCCAGCAACTCTTCTTCAGCGACCTTGGCCTCTTCCCCACTGACCCATCTGTCCCCCACTCCCAAGGGGAAGAGGAAACTGCCCAACCCAGGCCTGAGATCCACACCTGCCCAAAAGCCCTCCCCTAGGAGGAAGAGTCCAGAGCCCCCCCTAGATCCACCCACTCTCTCAAATCCAAAACCCCACCACCAACCCACACTTCCCCCGCAAAGTCAACTTCCTCCTAGTCCAAGGCCCCCCTCCCAAAGGGCAATCATCAGACCCCATCCCTGTTTTAAGGCTCCACTGTTACACCATCCCCAAGAAGGTCAAGCACTCCCCCTCCCACAAGCACTCCCCCTCCAACAGCCACCCCCTCAGTCTCTCCCTGCCACTGCAGTGGACCCCCCCCCTCAATCTGGCCAGTCCACTGCAGTGGCCCCTCACACAACACCGGATCCCATCCCTCCCAAAACCCAAACCAGTCCCCCATAGTCCTGTCCCTGCGGTGCCTGGCATGCCCCCATAGATGCCCCTCCGAGGGGAGGTGTCCTCTCGTGGTTGCAGTACAGGCAATCGATGGAGGGTTATTAGCCCTGACCCCCTCCAGGACTCTAACAAATGGACTGCCCATTGACCTTTATTGTTTTTGTGGAAGTATTCACATTTGTGTAATGCTGAATAAAGCATATTACGTTCTTTTTACTGTTGCTTTCGGTGTCCAACAACTTGGTCATAAGTCAACTATCATCAATGTGCAAATCTTGTCGTCGGTATACAATGATGTTGGGATGTCATTGACTGCATGTGGTCCATGGCATATGTGGCCTATTACAGTATGTATCCGAGTCCTCATTGTCTACTTTTGCAGGGTGTCATCATCTACCTCATTTTTGCCCATCAGGGTGACATGCATTTACCAACCTACCATGTTTGACTTACACTTTTGCACGTAGGTTGTGCTGACATTTGTAGACCTTATGTATGTCTTTCAAAGTGCAACATTCTAGGATGGCTATGAAGTATAGCGCTGTGATGTGCAACAAGTCAGCTGTCTCATCAGTACAACTGGGTACACATGAAGTTTGACTACGGGCTGGTGACTTTGGAAACACCCATGTACACAGGCTGATGGTACCAAAGTATTATGTGACTTGAAAGTGTCTGACCCATGTCTGAGTCTCATTCTGACATGGTAGACCCCTGCCAAGAACAAGCTTGCCACAGGTGGCTTCCACTGTAGGTAATTCCCCTCAATGCAGTGTGTTCATCTGTGACATATCCTGAGCCCATGGTGTGTGTGAGGTGAGCAGGAATCTTCGTCTTCAGACCCACTTTCCTCACAAGACTCAAGTCCCTGCAGATGTTCCTGTTTGTGAAGCTTTCTGTGGGCTGACTAATCCAGTTCTTTCTCAACCTATTGGGAGTTGTTCCAACCTGCTTTGGTCTGGCTACATCATGTTGATTAAGGGTTTTGTCTGTGTGTGCTTTGACTTCATGTATTCACCCACACCCTTCATGTAATTGGGCATAATTATCTTGTGTGGGTCGTCATTTGTACTTGACCAATAATGTTGTCCTTTTGAGCTATGCATGATGCTGTACCTGGTCACACCGAGTTGGCATAGGGCTGCAGGGATGTATGTTGTTTTGCCATGCGCGACAGGTGTTGAGCAGAATGGAGTGTGGGTGCACGTGTGTAGTGTGTCCATCTGTCATGCAGATGCCACTGGAGCCTGTCTCACATCCATGCCCTTCATTGGCACACAGGGGAGTGATAGTTAATTTATTAGTGCAGCCTAGCTGCAGGTGTGTTTAGCAAGGTTGATGTTGCATGTGCTGAGCTGGCACACACAAGGGTAGAGGTGATGGAGACTGGTGTATCGTAGGTATGCATGGAGTATAGACTCCTGTGTGATTGCCGCAGGACTATCTGAGATGGTGTCAGGAGGTGTGGGTTGTGACTTTGTTGTGTAGGGGACATGGAGTGTGCACATTGTCCCTATGTGAGTGCTTGTCATGCGGTGGTGTGAATCAGAGTATGTGAGCTTGATTTAGAGCTTCCACCCTGCACAAGTTGTGGTAGACATGTGTGGATGTGATGGGGGGATATCCCACCGGAGAAGGTTGGATTGTGGCATGTGATGAGAGATGTGGTCTGTTGCACTAATGTGCGATTTTACTGTAAAGGGGCAGTTCTGGATGAGTGATGTTTGTTAATACTGTGCATGAGTCCATGGGGATAATGGTAATGGAAGTCCTGTGTAAATGTGACAGGGCAACATTAAGACATGGTCTGACTAGTCATATGGGTCAGAGTGGATTTGTGAATGTGAAGGTATGTACACCAGTGATCTGATCATGTGTGCTGGATGGTGAAATGTGAGGTGTTATCAAGTTATAGTATGTTGTGTTTGAATGTGTGGATGCATATTTTTCTCAAGTGACAATCCTTTGGACTTGTGCTGTTTTGGGGGATTACGTGGTGATATGCAAATGACTGAGTACACAGCCATCGCACTATGTATGGGTCGTGTTGTGGGGGGGCGTGGCTAGCCAGCCAAACATGGCGGACGGGAGCTGCTAGAGCTCCGTGTATGAACCCTCGATTATCCTGCCTAACCCCTGTATCCCCCGCCATCCTAGCACATCCATGGCACAAAAACGAACCTGGACCGCGGTGATCCAGAATTGCAGCCAGAAAGCGAGCGGAAGAGGCACTGAGAACCGCATCTACGGACACCCCAGGGCCTGGCTGCGGAATATTCGTAAGAGGCGAGGCGCCGGAACCTGCAAGCGCAGCCCAGAAGACGCGGGCTCGCGCCGATGAAGCTGCCAAGGCATGACGCGCACTGCACAGGGGCAATTGCAGCGGAGGCACCAGTAACTCCCACCTAAGAACTGTCAAAGTTACCGCCAAAGCGAAGCGGCGGATGATGGCTACCCGCGCACGCCCAAAGTGCACGGGTGACGCCGGGGAGGTCGCGGCCCTACACCACCTCTAATCTCCAGACGGGCCATCGCTTACAAAAGGGGACAGTACAAGATAGCGTCGGGCAACAGAGCGCCTTCCCCGCAACAGCAGAGAGCACCGAATTGAGCACAAGGTGAGAGGCATCTCCCCGCACCCATCTCCCCCTCGCTCTCTCGTCCGGCAGAGTGTGAGCGGATGGGCCATGGTGCGGGGGCAGGGGGAGGACACACACGCACAAGATCAGCAGAAGCACTCCTGCAAAGAGCCAGAGAGGCACAGACTCACCCTGCACCAGGCACGGGGGCGGATCGGGCCTAGGCTGCGGCCACGAGGGAGTGTAGCGAGCGACTCCCCCCCACCTGTCCTAAGGCGAGCGTAGCTCGACAAACTGCTGGGAAGCAAGTAAACCCGAAGTAACACTGAAGGGAAGTGAGGGATTGCGCAGGCCCACCCTGCACCGGGCACGAGGGCCGGACCGGGCCCGGGCTGCGGAGGCGAGGGGTAGAGGAGGCGTCCAGGGAGAGGTGGGTGAGCGCGGAGGACGAGACTGGCCCTGCATGCCCTGAAGCACCAGGTAGAGGCCTGAGGCGTCCACACAAGCGCAAGCAAACCTGAAACAGAGCCAAAAGGAAGCGAGGAGTCTGTGCAGACCAGCCCCGCTCTGGGCACGGGGGTCGGATCGGGCCCAGGCTGCGGCAATGCGAGGCAGAGACTACAACTAAGGGGTAGTGAGCATGCGCGAAGTGCGCGACTAGCCCTGAAAGCCCCTGAATGCCATAAGGCAAACAACCTGACTCATCGGTGCGGCAACGGTCAACAACGCTGAGCGGGCAATCAGTATCCCGAGTATCACACAAGCGGCTGGGAATGGGGTCCAGGTGAAGCAGGGAAGCGGTGCAGGCCCAAATCACGCTGAACACGGGGGTCGAATCAGGCCCAGGCAAAGGCAGAGCAGGGTAGAGGAAGCACCAACAATGATTGACGAATGAGTGCAGAAGGCGCTACCAACTCCATCAACCCTAACATAATGTTATCTCTATTGAGAACTTAGGGCCCGATTCACAGAACTAACTTACGTCAAAAACGTAAAGTTAGTACTTTTTGGTATTCACAGAATACACATACTCATTTTGGTATTCACAGAAAGAACTTACTCATTTTGGTATTCACAGAATGAACTTACTCATCCTAACTTTATGTCCGCACTCGGGCCGGAGTTTACGGCCTGGTGGCGGAGATTCCGGCCCAATGGCGGAATCTCCGCCTCCAGCCCGGAATCTCCGCCTCCGGCCCGGAATCTCCGCCTCTGGCCCGGAATATCCGCATTTTGGCCGTTTGAGCATTACCTCAATGCTAAACACCTGTCCAAGTGTCTACCATCCCCCATGATGCATCAGCTGACACACTGCAGCCAATCCTAGCCATGCAGCACATATGAAAGCAGAGCAGACACACAGAAACACTTTCAACATGTCGCTGAATGTATTTGTTGCTCTGCCCCTTGCCATGCGGCAAGAAGACTTGAGGAGGAGAAGGAGGAGAAGAGAGAGGATCTTCAGACAGAGGATCAACATATTTGGGATGTCCACCCAAGATGTAAGGGCCAGATACCGCTTCCCTCCAGAAGTCATCTTGGAGATGGTATGTGACTGGGAGGAGGAACTTGACTCTGCTACCTGCTGCTCCCATGCCATTCCAGCCTATCTGAAGGTCCTTTCTGCCCTCCATTTTTTTGCGACGGGGTCATTCCAAAGGGTCACCAGTGATGTCGTGGGCATCTCCCAGGCTAGCCAGTCGCGATGCTTGCATCAGGTACTGAGCTGCATCAATTCTAGAGCCCACCTTCACATAGGAATGCCCCATACACTGGCCAGCAGACAAAGGGAAGCTAGGGATTTTTTTCCCATCTCCGGCTTCCCACGTGTGCTGGGTGCAATTGACTGTACCCATGTGGCCCTTCAGCCACCCCGCCGCATTGCACACATATACTGCAACAGACACTGATGGTATTCCATCAATGTGCAGGCTGTCTGTGATGCCAGTGGGAGATTCATAGATGTGCATGCAGCGTTTCCAGGCAGTACCCATGACAGCTTCGTATTCCGCATGTCACCTCTTGCCCGGCGTATGGCTGCGGGAGAATTTGGCAACATGTGGTTACTGGGTAAGTACCAAGCACTGAAAAGAGTGATGTGTGCTTATGAAAGGGCTAATTTACATGCCCCTTGCGCTGCCGGTATGTCACTTTCTCACATATGAAAAGTGACGCACTGGTGGCGCAAGGGGCCTGTCAAGAAGCCCAGTAATTAATGAATGCCACCTTATATCAACAACCATTCTACAATAAGAAACACCAAGACACATACACGGTCACAACAGACACTGCATGTACTGAGTAAAGATCATGTTCTGTTCAAATTTAGATGGAAATGTAACCTATTGCCCTATCTTCCCTCCTCAGGCGATGCTGGGTATGCACTCTCCCCTCAACTCCTTACACCTTACAGACATCCAAGCACTGTACCTCAGCGTAGGTACAATCGGGCACACATACGGACTCGAGCCATCATAGAGCGCTCTTTTGGCCTGTTGAAGTCGCGTTTCAGATGTCTCAGCCGTACAGGGGGTGTGCTGACGTACTCCCCTGAAGTTGTGTGCAAGATCATTATGGCCTGTTGTGTCTTGCACAATATCGCTTTAACGCATGGCTTACACATACCTCTTGAACCTCGGCTAGCTCTGAATCCGGGCAACCGGGCCATTGCACATAACCGAGGTCAGGGTATGCAAGTCCGTGATCAGCTGGTCGCCACGTTTTTCACGTGAGCAACCTGTTGGGTCATGGACAAAATGTGGTTTGCTGTCTGTTGTCAATGGTGAAAAATGGATATTTACGACTGTCCAAAAACTCCATCCTGAGACTATGCAAACCACACTAACTGTATGTCAACCACAACTGTTGACATGGGTCAAAATATTGACCGTGCATCAGGTCATGTGCCAATGTCAGCAATCAGTGTAGTGGCTTTCCCAAGAATTTTATTGAATCTGAGAATGAGATGTACATGTTCTGAGAGACCCTCCTGTACCTTTTGACAATGGGTGTCTGTGGCTAACAAGTGCATAACTGTAGCATTTTTGATATTTGGGCCCCAAATGAGTTACATACACCAATAATGTCGGGCCCACTACGTGAGTGATGATGTTGTGGCTGAATCTGCCACTATGTGTCTGAGATACACAGCACTGCTACCCCCTAATACACTGTAACACAACAGCCAACTCTTGTGTTGATCACTAAATATGGACTACATGTACCACAATGCAATGCAGTTGAAAAGTAAACTGGGGGGGTGATGTTGTGCCAGCCCCCCCCCCTTGTCCCAGCCCAAATCTCATAACATGGTCTCTTCCCCCTTTTGTTTCATGTCTATGAATTAATTTTACACTGTCATTTTAGGTTTCTCTGCTACAGAATAACAGGATGGCAGTGGATTTGTTCTGTGATTGTGGATGAATCAGAATGAACACAAAATGGCTGACAACTACTTCCTGTGATGTATTTCCTGTCTCCCACTACCTGTCTGTCACTTCTTGCATGAAAAAATGGGTTCCTGGTCGATTTCGCACATTCCGGCACAGTAGCGTACTCTGCGCATGCGCGGAGTACGTTCCGCATGCGTAGCGTACTCCGCGCATGCGCAGAGTACTCTCCGTATGCGGAACGTACTCCGCGCATGCGCAGAGTACTCTCCGTATGCGGAAAGTACGTTTTCGGGCCGTAAACTCCGAAAAGTAACCGGAACCCATAATTTCAGACAGGAAATAACATACAGGAAGTGGGAGGCAGGAAATACATCACAGGAAGTTGTTGACAGCCATTTTGTGTTCATTCTGAGTCATCCTCTCTCACAGATCAGATCCTCTGACATCCTGCTGCTCTCATCAACCTTATTTCCCCCAAAATGGCTGAGGGTTATGAAGAGAAAGCACCCCCTTTCAGTGAAAGGGAATTAGACATCCTAGCTGAGGGGGTGATAGTGAAATATCCTCTGCTATATGGGGGGGCTAGAGGAACAGCTGAGCAATGCAGCGCGTGCCAGATTATGGGCCAGAATTGGTGAGCGCTGCAGTACAGTGGGCGTTCACACCAGGAATGCGAGGGCATGCCGCAAGTGCTGGGAGGACCTGAAACGCTGGGCCCGGATCAAGGCTGAAGAGCTACTGGGCCAGTCTTCCCAGCACCATGTGCATCGTCCTTGCCTCTCGCCACTGTACAGGAGGGTCCTGCGTGCAGCTCTTCCGACCCTCCATGCTCAGCTGGAGGAGCAAGAGCAGCAGAGCCCTGGTAAGTGCATTATAGGCAAAATGTGTCTTGAAGTATGATGCAAGTGCAGACAGAGCTGTACCATTCTGTGTCCCATGCCTCCAGTCACCTATTCTGTGGCTATGCAGCAGTCATCATGAAGCAAAAAGCTCACTTTTGCGCATTATCTGTACAGGGCAGAGTGCATTCTGGGAGTGGTAGTGTCATCATGAAAACTGGGGATTTGTGACACACAGTTGCATTACTAATGAAATATGCACTGCCAGCACCACTAACAGTGAACCAAGGGAATCATAACTGATGTGTGCATTGGATGAGGAATGGTACAGACACTGTCCAGTGTGTGTATGTGAGGCCAATGGGAATTGGATGCTGGGACTTGCATTGCTTTCGGAGAGTTTGGGTTCTGATTGAGACAGATCATCATGTGCCATGGAGTCAAGACAGACTTTGAGACCCTTGCCACAGTCATAAGTGTTTCAAATGTTGCCAAGTGTGTCCACAGACACACGTCTTACCCAGTAGCTTGTATGCCATTTTTCATGTACAGGTAGCTGTAACAACGAGCCACTACTGTACACCACTGTACACCACTACCTGCTCAGCCTCCAAAGCCAATATGTGGTACTGGATTGTCAGTTTTGTGAGAGGATATCAAAAGCTGAGACTCACAACTTAGCAAACCTAATTGGCCAGACCCTATATGGATGTGTTACCCCCATTCGGCCTTTGTGTTGTCCCATCCAATGCTACACAGCAGATAACATTTGTCCAGACGTGAAAGTGCAGACACTCCATATCACAGGCCCTTTCCAATTTCATCTGGACTCTCTCTGATCTCCTTTTGTGGACTGGGTTGTGGAACCTGCCCATGTAGCAGTGACAGGACACACAGGTCACAAGAATGCCATAGCTGAGGGTTGGCAGTACAGACGTGCAAACCAACAATAAACTTGTGAGATGTCCATGTCAGACTCAAATCAGGAGATGACATTGAACATGCACGTAATTTAAGCTCATAAACACTGAAAACTCTATAGTGTGATCAGAGGAGAACAAAGTCTGACCTTGGCTCATCTTGATATGTGTCTTTTCCTGACGTGTACACCAACTACATAATGATTTGTCTCACATTTCAGTGGACTCCGCTGGCCAAGAGGACCGGGTTCGGAGCAGGACATCTGTGGTGCACCGGCGGCTACGACCTCTTTCCAGTACTGAGGAAGAGGACGATGAGGCGGAACCCTCAACATCAGGAGGCATGGGGATTGCGCCCACCAGGACTGACCAGGATGACAACTCTGGTGCCTCGGACCGGGTGGAGGCTGAGGACATTGAAGGGGGGGTGATGAACTGGACACCTCTGGCCAGGGGGAGGTGGAGAGCCACTCTCCCACGGACCATTCACCTAGGAGTATTGCCGAGGTGTCCCCGGGGCAGGCCACTAATCAACCTGGGCCTGCCTTCAGCCCCTCCCTAACTCCAGAGGCCCCCATTCCATCGGGGCCTCCAGCTGCAACCCCTGCAATCTGTCCCCCTCATCGTAGCTGCCAGGTCGACTCCGACATTGGCTCCGAACCTGAGGCACCACACCCCCCACGTGCGACCCCAAAACCCTCCCTGTGTTGTTCCGTCTGTGGCTGTACCAGATGACTGGATGTGGGCATGTGAGGGTCAGCCAGACATGTCCTCTCGCATCTTGCTGCAATTGTGTCTAGAGGTGCGCATGATGCGAGAGGAAATGTTAAGAGCTCTGGCCACCCTCACTGCCAGTTTCAATTCCCTGAGTGCAGCCATGTCGTCTGTTGTGTCCAAACTTCCCTCCCACACCACCGTCAATGTCTCCCCTTGTCCATTGCCCCACACTCTTTCCCCCCCTACTCCTCGTGTGTCCCGACCCATGTGGTGCCTGTCCATTCTCCGGCCAGCCAGGAGCATGCATGGGACTCAGAGGATCTGGACATTGTGGTCCTAGAGGATGACCCGAAGGACACTTGAACAGTTGGATAGATTTTTCTTTGTGGACAATGATTTACTTTTCCCCTTGTAAATAGACTGGTTTCCCTGACGCTCCCTGACGTGTTATATTTATGTTGCCCCACCCCAATCCAAGTTCCCTTCTCCTTCTGCAGTAAGGACATCATTTGTTTTCCATTCTCCCTTCCAGACGGACTGTTGTTGTTTTTCTAAACCCACATATTTTTTACATAAAAACTTATTTTAATTCATACTTTCTCTATCTTGTTTGGCTTCATTGTGAATGCCTTTTACAAAATATGCCCATGAATTTTGGTAGTCATCTGCTCCAGCACATGACGGCTTGCTGCAATGATGGGTTTACACTTGTACATGTGTCACACACACACATACATCCTCTCATCTCTACGCCATCTAACTTGGTGATCATTAGCCTATCAGGACATGATACGCCACAGAATTTCGACTTGGGAACAGATTTATTTTTTAGTGACACATATTCACACTGGTCAAAACAGTTCCTGGGATGTGATCACTGGGGATCGTGCTTGTGACTTCGCAATTTCGGGGGAGATGACCACTGTGAGGGATTAAGTCTGGGTTGACGCCGAGGTGCAGGTTGGTCTCGTGCATGTGCCTGTACAGGGTGAAGTTCATGTGCAGGGACGGATTGTGTCTGTACACTTGGTGTATGTGGGTGAACAGGGGGATGTTGTGCAGGTGGTGTTAGTGCCTGTTCAGGGGGTGGGGGTGGATGTGCAGGTGGGGGGAGTGCCTGGATGGGGGGCGGTGGTGGGTGTGTACCCTTGCTGTGGTCCTGTGCAGTTTGTGGTACAGGTGTGTGGGTGTGATGTGCTGCAGGCAGATGTGATAGCTCCCCTCCCAGCGTTGACCGTGAAGGGAGACTTTGGATCACTTTCATCATGCCGTCCATCATCTTCATGGCCAAGGCATGGTGTCTTAAACTCTCTTCCCTTTGGAAAGATATCATGTCTCTGATATTCTTGGACATGTCTTGCCAAGTTCTATCCAACCTATCCAAAACATGGGTCTGTCTGTCCACCACCTGAGGGAATTGGCGCAGGGCCTCAGACATGTCTGACAGGGTGGCCCCTATGGCACGAATGTCCTGCCTCACATCTGTCTGCTGTTTGAAGAAGTCCTGCTCCCACTGGCCACCACGGCCATGTGCAGGCCCTCTCTGCAGGGGTCGGCCATGGATGAGACCGCCAGGTCCAACAGCAGGGGGGGTGTTGGCATGTGGAAGCCTGTGGACAGGAGAATGGTGCCCAGGGGATACCTGCACCACAACAGGGTTGGTACTTCCCTCAGATGGTGAAGGTGATGCCTGGGATACACTGTACGGGGAGGAGTGTGTAGGGGAACCACCATGTCTGTCCCGGATGTGAGGGCTGTGAGGGAGTGAGGTCTGTGTTGGTGTGTGGGTGAGCTGTGGCTGGTTATCTCTATGCTGTGGACAGGCAATCTTTTTCATTGGAGGAGGCTGACACACTTTGCTGGGCGGAGGGTGTGAGGCCTTGCTAAATGTGGGCGATGTGGGAAAATTACTGTCCATGGCATCAGATTCTTCATCCTCTGAGTGGATGAACAGACGGTCACTATCGTCCGATACTTCATCCTCCCCAGGTACTTCCTCCTCCTCCTCCTCCTCTTCCTCTTGCACAGTACTTGCAGCTGACATCACTGCCTGTAGGAGCAGTGGATTTTCACCTCTTGATTGCCCGCCGCCCAACACTGGTCAAAGGTCCATCCTCCTCATCGTCATCATCACCTGGAACACAGAGGTTGCAACAAGATAAGTAATTGACCTAGTATGAGATGTGCTGCAACACAAGGGTTGGTTCTACTGTACTTTGCATCAACAGATGACACACATGTGACCTGGTTTGGTACCCCTACAAGTGACAGCTCACACAATAGCACTGAGGGGTGAAACGGAGATGTACACTGATAAAGCAAACTTACCACCTCCATCCACAGCTTTGTGTCCTTCTGCAATCCTCCCTGATGTCAACTGCTGAACCATGCTCCTCATAGGTACTGTTGACAAAGCGTTCCCCAATCCAGCAGCTGTAGAGGGAAGTGACACCAATGTCAATCATCTGCATTACAAATTTACAAACAGGCACATGTGACACTTATGATATGGATGAAACTTTGTCAACAACAACTGCAGGTTCTATGCAGAAGGGGATTTTGATGTTTGTCATGGTTTTGATAGGGAAACACTTCACACCACATTTACCTGATGTACATGTGCGAGAGGGTTTCACTGCTGCAGCCAGGATGTCATGCATTCCCGGGATGGTGTTCTACGCTGCACTGGTCTCATCCTGTCAGCAGCTGTGATGAGACATACATATCCATATTTCAGTACACCAGATGGTAGCTATGAGCTAACATGTACATGTCATTCTCAATGACCATTGATAGGATATTCCTGGACAATGTGCAGCATGTTTACCTCATGGACTTTACATGTGGGCCCCTGTTCACATGCAGCAATTGGCAGCTGTACCTCCACACAGCACTGACATCAATGAGATGGCACATTAACAGACAAACATATATGAGAAGGTTACTGATATAGGAAGGAAGGGGAGAAATGATCAGGACGCCACCGCATTACATTGCTTACACCTTCACCGTTAAGACTAATATGTCTCATGAGTATGATGTTGTCTGTTGACCAGTTTCACATTTGCACATCAGTTCAAACATTGCATTGCAGAGTTCATATACGAGATGTGCAATAGTCAGGTACCTTTTGTGTGTCATTTGTGCTTCCCTAACAATGGAGTCACAAAGCTCATTTTGGATTGAGAGATCACACATTTGTTATGTTCATCCTTGGAGTGTCCTCTGTTCCCATTATCCATTTCCTACATCATGGTAGAACTAAGCTGAGAACAGATGAGGTCATGTACAGCAGACATCCTTCCCTCAGATATCATACACTCACTTATATAGGTGGATACAGTAGAAGAGGAGGCAAGCAGAGTGCAACATTTGACTAGGATACCACATTGTGGGTAAGTTGTGAATCTTCAATGGTTGACGCCTACACTGGATTTTGTTTGGGTTTTTCAGCCAAGGGATTTTGAAATGTGACTTCCTGAAGATTCACCTTGGCAGCCCATACATCCATCACAAACGTACAGAACTGGCATCAGTGCGAGCATCATCCACACCAATTTCAAATTGTTTTGTCCCTTGGAATTCTGCTAGGGAGTTTTCATATCATTGAATTACAATCCAGTTGTGTCTAGTACACTTAATGTGAGACTTTATACTATTTTTATGTCCATTCTACACTCACTTGTCATATGTTTTGTGACATCCTTTCACTAGCCACCATGGTGTGATCTGGTATATGGTTCAATGCCATATGTAGGCATATTGTGATGCAGGACAACAGTTATGTGAAACACATACAACATACAGCGGAGATTAAAGGCACATTTCATGAGCATGAGCATTCAGGTTCATTGTTCCTGGGTTTACTTACCATGGCCCTGCACCGGCCCAGTGTGTGGTCCCCGACCAGATGTCACAGCCAACCTTGTAGCAGAAGTCAATGTGTGTCTTGGACTGTGGGAGGACATCATTGGACCTACAATGATAAGTGTGTTTGCAACTTTACATTTCAGCTGCCACATGTGATGCACTCAATATGGGGCAGGAAGGATGAGTACAAGGAGTGTGGGCCCTACCGTTGCAGAAGTATCTACCACAAATTATCATGAGTGATCCCACATTCACCTTATTATGGCCCCACTGCCTAGTAGCAACGTCTATCAAATTGACACAACAACACTTCCTGAAGTAAGGTCCACTATCATGTTAATGGACCAATAGACATACCATACAATTATGACATCTATGACCAGCTGGTTGGACTTGACAAATTCATGTATGGAAAAGAAACATTCTAAGTTGGACAGTGGACGCATTCTCAATCCTGATATTTGAATCTCACTTCTTGTTCATCATTGTCATATTTGTTCTCATAGGTTTTTTGATTTAGGCTACAAAAATAATTGCAATCTAGAGGTGGATACATTTAGACTTGCACTGGCACTCCATTCCACGATCGAGTTCCCAGGCCTGGAACTGTTGGTGGAATACATGTAATGTTCTGTAAACACAATGATATAATGAGCCTAGATATGTTATATTTTGTCTTTTGCTATTCACAGCTATAGTTTGGTAAAGGTAAATGTCCTTTGAGGATTCGAATAGTTGTAAGGCTAGTTTTTCCTCTCCAGTTGCTTTGAGATGCAGATACTATGTATCTCCCTCTGTTGTCTGCTGCCTATGTGTGCATTTTGACCATCTCCTGACAAGTTTGACTTACCAGTTGGTGAGTGTGCTCTACGTTGCTCTGGATGATGTTTCATCCCAGAAGATGCAGGGACCTCTGCTACTGTGGTTGTCTGTATTCTGGCTGAATGTGTCAATGGGTGAGAAGAGAGAAAAATCAACACATGGACAATGTACATGTGGAACTTGTCAGACATTTCCTCATCTCTTCTGCATGCTAACAGTATTGTGAAGTACTGCCACAGCCGGTGCAGGTAGGAGCAGTGGGGTGTTGGTGATGTGATGGTGTGGCAGGGTGGGAATTTAACGATGGGATATGGCAATGAAATATTTTGAAATGAGGATTCTCTCACCTTCAGTTATGTGATTTTGGTAGGCCCAAGGTGAGTTTTTTTTAGGATATTTTATAGTTATTTTCTCTATTCTGTTGTCTGTTGATTTGCCTCTGCACCGCACCCCTACCCCCTTATGTTCTTGACTGACCCAGCCGCATCTGGATAAGTGGAAGGGGCGCTTTGACAATTGCTACTTAACGGTGTTAGGTATATACATACAGCATCAGTACTGGGCCTTTGTATTTAATAGTGTGAAAGGGATTTGCCATTTCGAATACAAAAGATTCTGGGACTTGTGGTGCAACATACAGAGGGAAACACATGAGCCTCTGACTGACTATATTTGTATATGAACTTTGGACAACTTCCTTACTCACAATGGCAGTGCGACACAGACATACATTTTGTATACTTGTTCTTGTCATCCCATTTACCTGGTGCCACATTGCAGACAACACTCACAGGCAGCCCATGGAGCATGTGTGGGTGGATTGTAGTGATGATATCCTCCTCTAGTGGTGTGAGACGGAGGCGGGGTCCAGATTGTGAGGCAGGGAGAACTCTGTTTAACTCGATCCTGGAGTACTTCTCCTTCGCACTCTTCTTTTCATCCTGCCACTTCCTCTTTATTTCACGGACTGTGCGCACATCCTCCCCCAATGCTGTGACAGCAGTGGCTACCTGCTGCCAGAGAGCTGCCTTCTGTCTGCCACTGGTGCAGTAAGGTGGGAATCCATGTAGGCGTTTGTGGTGCCTCACAATGAACTCCACAATCATGGTGGTCTCCTCAGTTGTGAAGTTCTTCTTCCTCCTCAGTGTGTACATTTTGCAGTAGCGATGAACAGCAAAGCAAACAGGAACTCTCTGTGGCCAAACCTGGTCTTTGAATGTGTGCTGCTTTTATGTGGTGCTGGTTTTGCAGTTAGTCTTAATTGACTTCAGCTGGAGCATGGTGGGGGATCGTAGGCACTTGAAATGCTCAGATGGCCAAAATGCTGTTTTCCCGGCAGGAGGCGGAGATTCCGCCATTGGGCCGGAGTCTCCGCCACCGGGCCGTAATCTCTGGCCCGAGTGCGGACATAAAGTTAGGATGAGTAAGTTCATTCTGTGAATACCAAAATGAGTAAGTTCAATCTGTGAATACCAAAATTAGTAAGTTCATTCTGTGAATACCAAAATGAGTAAGTGTATTCTGTGAATACCAAAAAGTACTAACTTTACGTTTTTGACGTAAATTAGTTCTGTGAATTGGGCCCATTGAGACTGCGGGTCAACCCAGGCCCAGCTAAGTGGCGGAGGGCACACTTTACAACGTTTTGAGGCGCTGACGTTGAGACAGGACGCATCCCTTCACTCACACCACTTCGCCCCCTCTCGCATACAGGCGACGAGAACCCCGCAACGCAAAAGCAAGACTTGCAACCATAACAAGAGCCACAGTGAAGTTCAGCAAAGACTGCAAGCCCGCAGCAGAGCGTGGTGACACAGCGACGGGGGTGCCATTGTTTCCTCTCCCGCCGAAGATGCACACCCTAAGATGCGGAATCAAAGAGCGAGGACAAGTGAGAGGCACTCACATCCACCCACACAGCTATTTCGCCCGCTGCCGCTAATGTGCAGCGAACCCACAGATCGAGACAACTACACTTGAGGGACTACGGTCCAAATAATCGGTGCTGCTTCCACGAACTGATAACGAATGCCAACAGCACAACAACTAGCAATGGGCCACCTAAGCACAAATATGCAACAGCTCAACACACATAATGTCAACTCAGAACCGGTAACAGCGGAATGCGGCACTGCCACAGAGGCGCCACATGCGGCGCTCGCCACCAAGTTAGACACAGTACTGGTGGCGGTAGAGAAGATCGGATCTGCTTTATACCAAAACTGTTCCTTGCTGGAGTCCAAAATCGACAAGGTCACCTCGGATTTCACCCTGCTACGAGCCGATCATCACAAACTAGGGGAAAAAATACGGCTACACCGCAGCCCTGCAAGACCTAATAGACCGTGTTCATGAGCTGGAAGTCAAAATAGAAGACGCAGAAGGGCGCTCCGGGCGACATAAGATCCACGCCGTAGACCTTCCGGAGGGCGAAGAAGGAAGTAATCCTGAAGAGTATGCTGAGTGCTGGGTCAGAGAACTACTGCCCAGTGGCACACTGTCGCCCCACTTCGTAGTTGAAAGAGCACACCCAGTACCTGCGCAGAAACCCCCACCGGGAGCCCGACCGCGCCCCTTCCTGTTCAAAGTCTTCAACTACAGGGACAGAGACATGATCCTACGAGAAACCTGCAAGTTGGCAGACAAAGATAGGCAACAGTCAGGTCATGATATTTCCGGACTACACAGCGCAAGTGCAGTGGCGCAGGGGTGCATACACCGCAGTGAAGCGGCAACTACGTGACCTTGACCTCAACTACTTGCTACTATTCCCCGCCAGGCTACGAGTGGTCGCAAAAAGTGTGGTGCACTTCTTCGATTCGCCTTCCGAAGTCTGGGACTGGCTGGAAGAGTCAGGGACCTGGACAGGGCCTAGGCCGCAAGTGGAAGAAAGGCCGAGGAAACTCAACAGAAGGAGACGACAACGGGGCGGGCGCAACAGGCCCCAAACAGACGCCACCGCAACTTCCACTGCCCCCAACTTAGAACAGAGAAGAATGGAGAGGCAGGAGGCGATACATGTGGCAGCAACACTTGGAGCTGCGGTACAACACCTGGACCGACACCCAAGCCCGACCAGATCCTCAGACACTAGTGCCTTAACGCCCTCCAGGATCGATGACCCTGAAGAACACCAGCTGCTGGATGTCACACCGCAGACGTCAGATAACATAATATGACTTTCCGTGAACTACTGTGCCCTATAGAAAAACAGCACACGCAAGTACCTGCCAACCTGGCAAAATGTTATGTAGTAATTAGCATGTTGTCTACACTTCTGCCTTAAAGAACAGTTCCACACGCACACCGCCGCGAACAGCACTTGTCAAACGCCGCGATAAAGGACACACGCGACACACGCATCCCTTGTGTGAAGTATTGGCTGGGGTGGCATGCAATCAGAACGCAACACCCAGGGACTAAACAAACCCACCTAATCACACGCCACACATACCCATACCACACATCAGATTGACACAGTGATTGCCATAAATTGGGCACCCTAGTTTGGACGAGCATCCAATTGGAACTCACCCTTGATAGTTATTCACAGTTTTGTTAGCTCTCGTGCCTTGTTTTTAACATTACTGAATTGGAGCACACCCATATACGCCACGAGCCACTGCGCCTTGCCCTCCCTGCGCCACCCTGGTCAGCTTAAAGACGAGACATGGTACAGGTCAACATAGTTACATGGAACGTGAGAGGCATACACACACCGACACATAGATACTCAATTTACACCTTCTTGCAGCGCAGGTCTACCGGTATTGCACTACTTCAAGAGACGCACATGTCCCAAACGGAATTAGAGCACCTGCGCAGTAGATGGAGGCCAAGTGTACGGCACAAACTACTCGGCACATGCACGGGGTGTCCTCATCTGGGTAAGATCTGGTATCCCATTCGCAAGCGAGGACGTACTCATCGTTAGTTAGTGGGCGACTCAACGGCCAGCTGATACTCATCGGTTCCATCTATGCCCTAAATGTCTGCCAGCCTAACAAAGATATTAACGAAATGGAACGGAATCCCCTGGCTCCTTGGAAGGGACTTTAATATATATATATATATATTTTTTTTTTTACAGAGTTTTATATAGCGACAACTTGACCCGAATCGGGTATCAGAGCGCTTTACATAGCACCAGTTGCATTACATGTGGACACATTAATTTTTTTAAAATATTTTTTTAATATTGTGCTTAGCGTAGATTTAGACAGGTCGTTTACACCCCTGACCTGGACCACAGCAGCGTCCAACGCACAGGCCCTCATGGACTGGCTAACTCCCTGGGCACTATTAGATATATGGCACACCCGCACCCTGACACCCTGGTCTATTCGTACTACTCGGCGGTGCAAGGACTGCACGTATGCCTAGACCGAATAGTGGGGTCCCCCACACTGGTCCCCCTGGATCACCGGATAGAATATCTAGGCCGGACGCACTCCGACCATAACCCCCAAATACTGCAGCTCACCTGGGAACCTGAACACCCCCCAGCCCCCACGTGGAGACTCTAAACTGCAGCGCTAGAAGACTCAGCATTCCGCTCGTCACTAGGAACAGCACTCCTCGAATTGTTTGAGGTCAACGAAGATACAGTAGGAGACACACTAGTGGAATGGGAAGCCTTTAAAGTCACAACAAGGGGACACTGCATGGGTGCAACCTGGAACATACGTAGACAACTAACCACTGACCTAAGCAAAATAGAAGCACAGCTACTGCGATACGAAACAGATGGGGAGGGAGGGGGGAGAAACATGCATCGCCTGGGGGACTCTGCGCACAGAGCACGCTGAACTGATAGCACGCCTCTGTTGTCACAACTACGCCGCACACACGGCCCGCACCCATGCCTTCGCTGATCGGGTGGGCCGACTTCTGGCCTGGCTAATTCGTCAAGAACACGCCGGCAAACTGATAGGCGCACTGACACAGGACTCCTTGTGCACACACAGCGCGACATTCACACAGCTATGACACAGCACTACAACCAGCTGTAACAATCCCAAAACTGTTGCGATCCGCATGCCCTAACAGCCTTCCTAGACCGAATACAACTACCTGAGTTGACGCCGGTGCATAATGAGATACTAAATGAGCCGATCTCACTAGAGGAGATCAAGGAGGCAATATCGTCCCTGGCCACTCCGGCAGAGTACTACAAGGCGTATCAGGTATCGCTAGTGCCGCGGTTACACACCCTCTACGCAGCCGCTGTAGAGGCGGGACAGCTCCCTCCTTCCCTGCGCGAAGCACACTTGATATCACTGCCCAAACCCGATAGGGACCCAACGGACATGAGCTCCTATAGGCCCCTCGCCCTACTCAACACCGATTATAAATTGTTAGCAAAAGTCTTGGCAGACAGGTTAGTGCAAGTGGTCCCCACCATGGTCCATACAGACCAAAACGACTTTGTCCTATCCCGAAACACCTCACTCAACCTGCGCCGCTTCTTTCGGGTCGCAGCTTATTCCACGTGCACATGGGCAAGAGCGGGCTGCCTAATACTTGATCTCGAGAAAGCTTTTGACTATCTAGAATGGGACTAAATGTTTGCAACCCTTGAAAGATACAAACTAGGCCCCACTTTCCTGAAGCTGACTCGCCTGCTTTACACAAACCCATTGGTAAGGGTGAAGACGGGACCGTACGTATCGGACATAGTCTTGGTGCGACGAGGGACGCGACAGGGCTGCCCGCTGTACCCTCTCCTCTTTGCGCTTGCGATGGAGCCACTTGCGGAGTCGATAAGGACGCAGCTGCACAATGGCATCCCGTTAGGTGATGGCACACACAAAGTGTCATTATACGCAGATGACCTACTGGTCTATCTCAGGGACATAAATGACGTGCCGGAACAGCTGGCCCAGATCCTCTGGGAATTTGCGGCCATATCATAACATGTGTATTTGTAAAGCGCACTTTCACCCTTAGGTATCTTGGCACTGAATAACAGATGTTTCTTGTTACCCAACTCAATGGTACTCATTTTATCAACCTCAGATGGATGAAAGGCCGAGTGGTCTCGCCGGGATTTGAACCTGTGACCATGAGGTCAAACACAGGCCCCTGCAGTGGATGCATTAGTCCACTGAGCCACCAGACCCAGATCAGGACTGAAGGTGAACGTCGGCAAATCTAAACTATACGCCTTCGGTGAAGGAAACCACGACCCAGGACTTGTGTTTAATAGCGAGAGAGTGCAATGGAGTGCAGATACATTCCGCTACTTAGGCATACGAATATTTCGCCAACCGCTGGACCTCTTCGACGGCAACCTAGGTAGGACGCTAACAGCCATCAGATCCCAGATGCAGTTTTGGAGCACACTCCCGCTTGCTGTTACAGGCATTTATGAAAATGGTGGCCTTGCTGAGGTTCCTGTACTACTTTGCCAACTTACCCACCTATATACCCACCTCCTTCTTCGCCACTTTAGAGAATATGACTAGAGACTTCATATGGGGCTCCAGCAGACACAGGGTGGCGGCAAAGAAATTATATTTGCCCACGGACCAGGGGGGCCTAGCAGCACTATGTTTTGAACACAACTACCTGGCAGCCCAACTCCAATGGATCACCAGATAGATGGCAGATCACCAGCGTGACGACAAGGCGACCACATGCCCACCATACACGCTACCCCAGCTCCTCAGGCTTTTCCACCCTGGCGCGTGGACGCGACCCCCAGAACCCCTGATGCTGAACGCAGCATACAGATGCTACCGAAGGAGCCTCTATATAACCCGAAGTACAACGCCCTACGCCCCCGTGCCCCCCTTAGAAGGCGCTCCCAGGGGCCAGTCTGCACTCACAGCCATCAAGTTACAACACTGGCACGACGCAGGACTTCAGACTTTAGGGGATCTATATTGCGACAGCTCGCTTGTTCCCTATGCGACACTGATGGAGGATGAGGGACTCCCTGCAGGTCAATTCCTACTGCATCACTCATTGGTAGCTACGCTTGCAGTGTAATGGGGCGATCTTACCACTGAGCCACAAACACACCTCACTATACAATACTTGCATGTCATGGGGCAAGGTCGGCACCTTACGCGGTGGTTCGCAACTTCACTGAGACAGCACGCAGCGATAAATCTAGACCCCCTTCGGCACAAGAGGGAACACGATCTGGGCCGGCAATTCTTAGACAAAGAATGGGCGCAATGCTGGCCAGCCCAGTACAGATCCCCAGGAACATGAGATTCAGACAAATACAGTATTACATCACTCAGAGAGCATACTTCATGCCTGCCAAAATCAACAGATATTTCCACCTCGCTGACTCCGCCTGTCCTAGATGCGCCACCCTAGATGCGCCACCCTAGATGCCGATCAGTGGTCAAGCTTAGCAACCCGAGACCAGCCAGTACTCTTAATGCTGATACCTCGTTCTGCAACAAACTTGCTACCTTCTTTAAGAACAAGGTAGAAGTGATTTTTAATGCCTTAATTTCAAGCCCCAGCTCCAAGGGGCTATGCGCGAATGGCAACTCACAGGTAGCAGTGTGCAATGACCTTAAAACAGGTGAAGTTATTAAGAAAGCCATTATTTCGAAGACTGACTTACCAGTACCTTCCCAATCCAATAATTCCACTCTTTCGGCATTCTCCCCCCTTACAATAGACCAAGTAACCAACTTGTTCAGGCATATTAAGTCAGGTTCGCCTCTCGACCCATGTCCACCTAGAGTTCTGCAGCTAGATTCAGTCATAGTTCCTGGACATCTTCTGGGGATTTTTAATGAAATGCTCCAGTCCGGTTATTTCCCTAAAAGCTGGAAAGCTGCACCCATTCTTCCTCTTTTAAAAAAACCTAATCTGGAGGCCGATATTCCCAATAATTATAGGCCAATTTCTCGACTTTCCTTTCCGGCCAAACTGATAGAGAAAGCTATAAACGCTGAGCTCTCTCTCTATATCCAGGATCATAATCTACTGGATTCTTCTCAGTTTGGCTTTAGAAGTCATCATAGCACTGGGACAGCCTTGATCACAACCGCGGAATATGTCAGAACAACCTTAGATAGAGGAGGGAACGCTGCCCTAATCTTGTTAGATCTTTCGGCAGCGTTCGATACTGTTAGCCATCAACTCCTTATCAATCGGTTGTTCGAGATAGGAGTTAGAGGTACTGCGCTTAAGCTCCTCAGCTCATTTCTCACTGACAGAACACAGTACGTGGAATTTAATGGTCACAGATCTGTCTCTTTCACCCTTCCCTGTGGTGTTCCACAGGGGTCATCACTGAGTCCCACTCTTTTTACTCTGTACGTCACACCTCTGGCTGCACTGATCAAAGGCCTTGGCTTCTCAGTTGTTTCATATGCTGACGACACCCAAATTGTAGTGTCAGTCACAGAGAATGCCGATAACACAGCTAACTGTTTCCACAACTGTATGTTACAGATTGGGCACTGGATGTCTAACAACTGTTTTAAGTTGAACTCAGATAAAACTGAGGTGCTGCTCTTTGGTAATCAACCATCATTTTGGTCCCCCAGCTGGTGGCCTCAAGAAATGGGTGCACTCCCCACTTTTGTGCCAAAGGTGAAAAATGTGGGAGTACAGTTTGATGAAAAACTCTCCTTTGTAGGTTATGCCAATGCCATCACCTCCTCATGTTTCTTTATTCTTAAATCCCTTAGGAAGGTTTTCCCTTTAATCCCTCTGGACCTACGTAAGGCAGTGATTACTGCACTGGTCTTCTCTAAAATTGACTACTGCAATGGGCTCTTTCTGACTGCCCACAAGAAAGCTCTGGCTAAACTACAATTAGTCCAGAATGTGGCCGCCAGGTTGCTTTTAGGGATCCCAAAATACCAATAGGTGTCCAGGTTTCTCCCCTTACTCCACTGGCTTCCAGTTTAAAAAAGAGTTATGTTGAAATCCCTGTGCATAGCTTTTAAGGCCCTCCACGCTGAGGGTCCATTTTCTATAAAGCAACTCTTCCATCATTACATCCCTGCCAGAAACTTAAGATCTGCCTCCCAGACTAATTTGGTTGATCCCAAGTTTAAAAGAGTTACCTGGGGAAGCAAGAGCTTCGCAGTGGTCACTGCCAAACTCTGGAATATGATGCCGCAAACACTTAAAACCTCAAATAATCTGCTTACATTTTGTAAAGCTCTTAAAACTTGGCTATTTAACAATTAGCTTAGTAACCTTTTCCACTTCTCTTGTGTCCCACTGATGTCTGTTGTTTTCTTTCACTCTGGTCCACCCTTTTCTTGGAAGTCAGCACCTAGACACCTGCAGGTAGTAGTGCGCTTTAGAAATCATAATTTCATTTCATTTCATACATATGCTCTGGAGTTGCACCGGCCTTGGCTCATACTCGAGGGAGGTAGCAGACGTGCTCCATAGCTGCACCGAGAGAGACATACCCTATGACTGGCCGACATGCCTGTTACACAAATTCCGTAGAACGCGTAACACTAAGGTAACCTCCAGGTTCCTAGTCCTAGGCATAGTAGCGGCCAAAAGACTTATCACAAAAAAGTGGAAGGCGCCCGACCCCCCCACGCATACAGGCATGGAGACACTCTACACTCGCATGGGCCAGAGCAGAAAGCAAAGCGATCCGGGGTGAAGAAACCATGGGCCTCAGGAAAATACCTAAATCCGCAGCGCTACAGCAGCGCGCAGGCCTGCCAGACCAGACCCCACAGGAGTCTGACCCGGTTGAGTGACACTGCGCACGCGACCTGTACTCCCATACTACCCGAAGGCACTTGATCTGTCACCACCTGCTACACACCCGCGCTCCAGCAAGGGGCCAGCTGACAGGGCAACAGGTGTAGGCACAATAGGCGACACACACACACACATAGACATATGGGACACTCCAACTCAGCTCCTAGTTTTATATCTTCTCCCCCAGTTATTAAATGCAATACTCATCGTGGTCACCTAAGCAGTACTAGTCCTTATATGTTACTCATTACACAATAAAATGAAGACAGTCTAGTTGTTTCAGATGCACACATTGAGCCTGGCCATGCACAGCTCATGGGCGCCACCACACAACCATGCCCGTAGTATAAGCAACTGTGATGTTGTAATCGCCAAAAGTGTAATGATGTAACAAAGTTGATACCACTAAATGCTAATGTACGATGTGCTAATTGCTGTTGTTACAAATAACAAAATCAATAAAAATATATATTTTTTAAAATATGTATGTGTCTTGTTGTGAGATGTGGTGATGTGTGGAGTGTGCATGTCTGGGTGTGCTGTGATGCTGCACGTTGTGGCATGAGTGCAGTCCAAGGCATCACTGAGTATGCGGCTGGTAATGAGAGTGGTCCATCTGATATGTTACGTTTGTCAACTGCTCAGGAGGGAATGTGTACTCTACATTGTGTGCATATCATGTATCTGAGAGATGTTGTGTACATGGTGATGGAGAGTGGTGCTGCGAGTGTAGGTGTGGATGTGATGAGGGCCTCACATGTGTGTTTGTATATCTTGGGTTGTAATGGTATGTGTACTGGGCTGGAGCTAATGGGGCAGACATGCTTCTCCGTCTAGATGCACCAGAGGTGGCTTATGAGGTGCTTGTGTGTTTGTAATTTATGAGAGATGGACATCTAGTGTGACATAGGTGTTGGAGGGATCATTCCTTCATGTGTTGATTTAATGCACAACTTGTGTTGAAGTTGACATGTGCCTATGTGTAGATCATGTGCATGCGTGTGGGCAGTGAGAGTTCCCAGAGTGAATCTGTGGCTGTGTCACGTATCTGTTAAAGCTTGCTGTCTGCCAATGTAAGTTCATAAATGCTTTTTGTGATGGTCACCGTCAGTACACTGGTGTGTGCAGTACCTATTTGCATCACAGGAAGAGTAGCCTCCACCTAGCCTTGGCTTGTGTGAGTCATGTGTGGGCATAAGTGCAAAGATGCACTTTGTAGTCAGTAGTGCACACTGATTGTTCCTCAATGTCCTGTGATGGTGCCCTTAGATGGAGATGGTCTGGGAGGCATTGCATTGTAGCTGCTTCTGATGTTAAGTCATGATACAGGAACATTGGCTGGCAGCACATTGCTCATGGGGGTATTGTCCCCTCAAGTGAATATGCACGTATGTGTGATGATATGTCACCTGTGCTCCCACTAGTTTTGATATGCATCCATGCACTTCCCAGTAGACTACACACACGTGGGTAATCATGGCATTCTGACCTTGACTGGCCAAGGTGTGTGGGCACCAGGGGAGTGGAGTCATTGTGATGACATCCCTGGTTGTGCTGAGAACAAGAGCCTGCACTGTGAGCAAACTCACATGTGACACTGACACATTTCACCCAGTTCCATTTGTGTTTGCATTATCAGCATCTTTTGAATCTGTCATCTGGTTTGGCAAGGGTGGGCCTTGTAGGTGTCAAAGAGTGCTCCCAATCAGTACATTGTACCCTGCCCTGGAGCCTGAGGGCAACACGTCTTATTTGTACGTTTCCTTGACGGATCTCAGGATTCAGAGACAGTGTTCAAGTGCCACATGTGGCCAGTGCATATTCCATTCTGCACATGTACTCCATCCTTACCGGATGTACACATTTCCCATGGCTTGTGGCTTGCTATGTGTATTGGGTTTGTGGGCCACAGATTGAGCGCCCCCCCTGACGTTGTCACCAGTGCAGGCAGATTATCTTACACATTTGGCTGTGCATTGGAGCCTACAAACCCTGTCGTTGTATCCTCTATCTGGTGACTCATGTGTCTTCCAACTCTTCTGCAGTACACACTCTGCATTGGCAACATGGCATTAGTAATGATCTGCACATACTGCAGCTTTTGTAGCTAGATGCAGAGTTGCTGTGAGAGACATGCAACCAAGTTGACAGTGTACATGTTCTGATCTTGAGTCGTGTGCAACGCCCCCAGGCCACACATGGTGACTGTCTCCTACATTGTTGTTGGTCCATGCTTTTCTACACAGCAAGTAGGAATGTGGTCTACACATGTAGCGCTGACAGCTGTGACACAACCACTTCTGGTTTGTTGTAGTGGGAGGATCATGATTCTATTTTGTGTGTCTGTGTACTTGTGTGGTGTCGGGCCAGTCTCCTCTTTGCTTCAGTGTACACCAACTCATCACAATGTCATCCTTCTGTGAGTGGGTGTACTCCTGTTGCCCTGCAGGGTTTGATTATGTGTTGTGGTGGGCGGATGCTGTGACTTTAAGTCACAAACATATGTGCGATTCCCCCATTGATCATACCCAACAGGACATGGATCCATGGTTTTATTGAGATCACAATGATGGCTGGTCAATCATGGACTCCTCATCATACCTCCAGTGGTCCACGCTGTCATGGTGGCCTCTGCAATGTCACCTGTCTAGGGATTTTTAGAAGCAGCACAATGCTGATGATCAAGGGGGGGTGGTGGTGTTTAGACTGGCCAAATATGACTTGGCTCCCAGCAAAGCCCTTACCTCCAATGCGGCCTCCCTGCACCGGCCAGGCCCTGGGAGTCATGTTTGGGTATGTGAGTAGGGGTGGGCGGAATTTGCGTAGTCGCGCTACGCAAAGCTCCGCGAAACGGTTAAAAATCTCCGCGAGCACGCAGAAATTCCGCAAACAAGCGGAATTGCTTGTTCCGCTCGTTCGCGATGCTTTTTTCCTGTTCGCGAACGCTGTTTGCGTGCTCGGGGGGAAATATCTAGCGAACACGCATTTTGAAAGCGCGAACAAGCAAAAAATTCTGCGAAGCCGTGGATCGCGGAATTTTTAGCAATTCCGCATTCTCTGCGGCACGCGAAATTACCCAAATTCCGCGAGCGGAATGGAATTTACCGCCCAGGCCTATATGTGAGATGACAGTGCTGTTTGCAAGGCACGGAACACAGTGCGCAACAGTGAGTCTGCTCCAAAGTCTGGCCCCCATCCTCAATTTGCATCTTAACGGCTCAGCAGACAAGATACAGGTACCACAGTGCTGTGGCCTGGTGGGGACTGTGGAAGTGAGTCAGTCTCTTGATGTGGTATTTGGTGGTCCCCCATGCTTGGGCCACATGTGACTCTGGTGCACCCGCTCATCAACCAATGGTTGATTGCCCACATTGCCAATCCAAGCCCCATATGGAATACTTCATGATTCGACTCAACACACATACGGCTCTGTGGAGTTCAGCGCCCCCGTCGTGTGTGTCGACCTAGGCTAAGCCAACTTCCACACTCACACACGTTGTGTTTGTTCTGCAGTGGGTGGCTGGTTGGTTGTCTTTGTGCATCTTCCCCTGTGTATTTCACCTGTCTTTGATGGGCATTGAGTAGATGGTGTGCTTTGTTTCTTTCTCTACTGGCCCTGGGCCTCCTACATCTCCATTCTGCACATTCCTTAGGTTTGCCAGTTAACGTTGCTGCCACAGTGTGTGACTGAATCTGATATAAAATGGAATTTGGGGATTGAATCCTTTGTATTTCCTGCTGCTCGTACCCCAAATGTGGGTGTTGATGCATTTTGGATGGTCACATGTCACATTGTCCAATTAGACATTGCTAGGAGTGTTACCCCACCAAAGCACAGATTGTCTGCACATGGCTGAGAGGTATGTCCCCCCCCAAAGTTTACCTCAACAGTTCTGCAGGCGTTTGTCCCCATCCCCCGATTTCTCATTACAGTGCTGGGGGTTAGCTCCCAACCCTCTTATTGCACCACCATGCTGGGGGTTGAGCCCCACAACCCCCACTTTGTCTCTACAGTGCTGGGGGGGTTAGCCCCCAACCCCCTTATTGCAGCACCATGCTGGGGTGTTGAGCCCCACAACCCCCACTTTGTCACTACAGTGCTGGGGGGTTGTCCCCCAACCCCCTTATTGCAGCACCATGCTGGGGGGTTGAGCCCCACAACCCCCACTTTGTCACTACAGTGCGGGGGGGTTAGCCCCCAACCCCCTTATTGCAGCACCATGCTGGGGGGTTGAGCCCCACATCCCCACTTTCTCACTACATTGCTGGGGGGGATAGCCCCCAACACCCTTATTGCAGCACCATGCTGGGGGGTTGAGCCCCACATCCCCCACTTTCTCACTACATTGCTGGGGGGGTTAGCCCCCAACACCCTTATTGCTGCACCACGTTGGGGGATTGAGCCCCACAACCCCCACTTTGTCACTACAGTACGGGGGGGGTTTGCCCCATACACATTGTGGGTAAACATTGCAGGGGTTTTGCACCCGAAACCACAATATGGCATCACAATGCTGGTAGTGTTAGGCATCCACCTCCCTATGGGGTGGACAACGCTGGTAGTATTAGGCATCCACCCCTCTATAGGGTAGACAATGGTGGGAGTGATGGGCATCTACCCCCCTATGGGGTGGACAACGCTGGTAGTGTTAGGCATCCACGCATCCACCCCCCCTATGGGGTAGACAATGGTGGGAGTGATGGGCATCCACCCCCCTATGGGGTGGACAATGCTGGCTGTGTTAGGCTTCCACCCCCCTATGGGGTGGATAGCGCTGGTAGTGTTAGGCATCCACCCCCCTATAGGGTGGACAATGCTGGTAGTGTTAGGCATCCACCCCCCAATGGGGCGGACAATGCTGGTAGTGTTAGGCATCCACCACCCCCCTTGCCTCTACATTGCTGCAAGAATTCCCCCAACCCAATATTGACTGTGGTTTCTCACAAGCTGTGTATTATGTTGCCTTTCGCGGGGTAGTGAGGTTTTTTTTTGTGAGTGGTAGGTGTCTGACTTGAATATATGACGTTACAACGCGAACAAATACAACGCATGCTTTTACAACGCAACTGACATTACATCGCAAGTTTTTACAACGCATACCATTACAACGCAAATGTAGTATAATACATTAAATGATCCATTACAACGCATACTACAACAACGCACACTTTTACAATGCAATATATATTATTTCTTTGTATAATAAACCCCTGGAGCGGGATGCAGGGAAAATAGGGGTTTTGGGTGGGGAAGTGTATTAAAACATGGAGATAGGAAATTCATACATAAGTATTAAAATTAATACTCGAGTACTAAAATAAATACTCGCATTCAAACTTAACAATTTTAAAAATATATTTAAAAAACTTTCTACAACAGATAATATTTTATAACACGATATTTAATAAAATTACCCATTTGTAAAATTAATACTCGAGTATCAAAATTAATACTCGAGTACTTTCTTCAAACAATTTTTATAATTTTACTAAACATCACCAAAATATATAAAACACATAAAATAAATATCAAAGTTAACAAAATAAACAATATATAATACTATATATTTTAACATACACATTTAAACATTTCAAAAAGTAACCATATAAAAAATAAAATTGAACATTAATACACTTAATTTAAAAAATTAAACAACCATTTATAAATCGTACATTTTCAATTAACAAAAACACTATAACACACAAATATCAACAAAAAAAGTTCTGTTTTTAAATGCCAGCAAACAAAAGTCCTACAACTCTTTCAATGAAACTACTTTGACCCGGAAATAGCCAAAACGGATGTTATAACATACAAAAATAAAAAGTTACTAGAACAAATATAACAAAATAATTATTTACATTCTCACACACCATTAAAAACAGAATGAAAAATTATAGACAAAACATATTTTCCTTTCAAATTACGTTCAACTCAACAAAACGTATAAAAGAAGCCGACCACCATTAGAAAAATTGTAGTTACCTGATTACCAGAGACTGCACGCGCGTTTATTTCCTGAAAACAACAAACTTCGGAGCGAGCCTTCTAAAACACGAAGTACAAACTATAGAAATGTTTAACTGCTTAACAATTTCTAGATAAGCAAACATACTATACTTTTTTTCAGTTTGATCAAACTTTTCAAAATAAGACCAAACATTAAAAATACACTATTTTGGACAATATATATAAAGTAAGTGACTAAAATTATATATATTTTTTCTACCGTTTTTAAATAAATATATTATAGTGGGTTTATAAAAATGATACCAAAAATAAAGTCTACCAAAAGGTGCTTGCTTAAGGAAAGGTACAGGATAGTGGTATATTAAAAAAATAATTTGCAATAAAAAGTCTGCTTCCCACAGACAAAACGCTAGATAGTGGTGGGGTTTAAATTACTATTCTAACTCCAAAACGTACTTACTTCAGGAAAAGTGAGGAATAGCAGTATGTTAAAATAACTATTCCCACTCCAAAGTTTGCTTGCTTCAGAGAAAAAGCTGGATAGTGGTGGGGTTTAAATTACTATTCCAACTCCAAAAGGTGCTTGGTTCAGGAAAGGTGTAGGATAGTGCTATATAAAAATAACTATTCCCACTCCAAAGATTGCTTGCCTCAGAGAAAAAGCTGGATAGTGGTGGGGTTTAAAATACTATTCCCACTCCAAAGGATGCTTGCTTCTGGAAAGCTGCAGGATAGTGGTATGTTAAAATGACTATTCCCACTCCAAAGGGTGCTTGCCTCAGAGAAAAAGCTGGATAGTGGTGGGGTTTAAATTACTATTCCAACTCCAAAAGGTGCTTACTTCAGGAAAGGTGCAGGATAGTGGTATATGAAAATAACTATTCCCACTCCAAAGGGTGCTTGCCTCAGAGAAATAGCTGGATAGTGGTGGTGTTTAAATCACTATTTTTTACATGCCAACAGATTACTACTACATCCAACAGCCAAATACCAGGAACATTTGAAAGAAAAAACATCTCGAACTGTCCACAAAAAGTTGCAAAAGCATATTGCAAGGTAATTTCTTACATATAAACTTCAAAAAACAATTAAACAAACGAAATAGTATACAAATACAAATGAAAGAAATAAAACTACATCATTCGAAAATGTAAACAATATCCAAATATTTTTTCTTTCAGCTTTCAAAAAATTCAACAATAAAGAAGAAAAACATAAGGTAATTTTTACATGATTAACTTATTACATTTAAAATTGTATTTCTATTATTAGAAAATTAATTGGTTTTCTCCCACAGAAAAATACATATAGCAGGTAAATACATATTTTAAACTTGACTAAAGAAATGTAGGCAAATAAACACAAATGTATTTCTTCTAGTAAAAAGAAAAATCTTTTATCCAATTATAAAACATAAACTTGTTGTTCCTTAACCAAAACCATACTATTTTATTTCAGACAAATAATGTAAATAATATTCAATATACTAACAATAAATTACTATCTTCTTTTTCAGACCACAACACAACTCAAAATCAAATCAATAAACAACCGAAACAATATTATAAAGGTAAGATATCTAAATAAAAACCTATACAAAAAAAGTAACTGTATTTCTCTCCCTAGGAAACTTTGCCATCAACTCTATATATATAATAAAACACCTTAAATATTTTTCATTACAGAAACACCAAACAAATTGATACATTAACGAAAAAAGAAGAATCAAACCACAGCTTTTTCTAAGGTAAGAAAAAGTAAAAAAAATTCTAAATAACAAATTAACTTTTTTCTCCCAATAAAGCATTATTCTTTAATTAATAAACCAACAAAGATATAAAATCAACAAATTGAAAACATTAAACAGAAATTGAAAAAGCATAACTTGCATACTGTTAAATTTATTATTTAAAATATACTGTCATTTTCCCTCTAAACAGGAACACACAATAAATAATTAAATATAATAACATTAATTTTTTTCTGTCTTTTCTTTTCAGAAAAAATAATGTCTACACCATCGAAAGAAGCTAAATACCTCACATCCAAAAGAGGGAACAAACTACTTAACCATAGTGGGTATGTTTATTGTAAGGAGAGACTATCTAAACCAAGGTGTCATTGGAGGTGTGTGCAATATTACTCAACCCATTGCACAGGCAGAGCGGTTACTCTTGGTGACAATATTTTAAGAACCACAGACCATAACCACTCTGCCTCTGCAATAGAGTTAGAGAACGAAATAATGAAATTAAAGATATTGCATCCACCTCCAATGAAACCTGTGGTGCAGTTTTAAGGGAGGTATCCCAACATATTCCACCACATGTTGCAAGTAGTATGCCCACCTAATACCTAATTTGCGAAGAATTATTCAACGACAAGTAACCCACAAAGAGTAACACCCCAAACCTACTCTGACATAACAATTCCACCTGAACTCTCTATTACTTTTTCTAATGAACCTTTCCTATTGCATGACAACGAAAACCCTCAAAAGAGAATAATAATCTTTAGCACACCCTATATTCTAGTAAGATTAGAAAACAGTGATATTTGGATGATGGATGGAACGTTTAAAAGCACGCCCCATCCATTCACCCAAATATACACTATTCACGCATACATTAACAATACTGTAATTCCCTTAGTATATAGTTTACTCCCTGATAAACAATCCTCAACATACACTGAATTTTTGCCAGTGATAAAATCTAAAACATCCAATAAAAGTCCGAGAAAAGTAATAATTGACTTTGAATTAACTATGATTAATCAAATAATAAAAACATACCCAGATACCCAAATTCAAGGATGTTTCTTTCACTTTTCTCAGGCATATTGGCGTAAACTACAGAAAACATCCTTAATTGAGGATTATATATCAGATAGCAAACTACAGTTTGAACTTAAAAAACTAACTGCCCTTTGCTTTGTTCCTCCTGACAGTGTAGACAAATACTACACTTCAATTACAGAATCTGAATATTTTACAGCAAATGAAGAAAAATTGGCACCTATACTAAATTATTTTGAAGACACATGGATTGGCCATCTAAGCAGGTCGGGTCACAGAAGGAGACCACGTTTCCACGTGGAGTGGTGGAATTGTTACTCGACCTGCTTAGAGGGAGGAGCAAAAACAAACAATGCCATAGAGGGATGGCACAACTCCTTCAATAAATCAATTGGCAAACCTCATCCTAATTTCTATCATTTCTTGGAAATTTTGAAGAAGGAGCAAAGTTTCCAAGAAATGAGAATGTCGCAATCATTATCAGCTCGTCTGAACCCACGTATTTCTACCAGAACTATGGAAATGTCTGAAAGACTATTGGGCGTAATTCAACAGTTTACGTTGACAGTGGCTTCAGACTACCTTGATAATCTTGCTCACATCCTACATTTCTAACACTCAAAATGTTTTTTCTTGTCTGTTTTGCCCTAAAACAACTCCCACTAATTCAATTGATTATTTCCCAAATTTTTTAAATTAATAATAAAAGTCGGGTCTCCTTACCTTCAGAAGTTTTCTTTCTTCAACTCTTGGACTTACATTCCATCCATAACTTCACCAAGAGTCCTTAATTTTTTTTTAATGCATAGTAAATAACACAGAATCCATTTGAAAAATCCATAGACCGATTAAAAAGATATTACTATGCATACTAAAAACTGTGCATATCTAAAAAACGCACCCAATAAAAAAATCCCGAAAAATAAAGATATTGTTGAAAAAATGCAACCAGTTCCAACGTTGCAATCCAATACTGATCCAAATACAATGTCATTTCGATATCTGTAGAAATCCAAATTGAAGCGACCCAAGAAAAAAATCCCAATTTTTTTTTTATTTCTCTCGAAAAAACACAACAATTTCCAAAAAATCAATCCATCTTACCCAAATATCCTGTAGAAAAATGATTAACACATCCAAAATGTATTACTTTGACTGACATTGTAAATACATGTAATCGCGATGATGTTAATTTTTTTTACTTTAATAAAAATAGTATCGCTATACTAAAAAACTACCCCTTTCAAAACACTTTTGTTTCATGAAATGTTTAATATATGTACCATTAACCACTTTATGAAACAAAACCAGTTTATAAAAAAAAGAGACCCGACGTGAGCGTACTACTGCAACATGTAATGGCGAAAACTAATTGCTAAACACACATCAAAACTACGTAAAACACATTTGGAACATCTATCTACCTCCCTCATCTCTCCTTACAATAAACATTACCGCTACACTATGTATATACCCGAGTATTAATTTATTTTTCTAAAATTAAAAAAATCTAATCTTTTTACTTCATTAATAACAAATTAGTATTAATATTAATGCCTGAGTATTAATTAACCCAAAAATATACCTATTCCATAAAATCATTAATATAATTATTATCAGAAATATTAACTATTTACTAATATTGATAACTAAATAATTATTTTCATAAAAAATTAATTTTACATTAATATTTGTTATATTATTAAAAATACAATCTCAAACAGTTAAACAAAAACTTACCATACAATACTTACCAATGCATTGTAAAAGCATGCGTTGTACTTGTACATACGTTGTAATGGCATGCGTTGTAAAAACATGCAATGTAAGTGTATCTGCGTTGTAATAGTTGCGTTGTAAAGGCATTGCGTTGTAATGCCTGCATTGTAAAGGATGTCTCCCCAACACTACAGATGGACACCACACAGGTTGTGCTATAAAAATAAGTATTCTTTATATAGACTTAACACAAGACCCAAATGACAAAAATCCACAATACAGTACTCAATGCTTAAAAATAGGTTATTCACTTAAATGCAGTCTCTAGCAACAAATAACTCCATGGAGTTATTACGACGTCGTGACAGAAGAAATCCCAAAGTACGGCGCCGACCGCGAGGTGTGGGGCGTCGGGCCCGGAGTCAAACAGACCCCCAAAGAACAGTACCTTGGAAAAGCGAAGAAAAACAAAGACAGCTCACGGCGTCGGGGAGGTGCAGCTTCGTAGGCGCTGCGCGGCGTCGGTTCCTTACGTCTCCAGGGGAGGTGTAGACTCTGTTCCTTACTGCAGCGCAGAGGAGGCGAGACGACGGTTCCTTACTGCGTCGGGGAGGTGACGTCACGATGGCACCAAAACCACTGTTCCTTACGATGTCGCGATGTCGATGGATTCTCGGTCACCCACGTTGAGGATCGGCTCCGCGATGATGATGTCGGCTTCGGAGTCGATGCGGCACAGCAGCTGGCGTTGGGCCTGCGTCGCAAGTCGGAGCAGCGCTCACGGCTTCGGGCAGGTTACGGCGTCGCTCGCTGGCGTCGATGTGGCACAGCGGCCGGCGTCGAGTCTACTTTGCAAGTCGGAGCAGCGCTCATGGCTTTGGTGCAGATTACAGTGTCGCTCGCCGGCGTCTGTGTTGCAATTTCCTTCTGTAGCAGCTAAAACAGCAGTTCTAGATGCAGGCAAACAGAAGGGGTGAAGTCTTTGTGTTCCTGAGACTTCAGAACAGGAGGCAAGCTCAATTTCAAGCCCTTGGAGATCTTCCTCAAGATGATGAAAAGCACACTCAGTCCTTTTCTCCTTTCCTTGGCAATGAAGCAACTACTGCAGGCCAACCCAAACAACACGCAGCATAGGGGTAGTCTCCTCCTTCAGCTTCCTTGGTTCTTCTCCTTGGCAAAGGTTCGTCTTGATTCCCAGAAGTGATCTAAAGTTCTGGGCCCCAATATTTATACCAGTAAATCCTTTGTCCTCTGAAGGCAGAAGGTGTCTGTACCTAGCCAAAACCAGTTCTGTGCAGTCCTGGAGCACTATGATTACAGGACTCCTTCTTTCCTTTGTGTGCTTGGGGGTCTGCCATCAGACACACCACAGGGGGGCAGAGCCAGCATTCACCTGGGCAGGCACAGCCCTATTCAGGTCAGGGAACAACTCCTCCCCATACTCTCTATTCTATGTGGGCTCAGGCAAGTGAAAGGGAAAACTCCTCCCCCTACTCCAAATGCAGATCTCCTATTCAGCCCAGGGCTGACTCACCCTGCCCTCCCCAGCTCCTGTCCCTCCAAAACCAGACAGTCAATACACAAAACAGCAGAGCATACTGGATGGTTAGGCAAGAAAATACCTACTTTCTAAAAGTGGTATTTTCAAACACAGAATGTTAAAACCAACTTCACTAAAAGATGTATTTTATCATTCTGAGTTCAGGCATACTAAATTCGTTTTTCTACCATGTTCCCTGGGTCAGTTAGGATTATAAGATGTTATAATCAAACTGCCCATTCTGACCTATGGGAGCAGGTAGCCTTTCAATAGTGAAAAACAAAATTGGTTGTAATTCACTATCAGGACATGCCACACACATCAGGGCAGGTCCTACCTCTAGCTTACAATGTACCCTGCCCGCAGGACTACTTTAGGGGTGATTAACATGGAGAAAATGGAAGGTTTGGGGACTGGTAAGGGGGGGCACTTACCAAGTCGACATGGTAGTACTAGACTGCACACAGGCCCTGCAATGGCAGGCCTGAGACACACTTTACAAGCTGCTCCGATGGGTGGCACAACCAGTGCTGCAAGCCCGCCAGCAGCATCTGATTTACAGGCCCTGGGCACACGCGGTGCACTGTACTAGGGTCTGACAGTAAATCAAAGAAGCCAATCATGGAGTCACTAATCCATACATCAATTTACAGGGAGAGCATATGCACTTTAGCACTGATCAGCAGTGGTAAAGGGCCCAGAGTCATAAAACCAACAAAAACAGGTCAGAGACAATACAGGAGGAAGACAAAAAGTTCAGGGATGACCCTGCAAAAAGGGCCAAGTCCAACACGATGTTATAAACAAACTCCCCATTCTATCCTATGGGAGCAGGTAGCCTTGCAATAGTGAAAAACGAAATTGGCAGTATTTTACTATCAGGACATGCTACACACATCAGGGCATGTCCTACCTTTCACATACAATGCACCCTGCCCACAGAGGTACCTTGGGCCTACCTTAGGGGTGACTAACATGTAAGAAATGGGAAGGTTAGGGGCTGGCAAGTGTGTGCACTTGCCAAGTCGACATGGCAGTACCAGACTGCACACAGGCTCTACAATGGGAGGCCAGAGTTCCATTTACAGGCTGCTTATGTGGGTGGCACAATCAGTGTTGCAGCCCACTAGCAGCATTTGATTTACAGGCCCTGGGCACACACCGTGCACTGTACTAGGGTCTGAGTAGTAAATCAAATATGCCAATCATGGAATCACCAATCCATAACAATAACTTACAAAGGGAGCACTTGCACTTTGGCACTGAACAGCAGTGGCAAAGTGCCCAAAGCATCTAGACCAGCAAAACAGAGTCCGACACACAGCAAAAACACAGGAGGCAAAGGCAAAAATGCAGGGGAGACCCACGCCAATGGTGCCAGGTCTAAAAGTTATTTACATGTCCATTTAAAGGCGTCCCTTCCTCTGGGCCTCACTGCCCTGGCGGCGTCTGTTGTTATGAGACAGCTAGGATGACGCCTCCTCAGATCCGTTTTTAGGCATGGCGAAAGTGGGACACTGCCCCTTGCAAGTGGCTGACTAGGACAGGCAACAATCCACATCTGCTAAGTAATAATAATGGATAAAAAACAGATTTTTTAGGGCTTGCCTACAAACAACTGTAACTGTTGGAGACCTTGTGTTTCTTTCAGAGTACAACATACATATGCATACACCCTGTACAGAGTGTGGGCTTTTAAACAGCCTCCTTCAGCCACTGGCTATTGCCATTTTTAGGTCTTGGCTAGACAGCGCATGTGCTGTCTCGAAGAGACATGTATTCAATATGTGGGATTCAGCCAGCTCATAGGCTTCCCATTTGCTAGCTCCATAGTCATTCTCATATTTTTTCTCTACATTTGTCCATGGCATGCATGCATGCCTCTTCATTCACACAATTCCTTTTCACACCACATAATTCCCCACCACAGCACAATTCCAATACACACCACATATAGCCAATCCACAACACAGAATACCACATAATTCCACTCCACTACATGCCACTCCACGACACACAATACCACTCCACATAACTGCACTCCGTAACACACAATCCCATTGCAGAAAAATTCCAGTATACTCGATACCACATAATTACTAGCCACATAATTCCACCACACACCATGTAACATAATTCCACTACATATAACTCCACACAACACCACAAAACTCCGCAACAAACAATTCCAATCCAACCCAAATAATTCCAATCCACACTACATACATCCACTCCACAACACATGGCTAAAAGACATTGACAGTGCCAATAGTTCTCGAATTGCTGAGACCTATTCCTTTGCCAATGCTCCTTTTTAGGTTGAGCCTAAGCAGCGCGCATGCGCTGTCTGCAAGACCAGGTGTATTCAATTAAAGGACTTTGATCCCACCTGCTGCTTATTATAGGTTGAATCCAGTGTCCTTCTTCTTTGCTGCCTCCGGGGTGGCTTGTGCAGCCGATACCTCACTTCCGTTGTTAGGTGAGGAGCACCAGCTAAGTATAGTTTACTTATGCTGTCATTGTTTATCTTTTGTGAGGCAAACTCTTTTTTTGGTTTCCTGCTTCGGCTCATGTTTTGTTGTAGTGTTTCTGCCCCTGTTCGTTTTACTTCCTTTATGCATTCACCCTACGGGAGTTCGTTTGCAAGCATTCTGCATTTCTCACATCGTTCATGGACACTGGGCTAACTGTGATTTGCTTTTTTCTGTTTTTGGGTTTCTAGGAATTTTTAAAGAATTGTTTTTGCCTGGGAAAAAGCATTCATACGCTTTGATCGAGTGCGCACTCAGGAGTCTCCCCGGGGCACAAGCAGGGACTGACTTGAGTGCTCCCAATCATCACGCACTCAGTGGTCCCCCCCCCCAAGGCCAAAGCAGGCATCCACTTCTGTGCTCCCTCATTGTTTTATCCTGACGCTGATGGAGCACCGGGTAGGTAGGGCCTGTCTATAGAGGAAGGGCCCCTGGAGAGCCCCTTCTCTCTTTTTGTCTCTCTCTTAAACCTTGCTCTCTGGCACACTTACTCCTAGTCACTTATTCTCATCCTCCCACTCTTTCATGTCCTCTCTTACTTTAATGACATATTTTCTCACTCCCTCTTTCTCCAATTTCTCGCTCTCCTGCTCCTTTCTCCGCCTTTCGCTGTCATTTGCTTTTAAAAGATTGTTTTATTTTTACCGTTTATTCCGGTCACTGAACATTCTTTCTTTTTGTCCGGCGTACCGCTTGCTCCCATGAACCGCACCCTCAGACCTGAGTGCATCACCAAACCAAGGGATCTCACGTGGTCCCACTGAGGGGTGCCGATTACAGAGGCTATGGCGAGGTTTGTTTACAGTGGGCTTTTAAGCCGATGGTTCCATATCCACCCAAGGAAACATCATCTCTCAAGTGAAAAATTAATCGACACCGTTCTGCATTTCCCTGAAGCGGTGTCAATGTGATGTGCTTCTCCTAGACACCAAAGTCCTTGAAGGGGTCCGTCTGTAATAGGAAGAACCCAAGGAGAAGTTTGGGTAGGGGCTGGGAGCGAACATGAAGCGACAACCTGGTCTGCTTTTTCATCCAAGAATGTTGGCACTGAAATCCAGGCTGAGGATAATCCAAGCCCCTCCCCCCTCCTGAGCTGAAGCAGGCTCGTGCAGCCTACCAGGGAAGGTAAGTAAACAGTTTTGTGAATGCTGCGTGTTTGCTTCAGAGCCTGTCTGTGTGTGTGTGGTGGGGGGGGGGGAGAGAGAGGTTGGTGTGTGTGTGCGTAAGTAGGTAACTACGTATGAAAGTGTACCTGAATGTTGTGGCAATATCCCAGGCATATCTGGTACCTTTTGGCACATAGGGGCATCCTTCGATTCTGGTGCCCACCCCTTAGTAAATTTCTGGGCCCCATATATACCCAGTCCTTCTTGAAACTCTGTCACCCTTGGCATTTTGGTGCTACACCCTAGGCAATATGCTGGACCTAGCATATTGGTGAGCATCCTTGGCATATTGGGGGTATCCTTGAGTTTTCAATGCTGAACCCATGGCAAAATGCTGGGAGTGGCGTATTGGTGTTCTTGGCACATTGGTGAGAGCAGCAAAATGCTCTCCCTTATGTATTATGTTTACGTCCTTCCATCACATCATGGTGCAAAACCCTTGGCAAAATGCCTGTGTTAGAATGTTGGTGGTAATCGATAATATTTTGTCATCTGCCCCTTTTTATAAACTTGACTGGCTTAATAGTGATAAGTCAGGGATTTTTGTCAGTATCTATAGCATGATGACTGTACACTGATGGCTCTGGCATAATGTTGGCAATCCATGAAATACTGTGGCCTTCTGTGACATTGAATGGTGATAAAAAGACAAAGGAGTGAAGAATCGATTTCTGTGTGGTAGTAGCACATGTGAAAGGTTAATGAAAATGATGAATTAACATATGGGAACCAAACGTAGTTACTTAAAGTGAAAAGGTAGTAATAATTAAACTTGTCTTTGTGGAATCACATTTTTTTATTAATGAAAACATTTGACAGCAAAATGTGTGCATTTTCATATTTTTCATAAGCGATCAAGCTGATGTCTGGGAACAGTATGAATGTGTTCTCAAAATATATATTTAAATCACATATGTGAGTGATGATTGGTACCACTGCCTGAAAAACGAGCAGGTGGGATTAGTGTAATCTGCTTCCTAATCTACAAGATCTCTGCAAGGTGAGCGGTTCACTGCTAAATAAGCCTGTAAAATTTGTTTTCACTCTATTGCCTGAGAATGTGAAATATATGTGCTTTTTTAATTTTTCCATGGAGATTCCCAGTCATAATACATGACTGAAAATGTACTTGGAAAAGGCAGGATAAAAGTGAAATATACATGTGTAGAATTGCTACGATGGTATATAATGGGCCACACAAAATTGCAAATAGATGAAACACCGCCTTTATCGACTTTGGCTTTTAGACGTCTTTAAAGGGAAATTTTGCTCAACTTTTTTGCCACCATTTTATCAAAATTGTTTTAGGGCAGACATTCCTGCAACGCTTAGATGAGGGTCAAGATTACTTAGCAATGGAAGATATAGTGCTTGCCTTTTCATAGACTATGGAATGGCTTATTGCAAATTTATATTAAAGGCGCACTGGAAAATGCATCATTTGACTGCATAATTTCAAACGTTTCTTGGGAGAGAACCCCTTCGCGACAGTGGGGCTCGCATGCTTGGTGTCATCACTGGTTGCAATTTGCGACAGTTGTTAAACCCCACCACTTTTAAAGTTATCCAGTTGCCATTGGTCACTTGCCAATTTTAACCTCTCCCTTTTGTCTTCTTACGGTATCCGTCTCAAGCCATCTTATCCCTGGTAGTGCCTCTGACAACACCTGTTTCTCTATAACAGTTCCCTCCTTCAGTGTCCCCGCTACCTCACATTCCTTTATTTCTGATCATGGCACATAGCTCCAAGGTCTTCTTCAGTTTGAGCAGCCACAGGGAAGTTGGAAGCTCGTTTCTATGGTCCTGTCAGGAGTGAGTAGCCCACCCAGGCCAGAGATCTCAGTCTATCCATGTAAGGTGGGTGTAGCTCACCCAGGTCAGAGATCTCAGTCGGTCCATGTAAGGTGGGTGAAACTCTCCCAGGCCAGAGATCTCCGTCTGTCCATGTAAGGTGGGTATAGCTCACCCAGGCCAGAGATCTCAGTCTGCCCATGTAAGGTGGGTGTAGCTCACCCAGGCCAGTGATCTCAGCCTCTCCATATAAGGTGGGTGTAGCTCACCCAGGCCAGAGATCTCTGTCCATGTAAGGTGGGTGTAGCTCACCCAGGCCAGAGATCTCGGTCTGTCCATGTAAGGTGGGTGTAGCTCCCCCAGGCCAGAGATCTGTCTGTCCATGTAAGGTGGGTGTAGCACACCCAGGCCAGAGATCTCAAGCTTTCCCATGTGAGGTGTGGTTAGCTCTCACATTCAAGAGAACTCGAGCTCTTTCAGTCGGGTGTGAATGGTACACCAAATCCAGACTTTCTAAGGCAGTGCCATGCAAGGTGTGAGTAGCTCACCAAGTCCTAATTCTTTCAATGCACTCTGGAAATTGTAGTATATTGTTCCTTGTTGTAAATGCAGGAGTAAAAGCACACAGTAAAACATAGGACTGGATGCTGTCATCTGAAAAAGGAAACCTGATCAGTGCTTTTTATGTTCCTTTCCTAGTATAACAACATGAAACAGTCTTTTTTCATCATGTGCTTTAAACTACATAAATAGCATTCACAGTATTAAAGTACAAACCAGGTAAAATGGCCCCCCGCAAGTTTTGTTACGCCAGTGGCTGCAGCTGCATCTCTGTTCCCAGTGGTAATTCCTCTTTCTTAGTCCTCTAGACAGTGCTGCAGTTGCTTCTCTGGTCCCAGTGGTAATTCCTCATTCTAAGTCCTCTGGGCAGTGCAGCTATCTGCTACTCTGGTCCCATCAGTAATTCCTTATTCTAAGTCCTCTAGACAGTGCTGCAGCTGCTTCTCTGGTGCCTTTGCTAATTCCTCATTTTTAGACCTCTAAGCAGTGCTGCAGCTTCATCTTTGTTCCCAGTGGTAATTCCTCATTCTTAGTCCTCTAGGCAGTGCTGCAGCTGTTTCTCTGGTCCCAATGGTAATTCCTCATTCTAATTCATCTAGGCAGTGCTGCAGCTGCTTCTCCAGTCCCAGTGGTAATTCTTAATTCTAAGTCATCTAGGCAGTGCTGCAGCTGCTTCTCCGGTCCCAGTGTTAATTATTAATTCTAAGTCATCTAGGCAGTGCTGCAGCTGTGTCTCTGTTCATAAATCCACTACACGTCGCTTCAAACCAAAACACAAAGGTAAAAGACTGTCATTTACAACGCCAACGGCTCTAACTCTAAAAAATGTGTGACCTGTTGCATTGCAAATGCTTGTTCTCTATGCTTGTTCTAGAATGTTTCCTGATTTCCATATTTTACTGTTAAATAAATGGCATTTATATGCTTCTGGGATGTGTCCTGATGCTGCATGTGGTTCAGATGTGCACTTTTCCTCAGACTTGGCCCTATGATTTGTCCATGATACAGATTCATGAACTGTTCATGAAATTGTAAAGGAGGAGAATGTTGTTTGTTTCAGCCAATCCGATTTGCATTCAGAACTGAAGCAGCGCTGTAAAAATGCTCTCTCAACACCTTTTAGTAACGCACATATTTCAAAACTCCGGAACGGCTTTACACTAAACCACAACAATAACACGATCTGAGTAAACTTCTGCGAGTGGCAGCAGAGGGGACAGCGGCGGGGGGGAGGGGTGGGGGGGGAGATTGGCGATGGGGAGTCTCCTGCGGCCTCCAATAGATCAGAGCTGCAGCTGACGGCCTGTCCCCACCCGAACCAGAGAGGAGGGCATGCAGGAAGCCCCCTGCCCCCTCCCCCCCCACGAGAGAACTTCTGCCATACGCGGACACTCACTGGAGCAATGCAGAAGAGTAAGGTCCACGGTCGCCAAACTGCAGAGATGTTGGACGTGTCTCCCGAGAGTCCAATGGCGATGCGTGAGTACCCCTGATCAGCAAGGGAGAGGGGGGCGTGTACATTTCAAGCCACACCTGAGACTGGTCTGTGACCCCAAAGAGAGAGAGGCCTTACGGCTAGAGCTGCTGACCTTGGGGCTGGGGAACAGGGTTCGAGCCTTGATGTCGGCTCAACATCCTGTGATTCTGGGCAAATCACTTAATCTCTCCGCGCCTACTAAAAAATGAATGTGTCCTTGTGTGACGTAACTGGTGCTCATGTAAAGCGCTCCAATACCTTCGGTTGAGTTCGCGCTATATCATGTGCAAAAAAAGTCATGGTACCGTCCGCCAGCCCAGGTCAAACAGGATTACTTTAGAAGCCATCCCAGAGTCATTGGATGATCATCCAACTACTCTAGAAGTCATTTTCATGTTGTCAGACGTCATCAAGCTCTTAAAGTCATAAGCATTGTTTAGAAACTTGAGCCCGATGATTTGAAGATGACTTCAAAATGAGTACCTGATGACTTCACACAATGAGATTATATCTGATGATTTGAGGATGGGTATCTGATTACATCACAAGATGAGACTGTTCCTGATGACTGCAGGATGATTTCAAAATGATTTGGTGATTACTTCACAAGCACTGACTCTGTTTTGTCACCCTGTGCGTCAAATACTAAAGGAATTTAGTCTGTATTCAGTTTAAGGTCTAACAGTAAATTGGCCCCATAACACAGGGGGTAAAATATTCCATTTGTTACACTTTGAGAACAGTAACCCCTTCTGGTCTTTGGGCGCCCGAACCATGTTTCACACCAACTTTCCTTTTAAGCAAAAGTAAAAGCTCACTAGCTGAGTTTCTACAGTAATTACACCGTTATTTTCAGTGTGCCTATCTTGCGATCTCATTCCTGTAGGCGCATTTAAACTAGATGTGTTACGATATCATAGTCTTGCAGAATTATAGCACTATAATTCAGAGGTGTGACTAGTACCCAAATAAAAGATTATTTAATTATTGACCTCCGAAGGATTAATGGTTGAAACACTTTTTCCAGAATGTAAACCTGCAGCCTGCCTGTTAGACGCAGATCTCTTCAGCAGGCACATTAACCCACTGAACTATAATACACTTTTATACACACACACACACATTCTCTCTATAGAAATATTTTGCTTTTAAGAGGTTTCAAAAGGTTTACATCACTAAACAGGTAGTTGAATTAGCATTTCTGTTTCATAGGAACCACTGCTTTTATATTGGCACATTGATATTTTATCAGCGTCAGAAGGATTAAGGCCAAAGTCAGTTTTTCCAGAATATAAATATACATGTAAATATTATCAGCCTCAATATATATATATATATATATATATATATATATATATATATATATATATATATATAGATAGTCTGGAAAACGACTCAGCCTTTAATCCTTCTGAGGTTGAATTAATAGAAATGTGCATATATAAAAGGTGCGGTTCCTGTGAAACAGAAACGTTAATAAAACATTCTGTTCAAAGTTGCAAACCTTTTGAAAAGTCTTATTAGCAAAACGTGTGACTTTAAAATAGTATTGTTGTCATAACTATAAGTGACAAGCAAACCCTTTTTTTTCTGCAGTTTTATATAGCACAAAGTAGACCGAAAGGAATTGGTGGATTTACTTGAGCACCAGTTACATTGAAGAGGATACATTCATTTTTTGTAGGAACGGGGACTTTAAATGATTTGCCCAGGATCACGTGATGTTGAGCAGAAGTTGAGACTCGAGCCTGGATGACCAGCTCCAAACTCGGCAGCTCTGGCCGTTACACCACATCCGCCCCCCAGATTTGGCACAATAGTTAATGTAGACCGACATAAGAGGTCATCTCTTGTGACATGGGAAGAAACATACTTTTTACTGTCATACCTGATATTGCTTATTATGACGGTATCCATGTTGTGTATATGATATATTCAGCTGTTTTTGGTAGTTCCGTTGTCACGAAATAAGTGTTTTTTATTGCATGCTTAAATTCTGCTGTGTTGCTGTTTCTTTTAAAGTACACGGACATGACAGACCTCTCAGTTAATTTTAAATAAGGATGAACGTGTTTTCCTTTTTAATTTGTGAAAGATGCTAATTTCTTAAGTAGCCCATCAAACCTTTTCTTCTTCTCCTTCCTTCTCTCCGTTTTTGTATCTCTTTTTGGTTATGAGTTGTACTGATTTGAGGATTTATATTAACATCTGGACACTGTCTTTTGGCAAATGAGGACATAACGATGCTCCGTTAACATTATACACATGCTTTCTGAGCTTTAGCTTATTACAAAAAATCACGAGTTTCAATGTCTCCTTTCCTCAGTATTTAACACTGAATTCGGAACATTAAATTTCTGGAATGTTAACTTTACAGTTTTTGGGCAGGTTTTGAGAATCACAAGTGTGTAAAATTCATGGAAGATGCAGTAAATCTGCAATTTGTTGAATTAACACAAATGGAATGTCATTTCTTTCACTGTAACATGTTTGCAGCAATTATTGTATTGGTATTTATATAGTTCTTTCCATATCTCGCACTAAGCATAAAGTGCTTCTTTATGTTGGAGGTAATATACCAAATTACAACTTTTCAACGGCATAGCCATTACAGTTAGCTTTCCAAACGTTCTGGCCCACATTGACTAACTTTTCGAAAAGTACAAGGACATTAAGTGATTTGCCCAGAATCACAGGCTCCAATGTGACGCCGAGACTCGAACTGGGTTCCCCAGTTCCAAAGTCAGCTGCTCTGGCCATTACGCCAGATCCTCTCCCTTGTGTTCTTCCGAAGGTAATATCTCATTTCCAGGCACCAAACTTAAAATTTGAGGATTTTTCATTTAAATGTTAGGTGCATTCATGCTCCTTTCGAACTGCATGATTGTTTGCCTGTGTTGTTGTTGGCTCACGTTTTTCTATAAAGGTTGTTGAAAACAATAAAAAAAATTCTAGCTGACGCGACAAGAATTTTCAATTCTATTAAGGACACGGAGGCGAGGATTATGCTTCTCTTTGCTTTACTGCAAAACACAGCAGCCAATAAACAAACTTTAAACTCGGCATACCCCGGAAGTCCAACCCCCATACGGTATGCACCAATCACCATCAGTCCATTATCCAATATACATCGAAATGAACACATCACTTCCTCTTTCTTTGCATCAACATTTAACAGTCCTCAAACTTGACTGGTGAACTCTGGACCACCGATTTCTTCATCGACGTGAATCCCAACTTGAGCACGGAATGACAGCTCCGGAACCGAATCGATGTCAACTGTGCCTATGTCCATTTGGTCAACTCTCCAGCTGAACAACATCATCCTGATCGTTCAGGTTTGCTTGCCTTGATCTCCTATAAAGAGAATAATAGTCGTAATATTCCATTCCTAAACCATCTACGGTTCATAACCATCATGACATTCATTACTTAACATCATCATATTTCCAATATCAACGGGTGGGTGAAACAAATCATATCATCATCAAGACATACATGAATCCTTTCTCATAGATTTTACAATAAACAATCTAACACATAAACTACCATCATCATGTTACCTGGGTGGGATAATCCTCGCCTCCGTGTCCTTAATAGAATTGAAAATTCTTGTCGCGTCAGCTAGAATTTTTTTATTCTATGTCAGTCCACGGAGGCTCTGATTATGCTAGTTTAAAGTTGTTCCATTACCGTCGAAGCTACATCCACAATAGGTTTATGATAAAATGTCTTAAACGTTGAGTCAGAAGACCAATCCGCCGCCGTCATAATATCTTGTAATCGAGAGCCAGTACAAAAGGCCTTGGAAGCCATAGCTCCTCTAACCGAATGTGCACCAAACGTGGAAGTATCCACCCCTGCCAATCTCAATAACCAAGTAACCCACCTGGCTAAAGTTGCTGCAGTGACTGGGCGGAAAGGTCTCTGAAGTGAAATCAACAATTGCCCTGCAATGTCATTTCTGAACTCTCTAGTAACATCCTCATAACATTTTAAACATTGAACCACACATAATTTGGTATGATGAGGAAAAGCAGGATATGCAATACATCTAGAATGTGTTTTTGTCCTCCCAGAAATTGTGAAGGAGACTCCCGAAGGAGTAAATACTCTACCTGCTATGTCCAAAGCTCTCACATCCGAGACTCGCCTGCAGGACACCAGACATAATAGCATCGTAAGTTTTGCTGACAACTGTTTACGTGATAATCCCTCATTTGCCGGCCAGGTTTTAAGGAAACGTAAAACTACATTGACATCCCATAAAACAGAATATTTGGGTTTCGGAGGGTTAACCAACCGGATGCCCCTTACCACTTTACACACTAGGGGTGCTCCCCCACTGGTTTACCATCCACCTGCGGGTGTCCCGCCGAAATTGCGGAACGGAAATTGTTCACTGTTTGATACGCCATTCCCGAACTGGCAAGTTCAAAGGAAATTAACTATGAGATGGACACCGGATCCCACGGGATCAGTCTGCCGTGCAGAACACCAGCTAACCCATCTGCGCCAAGCTGACTCATATCGTTTGTGAGTAGCAGGTGCCCATGATTGTGATAAGAAAAACAGAGTCTCCTGTGAAACTCCAGGCACTTGCCATCGTCGCCTGAAAGTCTCCACGCCATGAGAGATAAGTGGCCCTGCAGTACCAATGGGTGCGGCAGACCCAGAGGGTCCTGCAGAATTTCCGGAAACGGCTGTATTTGTACCGGAAGCGCACATGACAAAGCTAGTGCCACCGGAAACCACGCTTGCGCCTTCCAACATGGTGTAACTAGTATCACCTCCGCCTTCTGTCGACGGAGGTGCGCCAACACCCTCGGAATCATGGCGAAAGGTGGAAATGCATATAGAATGCCCGTCGTCCATGACTGAAGGAATGCGTCCGAGCTGATCGCCAGAGGATCTGGTCGCCAACTGTAGAGCCGCGGAAGTTGTGCGTTGAGTCTGGACGCAAATAGGTCCACTAAACACGGACCCCATTTGTCGTTCAGCTGATTGAACACCCCGGGGTGCAGTCTCCAATCGCTGGCATCCCTCAGAAATCGGGAGTTCCAATCCGCTACCACATTGGAAGACCCGGGAATGTATTCCGCCGTTACCGATATGTGATGGGCCAGGCAGTAATGCCAAAAATCCTTGGCTATCTCTACCAGAAGACGTGACCTCGTACCCCCCAGACGATTGATGTATCGTACTGCTGACACATTGTCCATCCGCAGTAGAATACAGCAACTCGCTCGTTGCGAGGAGAGTGTCCGAATTGCAAACGAACCCGCCAGAAGTTCCAGACAGTTGATATGGAGCTCCAATTCCTCCCGGGACCACCGACCCCCGGTCTCTACTGAGCCGCAGCGGGCTCCCCAGCCCCATCTGCTGGCGTCTGATTCTATGACTATCTCCGGACTGGCTGCAAAAATGGCCTTGCCATTCCAAGCATCCATATGTTCCAACCACCACGACATCTCGGTCCGTGCCTCGTTGGTGATCGAGATCTGCTCTGCATAACTCAGACCCTTGCGTAAATGTAGAATCTTCAAACGCTGAAGTGCCCTGTAATGTAAGGGTCCTGGGAATATCGCCTGGATTGATGCAGCCAAAAGCCCCACCAATCTGGCCAGCGTCCTCAAGGATATAGTCTGAGAGGCAAGCGCTCTCTTCAACTCCTTCTTGATAGCTACCCTCTTCCTCAGAGGTAACAATAATTGAGTTGCAAGCGAGTCTACCTGAAACCCCAAGAATTCCATCGACTGCGTTGGGGTCAGAATGGATTTGTCCGCGTTGATGACGAATCCCAACTCCTGTAAGAGTTGTACTGTCCAGTTCAGATGAAGAAGAACCGTGTCTATATTCTGAGCCATAACCAGAATATCGTCCAAGTATATTATGAGTCGTACCCCCCGTTCTCTCAGGTACTGAACCACCGGCTTTAGTAACTTGGTGAAACACCAAGGGGCGGATGAAAGGCCAAAGGGCATGGCTGAGAACTCGAACCACTGGTCTCTCCATTGGAATTGAAGAAACCGCCGGTGCGGGGGAAATATTGGCACCGCCAGATACGCGTCTTTCAAATCCAGACGCACCATCCAATCCTTTTCTAATAGGATGTCCCGCAATAAATGTATCCCTTCCATTTTGAAATGGCGATACACTACCCAGGAATTGAATTCTCTTAGATTGAGTACCAGTCTGAAACCTTTGTCCTTTTTGGGCACCAGAAAAATGGTACTTACAAACCCTAGTGGATGAGGAGTCGTGTACACGACTGCCCCCTTGTGTAACAATGATTGAACCTCGTCGTCTATGAAAGACATCTCTGCGTGGGAAAAATGTAGGGGAGGAGGAACTCGATTCTGCTGGGGTGAGGCATAGAACTCTATCTGAAAACCCTTTACTGTTTGAAGGATCCAAGGATCTTGTGTGAGAATCTCCCACATATGTAGAAATAAAGCAATCCGACCTCCCACCTTGGTGTCCCCGACCTGCATTAAGCTTACCTGAGTAAGAGGTATCTCTGGAGGAATTATTCTGTCCTCTGTAACCTCTGTATTGTCGTCCTCTGTCACCGCGATTGCGGGAAGGATAGAAATTTGACCGTTGGCCACCTCCTCTGCCGCGTTGCTCGAAGCCTCGAGAGGTCTGGTTAGAACCACGGCCGGTCGCTCGACCCCTGTAGCGCCCGGCCCTGTTAAAAAGGCCAGTATGAAAGACTTTCCTGATGTTTGCTTGCGCCTTATCTAGGGCAGAGAATGTATTCACATACTTCCCCATCTCCTTTACAAATTTGTCACCGAACAGCATGCCATTAGCCAGCGTGCCTGGTTCCGTATTCGCCATTTCTGCGAGTTGTGGATCAATGCGCATCAGAAAGGATCTTCTGCGTTCAGCCGACAGGGCGCAGTTCGCGTTTCCTAGGAAACACATAGCGCGCTGCGCCCACTCCAAAACCTCCGTGGGGTCTAATGCAGTGTTAGATTCTTTAGCGGTGACCGCGGCATCCAATATCTTGGTCAGGGGTCCAGTCACGTCAAGGAGTTTATCCTGACAGCCCCTCCAGGCTCGGTCTAGTCCCTTTTTGGGGTCCTTGGCAAACTTTTTCATAAAAGTGGCCATGTTCGGGTCTATTTCCGGTGTGTCTGCCACTTTTCCCATTAAAGATGGTCTGGGACATTCGGAGCGCAAGGTAGCCCTGACTTCCTTTTCGAAACCTCTCCGGAGGTTCTCTTGCACATAGTGTGCCACCTCCACACAAGGAACCCACTCTGTAGATCTGGGATGTATGATATTCCTGGGGTCAAACAAAAGGTTTTTGTTGACCGGTTTGTCTGTAACGTGGTGTGACTTACGTTTCCGTTTTGTCGCCTGACGTGAGGCCTGCGATTCTTTATCCGAATCCGATGTGTCAGGCGCGGTAGGTGAAGATTCCTCCGCGTCCCCCGCTTGCGTCGTTGACGTTTTAGTAGATTTGGGGGACCTTCATTACGGGCCATGCGAGCAAGGACCTCAGCTGAGGTATGACCCGAGGGTTCCCCTTGCGAAGCACCAAACTTTCGTTTGCCATAGTTTTTCAATGGCTTGGTAAAAGGTTGTAAGGCCTTAATCAATGCCCGATTTACAGAGCCCTGGACGTGGGTATCCAGGGCTTCAACTAATTGCTCCTCCATATGGTGCTCTTCAGGTTCCTCATACTCCGCATACTCATTAAATTCCACCCACTGGTCTTCCTCCTCAGCGTAGTACGCCATCGTGTTACAGGAGGTCTGAAGGAGCTTTAGGGGGAGAAACCCTGGGGTGTTTTAGATGTGTGGGCACTTTTGTACCAAACTGTCCCAATAGCACTGCACACACTGTCCCTAAAACTTCACTGTGCCACTATTTTGTTTTTATATATTTATTGTGGAGGAGTCACCCCCAATCTCCCCTAAGGCAGAGCCCTGGTCCGGATGCGCTCCGGTCAGCGTTACACAGGGACCGGGGATATCGCAGTCTATCTCTTGCTGATGCGCGAAGAGCCGATCGGTAATTTTAATCGTATCGGCTCTTCGCGCATGCGCAGAGCATGGGCATCGACAGAGGACTGCTCCCCAAGCGCGCGAAGCGCGTCCCGCTCCCGCTCCACAGAAAACAGCCCAACAGGCGCCGGAGCGCCGACTCGCATTCACAAAGCCACGATCGCGCCGAGCGCCCAGCAAAATAAACAGTCTGACCAAGAAAGATCTGCGCCCGCCGAAAATCGGCAGTCATAAATACAAACAACAGCGCCAATGACAGCGCGCACTTAAGAACGACGCTCTGGCGGCGTCCCCAATAAACCTGTAATTATCGCACAATCATGAAATAAAGACACCCCAAATTCCCCAGACAGAGAATTGAAAGGTACTTATCTCGCTGCTGCAGCAGCAAAGAAAGAGGAAGTGATGTGTTCATTTCGATGTATATTGGATAATGGACTGATGGTGATTGGTGCATACCGTATGGGGGTTGGACTTCCGGGGTATGCCGAGTTTAAAGTTTGTTTATTGGCTGCTGTGTTTTGCAGTAAAGCAAAGAGAAGCATAATCAGAGCCTCCGTGGACTGACATAGAATTGGACAAGGGCTCTCCTGCAACCAACCTTGTTAATCTCCGCCCACCTCCGAAGCCGTTTTGGCCAATCAGAAAAGGGATTGTTGTGCTCCAACCAACAATAAAGTTACTCAACCTCAAATCATCCAGCTCTTTGTTCCACATGTTGCTGAAACCGAGGGAAAGACACCGAGCCTACGAGGAGCCTGTATGGAGCTAAACTGAAGGAATTATATCAGCAGGGTTTTCAGATGAAATCGGGGACTTTGCAGGGTGTTAAGCTGAGCGCAGTGCTCTGGCAGGAAGGGAAAGGGTGTAGTGATCAGGGAGAAATAGGTGAGTGAGGAATCGGCCCTCCCCATCCCCCAAGGTGAGCGACTGACTAGTTCGGTATTTTTAAATAGGAGCGGAAAGGGATTCCTTTATACTCATAAAGAGCCTTTTCATTGTGCTTCCTTTCTCTTCTATCAAGTCTTTCAGTTCTGCAGTGCATTTCACTGCATCTTGGTTTCTTCCTGCCCACATCTAGCCTCTACGCCCTGTTCTTTTTTTTCTGTGTGCACTTTACACGCTGTAAATTCTCTCCTCGCATGTGCGCTTTGTATTACTTTCACTTTCTACCTTATGTCCACTCACTTCTCCAGCTCTCTACTCTGCCCAGCTGCTCTCTGCGTCTTGTATGTCCTCACTAGAACATTGACGTCTGATCTCGACCCTCCACAAGAACACCCGGCTTTATTTTTCCACCCTCTAAACATGGTCTCCCACTCAACCTGCTCTCTAGCTAGATGTATAACTTTGAAATCCAGAAAAATGCATCAACTTAAATCTGTATTTGTAAAGCGCGAACTACTCACCCTTACGGGTCTCAAGGCTTCAACTTCTATACTGCAAAAGAAAAGGGAAACAGCAACTCAAACCTCAACCCCATTGCTTTATAGTGTCCTATTTCGCCATCGCCCCTCTTTTATGAAGGACTGTCCTGCTTTTGGGGACTGAGAAGTTGCTATTTTAATGCGTGTTTTCTTCTTTGCAAATCTAGAGGTGTTGTTGCCATATTCTTTTCTGTTAGCCAGGTAGCGCTGACAACATACTGAATCGACTCAAGTTTCTAAAACAGCTGAGGTTTGGATTACCATTCTAAAACAATCAACGTCAGAAGCTTGAGAGATTACATCAGCCCTGCCAAGATTAGAATCTCTGATTTACAAGGGCAATAGCAAAGACTGGGCCTTACTTGGAGTTTGGTGGATGGGTACTCCATCGCAAACGTAGCGGACATCCCATATGCCTTATTACAAGTGGGTTATAGCCTAATTCAATTATCATAAGGCAGCTGGGATGTCCTTCACGTTTGTGATGAAAGTATCAGTCCACAAAACTCTAAATCATGCACAGTGTCTTAAATTGGCACGTGGGGTCAGTGCTGCATATGAGGGGCATCCAGCCAGATCCAGCAGCTATTATTGAGCCAGATCCCGACTGGCCCAACTGAAATATGGTGAATTTGCAGTAGGATAATTTGCCGACACAGTGCACACCCGCACCATCCATATCTGCTTCCATTTAGAGCAGAAAGGTGCATGCAGTAAAGGGGCTTTCGTATTCTCACTATCTAGTGGAAAGGTGTGGTGCAGCGGCCAGGGCAGCTGACTCCGGAGCACAGGGTTCACGGTTCGATCCCCGGCTCCGGCGGCAGCTCAGCTCAGCACCATGTGACTCTGGGCAATAGCTCACTTAATTTCCACTCCGGCCCCCAGCGCCTTGAGACCCGTAAGGGTGAGTAGCTGCGCTATATAAAAACGGACTTACATTTACATTTTGTATCCGTTAAACCTTCTCTCCACTCACGTTTACTCCACTAATTGTGCTTTTGCTGTCCACCCAGCATACGGATTAGCTACTAACCCCCTGCGTTCTCAACCCTCCACATCTGTTGTTCATGCATGCTCTACAACCTGATCATCCATTTACCACTGTGTAAATGCACGCTCTGCCCTCCACATTGGCTGTCTACTTTCCACATACACTTCCTACATGCATTCTCTCCACCGTCCACATGCCCTCCTCAAGTTTACTCTCCACAATCCACACCCCTTCACAACCGCTCTCTACCCTGTATATCACTCTCCACCCCAGACATCTTTACACTTCACATGTTTTACATCCTCCACTTGTAGTCTACAGTGTGCTCTACACTGCACATACAATATCCAGCCTATACCGCTCCCTACTCTCCGTGGTCCACACTCACTCCAAATCCATTTTCAATACGACTTGACCACATTTACTGTGCAGATACTACATCTACTTTCCACTATGAGCACCAGTACTCCATGTTCCACATCCACCCACTATGCTCTGCATCCACTCCATATATATTCCCAAACTATACATTTGCTCTACCTCCTGTCCATTCTCATTCCATTGTCTGCACTCCACATACACCACACTCTCCACCAGTTATGTGCACTGTCCACTAATGCTCTCTACTTTCCAATCCGGATGTCCACCCTTTGTATTCACCCTCCACTTCTGTTCTACTCAATACACACCCATTCTAAATCCTCTGCATCCATACTCTTTCCACCTTGTTAAGTATGGCAGTCACATCCACACTTTACATCCGCTCTATTCTCTTTCCTTGCAACACATCTCCTCTCAGTGACCAGCTGCTTTCTGCCATCCACCTCTGCCCTCTTCATGGGCTTTACACACTTTGCCTACCATCCTGTTCTCCACCCTACATATGTGCTATCCAACTGATAGATTTGTACTTCAAATGCACTTGCCATCAAACTACTCTGCTCACCACCCTTCGCATCTGCCTCCCTACCCTTCACATCTGCTTCCTGTCTCACCACATTTGCTTTTCACATTGGACATACACTCTCTGCCCTCCACATCCTCTATCTCTAAACTGTACATTCCCTCTCCAACCTCCACTTGGGGCTTCAACTCAGTGCATTTGCTCTCCAACCTCAAGATTCCCTATACATCCACTCTCGGTGGTTGACACCAACTCTGACTATCCATTCTTCACACCACTTCACCACATCTGCAATGCAGACTCTACCAACTCTGCAACTATATACATCTGCACTCTATGGTCTCCAACCTCTCTCTGCATTCCACATCCACTCTCCAAACCCCTCACCACATTGTATAGACACTTTCGACACTGGTCATCTGTCTCACTCTCTAAATGTGCTCTCCGCCTCTATATTTGCTCTCCATACCCTTTGGCCACCCTCCATATGCAATCTTCAGAATCCAGGTGTGCCCCCCACACTTCATGTGCACTTTTTCCTCTGTATCCATTGTCTATCCACCCTTCACATCTGTTCTTAATCCTTCACATCCAATCAAAGACCTCTGCATCCACTGTCCAAGCCTCACCTCCACTTTCCACCATAGGCATCTGCTCTCCGTGTTCCGGTTCTGCACTCTATTCTCCCTCTGCACACCACCTCTCTCAGTGCAGTACATCCGATTGTTGCCCCCTACATCCTCTAGGTGTTCTTGTACTACATGTGCTGACTATACTGTAGTGCAGTCTCCATTCTCTAGATTTACTTTCTACACTGTACACCCCACTACCGTCTTCACATTTATTCTCCACTATGTACATTTGCTGGAAACACTCCAATGTTTACATTTACTCTGCACCCAATACATCTGGTCTGTAACCTGAACATGCCCTCTCCATTTTGTACATATGCCCCCACACTAAATATGCACTCGCCACACCTACTCCTTAACCTATATTTTCACACGTCGCATCTCTCTCCACCTGTGCTCCCTGTTCTGCACATCACTCTTCACATTTGCCATTCAACTTATAATATACTCTCAAACCTCCACGTCTTCACCACCCTAAATACACACTCGCCACCCTCCACATGCTCTTTTCACTCTGCACATTTACTCTGGTCTAAACCCTGCCCTTCATCCTTTCTCCACACCACCTCACCACATCTTCTGTGCTTCAAATTCTCTTTCTACATGTACATCTTCACTCCGCACCCTACATGCTCTCTCCATGTTCGATACACTTCCACTCTTCATGTCTGATTTCCAAATTTCGCACCCTGCTTTACATTTGCTTGCTTCTCAAACATCCACTCCAAAAAGTACAGCAGCAAATCTACCTACCACTCTCAATCTTCACACTTGCTGTTTATCTTCCGTGTGGGAATTTCAACATCCACGTGTGGTTTCCACCCTTCATTGCAGGCTCCAGTGCACATCCACTGTCCTCCCTCTCTATCCAGCCTGTACATCAGTTCTTTACCGTACACAACCAATGCAAGCTCTTTTTATCAGCTTTCCAACTCAGTCATATCCACACCCTGCCTTGTACATTTGCTTTCCACATGTGCCTTACCTGTTCTCCACATACCATCTGCTCTCTGCACACTAACTCTAATCTGCACTGTTTCTGTCATCTACATCTGCTCACTACCCTACTGATTGACTCTTAGCCCTCTTCATTCTCTCTCCATCGCTTCTGCATCCTGCACACTACTCTGAAAAACATCTGCTTCTAACCCTTTCCATCTCTGTCCCATTTATATGCTCTCTCTACCTTATGAAACCATATGCGTCAATTATACCCCCAACTTGTGCTCTCCCTATCTGCTGAATATCCAGTCACTCTTCATCCCTGCTCGCCTCCACAAGCACTCTCCATTCTTTTTCTTGAAACTTCTGCCTCTTGATGTGGTATCCAAAGCTAATCCACACACCACACTTCACACACCATATACGTACTCTTTTATTCACATTTTCCGTCTGTGCTACACACCAGTCATATTCACTCTGTCCTCCATACTGCCCATCTACTCCCTACCCTCTACATTCACTCTCTAAACTTGCATGCACTTTCCATTTGCACTTACCACTCTGTACATCTGCTCTCCACCCACAAGATGCCCTCTCCAACCATTGAAATGGTCCACACACACTTCATATCTTCATGTCACCACATCTGGAGTGCATGCTCTACCTACTCTGCCTCTCTGTGAATCAGGCCTGTGATCTGCTTCCTCTCTCTGCATTCCACAGCTACTCTCGAAACCCCTTCATCATACTCGATATCCATTTTCCACTCTGCGGATCTTCTTCACCCTATAAATGTTCAGCCTGCTGTCTACATGTGCTCTTCACCCTGTACATTCGATATCCTTCATGTGTGATCTTCGGCATCCATGGGTGTTCTCTGCACTTCATGTGCACTTTCTCCTCTACCTCCTTTGTCCGCCCTGTCCATCTGCCCTCGATATCTGTTCTCCACCCTACACATCCATGCAAAGTAGGCCTGGGTGAAATTTGAATTATGCCGACATAATTCACATGATAACAAGTTTATCGTAAAATTCCTGTAATGTTAAATTCCTCTAAATTACTCCATTATGCACCTTTCATGGTAAAAATTTACCATTGGTGCGCCATTTGCAATAAAAATTTACTGCAAGTGCACAGGAATAACAGAAAGTTGGCGCTGTTTTTGGTTTTGCACTATTTACCACAAAATGAGTTCTTGCATGAAAAATTGATCAGAGGACACATTTCGAGCTAAAATATAGCACTAAATGACAGATTTGAATTTTGCCTAATTCTGCACAATTTCGCCGCAATTTTGTGTAAGTGCATAGAAGCAAATTATACGCATTTTGCACACCCCAAATTCAAAGCCCTCTCAATCTTCCCTCCAAGTCCCTCAGCCACTTAGTTTGCACCATTTTTGCCTGTCCTTCACATCCACTCTCTACATCTAATCTATCCTTTTGCACACCATATTTGTTCGTCGTGCATTGCATTCAGATTCTGCACTCTATCCTCTCTGTGCACACCTCCTGTCTCAGTGCAGTACATCTGATCGTTGCCCTCTACATCCTCTGCCTACTCTTTTTATCCACTATCTACATTTGTTCTCCACGTTAGATATCCACCCAAGCCCCCATAATTCACTCTCAAAGTCCCATCTCACTTTTCACCAAGTACATCTGTTCTCCATGTTTACGCTTTGCACACATCCTCTTTCAATGCACTACATCCACTCATTGCCCTCTAGGTCCTCTGGCCAAACTCTGTATGTGCCATCTACGTTGGCCTTCCACAAACAATCTCTGCCTGCTACATCCACTCTCCACATGTACTCTCCACCGTACACATGCGCCCTGCACATCTGCTCTCCAACGTGGACATCCACTGTCCACATGTATTTTCCATGCTATATTTGCCATCTCCATCCTCCATGTCTACTCTCCACGCTTTACATTCCCTCTCCACTCTGTTTGTTCTCAACCATCTACATGTGCTAAAAAATACTCCACATATGCTGTACATGCACTCTCCACCCAGTACGGTCTCTCTCTGCATGTCCTCACCATTGTGTTCATATGCTCTCCACAGTCACAGCATACTCCACGTTTGCCGTCCAACCAATACATGCTCTCTCCACTTTTCTTCGTTACACTCTCCACCCCAAACATACGCTGGCCACCCAAAAAAAATATTCTCTCCAAATACACTTTCCATATTCCGTGGGCTCTTTCCACCTAAACATGCTCTCTCCACCCTACATATTCTTTCCACCAAGTACCTCCCTCTTCAGCCTCCACAAGCTCTTTCCACAGTGCACATTCAAAATCTACCCTGTACATCCACTGTACGTGGTCCAAACCCTCCACATCATCAGTGCCGTCTCTACATTCTCTCTCCACAATGTGCTCGACACACCACAGCCTTCAGCCTCTCTATTTTCTGCTTCCACTCTTCATCTCTGCCTTTCAAACTCAGAGGCCTGACTGTATATTCTCTCTCCCGCTGACCATTCATTTTCAACCAGCTACCTCTGCACAGCTTCCCTCCACTCTTGATCTCCACACTCGCTCTTCTGTCTGCACATGGGGACTCCAACATCCACAAGTGCTTTTCACCCTTGACTTGAATGCTCCCCTCTCCGTACATTGTCTTCCTTCTATATCTGCTTTCGACATCTGTTCTTCTACTAACAGAACCAATCTATGCCCTTTGCATCAACTCTCCAAGATCCATATCCTCATCTTGACCTGTACATTTGCATCAGCTTAACGATTCTCCGCATAACCCTGGCAGTCGGTATCCTCTTTATTTACACTCTTCACCCCCAAACTAGTCTCTACATCCACTCTGCACCCTTGACTTGAGCTCTTTATTTCTTCTGAACTTCCACTAACTCCATTTCTGCTAACCTCCAGACTGCACAAAGCACTCTATATTTTCCTTGAAACTGCTGTTTATGTGCTATTCAGATCTGCTGTTCACACTACCTACACACCTTATCCATGACCTTCTATCTAGCACTGTACTGTTGCACTGTCCACAACCACTACACGAGTCCACTCTGCACATTCGATCTTAAAACACCACTCAACTCTGCTATTCCTTGTTCTTTTGTCCACACACAACAGCCCCTACTCGTATCTACTTTCCCCACAAGGCATCTGTTAGCAAATCTCCTGGTCTTCCACACTCTAGATCATCATCATCCATGCATTACACAATCTACTTGCACTGCAAACCCATTTTTATTCAAAGACTAAAAAAAAGTATACGCTTTAAGTGCTGCCATTTAGAACACCATTTACTGCATTGCTCACTGGCAATTATTTACATAGCACTCACTACATGATCATCGCCCACAGTACTTACACTCACCCACTTAAAATACCAATTCACCTGTACCCACCTGGGCCATATGCTTGTCCTCGCTCATCCCAGTGCAGCGCCACTTACACCAGTACTTAACAGACTACTCTTACCACCACTTGGCAAGAGGTACTTCTAATCTGAGTGACTGGAATCACGTGATTATGCAGCAGTGTTTTTTTTTTGCATAATTGATTTGCCACATAAACCATCAACTGCTGAATAATCTGCAGATGTTAATAAAAAAAAATGTTTCTAGCTCAGACAGATCAAAAGGTACTAAAAACGTGGCAACATGTGCGTGTGCATTGGAAGGCCTTTTGCAAAGGTTAACTGATCACTTTTCAGTTGCTTATTTCTGAATTTGGTTGTTAAACTGGTACTAATGAGGTGAAATCTTTGCCCAGACAGTATTACTATGTGTAAACATTGCTAAATAATGAAGTAATACCAACAAAAAAGTGCAACATTGTGCTGCATAATTTGCCCTTTCTTGTTGCTTAATTTGGTGCTCCTCTGCCTTATAATTTGGTGCTCCCCAGCTGCATTATTCCAATGGCCCTGCTTATACTTGCTGACACCCACTACCTATTGACCACCACTGGTGATACTTATTCACACCTTTCATTCATTGCAACCACACAACACGATTCACACCAAACAGTCATAACCACTTGCAGAACCTCCGTTTTTCTCAGCTGCACAACCATGCAACATCATTCACTCATTCCATGCACAGTTAATCTGAACATCACTTATATCCTCTGTCTAACATCAATTCACACCAGCCTCCTACACCCACTGATAAGACACTAACAGCTCCTCAGTGATTAACATCCCTTTATTCCAGCAACGCAGATCCATCCCTCTCTGGCTTCCATTCTCTTTAACTTACTCACACTACTCATTTACAAAACCAATGAGAATACTTTTCACAGATCTACGCCATTGACCCACCTGAAACCAGTAACGTACAAATCCATCCTCACAACTGACCAGCCCCTCACCCAAAGCCATTAACCCATAACTGTCAATCTCTACCAGTGAGAATATTAAGACCTCACGCAAGTCACCAACATTGCTTACCAACACACTCTCACCCATAGCTCCTCAAAGTGTTCCTCTTTTACTGTCATTACCCTTTACTTATATCTTTTCAGACACAGCCAGCAAAAACTAAAAGAGGGGAGGGTTAATAGGAGAATGCAAAATTTGTGTAGCTTTCTTTTCGCACAATTACGTGAACTCTTCACGCAGCACTCACGGTGACACAGGAACGAGGCTCAATGCGCTTGCTCATGGAAACTGGCATGGACCGCATGCAAGACATTTATCAGGAGGGGCAATTTCTTACGGCTGATAACCTACAGCACATTGTCAACCAATCCCCACTATTTCAGTTCAACATGCATCGTTTGAAACTAGCACTTAAAACGCACTATACAACATTCCCCGCTGAGCTGCCCCCACTGAAAGCCCTGCAGCTCCTTTTGGTGGCACCTACACGGCGTCAAATGGTCACCAAGTTGTACAAAGCTATACGCGAGGACCAAACAAATGGATCTGACAGCAGTCTGGCACGATGGAATGAAAGACTCGACCCCCGTCTGACACCACTGGAATGGGAGCGTGTCTGTGCCCTTACTGGCAAACTATTCATTTTAAATACATTCATCAGGTGTACCACACACCAGGCGCGGTCGGTGGTAGGAGTGCCGGTCGGGCGGTGACGTGGGGAGGGGCAGGGTGGGGGGTAGTAAACTACGGATTAAGGCCTAATACAGGTAAGTAAACATTTAAATAAATAAAATGAATTTCGTTGTGAGCACTGCATCGCCAAATGCGATGCAGTGCGCGCAACGAAATTCGTTTTATTTAAATGTTTACTTACCTGTATTCGGCCTTAATCCGTAGTTTACTACCCCCCCCCCCACCCTGCCTCGCCCCACGTCACCGCCCGACCGGCACTCCTACCACCGACCGCGCCTGCCACACCCCCCTTAAATTACACACTTTTGGCCTTAGAGACACGAGTAATTGCAAGCGCTGCGGGTTATCGGGGGCGGATTTTTGGCATTTAGCATGGCAGTGCCCGCCGGTGGCTCAGTACTGGGGAGAGGTAACATACACTATTCATGAAATCTCAGGAGCTCTGGTGGAATGCACAACATCGATCTGGAGAAATGCGTGAGAATTGCTCTCTTGCTGGCCAAGCGGCGCGTGGCATTGACATGGGAAAGCACCTTGAACCCCCGGGTACAACATTGGGTTCGGGGATATGGTATACTGTAAAGAGAATCTTGTGCTCTGGGCAGAGAAACTCCCGACAGCTTCTAGGCCCAGGGATATATGGGAACCGTTACGTAGTTATCTACTGGCGCAAAATCAGGGGGACGAATCTGAAAGTTGAGAACTGTCGACCTGTGAATACACTGTAAGGCACACTAACTCTGCAGGGACTTCGCGGATGATACGTGCAAGAATACTCTATGTAAGGTCAATCACAATGTTTTGGTTGTTTTGTTTTATGTTGTGATATGTTTGTCAACAGCATCCGCCCCCTGCGTGGCGACGAAGATACTTGGCTTTATGAAACTCAATAAACAAAAGTTTAAAAAAAAAAAAAAATTACGTGAACTCTGCAAAATATTGTAAAATACACATAATTATGCGAAGGTCAAATCCAGCTTTTAGCCCTATATTTTAGCATTAAAATCATCCTTGCCTCAATATTTCACACATTAAAAATGGTGAACAATAGCTGCTTGCAATCTGTTATTACTGTGCGTTTTTGGTACATTTTTACCGCAAATGGCGTGTTCACACGTGTGTGTAATTATACAGTGTGGCATAATTTTGAAAATTTTGCATAATTAAGCGTAATGCGAAATTAAAACAATTATGTGAATTACGCTGGTCTAATTAAAATCTTTCTCAGGCCTAATGATTGATAAGATTGGGATAAGTGGATGAGTCATGGTGGTAGTTCTCTCTGGCCCCTAATACAGATTGTTGTAAGTGCAAAAACATGTTTAGTATGAAGTAAGTGGAATTCAGTTCATTTAACATTAAGGATGTGGTAATACCATTTCACTTCAAAGGAAGCTGATGCTATTTTTGAACTTTTAAATGGGGTTGAAGTTTTTGTACACCACATGTTATTCCCCCATTAAAATCATATTTTGCAGTAATTTCAATTAAAATTTGCAGTGATGCAGTTAGTGGAATTGTAATAGTACCACAACAGTATGTCAAGCAGAGATCTGACATGCTGTAATTATATTTCAATCACAAAAAATGAAATCAACACAATCATCATGGAATTGTAGTGGAGTAGGAAAAACATATCCAGAAGTCCTCAGAGTCATCGGAAAGTAATAAAAAAAGCACCATGAAGTACTTATGGAGATGTAAAATAATACATACACACCCTGAAGTAGTCATTGTGAAGTAATCTGCCCCCATCCCCTAGTTGTCACAGTCTTTCTGAAGTAATCCCCTCTCATTCCCAAGTTGTCATGGAGTCGTCATGAAGTAATCTGCTCTCATCCCTTTGTTGTCATGGAGTCATCCCGTAGTAGTTAAGGATAATCACATGTTTTCCAAGGAAGTAATCAGGAGCTAATCCTGGAGTAGTTTCTCTGATGACTCGAGGAGTCATCTCATTTAAATATTCTGCCCTGTAGGCATACTTCAGGATGGTTTGGGGTGACTTCCCCAGATAATTGCAGGAATAGCCTGGCTGAAGTCATCGAATGACTTCAGAATGATCTTCCCTTTTGACTTGGGAGGTCACAATGACGCAACCCATACCATGCCCGGCCATAACGAAAACGGACCGCATGAAGAGCTTCCATGCCTTCAAATCAGAGCTCAGAGAGGGACTGAAAAGGCATATTTTGAGTAGACTAGTAGAACTATGAACTAACCATAATGCAAAATTCAAGAACTTTGATGTCATAGATTCAATAGCGAGAGGCTGCTGGCCATGGAGACTAAAATTGAAATGATGGAAAATGCACAGGCGAGGGATTCCCTGAAAGGAAAATGCATTGATCAGCAGCGGCAGGACACACTTGCTAAAACTGAAGACCTCTGGAACTGTTCCTGCTAGGGAAATCTGAGGGTTAGGGACAGACATTGAAGACACTTTACATAGAAGCTTTGCTGGTGGGTTGTTCTTCTCGCTGTTGGGGGACAGGCAAAAAGAGGTGCGGCTCACTCAACAGGTTTCACCACGTGGATCCTAAAACGGCTCCAGCGACAATGAAACTGAAAAACGTAGGCGCTAAATGTTATTGCACAACAAAGTGAGATCTTCTTTCAGGAACACACTTGCACCATTGATCAGGACAGTTCCCAGGCCACTCTTCAGCAGAAAAGCGACAACATCAAATATAGACAGACTCATCCCTTTGTCCTTACTTTTGAGACAGAGGGGAAGCAGTTCCATGTGATGAACAAGTTAGAAGCTGCTCGATTCCTAAAACTCCCTCTCTCTGCAGGCACTGCACGAAGGGTTGACCCGGGCCTGGTGGCCTGGAAGATGGTCTTGAACAAGTGGCACCAATTAAGGGCAGCATAATTTCCAAGTGTAGCTCAAGGGATCAAGGACACCACTGAAGTCTGAGGGGAGACACATTAAGGCAGACAGGCATATGCTCTGGGAATGCCCCCAGCTAAAAGAATTCTGGACACAAGTGGTACAGACAGTGAGTGAGGTCGTAGACAAAGAACTAACATGCACTCCAGCACACTGCCTACTGGGTTGGTTTCCCCATTCGTCTAAAGTAAAGGTTACTAGCAGATTCCAAGACCTGGCATACACTTTGGCTAAGCAGGAGATAACCAAGAATTGGAAGGCAAGAGGGGGCCCTAGGATAGCGACCTGGCATAGGGAGTTCTTGAAGTGGATGGGATGCGAGAGTCGAGTGATGATGCGAGAGGCTAAAAGGGGGCTAAGGAATATAGAGATAGCGAGGGCCTGGGAGGCATTAGTGCATGACCTAGAATATCCAGAACCCCCAGACAATGAGGCAGAGACCACATAAGGTGGAAACCCCTGACGAGGATGCGTCAACCATACTTAGCACGCATTGAAATACCGGCTATCGTGTGTACACTGAAAAGCATACTACGCTGGAATCACTTCACCCTGCACGCACACGACCAGAGAGCCGATTCCATGGTGACTGTGGGTCACAACCCAGACTCTCGATCACTCTGAGGGAATGTAATTATTCTGGTTTTGTTCTGCATGCTTAGTTATACAAGTTCTTTAGTGGAACTGTAAAGAGGGGACAACCACAGAGCCTTCAGGGGCCACATGAGCCCTCCTTGCAAACATATCTATCCTTTAGAGAGGCCCAATCATCTCCATCACAACAGAGGTGCATTTGGAAAAGCCTTAAAAACAGGCAGCCCGACATCCTGTACTTGCAGGAGACTCATTCATTGTAGTAGGACTATTGCAAAATGAGACTCGTATTATCCCACTACGTTTCACTCCTCAGCCACTCATATGCTAAGAAGGGGGGCAGGGGGGGGGGGGGGGAGTGGCCGGCAGCCAAAGAAGATGGCCGTCTGCTAACGCGGCTCCGGCGACCCTAAATCCCCAAAATATCCTGTAATAAATCCGTCCCAGGGACAGACGCATTCGTGTACCGTCTTCCAGAGTGAGCCGAGAGCCCTTAACTACTGGTCCAGTCCGCGAGCGTTGCGGAACAAAGGAATCAGCGTGGCCGCGGCCCTGATGCCCGGAAAGACCGCGGGCTGACGTGGTTGACCGGCGGGAGGAGAGACGACGTACTCGGGTGCGGGGCGGCGCTGAATGCAGAGCACGCGACCCCCCGTGACGAAAGACGACCTTGAGCAGTGAGCTCGGCACTGTGGGTCCGGGACGTGAGTGTTCAGGAACGAAGGAAACTGCGTGATTGACGCCCTGTAGCCCTAGAAGACTGCGGGCCGGAGTGGTGGGCCAGCTGGAGGGGAGAGGGCGCACTTTGGAGCGGGCCGGCGCTAAAGGTGGAGTGCGTGACCCCCCCCGCATCCCCCAGCGACGAAACGACAACCTTGAGCTTGCAGCTTATAAATGCTCGCGTTGTGGAGCAAGGGGAATGACATTGCTGCGGCCCCGAGACCCGAGAAGACCGCGGGTTGGCGTGGTTGGCCGGTCGGACGTGAGAGGGCGAATCCGGGTGGGGAGTGCGCGACCCCCCCCACCTGCAACAAAAGACAACCTTGTGGCAGGAGTGATGGTGCTGAGCAGTGGACCCCTGACGAGCTGCCCCCGGTGCTGGGGCTAATTATTAACTGATCTTGGCAAAGAGCAGCGGGGGGCACTGTGAGGCATTGGCCTGGCCCCCGTTCAAGCACCGGAGTTCCACTACCCTGCCGCACTTAGAGAGGCTGCCGCGACCAGGGGTGCCAGAGCCAGCAGTCGGTAAAGAGGAGGTCCCCCCAATATTCATACGGGACGCCGTGCCTGGTCCCTTAACGGCTTCGACTGGGAGCCCATGCAGCGGAGTGTCCCCGTAACGGATAGTTCGCGGTGAAGGGGAGACGGTGCAATTCAGTGGATCCAGAGCAACCGGAGCCCCACATGACACCGACCCACTCCCCCCTTGCCTGCCTGTGCCGGGATGATCGGCGCACTGGCCTGCCTTTAAGCTGTGACCTCCCACAGTTCGACGGTAGACCCACAGTGAAGCGGAAAACCCAACAGGCCACGCAGAGTATGCTGCGGTAGGCGGCGGCGAGTACCGATAAGCTGTGGCTCGGTGAAGTTAAGACCACAATGGCGTCATGTGAGGGCAATCGATCGACGCACCAACAGAAGATCGACAAATTCGCCTCCCTTAAGGCATCAGAAGGGGGACAACTACCATCGGAATCACATGGAGACTAGCAGGTTTCACCCATGCTCCAAGACGTATTCGCCGCAATTAATGGAGTCCGCACATCGCTCGAGGGCCGCATCGACTCCGTGGTCACAGACATCTCTCTCCTTAGAGCTGATCTCCGAAACATGGACTCTCGGGTGAAGGAGGTTGAGAGCATCACCCAAGAACTGGTCACAGACTTATCCGGCATGGGCAAGCAAATTCTGGAATTGCAACAAAAGACTGAACTCCTGGTGTCCCAGCTGGATGATTATGAGGGGAGGTCAGGGAGGAACAACATTCGCATTCTGGGGGTTCCTGAACGGGCAGAAGGGCCGGCCACAGACCTCTTTGTCGAAGAACTGGTGACCAAACATCTACAGGCCCGAAACCTATCCAACTATTTTTCAATCGAGAGAGCTCACCGGGTTCCTGGGGGTAGGCCCAAACCTGAGGCATCCCCGCGACCTATCATTGCGAGAGTGTTCAACTTCCGGGATAGGGACCACATCCTCCAAACGGCCCGCAGTGCACCCCCTCTTAAATTTGAGAACAGCATAACAACTTTCTTTCCCGATTTTACCACCAAGGTCCAAAAACAGAGACGTTCCTTTGTGGAGGCAAAAAAGGCCCTCAGATATGTTATTTCCTGTGAAACAGCGTGTCGAGGCAGATGGCAGGACTTGGTTCTTCACGGATCCCACCGAGGTGATGGACTGGCTCGGACGACGGAATACGGGGGACGTTCAGAGCGAAAACAGCGTTGAAGGCCTCTGCCAATAGTATCTGCAGTGACCCCTTTTGCACAGGACTGAGGAATAACCTCAGGGAGTATACGCAACGGACTGGGTACCCTGTTTCAAATCTGCTGTAGGACCACCCGACTTCACGGTGTCAGACCGTCACAGACTAAAGTAGAGCGAGAGGTGGACTGACAGCAACTGCGTAATTGGCTGTTCCGCCATGGGGCCTCGCCCCTGAATGACTTTGACTACACTCATTCTGTGGGCCGCAACATACACGCTCGGGGAATATGAGAAGTATACTTTTTTTATTTTTTTATTGGTTTATTGAGTTTTCATAAGCAAGCAGAGTAATCACAATCATAATCAAAGAGAATGCATATACCAGCATGACAACGATATTACAGAGACACGTATAACCACAACAGTAACCATGGAGTCTTCTAATGGCCTCGAACAATTTCTGATACACAATGCAAGCATTTCAATTATACTTTTCAGACGTACCTCATATTTAAAAGCAGTGTAGAGCGATTCAAAGTGGTGGGGTGACAAGCCAGATATTCAGTGTGAGAGATACCAATCATCAACTATTCATGTACATTGTCGGGAGGGAAAGGGCAGTTCGAACTCGTTACCAATCTGCACAGAATGTTAAAGGAGATCCGCTTTAAGTGGGTCCCAGATGTCTCTGGGTCGGGACGAGAGAGGGAGCAGTTCAGCATAGGTGCACGTTTGGTCCTGTCAGAGTGTCATATCACCAATCCAATCCTTGAACTTGGGCGCACGTCCGCGGACCCACCTACAGGCCACACAACACTGGCTAGTAGGAGTGAGTGTGAGACAAACTTACGATATGTCGCAGGTATCTCTTCCATATACCCAAGTAGAGCAGTGAGCGGGGACAAGGGGATTTGCTGGGAGGTCATCGATTCCAGCGCGGCAAATACCTGCTGCTAGTAAGTGAAAATGGAGGTACAGCCCCATGCAAGATGAAGGAAGTCGGCAGCTTCTTCCCTACATCTGTGTCAGTGGTTTGTTTCGCGTGGTTTGTATTTATGTAGTTTAACGGGAGTATAGTACAGTCGATGTAGGAACTTGTAGTGAGTAATGCGCAATCGACTGCTAGAAGAGACTTGTTCAGTCTGCCTGCAGCAGTACAGCCATTGCTGGTCTGTGATCTCATGCCCGAAGTCTGTCACCCATTTCTCTTGGGGAAGCACAAGGAGGGTATACCATCTCTGTGTATACACTACGATAGAGTGTAGATACCAGGTGAGACGCGTTGCTGATGCGTAGCACATGATGCAATGGAGCAACAGTCGGGGGCTCTTGAGGGTATGAGGGAGTGTATTCTTTAAGACCCTGCCGCAAACGGACGTAAAGGAAGATGTCCATGGAGGAGGGTTGTGTATCCTTAAATAGTTGCTGCATGGTGCGGAGCGTGCCATTGAGAAAGAGGTCACCCCAGCAATGAATGTTATGTTTAGTTTTGGTTTTGTGAAAAACTCCTTCCTGTAGGACTGGCATCTTTGGGTTATATGTAAGCGGGAGCAGCGGGGTATATAAGATGGGTGCTTGAAGGCGGCGAGCGATAATGCGCCAGGCTGCAACCGTACAATCTACAGAAGTCGGGCAGGGCGCACAAGGTGTGGGTGTAGTCAATATAACCCCGTCCAGCGGGATGGGGTCCGACAGCCAATGTTCAGTTGCAACGTGAGGCGTATATCGAGGAGGATGGAACCAATAGTGAGCATAATGTGCCTGGGCACATATGTAGTATAGCTCTAAATCAGGGACGTTGAATCCCCCCTGGGTGTATGGACGCGTAAGCGTATCCCACTGCAAGCGTGGTTGTTTACCACCCCAAACTAATCGGATGAGTTCAGAGCGAAGCCGAGAGAAAAATGTCGGCCCGGATCATAAGGGATATTTAAAAATAGATATAGGAGCTTGAAGAGAATGACCATTTTAATGAGCGAGACACGACCCGCCATGATGAGGGGGAGGGCGTTCCAGCAAGTGATGTTGCTAGTGATATGTGCCAATGTACATCCATAGTTGAGCCTCATTAATTCCTCGCGATCAATGGTGACGTGTATCCCCAAGTACTTCACCTCGGTATCACACCACTCTATGGGATAGTCCATGGCAAACCGCACCACAGATGCTGAGTGGAAAAAGTTGAGATTTGGCCCAATTAATATGAACACTGGAGCGACCCCCGAATCTAACGATTTCACGGTGGAGCGGGTTGAGGTTCTGGTGAGGGTCTTTGACATATAAGGTAACGTCATCAGCATACAAGGATATGAGGATCGGGCGAAGGCAGCATCGAAGGGCCTTTTCTTGATGATGCTGCCTGATTTTGGCCGCTAGTGGTTCTATGGCAAGGGCAAATAGAAGGGGGGAAAGGGGGCAGCCTTGCCGGGTGCCTCGAGTGAGGAGGAATGAAGGGGAGGTGTGGCCATTAATCAGAACTCGTGCCGTGGGAGAGGCATAAAGTAGACGAATCCATGCTAGAAAGCCTACAGGTAGCCCCATGTACCTAAGAATAGTAATAAGATAGTCCCATTCCACAGAGTCAAAGGCCTCCGTGGCGTCTAAAAAAACTGCCACTAGGGCCAGTTGGGGATCACCCATTTGCAGAATGGAGAATAAAGTACGAAGGTTGTGAGAGGTCGCTCTCCCGGGGATAAAACCTGCCTGATCGGGCAGTACAAGTTTCTCCATCAATAAGCTGAGGCGGTTAGCTAAAAGTGTTGCAAGAATTTTACCGTCTGTGTTAATGAGGGAAAGGGGCCAGTAAGAATCGCAGTGGTCCACAGGCTTCAGGAGGGATGTAATTAATGCCTCGCGCATTGTTTCAGGAAGGATCAGTGCCTCTAGAGCTTCAAGATATACCTCTCTCAACACAGGAAGTAGTTGATTCAGGTACGTCTTATAGAAGTCTATGGGAAGGCCGTCAGAACCAGGGGCTTTGCCCGATTTCATCTGCATAATGGCCGCTCGAAACTCATCATCCTCAAAGGGGGCTGCCAGAAATTCCCGTTGACTATCACCCAACCACCCCACGTGATATCTTGAAGGAATGGAGCGACATCCGGGGGTGCGGACCTGCGAGAATGATAGAGATTTTTGTAAAATTCGGTGAACGTGTGTAAGATTTCGATGCTATCCCGGTGTTGTGTCCCCAAACTATCTATTATATCCATAATGTAATTGGAGAAGCTGGGCAAGAGAATTTCCGATGCTAGCGCCCTGCCAGGTCTCTCCCCCTCCCCAAACCTGCGTGTGGTTAAGTATTTGCAGCGAAAGCGAACCTCCCGGTCAGCTGTGGTGGTATATTCTGAAAGTTTGTCTCTAAGTGTAGCCTTCTGAGCCCCGGTTGCATCCTGCCACGTCTTTTTCTAGTTGTTTTAGTTCTCCTTCAAGGCGACGCAGGCTGCGGCGAATGTCTCTTAGAACTCCAAAGCTTTTGGATATGCAGATACCGCGCACAGTAACTTTAAAAGCCTCCCAGAGTGTGCTCATATGGGTGACCGTGCCCTTATTTCTCTCAAAGAAATCGGAAATCTCTTCCCCAAGTTCCACCTTGAAGACCGTATATAATAGCGCTTCCGGCATTAAACCGCCAAGTGCGTGGGGAGGCAATGGAGTTAGGGGGCGCGAGTGTCATGCACACCGGAGCATGATCAGATAGGGTCCTGGCCATGTGCTCCACCGAGAGAATCCAAGGAGCGACCCCTCGGGAGACAATCCAATAGTCAAGCCGTGACCAGGAAGCGTGTGCCGTAGTGTAGTAGGTGCCTTCCTTGCCAGTGGGGTGAACGTGGTGCCAAGCATCAATAAGCCCATGATCCGGGAGCAGACGTGTCAGTGTGTCATAAGTTTTGGTGTAATGATGAGGAAGAGGATTGGACCAGTCCATTGAAGGGCATAGGGCGGTGTTAAAATCCCCCCCCCCCCCCCCAAGGACGCGAGTGGATCCCACCTTAAGGATGTGTCCCCATAATGTAGTAAAGTAATCTGGATCGTCGATGTTAGGCCCATAGCAACAAATGAGTGTGACTGACTGTGTACCCAGTGTGCCCCAGAGCATACAGCTTCTACCAGAAGGGTCACTGAAAGTGCCGCCTAGGATGAAGGGCGTGTTCTTTTTAACTAAAATCAAGGTACCACGGGAGTACATAGAATAAGAGGAGAACACACGCTCCGCGGCCCATTTATTCCCGAAACGGGGGGGGGGGGGTGGGGCGGCGTGGGTCAACGTGTGTCTCCTGAAGCATGGCAATGTGTATCTGATGTCTATCGAGATAAGCAAGGGTTTGCCGACATTTACGAGGGTAGCAGAGGCCTCTGACATTCCATGTAAGCAATTTTATTTGGAGGGTGTCAGGAGATGGATGCATTACTCGGAGGGGAGTAAGTAGCAAATGGAAGTATTGTGATGGTATGTGCTGTACATAGCTAATACAATGTGTACTGGTATGATTATCTGCTTGAGGCATTACCCAAAGAACATTCAAAAACAACAACAATTCCCATCCCGCCCCCACCCACAGCGGCACCCCAAAGGTGCCGGAATGACAAGGCCCACCCATCACCCAAGAAGAACGTGACATTGTAGTCTAGTTCTAGAGAGTCCAACAAATGGAAATGCAAGTAACCAGGGGGATCGCCCCTGAGGGAGGGATTGCTGGTGGGTCACGATTCCCTCCCTACCCACTCGTACTGCAAGCAGTCACCCAATGGAGTGGGGATATAAAGGGAGAGGGAGGGAGGGATGCTTGGCATAGTTCAGTTCTACTTATCAAAACCATGTAATGAATCTGCTGTACCAACTTGCAAAGGTGCTGAGCACATCACTTATCTGTCCATCATGCGTCAGGAGCCATCAGGAGCCCTGTACACCGGGAATGTTCTTCACTTCAGACCCAGACATCAGGAGTCCGCCTGTGGTTGATTACCCGGACTCCGCCAATGAAAGAGTGTACAAGGGGCGCTAGAGAAGCGCCAAGTCGCGGTGCCGGTGCGGGGGTCAGTCTGCAGCAGGGGATGGAGACCTGGATTCACGGAGGTTGGAGGTTCCTCTCGGGGATCGTTGGGAAATAGATTTGAGGAAATCTTCCACTTGCTGCGGGTTAGTAAAGATGGATTGTTTCCCTTGATAGGAGATCCGCAGGCGTGCTGGATATAGGAGAGCATATTCGATCTGCGCCTTCCGAAGCTTCTGTTTGACCACTAGGAATTTACGCCGTGCCTCCTGCACTGCAACGGTGAAGTCGGGGAAGATGGTGAATTCCAAGCCCTCGTAATGCAGCGGTTTATTCTCACGGGCCGATTTGAGCGCTGCGTCCCGATCTCTGTAATTGAGGAGGCGGGCCACAATGGGACGAGGTGCACTGCCTGGTGGAGGTCTGGGACCCAGGATCGATGCGCCCGTTCCACAATCAACTGCGAGGAGAAAGTGTCCGCGCCACATGCACCTTTCAGGAGGCGCTCAACAAAGTCTTCCATACGGCCCGTGTTGGTACTTTCCGAAATGCCAATAATACGGATGTTATTTCGTCGGCTGCGGGCCTCTAGATCTTTGTTTTTGGCTGCGATGACTGAGTAGCTTATCCATCTGCGATACCTGGAGTTGTAGCTGTGCAGTAGTATCCTCAGTGTCCGAAATACGGCGTTCCGCCTCTTTGAGCTGCCCATCATGCTTATCTACCTTTTGAACTAAAAAGTCTAGGCGGCTGTTCATGGTGCCCATTTTCCCGGATAGGACTGTGAGACTGTGTTGCATAGCCAGAAGCAGCGTTTTGACCTCATCGCTAGGGGTTGAAGATTGCGGTTGTGGCTGCTCTTCGCTTGGGTGGATGGAGTCCACTGAATTGGAGCGCGTAGCCGTCTTCTTAGCGTAGAAGACCAGCTTTGGCTGGTGCCCATCCGGCTTCCCCATGACCGCCGCGGGAAAGGGCGACTAACGAGAAGGTGTCCGCAGGAGCAAAGTACTGTGTGCGTCTCTGTAGCGCAACGTTATCAGCCCAGGGTTAATAAGAGGGCACTGCAGCGCAGTGTTGTATTCCGATTTAGGTGTCCGTATATAGGTTTTCCTGAAACATGTCCTTATATAGGCACAATTCGCATTGCCCTTATATAGGCATAATTATTTAGGCATTAGCCATGCAATCCAAATACAGGCATGGTCACCTACATCCGTCCAACCCAACGTCACAACGAGTTCTTAGAAACCAGACCCTTAAGCTCTTGGGAGTTCCCCTAGCACAGGATTATTGATTTCTCCAAGAACTCATTTATTATGCGTGAACCGCTATTCCTTAAGGATTCATTCCCGACGTCTTTCTCTGCCCGACTTCACGTCAATGCTAACATTCCAAGGCACCTACCAGGTATAAATATACCTTCCCTTGCCCAAGCAAGTAGGAGGAGACCTCGACTTTAGAGGAGCTCGTGTCCCGGCCTGACACACTGACAAGAGACGCTGTCACCCCTGCTCGCAGAGAATCCAGCTTCCAGTGTTCTGACTCCCTTCGCGGGGTGTTCGAGTTCGAGACTCGGAAGGAGATTCCCACCTCTCTCATTCTCAAGGTATGGAGAGTACTAGAACCTAGAGGGACTCTTGGCATACCAGACTCCTGGTATACTTTAGCATACCATACTATAGAATACATCACCTACTTCTTACCTTGCACTACACTTAGGTTAGGTACACTGGGGTAGAACTAGTTAGAGAAGCATCTTATGAGTACTCGCATTTTAGCTTATGTTATTTATGTATATGAATATATGTGTCATAGCTAAAAGATAATGCTACCGCAGTATTATTTCTTTCTACTGCTTACGCTGTACATTATATATCTCACATACTGTCTTGTGATCATAACAGCTCATATCTCTTACACGAGAAACAAGACTGTTCAATAAATCCTTTTATTGAAACGCCCGTCTATTCTTTCTGTGTAACTCTGAAGAAACTAAGCATGCACGATTAGCTGAGTGAAACTGTTATCTATTGTTTCCACGATTCTGAGTGTTCCGATTCTAAAGGGAAACAAAGTTGTCATGTTTATGCGGTTGCCAGAAACTACTCCCTTCTTGTTTACAAGGAGTTTCTAGTGGCCTCTGAGTTAGCTGGCACAAAGTAATTAAGTTTAATATACTCGATAGGGACATACTGACCGTAGTCCTATGTCAAACCTATAGGGTATATTATTCCAATGCGCAGAGCCTATTAGGGAAATAGGAAATACACTAGAGCAGTATCGCTTCTCGCTGCTAGCTAGCGCACCAGACGACCACCATCACGACGAGAGGGGGAGCGACCAAGGCCCGTCGGTGTTGCAGTCAGTAGGAGCAGGTGCGTGATTGCCAAGCTATCGTTGATAGAGTCTAGCGTGGAACACGAGGGCCACTGGCTGAGAAGAATACAACAGGCATATGATGGGTTTTTAACCTGCAATACAGCATCCGCTGAGCCTTCCCTTGTTTATGGGCGGTAACTAAGGAGTAGTGCCCAGAGTCACAGTGGAGCAGTTTAGCCTGTAGTGGGATCAGGGCAGAAAGCAGGCCTCAGCAAGCCCCAGCGCACTAAAATCCCGGCGGCCTGGGGAAGGTCATATGTGGCAGGAAGAGATGGGAGCACAAGCCAGAGGCATAGTGACCGTTGCACAGTGGGGTACAAATCAGGGCTCCAAAGTCCGTCAGGGCCGAGCGGCAGCGCTGACTCAGGGCGGCAGACCCAATGGGAAAGTGTCCAGCCTAGAGCAGCGGTATGGAGGCAGGAGTGTAGCACAAGCGTGCGTCAGGTAGGCCTTACCGCAATGAGTGGCGTGCAGCCCGCAGAGGAAATGGCTGGCTGGAGAGCGGTGCGGTAACCAAGGGGCCGACCCCCAGACAGCAGCCGACAAGATCCGGCGGCAGGAGCCCGCAGCTGGGAGAGGAGTCCGGGTGGCAGGGCTCGTGGCCACCAGCGCATGTCCCATCAGATCTTGGCGGTGAGCAGCCGGCCGAGCAGCAGTAACGTGTTGCCGTCACAGACAAGCTGATGGGACAGCAGGCGGAGTGAAGTCGCAGTGTAGCGCAGTCGGAGGGCCCACGCCACGTGGGGTCCTCGGGACTTGCGTAGTTGCGGTGGCCGTGTGGGGCTCCATGCTCGTCACCACTCCCACCACGCGGTCCACAGAGTCCATTGAAAAACACCACTTGTCAAGGGTCTAGGGCTCTGAATTTCGCACCGTAGTTAGAGGGTAACTGGAAGAGCAAGCAGCATGGTGCAGATGGAGGATCAGTATGGTTTAAAGGCGGATAAGTGAAGGATGATGCCGCCAAGTAGCCAGAGCCTCACAGGTGTGCAGCCATCTTGGTCGTGCGCCACCCAGCGCCCCCATGATGAGTATACTTTATGTTGTATATCAGTTCCTGGGCTTCACATGGAATGTTTTGTTACTAGGGATGGGAGGGGCGGGTTAGATCCACGTTCTCCCCATGAAAGGGTTGGGTGGGCGACGGGCACTCTGCACTGTTGGGGGTACGGGTTATTCGAATCCATCTTGCAGGGAGGCAGGTGGAGGGAGTTTTGGGAGTTGGGATGGGTAGTTTTTGTAATTCTAGTTCTGTGCAGCGGTGCTATTTCCACACATCACCACAGGCCACAGTCTATGCTTACGCGGAGGTGGCGCAGGATCCATGAGCAACGCCCCTGTGCATTAATAATGGGTTGTCCACACACTTCACGATGAAACAGACCGGTCCACAGTTACATGGTGCGACCACTCATATAGTGCGCCAGCGGGCCACACCCAGTGATGTAAATCCTCCACTTCGGCTGCATACGGGTCAGTTGTCCATACACGCATGGGACCACACGTATATCTGAAGTTCCTCACATGGAACATTAACGGCTTGGGGGATAAAATCAAACGAGGGATAGTTCTACAGTATCTGAAGAGGCAGGCACCAGATATCGTTCTCCTTCAAGAAACTCACTTAGTCGGTAACACCTGTGGGGCCCTGAATAGATGGGGGTACCAACTGGCCGCACATGCAGGGTTCACCTCGGGTTCGTGGGGGACGGGGGTGCTGATACGTAAAGGCTGTCCATACATAGTACACAAAACCTGGTCTGATGGGCAAGGCAGATGTGTCGCGTTATCCGGCACCTGGGCAGGGAAAGCACTTAATGTTATATTGGGAAAAGTCCCCCCTGGACTGCAGCGCCTCATGCTGCAGGACTAAGGAAAGCTTCTCCTTGATCTCCCGCTTGGCTCCCTTGTGCTGGGGGGAGACTTCAATCTTGCAGCAGATGGCGCCTTGGACCGCCTCCCACATCGCAGAGACCCTACGGGGGGATCCCTACTTGCAGACTTCTTGTCCGCCATGGGCCTGATCGACATATGGCGACGACTTAATCCCACTACTACACAATTCACGTTCCACTTCGGGGCCCATCGCAGCCTGTCACGGATCGACTACTTGTTTACGCGTGCACAAGACATCCACGAATTCACTGAGTGGGGTATCTCAGACCACTCACCCATTCTTACAAAGCTGACAGTTGACTCACACTTACGACGTACGACCTTGACCATAAACCCCTGGGCGCTCAAGATACCGCATATCAAGGAAACACTGATTAAAGAGACCGGCCTGTATTTCGAAGAAAATGTGGGATCTGTAACCTCAGCCCATATCCTGTGGGGGGCGTTCGGCGCAGTGATAAAGGGCAGGGCCCTTGCACTGATGGTGGGTCATAAAAGAGAACTCACCAAACGTATAGAACAGCTTGAGGAAGACATCCTACGGAGGGAAAGGGCACTCGCACACACCCCCGATCTGGATGCGCAACAATCACTGGCGGTCGTGTGCTTAGATTACAAGCAGCTCCTTACAGGCGCTGCCAAAGCGAAGTACCAATCAACCTGTCATAAGATATATGAACATGGGGAGAGAACATGCAAGCTCCTTGCCTGGCTGGAAAAAAAGAGCAGTTATCAAGATGGGTCCGTATACTACAGGGGTCAAACGGTGAGGCAATCACCGACCCCCCAGCGGATTGCGGACACATTTGCCACCTATTTCACATCAGTATACACATCTACTGGGATGACCACGCCGCTAGCGGCTGCAGAATTGCTTTCAACTATCAAAGTCCCCCGTTTGTCCCCTGAGGACAGAGACTCCCTAGAGGGTGACCTCACTGAACAGGAAATCCAATTGGCGATTCGCGATGTCTGCTCGGGCAGGGCCATGGGACCCAATGGACTCCCGATTGAATTCTTCAAGCCAATGGCCTCCACATTGTCCCTCTATTTGCTCCAAATGTACCTTGAAAGCTTTGAAAAAGGGACGCTACCAAAAGACATCAGAACGGCCTCCATCGTGGTTATCCACAAACAGGGTAAACCACCCGCCGACTGCAGGGCGTACCGACCCATCTCACTTCTCACGGTAGAGGCAAAAATATTAGCTAAATTGCTCGCCAATAGACTCATTCCCTATATCACTGGCCTGGTACATCCAGACCAATCCGGCTTCATGCCCGGACATAATACCGCTCTGAACCTAAGACGACTGAACGGGGTGCTGGGTAGACATCTGACGATTAGAGAGGATGCAGCCATACTTTCGCTAGATTCCCAAATGGCATTGGATACAATTGAGTGGGATTTCCTCTTCGCAGTATTGGAGAGAATGGGATTTGGACCTAACTTTATAAAATGGGTCCAACTATTGTATGCCGGCCCGATTGCCCAAGTCGTGGTGAATAAACACACCTCCAGACAGTTTCAATTAGAACGGGGAACCAGACAGGGGTGTCCCCTATCGCCCCTAATCTTTGTCCTGGTACTCGAGCCACTTACGGTTTGGGTAAGGGGGGATCCCCTGATCCGTGGTTTGAAGTGGACAGAGAATCATGAAGACCGCATTTCACTATATGCGGATGATATCCTTTTATACATGGCCTCACCATCACTGACCCTCCGCCGGGTCCTTCATATTTTTCACATATTTTGTATACACTCAGGTTACACTATCAACTGGACCAAGTCTCAATTATACATACTGTGGGGGGCACCACCATGCAATCCAAGAGGATATGATATTCCCTTGGCATCTAGGGGCTTCCGCTACTTAGGCATATATATCACAACTGACCCGGCCCTATTTCATAAGGCGAACTTGCTCGAAACCCTTGGCACATTACCGCTTCGATGTCAAGCATTGGCGCTCTCTTCCCCTGACTCTCTTGGGACGTGCAGCCCTTTTCAAGATGCTGGCATTACCGCGCTTCCTTTACGCACTACAGAACGCCCCTGATAAAATCCTGACGCTTATTTCACCAACATTGAGAGTGCAGTGCGTACTCTGCTGTGGGATGGCCGGGCACCGCGGATCACCATGAAAAAACTAACGGCGGGATGGTACGATTGGGCATTGCATTACCCGATATTAGACTCTACTATCAGGCGTCCCAGCTGGTAGCGGTTAACAGATGGGCACACGGGAATCATGACGACCCGCACTTCCGCACAGACTGGTGGCTTATGGGACAGGGCGGATACAACAGGGCACTGTACACAAACCCCCGGAAGTTAAATCTCACGGGGCCTACTGCGCACACCATCGAAACGTGGCATAGGGTCAATGAGCAACTGGGTTGGCATAATAAAATCACACGCGCTACACCGCTCTGGGAGCCAGATCTCTTGGGTCGCCTGAGTGCCTGTCCCGGGTTTGACAAGTGGGACTTGATAGGCATCTCAACTGTGGGGGACGTATGGAACTCTGGGAGACTGGCCACCTTCGCGGACCTTCAGCAGAAATACCAACTTGCACAGACCGAAACCTTTCGATATTTACAGATCAGTCACGCAATCAAAGCGGTGCTTCCCAGGGGTGACCCGTTGCCCGAGGCTTCTCCACTGGAAGATAGGCTATTGCTTGATCCCATGCACAAAAAAGCCATATCCCTCACGTATAAAAAGTTCATAAATAACCGCCCGGACCGCTTAGTGCGTCTGCGGCAACAATGGGAGACAGACATGGGTGTACTTGAGGATGACGACTGGCGAGAGGCCTTAGCTTCCCCCAGAGAGGTGGCTATCCCTATGAGACTACGACTGGTCCAGCTGAAGATCCTGCATCGCGCTTGACTGCGGGAGTCTTAGTCAAAATGGGTAGACGGGCGGACCCCTTGTGCTTTAGACAATGTCGCCAGGAGGGGACCTTTTTCCACATCATCTGGGACTGCCCAGCTGTACGATTATATTAAGACGCAAACACCAAACAAATGGAAAGAGCGGGGGGTAAGACCCTGAAGGCCTCCCCGCAACTCTGCTTACTGAACATTTGGGACGCCACCGATCTTACGCAGACAGAGCAAACATGGGCCTCACTGGGATGGGTCATCGCAAAATGTAACATTGCACAGAAATGGGGGGTGGAGGTGATCCCTAGTGTTCGTGACTGGGCAGTGGACATGGACAGGGCCATGATAGCCGAAAAAAACGTCTTCATAAGCAGGGGGTGCCCCAAAAAATGGGATCACAAGTGGGGTGGGTGGAACAAGTATAGGGGGAACATATGCCTATCTCCAACAATTGAATTACTGCGTGAATGACTGAAATTTGTCAACGTTTCCGATACCGACAGTACAACCTAAAATGGGGACCTGTGATGTTTTTGCTTGTATGCCGACCAGTTTACAAAGTCTGTATGCACAATGTAACCTTACTGCACTGCTGTTTTATGTTATTCAATAAAAAGTTTTTTGTTTTTTTAAAAGAAGGGGGGCAAATTTTTTCAAAGCAATCTTCCACTGAGTTTTGAAGAACACTGCTCATGATGCATTTTCCTGTCAGTTTCTGGTGTCTTTAACAATGGTAGCAATTGGAAGTATACCCTCATTAGGGAATTTAATGAGGTTTGGGAACCAGAAAGGGACAGAGAGCGGCGAGACCAGTGTACACTGGCGTCGTCTCAAAGAAACTGAAAAAGACACTTTGTGAATTGGGGTTGACAGACACGTGGCATGAACTTCACCAGATGGAGAAGTCCTTCAACCGAGTGGATTGGTCCTTTCTCTATTTAACCCATAAGAGAATGGGGTTTGGATCACATATTTTGGAATATGTTCTATTTTAATCTCACAGCTAGAGTTGCCCTTAATGGCTGCAGGTCAAGAGTTGCCCTTTATGGCTGCAGGTCCCTGTGCATTCAAGCTGAAGAGCGGCACCAGAAAAGGATGTCACGTCTCACTGCTCTTCTTTGCTCTCTTTACAGAACTTCTTGCCTGCCCTACCTGAAGACATCGTCAGCAACAACTTTGGCTCCTGAGAATACAAAGTCACTCTGTATACTGATGATGTATGTCTCTTGCTGAGATCTCCACGCTCATCTCTCCTGGCAGTAACTGAGCTCCTAAAATCATTCAAACTAGTCTCAGAATATACGATTAACTATGTGAAATCAGAGGCCTTAAACCTAACCATTTTGAGTGTGAGGCCCAAGAACTGGCATAGTTCCTCACATTTCGATGAGCTCACTTGGCGCTCAAACGATCTCTTCAAAGCAAATTATCACTCTCTTGTAGCCACCATAAAATGACATCTTGAAGCATGGGGTAAATTGATAATTTCATGGATGGGAAGGATCAACACTATTAAGATGAACACCCTCATAATGCTTTTATGTTTGTTTCAGGCCAACCCTGATATGAATGAATGAATGAGGGAACATTTATAAAGCGCATGGCTACCCGGAGGCATCCCAGCGCTATGACACCGTATGACAGACCATGCTTAAACCATATCCAAAATATCCTCTTGTGGTTTCTATGGGGAAATAAAAAAAAAAACCTAGGTTGCCTCACAAGCTTCTCACTCAAGCCAAGGGCGACAGCGGACTTGCCCTTCCTAGTGTCCCTCACTATAACGCAGAAGCCCAATTGAGAATAGCTGTGGAATGGTCCAAAAATGCACCTGGTAAAAAATGGGGGCCAGATTTATCAATTAATCCATCAGGATTTATAAAGCGGTAAATCACCAGTGAGGGTCTCAAGGCGCTGGAGGTGCTAGCTGCTTTGCGGTGCTTTGTTCATTCGAACAGCCAGGTCTTGAATCCTTTCCCGAATTACCGGAATGATGCAGCGTTCCTAAGGTGTAGGGGAATGTTGTTCCAGGCTTTGACTGCCAGGCGAGAGAAAGAGCGTCCTCTGCTGTTGGCTCAGCGGATCCGGTGGGTTGGGTGTCTGCGAGGAAGGGGGAAGCGGATCGCACATGTCTGGTCAATTGGTGGAAGGTTATTCGTTTGTTGATGTATGCTGGTCCTTCATTGTGCAGGGCTTTGTATGCCTGGGTCAGTATCTTGAACAGGCATCTCTTCTGGCTTGGGAGCCAGAGTAGTTTCTTGAAGTACGGGGTGATGTGAGTCCGTCTGGGGAGGTTCAGGATGAGTCTTGCCGCTGAGTTTTGTATTGTCTGTAGTCTATTCAGGAGACATGCAGTGATTCCTACTTAAACAGTGTTCCTGTAGTCCAGCCTGTTGCTGACGAGGGCCTGAGTGACGGTCCTTCTGGTGTTGATTGGGAAATCTTACGGAGCATGCGGAGGGTGTGAAAGTAGACGGACAAGACTGCATTTACCTGTTTCTTCATAGATAACTTGCTGTCCAAGATGATGCTGACGTTGCGGGCGTGGTCTGTCAGGGCGGGGGATGGACCAAGTTCAGCAGGCCACCAAGTGTCATTCCATGGCGAGGTGTTGTTCCTAAAGATGAGGACTTCCGTCTTGTCCGTGTTGAGCTTGAGATAGTTGTCCTTCATCCATTATGAATGGATTGCATTTCCCTTACTTCACGCAAGGTAACACAAGTGCAACGCAATCCATAAGTCAGATTTGCCAAGCCACACAAGGCCTTGTGTAGTCCTACGTGGCGTGGTATATCTGGAGTAAGGCAACGCAAGTTGCTGCCTTGCGCTGCTCGTCCCTGGGAAGGCGTTCCAGGGGTGAAGCATGGGTGTTCCCATGCATCCACCCATGGATTCTGAAGCATTCCCAGATTTACCTATACTGGTAGACCTGGGAATGCGTCAGAATGCTATGCTTTCCCCATGGGAGGCCCAATGTGGTGAAATATCTTCATTTCTCCTCATTGTTTTCTCTTTCTAAGTGTGCTGCATTTTGCAGCACACTTAGGAAGAGGAAAAAGCCTCTGGGGATGGTTTTTGTGCAGAACGGTGTCCCTTCCTACATAAACAATCTTGCCTGCAGCGCAGGCACTGTTGCACCATGGTACAAGGGTTCCTGCGTTGGCACTTGGCAGCAGATTTTGTGCCTGTGCAGGCAGAGAGCAGGAATGTGCCATATCTTGATAGGTATGGAGCATTCCTGCCCTCGTTCTTTCAAGCAGTGCAGAGCAGTACAGCGCAGCGTCTTGCTGTACTGCATGAAAAAATGATAAATCAGGGCCCGATTTATATGGAGTATGCAGGCCCTTTTGTGATTTAACATATGTCAAGAAGAAACAGACCACCCAATGCCTACTTGAGCACCCCAGTTAATGCCACTTTGAAGGTTTGGGTTAGATTTGCTGAGGTATGTGGTCTGATGACATATCCCTCACCTTACACCCCAACCATTTCAATGGTGAATTTACCACACTGTAGAGGCACCCTTGTTTTAGCAAAAGAAGAGTGGGTGATGCAGAATGATTTTTGACATGGCCCATGTTACTTGACCCAAACCCTTTGAGCAGTGCAAGGCTCAGCTTCAATGAACTGAAAAAGAGCGTCTACAATATCCACAGATAAGACATTGGGTCACTCACGCCTGCACCCGAAATGCAGCCACTAGAGAGAAGATTCCTTTTGAGATACTTTCCCCCTAACTGATAGGCACTAGAGGCAGCAGGTTTGAACCTTTATGGGCAATTAGTCGCAGAGGACAAACCACAACATTGGAGACATAATGGGGCGTGGGAACAAACCTTAGACAAGCAAATCTCTTGCAAACAGTGGGAAGGGACATACACTCATCTATGGCAGGCACGAAACATGCACTATATATTATAGTATGGGTAGTACTATATCCCCTCTGTATTCACTAAATGTTTCCAAATACAAGTCCCAAAAGTTGGAGAGGATGTGATGTGATGCCATGGTACCCATGTTACATATTTGGTGGCAATGTAGGAAAATGTTTCCGTTTTGGGAGGGGAGAGCGGGGGGGGAGTCTGCCACCCCTAGGGAAGTGTTGGGACACAGATTCCAGCCTCCCCCCGCATGTGGTGCTCATGGGCTTTAAGCCGGACAGTCTTGCAGCAATGATCAGGGATACCGGCATATGGTTCTTCAGTGCCTAGGGGCTGCAAAACGAACCATGGCATTTAACTGGAGAAAAAAAAAAGAATACACAAATCTCTAGGTGATATCATGACATTTTGACAATCCTAGCAATGAAGGGGTTAACTATCAACATGAATGTCTCTTCGCTTTACTTCATAGTCAAATGGAAGCTAGTGTACGAAGTAATGTGTACAGTAATGTAATTAGCAAGTCTGTCTCTGTGGGTGAGGCGGCGCCTGAGCTGCAGCAGCAACCAGACGGTGTTGGTCGAAGAGACACAGATTCAATATATGTGATGGTGAGTTGATTCCCCTCTTCAAGTGAAGTGGGGGAGGGAATGGATTTGGGGATAGTTTGTTTGGATCGAAAATTATATTTTCTATTACTAAGGCTTCCACTGTGCCCGACCGTAACAATTTATATTCTTAGCTATCTGGCCTATTATCATAAACCTTGTCGAGCATTGTTAGCAAAGGAAAACATTGTCGGACATTGTCAGTAATGGAAAACTTTATTGAACAATTTTGGGGCAAAAAAAGCTTCCTTTTGACCTCCCGTTTAACTTTACCCATCCACTCCCAAATGTGTCCTTTCAAATCTTGACTGAGCCAAATTAAACAGAACACCCTCATTTTCAGACAAACTTTGTACAGATTCTTCAAAGTTATTAGCAAATTAAAAAGGCCTTTCCAGTGAAAAGTAAAAGGTAACCATGAAAACCATATCACACGTATTAATTTTTATCCATTAAGGAAGCAGATAGTAGATGCAGTTTTTGCAATGGCACCAGCTGCTCCGAATTTCTTTATTTTTGATTAGTTCCCGAAATAAATTCCACATAAAAAGGAAAATATAAAGTAATTTGCAGATGTACTCTCTTCCGATCTCTTCCCATCCAGGTAACAGATTAACAGAACAAAAACTTGAGTACTATCCAGTCCTAATGGACGCCATTTTCTTGCCTGAAAAACATTAAACAGAAAATACATTTAAGTTAGAGTTAGGAATGCACTTAAAGGAACACAAGTTTGGGCCTGATTTAGAGTTTGGCAGATGGAGTAAAGGCAGATCAGGTAGCAGAGGACTTTATGTTCGCCACCCTCCCTTTACTCGGCCTACCAAATTGACAGATGCCGGTTGGCCTTGCAGACAGCTCTATACATTGGGAGAAACTGCCGTCAAACAACATGTTGTCTGGCTGTAAATGTTTTCCAAAGTTTTTGTTTTAAAAAAAAAACCTCTCAAAATCGGATTAAAAAAAAAAACAAACTAATGGCCTTGACACCATGGGAGCTTTCTACTATGGGGTGGAGGGCATTATTATTTTGCCTGTCCCGCAATGCCAAGTTTTACACAACGCCATCCTAAATAGGGTGGACGGTGTTCATTCAATCAACCGAGGATTTATAAAGCACGGCAAATCACCCGTGAGGGTCTCAAGTCGCTGAAGTTGCTAACTGCTTCACAGCCATCTGAAAAGGAAGGAAAAAGCACTCAGAAAATGGAGGAAAAGGAAGGAGAAAGTTGTGATAAATGAGGGAAAAGCAAGGAGAAAGCAGTGAAAAATGAGGGAAAAGCGAGGAGAAAGCACTCAGAAAACTTGGGGAGGCAAGGAGAAAGCAATGAAAACATGAAGAAAGCAAGGAGAAGGCACTCAAAAACGGGGGAGAAAGCAAGGAGAAAGCAGTGAGAACGAGTGAAAAGCAAGGAGAAAGGACTCAAAAAACAGGGGACAAGGAAGGAGAAAGCAGGGAAAAATGAGGGAAAAGCAAGGAGAAAGCACTCAGAAAAAGGGGGAAAGGAAGGAGAAACCAGTGAAAAATGAGGGAAAAGCAAAGAGAAAATACTCAGAAAACGGGGAAGAAGTAAAGGGAAGGCAGGAGCGATGCAGCAGCAAAGGGAGAGCTGGACCTGTGACCTGCTTAATGGGGTTGTGCTGCGGCCTCCATTAATTAGGTCCTGGGAGGAGGGTGGGGTGTTGGAAGGCGGCGGGCTGGGTGAGGCAGAAAAACCAGCGGCAATGAGAGAAAAAACAAGAAGCCATGAGAACGTGGAGAAAGCAAGGAAAAGACTCAAAAACAGTGAAAAATTAGGGAATAGACGAGAAAAAGCACTCCGAACACGGGTGTTAGACCTGGCATCTTTTGGCATGTTTCCCCTGTCTTTTTGCCTTCTGACCTCCTGGGTTTTGATGATATGCTGGACTTCGTTTTGCTGGTTTAGTGTCTCTGCACACTTTCTCACTGCTATTCAGTGTTAAAGTGCAAGTGCTCCTACTGTAAATTGTGTTACGATTGGTTTTCCATGACTGGCTGATTTGATTTACTACTAAGTCCCTAGTACAGTGCACTATGAGTGCCCAGGGCCTGGAAATCAAATGCTGCTAGTGGGCCTGCTGCACTGATTGCGACACCCACACAAGCAGCCTTTCAAATGATTCTCAGACCTGCCACTACAGTGTCTGCATGCAGTTTTTACTGCCAGGGCGACCTGGTAAGTACATCCACAAGCCAGGCCCTAACCATCCCTTTTCTTACATGTAGGACACCCCCCCAGGTAGGCCCAAGGTACCCCTGTGGGCAGGGTGCAGTGTAAGTGACAGATGGGACATGTACTGGTGTGCTGTACATGTCCTGATAGCGAAATACTGTGCATTTCGTTTTCACTGTTGAAAGGCTATCTCTCTCCCATAAGTTAACATGGGGGCTGCTTTGTAACACTTTTAAAAATGTAGCTGGCCAAGGGGAGCTGATAGAATGCCTGAACTCAGAATTTAAAAATACATCTTTTAGTAAAGATGATTTTTATATTGTGTGTTTGGAAATACCCCTTTTAGAAAGTGGGTATTTCCTCGTCTAATCATCCATGTGCCTCTGCCTGTTTTGTGTATTACCTGCCTGGGCTTTAGACTGACAGGGGCTGGTTTGTGCATTCACACTAGACGACAATAGGGAAGGGGGTTGAGGCGAGCCCTGCCTTTCCTGGGTGACTCATAGCCAGGCCTAATAGACCTGGCTGCATTTAGAGTAGTGGGAGGAGTTGTTGCTTGCACCTGGATGGACTGTGGCTGTCTCTCACAAAGCTGCCTCCACCTCCTGGAGTGAACCTGGCCTGGGCCAGGCGGACCTGGTTAATGTATGCCAGTGGAACTTTGTTGATACAAACTTCAAAGCGATATGTGGTATAAATATTGGGACCCTGACCCCAGAACTTAGAACTCTTTTGGATCAAGACACCTGCCAAGAAGAAGAGCTGGAGAAGTTGTGAGGAGACACTACCACTTTGCTGTGGGCTATGCTGTGTTGGACTGCAGTGGCTGCTTCTGTCTGGGCAGTGAAAGGACTGGACTTTCTGCATCTTATTTCCCTGAGTTACTCCAAGGGCTTGAGGTACAGCTTGCCCCCTGTTCCAGAAGTCTCAGGAACAGCAAAGACTTCAAGTTAATCTGCTACCAGCACTGGGAACTGCGTGCTTTGCGCTGCAACAGAAGAAAAAGAAACCAGACGCCGTCCACAATGCCGCTGCTGACACCGTGACCTGACGGCACCGTAGAGGGGACCGCCGCACTTCGCACCGCAACCCTGGTCTCACTGCCACCGGCACTGCCACCATCGAGCTGCTGCTTGCACTGCGACCTGCTGGCGCCGCACTCCACACCACCGCCCCGGTATCCCCAATGACAACGCTCCACGCCAACATTGACGCTGCTGCCTGCAATGTGGTTTGGGGGCACCGCTCTGAAGTCACACGATGCACCGTCGTGTCCCACACCGTAGCCTTAGCATACCGATGCCGGCGCCATCAACCACAGTTCGTCAGCCGACAACAGCGCTTCAGCAACGACGACGCTTCCTGCACCGTGACCTGTAAGCACTGCAACGAGCACCGTCCCACTTCGCACCGCAGCCCTGGTCTCACCGACACGAGCCCCTGCCTGCCCCGGTGACCTGAGGGCACCGCACTGCTGCACTTCACACAGCAGCCCCGATGCCCGCGCTCCTGACTTCAACCGCACGTAGTTCGATCTGCAACGCGTATGACTTCAAGGGCCCGCCGACTTCTGCACCGACCTCCGGAACCGACGCCTGCCGACGTCTGCTTTTCAGAGGTCATCACGAGGTCACTAATGCCCTGCATCTCTAAAGGTACTGTAGCTGGCCCGCGACACCCAGTCAGCCAGAACTGTTGGATGTTTGTTCATGGTGCCGTGATAGCCCCAGGCGGAACTATCGACTTCAAGGAACTGTTTTTAAAGTCTATTTTGCTTTAGGAGTATTTTAAATAACTGTATGTTGGATTTTTATCGTTTTGGTCTTGTTTTACGCAGATAAATATTGGCTATTTTTCAAAAAACTGGTGTGGTGTCCTTTTGTAGTGTTTTCACTGTATTACTGATGGTTATGTGCAAATGCTTTATACACTGCCTGTGAGATAAGCCTGACTGCTCGTGCCAAGCTATAAAGGGCGTGAGTGGGGGTTATTTTAGAAGTGTAACTCCCTTATCCTGATTTGGAAGAAGGGTCCCAACTTGGACAGGGAAACAACCTGCCAACTAGAGACCCCCATTTCTAACATTGGTTGGCAGCGGTGAGGATAGGACTTGCATTTACACTTGACCTACAGTGATTGGTGTACACTACTACCATATCACAGACCACTAGGTACCACATACTGTTGTCTTCTTGGTCTATTTTTGTATTTCCATGGTTTTGAACTTGAACTTCCTGCTCCATCATGCCTGAATCAACAGCATCATTAGTTGCATCCCTAGAAGTGGTTTTTGAGGAGTAAAGGTTGGAAGCCTACAATGTGAGGGAGTTGAAGGCTATGTGCAAAATCTTGAAAGTCCAAATCAGAGGCCTCACCAAGAAAGAGGAGCTACAAAAGGTGCTGAGATCCTGGGTAGCAGCCAGAAAGGCCAGTGGGCAATTTGAAGTTCCTAGTGGGGAGGCCGAAGAGCCAATTCAAAGGGTGGGTGTGCTTTTGGGAGGGGAGGAACCCTCCAAGCCAGACAGCAGTGTGGTCTGTCCCCAGAAGAGTTGGAGGACAGGCGGGAGGCAAGGAAGTTTGAACTGGAAAAACTCCGGCTGGAGAATGAAAGGGAAGACAAAAGAATAGCTGGAAGAGAGGAAGATGATCTTGGATCATGAGCGTGGTATCAATGAGCTGGAGCTAAGGAGTAGGTCCAGCACAGATGGTGGCAGCAATTCCTCAGTGCACTCAGCTAGAACAGTACACATCTCCAAGAATGTAGGAAAGTAGTACTAGAAGGGTGATGACATACAAGGGTGGTTTCAGGGCTATGAGGCCTCTATTCTCATGAATAGGGTCCCTGAAAAGAATTGGGGGCAGGATTGTGGCCTCATTTCTCAGAAGAGGGGAGGCACACGTTGTTGGTTTTGGGCAAGGGGTACCACCTCACCTACACTGACATGAAGGAGGCCCTTCTCACTAGGTATGGTCTCACTCCTGAAAAGTACAAGGATCAGTTTAGAAACAGTAAGAAAACTGAGTCCCAGACGTGGTTAGAATGTGTGGATTCTTTTTGCAGGTCACTGGATGGTTGGGTGAAGGGCAGCAATGTGACAGATTTTCAGGGGCTGTACAATTTGATTGTGTGGGAGCACTTGTCAGGTCTATGTTTTGCAGAACTGCGGCTGCACTTGACAGATAGTAAGCTGAATGACCCCAGGAAGCTTGCTATCGAGGCGGACCGCTGGGTGAGTACCAGGGTCCACAAGAATGTATATGAGGGAGACTCCGCCAAAGGGGGGCAGGGTCCCCAGCAGAAAAGTGGGAGGGTAAAGAAAAGGAGTTCCCTAAAGGGTTCCAAACTAGTGCCCAGGGGAAGGATTCCCCCCCCCCCCCCCCCCAGGAGATAAGAAACCATGGGTCTCTTCAGGAAAGCCTGCAGGGACAGAGCCTTGTAAGTGCTATACATGTGGCCAGGTGGGTCACCTGAAGGGGGATCCCAAGTGGCCCAAGGGGGCACAGCCACCCACCGGTGGGCAGTCCAAGGTGATGGCTAGTGTAGCGCTTGGGGAGGAGGACCCAGAGGAAATTGGGGATCCCGCAGAAATGACCTTTGTCTCACTAGGGCACAGTGAGATGGTCCCAGGAAGCCAGGTGCCTGCAAACACTAAGAAGTACAGCGCCTGGGTGACCATCAATGGGAGAAGGATAGCTCTCAGAGATACTGGAGCCAGTGTGACCTCAGTCCGGTGTCACCTGGTATCCGAGGAGCAAGTAGTCCCTTGTGCATTCCACCAAGCAATTGTTGTAGACAATTCAGAGCGCCAGTGTAAGGTGGCGCAGGTTCCCTTTCACTGTGGGGACGGGCGGGGGGGTCTCAGGTCCCTTGAGGGTGATTGTGAGCTTTTCCATTCCAGTAGATTGTCTGCTAGGAAACGACATGGAGCAGTCCTGGTGGAAAGATGTGGAGCTCACGTCTCACTTGGAGATGCTTGGGTTGCCAGAGTAGGCATGCATGACCACTCAGCCAATGGTACACAGCAAGGGAAATCAGAAGGACATGGAGCCTGAAACAGTAGCCCAGGTACCTGCCAAGAGAAAGGGTAAGGGGCGCGAGAAACCCGCTCCTGAAGTTCCCACGGTAAAGGAGGAGGCTGACCTCGAGGGGGAGGCCAGGAACCTACAGGGGGACAGGCAGCTGAACTGGGGGACTTATCTGAGCTGACACATTGCCAGCAAGAAGGGGGTCCTACCAGAGAAGAGTTCTGCTGGGAGCAGAAAGAATGCCCTTCTCTAGAGGGTTTGTGGCAGCAGGCTGCAAACCAGGCAGCTGGTGATCAGTCTGGATCACACTGGATCTACTGGGAGAATAGTTTCCTATACAGCGAGCCTAAGGCCGCTGAGCCTTGGCCAGTCCGTGTGCTGGTAGTACCCCAGCGCTTCAGGACCTTCCTACTGGGTCTGGCTCGCGACGTGCTTTTGGCAGGACATTTGGGGCAGGACAAAACCTTTGACAGGATTGTCACCCACTTCTTTTGGCCCCAAATGTGAAGGCAGTCTGATGCTCATTGTAGGGCTTGCCAAACTAGCCAGGCAAGTGGGAAGAGTTGGAGGAAGTGTAAGGCTCCTCTCCAACCTTTCCCAGTTGTAGGCACCCCTTTTGAGATGGTGGGGATGGAAACTGTGGGGCCCCTGGACCCCAAGACAGCCATGGGCAACAGGTATATCCTGGTTTTGGTGGACCATACCACCAGGTACCCGGAAGCTATCCCTCTGAGGACAACGAAGGCACCCGTGGTGGGCCGGGTGTTAATGGGGATCTTTTACCACATGGGTTTACCCAGATAGGTGGTATCCGACCGAGGTACCAATTTCATATCCAAGTATATGACATCCCTGTGGGAGTAGTGTGGTGTGACCTACAAGTTCACTACTCCTTTCCACCCGAAAGGTAATGGTTTGGTGGAGAAATTCAACCAAACCTTGAAGGGCATGATCAAGGGTCTAACTGAACCCATGAGGCGTAAGTGGGACGTTCTCTTACCATGCTTTCTCTTTGCTTACAGGGAGGTATTGCAGAAGTCATTAGGGTTCAGTCCCTTTGAGTTGCTGTATGGGCACCCTGTGAGAGAACCTCTCAGTCTGGTGAAAGAAGGCTTGGAGACAGCTCCCAGGAAAAACTCCCCAGGATGTATTTAGCTACATGCTTGCCTTTAGAAACCAGACTGTGTGCTTCAAGAGAGTCGCTCAGGCGAACCTAGAAGCCAGCCAGGAGGAGATGAAACATTGGTATGACCAGAATACCACTCTGATAGAGTTTCACCTTGGCCAGAAAGTGTGGGTTATGGCCCCAGTAGAGCCTTGTGCTCTGCAGGACACGTAGACTGGGCCTTTTGAGGTGGTGGAGCACAAGAGTGACGTCACCTATATGGTGAACTTGCAGACTCCCAGGAACCCTTTGAGGGTCCTACATGTGAATCACCTCAAACCTCCCTTTGAGAGGTCTGAAGTAAGCATGCTCTTGGCAACAGATAATGGGGTGGAAAAGGAGAGTGGGCCTCTCCCTGACCTCCTGTCTGCCAAGGAGCATGATGGGTCAGTGGAGGTGTGAACTTCTCCCCTGCACTGACCCCAGAACAGCAGAATAACTGTTGCCAGTTGTTGGGGAAGTTAGCCACACTGTTCTCCCTGACCCCAACTGTCATCCTTTGGTGCACCCATGATGTGGAGACTGGGGACAGTCCTCCTGTAAAGCACAAAATGTACAGGCTGACTGACAGGGTCAAAGCCAACATCAAAGAAAAGGCTTCCAAGATGATGGCATTAGCGATGATCAAGCCCTCCAACAGTCCTTGGGCCAGCCCGGTGGTCTTGGTCCCAAAGGCTGCTGCACCCGGTGCCACTCCGGAACTTCGGTTCTGCGTGGACTAATGTGGGCTCAATGCCATCACCAGGACTGACGCACATCCCATCCCCCGAGCTGATGAGCTCATCGATCGGTTGGGAGCTGCCAAGTTCCTCAGTACGTTTGATTTGACGTCTGGGTACTGGCAGATTGCCTTGACTGAGCGGGCCGAGGAGAGGTCAGCATTCTCAACAGAGGGGCACTACCAGTTCCGGGTGATGCCCTTTGGGTTGAAGAATGCCCCTGCCACCTTTCAGAGGATGGTCAACCAGGTGTTGGCTGGATTGGAGGATTATAGCACCACCTACCTGGATGACATCGCAGTGTTCAGTTCCAGCTGGGAAGATTACTTGCACCACCTCTGGGAAGTGTTGAAGGCTCTGCAGAAGGCAGGCCTCATGATCAAGACCAGTAAGTGGCAGATCGGGCAGGGGTCTGTGGTGTTCTTGGCCCACCAGGTAGGAAGCAGGCAGGTGGCACCCCTACAACCTAAGATTGACACCATTCTGGCTTAGGAGCCCCTAAAGACCCAGACAGAGGTGAGTGTCTTTATGTCTCACCGGTCATTATAGGAGATTTGTCAAGGGCTATGGCACCATTGTTGCCCCCTTGACTAAGCTGACTTCCAGGAAGCAGTCAAGGAAATTGATATGTACTGATGCCTGTCAGACCGCTTTTGATGCCCTGAAGGCAGCTAGGTGCACGGCGCCCGTGCTCAAGGCACCCGACTTCTCCAAGGAATTTGTCGTGCAGACAGACACTTCAGAGCATGGTGTGAGAGGGATGCTCTCACAACTGAACGGAGAGGGCCTAGACCAGCCTGTAGTCTTTCTTAGCAGGAGATTATTCCCCAGGGATCAGAGGTGGAGTGCCATAGAGCGAGAAGCTTTTGCTGTGGTCTGGGCACTGAAAAAGCTAAGACCCTGCCTGTTTGGGACTCACTTCCGAGTTCATACAGACCACAGGCCTCTCAGATGGTTAATGCAAATGAGGGGTCAGAACCCAAAACTGTTAAGGTGGTCCAACTCCCAACAGGGAATGGACTTTACGGTGGAACACCGCCCTGGCACACAACACGCCAACGCTGATGGTCTGTCCAGGTTCATCCGCCTTAGTGAAGAGAACTCGCAAGAGGGTTGGTAGTTCTCCCTACATTCAGCTGGAGGGAACATGTCTTAGACCTGGCATCTTTTGGCATATTTCTTCTGTCTTTTTGCCCTCTGACCTCCTGGTTTTTGATGATATGCTGAACTTTATTTTGCTGGTTTAGTGACTCTGCACAACTTGTTAAAGTGCAAGTGCTCCTACTGTAAATTGTGTTATGATTGGTTTTCAAGCCCCTCTGGACAGACCATCACTGTGTACACTTCACCACCACCACCGCACCCAAACCCGCCACGCGCCCGCCACGAAGGAACTGGAGCAAGATCACAGAGGAACATCTCAACACAACCCTCCTCCACGACCCCCCCCCGCCACAACCGATGCCATCTCCGCAGCCAAAGAACTACACCGCTGGATCTCCAGCTGCGAAGACCAGCTCGCACCCCTCCGCCACCCCGTCAAACAACGCCCCCTCAAGGCCGCCTGGTTCACCACCGACCTCCAAGAAGCCAGACGCTCCTGCAGACGCCTCGAGAAACTCTGGCGGAACAGGAAAACCACCGAAGACCAGAACACCTACAGGAACGCCATGAATGAATACCACCAGCACATAAGAGCCACCAAGTGGACCTTCATCAAGAACAAAATCCACACCAACGCAAGCAATGCAAAAGAACGCTTCAACGTCATACAGCAGTTCACCCCCCAGCAAAGCCACTGACGTTACACCATCCCAGGACCTCTGCAACAAGCTCAGCTCCTACTTCCGCCTGAAAATCAAGGCCCTCTACGACTACTTCAGCGAACAGACTCCAGACACTACCCCCCTCTCCACCACCGACAACCAGCTGACCATCACCACCTGGAAACCTGCTACCACTGAAAAAACCACCATGACCATGAAGAACTCACTCAGGAGCCCCCACGGACCCCTGCCTACCGCACATCTACCACAGAACCACCGCCGCCGCCATAGCACCTGAACTAGGCCAGACCATTAACGCCTCCCTCGAATCCGGCATCTTCCCCGACGACTGGAAGCAGGCAGAGGTCAAGCCCCTCCTCAAGAAACCCTTGGCCAACCCGACGGACCTGAAAAACTACCGGCCCATCTCTCTCCTTCCCTTCGCAGCCAAAGTCACCGAGAGATTCGTCAACGCCCAGCTAACCACCTTCATCGAAGAGAACGCCATCCTCGACTCCTCCCAGTCCGGATTCCGCAGCAACCACAGCACAGAGACCGCCCTCCTCGCCGCCACCGATGACATCCGCATGCTACTCGACCAAGGCCACACTGCGGCCCTCATCCTACTAGACCTCTCCACAGCCTTCGACACTGTCTCACACCACACTCTCGCAGCCAGGCTCCACGACACCGGTATACGAGGAATCGCCCTCGACTGGATCCGCTCCTTTCTCTCCGGCAGAACCCAAAGGCTCAGACTCCATCCCTTCCTCTCCGAACCTACAGAGATCAACTGGGGTGTACCCCAAGGATCCTCGCTCAGCCCCAGGCTCTTCAACATCTACATGGTCCCCCTCGCCGCCATCGTCAGACAGCATGGGCTCAGCATAGTATCCTACGCTGACGACACCCAGCTCATCCTCTCCTTCACGAAAAATCCTGAAGACACCAGCTTCTGCTTCCAGGAAGGAATGAAGGACGTCGCAGCCTAGATGAACAACAGTTGGCTGAAGCTCAACTCGGAGAAGACAAAGGTCCTCGTCCTCGGACCCTCCTCCACCGCTGGGACAACACCTGGTGGCCTCCCGCCCTCGTAAACCCAACCACTCCACAGACCATGCCCGAAACCTCGGCATCATCCTAGACTCCTCCCTCACCATGACCCGCCAGATCAACGCCGTCGCCTCCACCTGCTTCAACTCCCTCCGCATCCTCCGCAAGACCTTCAAGTGGATCCCCCCCAAATGCAGAAAGACCGTCACCCACACACTCATAACCAGCAGACTGGACTACGGCAATGCCCTCTACGCTGGATTCAACAAAACCCTGCTACACAAGCTCCAAACCATCCGGAACTCCACAGCCAGACTCGTCCTCGGAACCCCACAACACGAGCTCATGACCCAGCACCTACGAGACCTCCACTGGCTCCCCGTCGAGAAGAGAGTAACCTTCAAGCTGCTCACCGACGCCTACAAATCACTCCACAACATTGGACCCAAATACCTCAACGAGAGAGTATCCTTCCACGTACCCAAAAAGAACCTCCGCTCCGCCAACCTCGCCCTGGCTGAGACCCCATGCATCCGCAGATCCAGAGCAGGCGGAAGAGCCTTCTCCTACATCACGGCAAAGGCCTGTAACGAGCTCCCAGTCAACATCAGACGCCCCCCCTCCCCCGCACACCTTCAGGAAGTGCCTCAAGACCTGGCTCTTCGACTGACCCGGAGCCGCCCCCCCTCCCCCACCCAGCACCTTGAGACCCTCACGGGTGAGTAGCATGCTCTATAAATCCCTGATTGATTGATCGATCAGTGTTAAAGTGCAAGTGCTGCTACTCTAAATTGTGTTATGATTGGTTTTCCATGATTGGCTTATTTGATTTACTACTAAGTCCCTAGTACAGTGCACTGTGTGTGCGCCCAGGGCCTGTAAATCAAATGCTGCTAGTGGGCCTGCAGCACTGATTGTGACACCCACACAAGCAGCCTTTCAAAGGGTTCTTAGACCTGCCACTGCAGTGTCTGCACAAAGGTTTTACTGCCATGTCTTACTGGCAAGTGCACCCCCTTGCCAGGCCCCAACCTTCCATTTTCTTACATGTAAGACACCCCTCAGGTAGGCCCAAGGTACCCCTGTGGGCAGCGTACAGTGTATGTGAAAGGTGGGACATATACTTGTGTGTTGTACATGCCTGTAGTGAGGAAATGAGGGTAACTGCGGACATTGCTAGGTTAGCATCAGTTCGTAATTGCTTGGCCGCCATTTTGCCGCTTTTGCACACGATACTACATGCCTTCGTTCTCGTAAACACTTTGCTTGCGCTGCTTCACATGAGAACTATCTGCCTTTCACAAATCTTGCTGTGCTCCGAGTTCTCGTCTGCACACATTGTTCAAGGCCAGAAAACAACATCCCTGGTTAATCTGCTTTGGTCAGTCCCATGCACATATAGGCATAACATAGAACACTCCGCCGCCCTGGTATGCCGACGCTCCACGCAGACAGACGCTGCTGCCTGCACCGTTGTGTGGGGGCACCGCTCTTCCCACACCGCAGCCTTGACCTACCGACACCATAGACTCTAGTTCATCAGCCGACGACTGTGCTTCAGCAACGACGACGTCGCTGCCTGCACTGTGACCTGCCAGCACCGCAACGAGCATCGTCTTACTTTGCACTGCAGCTCTGGTCTCACCGACGCCGCAGGATGCGGTCACCGAGCCACTGCCAGCACCGCGAATTCAGGGCCCGCACCGTTGCACTTCACACCGCAGCCCCACGCCCGACTACGCCAGCGCTCCCGACGTAAACCGCACTGAGTTCAATCTGCAACACCCGTGACTTCAAGGGCCCGACGACGCCTGCACCAACCTCCGGAACAGATGCCTGCCGACGCCGGCTCTTCGGAGCTCATCGCGAAGTCACCGACGCCCTGCATCTCTAAAGGTACTGTTTGCGGGTCTTCCCGATGTCGTAGCTGGGCTGCGACGCCACGGTCAGCCAGGACTGTTGGATTTGTTTGTTCAGGATGCCGTGATAGCCCGGACGGAGCTATCGACTACAACAAACTGTTTTTAAAGTCTATTGTTGCTTTATGAATATTTTAAATAACTGTATGTTGGATTTTTATCATTTTGGTCTAGTTTTACACAGATAAATATTGGCTATGTTTCTAAAACTGGTGTGGTGTCCTTCTGTAGTGTTTTCACTGTATTACTGCTGGTTATGTGCAAATGCATTACACACTGCCTTTGAGATAAGCCCGACTGCTCGTGCCAAGCTACCAAGTGGGTGAGCAGGAGTTATTTTAGAAGTGTATATCCCTTACCCTGACTAGGAAGAAGGGTCCCAACTTGGACCCTTCCAACTCAGCCAACTAGAGACACCCATTTCTAACAACGGGGGAAAGGAAGGAGAAAGCAGTGAAAAATAAGGGAAAAGCAAGGAGAAAGCACTGAGAAAATAGGGAAAAAGCAAGTAGAAGACAGGAGCAGGAGTGATGCAGCAGCACGGGGAGAGCTGGACCTGGGACTTGCTCAATGGGGTCGCGCTGCGGCCTCCATTAAGTAGGTCCTGGGAGGAGGAAAGGGCGCTGGAATGTGGTGGGCGGGGGAGGCGGGATGTTATGTGGCCCTCATTATGTCAGAATAAATTTTACTCTGTCGGCATAAACCTGGCTGTCTGTCCAACTCAAAATTGGATGGGTGGACCAAGAGTTTGGCAGAGAGGCCAAGCTCTAAATGTGGCCCAAATTGGATGGGTGGACCAAGAGTTTGGGAGAGAGGCCAAGCTCTAAATCTGGCCCATTATTCTGGCTTGTTTTACCCATATCATATTTACATTATATGGTGCATTTGTACACTCCATTTTCAAAAACTATGTACAGCAAAAAGGCACTTTCTAATTCTATAACTAACCTTTATTAGACCACTCAAAAGTTGGGATGAGGATCTGCACTGATTATTATAGTTTTATTCTACTATACTTGTATTATTTAACTATTGTGCAACAGAGCAGTACAGTCTAATCTTTATTAGGTCTGGCTGAAGAGAGTTTAGTTCTCGATGCCAGCCTAATGCCTGTACAACAAAACGCTCTCTGCAGATCAGAGAGAGGTGTTCTAAGTTTGTTCATTCTTCTTTTGCAGGCACCACGTTTCCTTGTGTTCCCCACAAAGAGCCCCTTGTGTCTTCCACAGAAGCTTCATCTATGGGTACAGCCAGAGGGGTTCAGGCACTGTGGTAGCAGCTGCTGCTCCAGGTAGAGATCCTCACCTGGAGGCTTCCAGTTGCATGGGAGGACAGTCCCATCCATTGAGTCCTCTTTAACCCTTTTCATGCAGTTGCACAAGACAGCAAAGGGATACGTTCGGAATGAGGTAGAGGACAGATTATTTGTCTAGAGATGGCTGACAGGTTAACATCTGTAGTTGTCCCTCTAGTACAGGTCCTCACTTAGGGATGTTTCCTCTATTGCAGCTATGTGAGCATATGAGAGGTTAGAACTCTGCTGTAGAACGGTGCCTCCTTCACCTCCTTTATACATACTATGCAGCTGTAAGTGCCCCATTGTAAAGTGCATGTACTTCAGAGAGAGGGGAATAAGTATTGGAAGCAGGGGGATAAAAGAGCAAAGACCTATTGCTATCGGAACCATAGAGAGATTCCAAGAAAACAGCAGGTCAGGGAATTTGGTGTTCCTGGTTGAACAGATCATGAGTGGACCGCATCGAAGGAGGCTCCAACAGTTGCAAGGAGATCTTCCTAATCGTCAAGCATTTCACCTAGCCATCAGTAACTGTCAACAACATCACTGCCTCCCAACATTCTGCGACAACCTGTCCAACTTCTACCACAGCAAAATCGCAAACATCTACAGCAACTTTGCACACCAACCCAACTCCAAAGTATTCATCGCTATCCTAACCACCACCAACCAAGACAGCCATGTAACCTAACCACTACCAACCAAGATGGCCACCTAACCGAATGTACAACCCTCAGAACACAGATGCAATCATACGGACCCTCTACTCAGGGGCCCGAACAGATCCATGCCCCCACCACATCTACAGCCTGGGAGCATCACCAATCGGCACCACCCTGATCCGCATCATCAATACCTTCATCAAGTCTGCCACTTTCCGGATCAATGGAAAACTGCAGAAATCAATGCCATGTTCATGAAGCCCACAGCTTACCTGAATCAATTGAGCAACTTCCAACCTATCTCCCTGCTCCCCTATCCAGCCAAAGTGATTGAGAAGGCCATCAACAAGAAACTTACAGCCCACCTTGAGCTTCACCATCTTCTAGACAACATTCAATCAGGATTCATAAAGAACCACAGCACCGAAAAGCACTCATCAATGCCACCAACAACATTTAAACCACCCGGGACCAAGGAGACACAGCTTCCTTCATCCTGCTCTATCTCTCTGCAGCCTTCAAAACTGTCTCCCACAACACCCTCATCAAAAAGGCATAGAAGGATCCGTTCTCAAATTCGGATCTGTTCCTTCCTCACGGGAACCTTAAGGGTCAGGCTGCCACCCGTCACATCAGAGACCAAGAACCTGATATGCGGAGTCACACAGAGTTCGTCCTTCAGGCCCACCCTTTTCAATATATAAAGAACACCGCTCGGCAACATCATTCAATCACAAGACATCACCGTCATCTCCTACGCCAATGACACCCAAGTTGTCCTCTTCCTGACGGACAAGACAACCACCACCAGAACCAACTTCATCAAATGCTTGACCATGGTAGCAGATTGGATGCAAACCAACTGCCTGTAGCTCAACTCTGACAAAACTGGTTGGTGGCTGTCGGACCTAGGACCAACACCTACGCCCACAGACCACGCAAGAAATCTAGGGATCATCCTAGATGACAAGCTCAACATGCCATCTCAAGTCAAGGCAGTGAGCACCTCCTGCTTCCACATCCTATGAATGCTGTGAAAGATTTTCAAATGGCTGTCTCAGAACACCAGGCGGACCATCACGCAAGCAATTATCACTGGCAGGCAACACTCTCTACGTCAGACTCTCCAAACATCTCCTTCACAGACTCCAGACCATCCAGAATGCTGTCGTAAGACTCATACTTGATCTCTGATGCCGCACCCACATCACTCCGCACCTCAGGAAGCTTCAGTGGCTCCCCATTCACATGTGTTGCCAATTAAAACTTCTCACACACACACATACAAAGCCCTGCACAACACAGGACCAGAATACCTGAAAAGCTGCATGCACTTTCACCAACCCACCAGACACCATTCACTCTGCCTCACTTACACACACTCCCCCATCCACAAAAGCAAGATAGGAGGTCGCTCATTTTCCTACATCGCACCCAAGACATGGAACAACCTCTCTCAACACGTCAGAGCCTCTGCCTCACTTCTATCACCCTACCATGCAATAAATATATTGGTTTTCATCCATTGTAAAAATTATGTTAAGATATCAATCAGACTTGCATAAAATATGGCAATTTCCTTATCTATCCTTATTAGTCTTAAATATCCTCAAGACATCCATCAATGGCCATAGAATACCTCAAGAAGCTTTTGTGACTAAAATCTATTGCAGCTTTAAAAAGAGGCTTAGATTTTCCACATTAGTGCCCCATGGAACATTCTCACTATGACCACTTCAAGCAAAACTATTTGACCTAAGAAAAAAAACTAAATGGATTTTTCTAAATCCCTGATATATTAAATACCTTTATCAGAAATACCTTGAGTGCACAGTGGTGCAGAACGGAGTACATAAATTCTGTTGGAAGGGAATCATATGGTGTCACTAACAGGATTTATACTGATCAATTGATTATATCCAGCCATTGATAATGAAGAGTCAATCTCCAGTAACAGTGACCCAATTAATAGCAAGATACAAAATTTTAGACGGTTAACTATAAATAATGAGGATGTTTTTCACATAGGCGTTCTGGGTTGGAATAAATAGACAACAAAAGTGAAGATCAAGTTGCCTATGCTGTTCCTTGGAGCCACTCATTACCTTCTTTACTCTGGTGGGTGAACTGTAGACATCCACTGCTCTTCATCCAATAGGAGAGGGGGGATTAGGGTGGGCCTCCGATGCTTACACCAGAGCCTTCAACCAATTTCAACACTGATGGAGGCTGACCCAGATTTGCCTCCCTATCAGCTCCTGCCTCCATCAATGATGTCACCAAGCCATTAGCTGACTAGAGGTCCCTAACAGTAACAGGTAAACGGTGTCCTGCACACCCAGTGGGATTTTGCTCTCACATCTCCCTACTTCCCACTCAGGGCATCCTGAAAGATGGGAGAGGCATTTCTGGCAAAGGTAGAGTCTCCTGTTTCCTGCCATGCCTCTCCAAAAAGGACTACTTCTCGTGAACCACATCTGGGATGTAATTCCCGAGCAGGAAGACCCACTAAACATCAGTGATGTTTTTTTTCATTACTCTATGCACCCCACTACGTTCCCCTGGCACTTTGGCCGAATCCCCCAAGGGGGCAAAACGTTAAAAAGTATATTCCCTGCCCAGGGGCATGGGATTTGGCCCCTCAGCAGGGTGCAATCAACCCACTCGGAGAATTGAAAATTTGGCAACCATTTTGTTTTCGGGGTTTTCCTGATCCGGGCCTTTGTGCCACTCCAAAGTATACAGAAAAGTGATGAATGGAATGCTTGAATTAATCGTAGCCACTGGTAATTACTGAGGGCCGCTTCCCAATCCACTGGTATTTTGCACACCATGTCACTTCAGTGTGGACACCGCTATATGCAAATCAGTCTTGACCCTGCCTTTCGGTTCAGGAAGGACCTGGCTTGGCAGTTGGGGCTGGACTGTTCTGATTGGAGCATGGTCAAGAATGATTTGCATATAGCTGGGTCCAAACTGAAGTGACATGGTGTGCAAAATAACAATGGATTGGGATGCGGCCCTGAGTAATTACCAGTGAGTTAGATTAATTCAACCATTCCACCCATCACTGTTTTTATATACCTTAAGTGGAACGGGTATGCCCAGATGTGAGTCTCATGCACACTGTCACTGGAACCAAGCTGTAGCCGGCTGATGAGCCCATAATTAGGGAAAGACGGTCCTGGGTTGCTTGTGTTCCGGTTTAGGGAGGACCTGGCTTGGCAGTTTGAGCTGGACTGTTTAGATTGGACCAGGGTCAAGACTGATTTGCTGTTAGCTGGATCCAAACTGAGGTAACATGGTGTGCAAAATAACGATGGATTGGGATGCGGCCTGAGTAATTACCAGTGGCTGAGATTAATTCAAACATTCCATCCATCACTTTTTGTATACTTTTGTTGTGCCACCCCAGGGAATAATACTGACATTTGGGGCACTATGTAAAAGTGGGGAGTTTCCCCACTGTCATGGATTCCTGTTCAGTGATCACTGCTGGGAGAGTAATCTCGGAGCAGGAATCCCACCGGCAGGCCAATGAGGGGGCGGTGATCTGCCCCCCAGCAAAGGAGCCATACCCCACCTGCAGGGGCATAATTTGTTTTACATGGGACAGTGAGTCAGCCTTTGTTTTGTTTTTAAGATTGAGAACAAACAGGCAGCTTCCCCGACGATAAAGATGTGCAAACACCATTAATATGCTTGTGGGGTGGGGGGCCCAACAAGAGGCATAACTAATTTTCAGCATTTTCCATTTCCTGGAACGGCTGATGGCTCCAAGGCCCCTCGGCCCCTGAGAAAGGGAAAATGTAATTACATTTTAGTTTCCCTTATTGGGTGTGTTGCAAGATTAAGTTATTCTTTATTTTCTCTTTTAGGTGTTTTTTTTTTTTTAAACAGACTTGAGAGCAGACTACGGAGCACCAATTTCTTGTTCTTTATTTTGGAATTTTTTTTTTTTTTTTTTTAAACCATGTCGGATTTATTTTCAGGGAGTCAATATTGCACCCGTTTGGCGCAATGGCATCAGATGATTGAACTGTTTTTACATGTTACATAATTTCTCTTACAGATATTTTAATACATGTTTCTTCCTTGTTCAACATCTTATGGTTTAAATCTTTTATTGAATTTTTATCAACAAACAATATGTCCGTCATCCTGATACATACATTATGAAGGGAACCGGAGCAAGAAAGCAAAATACAAAGACAAAGAAAGGAAACTTATATTACCTCTCCCTCCCACCCCCTCCCCGTCCCTCGTCCACCTGGACTGCTAGAACTATGAAGGGTGTCAAGGTCACAGTGTGTGGCTGTGTGTGCTATGTCGCTGACTTCTGCGGGTCAGAAAGGCACAAGAGGCGCAGATACCTTGGGCAAGTTAATTCTCGAAATTCCGAGGCAAGAAGGGACAAAAATGGTTGCCAAAGCTCTCCGAAAGCGGAACCTTTACCGGCCAGCGTGAGAGTCATCTTCTCCATCCCCAAAACATGCCACAGGCGCTGTAGCCAGCCCGTGAATGTGGGAGTCTGAGAGGTTCGCCAATGGATCAAGATATTTTGGATCACTGAGCCTAGAGCGATCGCAATTAGGCGGCCTCTTCTTGATTTGAGAGGGTATGTTAAGGGGTTCGGGAGACCTAATAAGACATAGTCGGGGAATCTCGGTATTTGGGTTTCCAGATGTTTATCAACCTCATCGAGAATCTGAGTCCAGTAGAGTTGTAGGTGCTCACAGTCCCAGAGGAGGTGTACCAGAGTACCCAGCTTCCCACATCCCCGCCAGCAGTCAGCGCTCTGTCGTGGGTCTGCTTTGTGGATGCGCGCAGGGGTATAATACCAATAAGTGGCTACTTTCCTCATTGTTTCAGTCAGCCCCGTGTGATATGCCGAGTGGCGGGCCCTGTGATACACACCCTCCCACACTTTATTGCTAAGTGACCTGCCTAGATCTCGCTCCCAGCGCGCCCGACTAACGCTATATGCATGTGTATTCCTGGATAGCAACATTTTATACAGGTCAGAAATGAGTTTTTTGTCGGATGTGCGTGTAATGAGCCATTTTTCGTAAGTGGAGAGGTGACGTTGGGCATGTGGCCTGATTTGCGGGTGAAGTGCCCAGTGGCGGAGCTGAAGGTATTGTAGTCGTTCGGATTCAGGGACCCCATAATCTGCTTTGATCTGTGGGAATGGAATGATCCTGTCAACATCAAAGAGATGGCCCAAGGAGCGGCAGTCTGTGGGGCGCCAGCGTGCAAAGGCGGTCTCGCCCATTCCCGACTGGAAGTCGGGGTTATCGAACAGTGGGGTGAGTGGAGAGGGACAAGTGGTCAGTTTGTGTTTAATATTAGTATGATCCCATGCTTCTACGGTCACCCGAGTGATATGAGACGCATAAAGGTTAGGTGGTCTATGTGGTTTTCGAAGGAAGGGGACCTTCTAGAGGGACGTACCGGCCACTGCACGATCCTGGAAGAGCCAATTGCGTCGCCTGAAAGTAGAGCTGGAGATCAGGGACTCCAAGCCCGCCCCTCCTCAGGTAGGAGGGTCGCTATAGATTTCTTCAACCGAGGTTTGCGGCCTTGCCAAATAAATTGCGCGAGCCCTGATTGGATCTGTTGAATCCACCCTGGGGGAGGTCGGATGGGAAGAGTCTGGAATAAATATAGTATCTGAGGCAGTATGGTCATTTTGGTGGCCGCCACCCTGCCGAGCCAGGAGAGCGGGTAGTGTTTCCATCGCCCTAATTCCTTGCGAATTTGCGTCCGTAGTTTAGTGTAGTTGATGGCGGCTATTGCCGGCAAGGTGGGGGCCAGCTGGATCCTCAGGTATGGGACTGCGTCTTCTGACCATTGGATAGGGTGCTGAGCCTGAAGACAAGCCAGTGTGTGGGGTGGCAGGGAAAGGTCAAGCACTACGGACTTCTCCATGTTGACTTTAAACCCAGAGGCCTGCGCAAAGCAGTCCAGTTCCAGGAAAAAGGCCCGCAATGCGGGAATGGGGTTTGAGAGAGAAATCAGGACATCGTCCACATATAGACTAATGGTGTGTACGTCGTTCCCAAATTTAATCCCTGATATAAGAGGGTTTTGTCTGATGCGGTGTGCCAGTGGCTCCATATAGAGCGCGAAAAGCAGGGGCGATAGAGGACACCCCTGTCGGTTGCCCCTTCCTATAGGGAAGCGGGTCGACGTGTAACCGTCTACCCGAACTGTGGCCGTGGGGAATCGATAACAATTTAGGATGTGCGTGCGAAATTTGTCCCCTATTCCAACACGCGTGAGTACTTGCTCCAAGTATGGCCAGCGGACCCTATCAAAGGCCTTCTCGGCGTCGATGGTGAGCAGCATGTACTCTCCTTGCGTCCGGGACGCCTTTTCAATTAGGTGGAGGACTCGCTTGGTGTTGTCACTCGTTTGGCTTTGAGGGATAAAGCCTGCCTGGTCGGGGTCTAGCAGACCTGGCATATAGGGCGCTAGGTGGGAGGCAAGGATCCCCGTATATAACTTAAGATCTATATTAAGGAGAGATATAGGGCAGTACGCTCCACAAACAGTCCTGTCTTTCCCGGGTTTCGGGATGACCATGATTGCTGCTTCGAGCATATCCTCCGGGATCGCCCCCGCCTGAGCGAAGGAATTGAAGAGACGGGTCAAGAGTGGGGCCAACAGCGAGCAGAACGTTTTATAGAAGGCTGCCGAGTAGCCGTCGGGGCCAGGGGACTTAGCCAGTTTAAGGCGCAAGATAGCTGCGATAACTTCTTCAATCCGTATCTCTCTCTCCAAGTGGTCCGCCTGCTCCTTCGTCAGGGTGGGTAAATGGGCCTTGGCGAGATAGTCGACGCAGGAGGTGCTATCTAGTGATTGGCCTGTATAGAGTTGGGCATAGAAGTCACGGAAGACTTCAGCGATGTCTGCATCATCTGTCACCAGCCTACCTTCTACGTTTCGGATTTCCTGGACCCCCTGTTTCTGCCTGGACTCCTGTAGCTTGTGGGCCAGTAGGCGGCCATACCTGTCCCCCCCGGTGTAATAGGCGTGATGAAGGCGAAGGGCCGAGTACTCAGCTCTATCCTGATCCAGGGCTGCAAGTTGCTTCCACATGACTCGCAGTTGACGCCATACCCTAGGAGCTCCCGTCCTTTGGTGCTCTAGTTCTTTTGTCTTTTGAGTGAGGTCTTCCCTCTTACGCTGGCGCTCCGTGTTGTCTGCCGTGGAGATGGCCACAAATTCCCCCCGAATGACCGCCTTGAGTGCTGCCCACTGTGTCGAGAGGGAAGTGTCCTGGTTATCGTTGTGTGAGAGGTAGTCCTCTTTGGCGCGTTGTATCTGCGTCTGATCGGTGTAGGAGAGTGTCACGAAGATACCACTGGCGGGGAGGGCGCTGCAGCGGTGGAAGTGTGAATGTAGCAACTACTGGGGCATGATCTGATAGGGAGGCAACTAGGATCTCAACTTCAGAGGCAAGCTCGTGAAGTGGTGTTGAGCTTAGGAGATAGTCGAGTCTAGCGTATGCTGCCCAAGCCCTAACTCAAACAATGTAGCAGAACTCTGATGCAGGTTCTAATACCGAGTCTGCATCTGAACGGAGAGGATCATGTGCTTGAATAAGGAAATCATTTTTTAGTTGTTCAGTTGGATGACACGACACCTGATGACTTGTCTTCCAGTGAGTATGAGAACATGTCCATGGCAGTCATAATGTCCCTTCTCGAGCATCATCAGTGCAGCTGAGAAACAGTGGCAGTGTAGTCCAATCAGAAGTGCAGGGAGGCACTGCGCGTAACACAGGGAGGGTGCTCACTTTGCACAAATTACTCCATTTAGTGGAGATGCTGGATGTAAAACTAGTGCATTTTTTTGCCCATTGACTACTTACATATTTTTGTGGATGACTTGTTTCTTGAAGAAACGGTGCACCAAACAAATTTGAACAGTTTCCGAGGCAGGATGGAGGCACTTTGGAGTCCCCTTCTTGGGCACACCTGTGGATTCCCAATTCACGTGGGAGGTTAAAAGAATGCTTGGGTCTTACTATTCTCATGGGATAGTGTACAAACCAATGGAACAGTTTTACTGGTCTACTCGAATGGTTTTGGCAATACTTAACTTCATACTGGGCATGACCAGAGATAGTTTGAGTCTGCAGTGTGTGCTGCATTTCAGTAATATTGGCAGCTATTGCCACAGGATCATCCAAACCAGATTTTTAAAATTGGCATGTCTTACATTTGTCTGCCAAGTTTTCACAGATTTATACTCCTGGGAAGAATATAGGGGTCCTCACTTGGTTAATACTATACAAAGGGCAGTTGCTGTTCAGGCTACACATACCAAGCAAAAGAGCTTGTTACAGCATCAACTTGTACAAGAGTTCCACTGGTTATTTATAAAACCTGAGAGTATATACTGGGAAATACTCTAGTATAAAACCTGCAGGTTGTGCCTTCCACATTAGAATTTAGTGAAAGGATTGCAAGGGAGCTTGTTCAATCACTACTTCATAAAGGGTATAATCTTTATGTTGACAGTATCGGTGTGTCACGTGGCCGTTGGGTACATTGTCAACATCATTAAGTTAGCATGAGCCCTGCAGCCATTATGCAGCTTTGCGCACGTTACTACGTGGCTTTATTTTTGCAAACAACTTTGTTCGTGCCTTTCACATGAGAACTGTCTGCTGTGTTCATTCTCTGCCTGTTCCTGGAGTTTAGTCTGAACATTGTGTGCAAGGTCGATAAACAATGCCCCTTGTTATTTTGTTCTGGTCAGGCCTTTGCACCTAGACACAACATACCGATGCAGCTGGTGTTTGGGACAACATACTTTGGGCCTTATGGAAATACACGAATAGGTAGCACACACTTGGAGAGGGACCTTTCCAGGGAGAAGAGAGAGACAGCACCTATGATGTAGAACTACCATCTATAGTCTAAGGTATGGGGTCTGCAGACAAAGCCCAGAGATCTTCTGATATATAATAATACTTCTTAGCAAGGGGAGGGAGGTTAGGCTCAATAGTCTTTTCTCTATTGTCTTTTCATTATGACATCTCGCTTCATGATATATGGACTAGCTGTTATGCGGACTGTATTTGTACTATGCATTTTCCGGCTTGTTGTGGCACGTATACTGCATGTTAGGGCACGTTAGTTAAAATAAATATTTTAAACTGTTTTGTGTCTCTGTCAGATCTTATTGTGGACAGGTACAAGAGTGCATGCGAAAGGGTGTGTCTTGTTACCGCGATTCCTGAGAGATCTGGGAGTATTGTGTTCTGGGGTGTCTAATCACTTGTTTCTCTGTGGGTGAGTATGAGAGCAAGTGAGACCAGCGGCGGTGTGTCCATTGGGGCGCTGGGGCGTTGCCCCACTAATGCACATGGCCCCATTTCATCAACATCATCATTACAGTGAGTAAAGATTAAAGAAGTAAACGTTATGTTCAAATTTCTAAGGAGTATTTATTATTACGCAAATTCCGGACCGGTCGGTGTCGGTGACGGTCACCGGGCCACGCCTGGGCAATCATCAGGACGCTGAAGGGGTTGGTGGCATTTAAGCAAGGGTGGTGACGTCGGGTCTAGCGCACTAAGCGCAGCAGCAATAGTGCGCATGTTCGGTTTTGGGCTGGTCATTTTTCTGACCAGCTCGAACATGCGCACTAGCCTGCACATTAGGAGAGCGAGGGTTGCTTCATGGTGCAGCCCCCGGTCTCCTAATGAGCGGGGAGTATCCCCTGCTCAAGCCAATCGTAGCGCTGCTGCAGCAGCGTCTAGATTGGCTCAGAGTCAGAGCGAGGCACGTGACGCGTTCACGGAGCAGACTGCGACACACACATGACGAGTCGACGACACACCTCGTGTTCTGGTGCCTGCTACTACTGCTCGTCGTGGGTGGCTCGTGCTCGGGTAAAGAAAATCGGCATCCTGATCATCGTCTGGATAGACGTCAGGTAAGTTAGTCAAAGTCAGTGATTACGCTGATGACCATAATATACTATTTTCCTTTCACCCGCGCCACCAATCTGATTGTTGTAAGTAAATTTTAAATTACTTACAGCAATCAGCTTGGTGGCGCGGGTGAAAGGAAAATAGTATATTAATGGTCATCAGCATGTGGCGTGATCGCTACGAGATGATCATGTACTGCATGTTGTGTAACTTGTAAGGCTTCCGTTATTTATGTCGTGCGGTAAATAGCACTTCGAATCGATTCCCATGAACTAGGAATCAGGGCCTGAGATGCTAACTGTTACGCCGTCGTCATTCCTGAAGACAGATTGACACCGGCGTCGGTGAAGTAGCCGAAAAAACTAAAAGTCGGGGAAGGTAAAAGAGAATGAGTTAGAGTCCAAGAACTACAATGAATTACATTTTTAAAAAAAAATCCGGATTCTAATTCTCCGTTTGGTTTCTCTTGTACGAGTGTTTTTCTGTTCACAGCCCGCTCCCGGCTCTCCTCGTTTGTTACACTCCACTAACATGACATCTTCCACACTCCACAGACATAGAGGTTAGGAAGCAGCGTTGCTCGGCGGCAGTAATTGAAACCACGAAGCTATGTTTTCCTAAGTAAAAGGCCAGGAGTCAGTGCACCCCTCTTTCCAGGCCATTGGGCTGCCTCAGAGGTGCTTCCTTTTTGGATTTCAAATCTCTCCTTGTCCCTGCTAACTGGTCAGCGTGTTACAAATTTTGACAACTAGACCAGGGCTTAATTTTACTTTTACTGGAAGCTTTAAATATCTTGGCTTGATGTTTTATAAACAGGACAGTAAGAATAAGCTTAACTAAAACGTGGAGCTCCTCTGTAGAAGAGAATGTGGCTCAACAAATGTAAAGGTAAAAAAAAAATCAGAGAGCCAGTGCTAAAGTGCACCCTCGCTGCCATGTAACTTTGAAGAGACTCGTTGTAGGTCTTTCATAGTTTCATCATTTCAGAACTGAATCACTTTCAATCTGCTGTACTAGAAGCCACGGTTGTTGCGTATTTGTTATGCAACTAACAGCCATTGACAAAGCCAATACTACTGGCTTGTTGTAGGTCACTGTTACTTGTATTATATATCTGGATGCAATGACAGAAGCAGCAAATTACCTCTCGGGCGGTACACTTTGCTAAGCACAGATTTTTAGCTTACTTTTTAAGCCACGCCCTAATTACATCTGCCATGGATGCAAAAACAGAAAAAAACACTTTTGTCGTCTTTTTGACATTTTTGTTTTCACAGTGCACTTTGGGAATAAAAGGTTGAAACTATGAAAAATAAAAAACAAAATAAAGCAAGTCAGAGTGTTCGCAAAGTTGCTAGATTGATTTTATTCACACCCAAACATATTAGCGCTACTTTACAGAGTTTGCCAGTGAAGCAGTACTTTTTGTTGTCTTGTCTTTTTTTGAACAGCATTGTTTTCCCGGGTGGGGGAGTGCACCAATCCTGGGGTACTGCAATGACTGATTGATGGGAGGATTGGTAACCATGTTCTTCCTGCTTATATTTCACATGCTTTATTTTGCTTTTTCCATGGTGTTGGTGTGATGTGGCTGCGTCGGGGTATGTCGAGGATAAGACGTGCAGAGGCGTTCTGGATGCGTTGCAGCCGTCTCAGGAGCTTAGCCGTCGTTCCTGCGTAGAGGGCGTTTCCGTAGTCCAGCCTGCTGGTGACGAGGGCCTGGGTGACTGTTTTTCTTGTTTCGGTGGGGATCCACTTGAAGATCCTGCGGAGCATTCGGAGGATGTTGAAACAGGATGAGGAAACGGCGTTGACCTGCTTAGTCATGGAGAGGGTGGGGTCGAGGATGACCCCTAGGTTGCGTACGTGGTCGGTGGGTGGCGGGGCTGTTCCTATTAACTGTCATCTAAGAGCTGCATGCAAACTGCAAGGTAAAAATTAGAGCGTTATGTTTTTCCCCCCCAGTCTTTATTTGATTATCCTAATGTTTCAAAAATAATTTGTTATATTTTTATTTGCAGCACCTGGTAAAGCCTGACAACAGCATTACCTAATTTTTGGCCCATTTTAATGTAATAACTGCACTTTCACAATTGCTTTATTAACCTTCCTGCTTTCTCAAATTTGCTTGAAAATGCACCATTTCTCCACTCTTTTTTCAAACTTTTCGCAGGGGGAGAACCCCCCCAAACCCTTTTTAGGTTGTTCGGGCTCGCTCGCTACGCTCGCAGTATGAAAATCATTTTACGCCTCACCACTTTCAAATGTCACCAGCCGCCACTGAGTGAGACACTATAGCTAGTCGGTCCTGGGCTTATGGGTACTCAGGTGGTAGGATGACTAAGTCCCTACTTACTAAGGTCCCATAATCCTACGCTTAGTTCTGTTCTTGGGCAGAATTCCTGCAACAGGTGCAGAAGTTCAGTGAAATGAACAATACTGGCACTGTGGTTTGTGGTACAATTCAAGTCGCAGCAAAGGATTTCCTCAAGGAGATTGTTCGTAAGAATCTCCAAGAGGCAAGAGCAGTGTGTTGTGTTGCAACAAACTGCTGGCTGTGAAATTTTAGTTTAGATGTGTTTATTAACATTTTCAAAAAGATAGACAATAAAGAGACATGAGTAGTGCATTGCATAAGAATGTGCAATCCGCATACAATCCGTTAACTATAGGAAGCATATTAACCTCGCCATATACGTTATGAGCGAAACCATTGCCCATCTTAATGTGGACGTCCGTAATGAGCTTTCTGCCTCTGCATCAAACCACAAACAAAACTCCCTCCCCCCCCTCCCCAGGTCCGGTAAATTCTGTAACCCCAAAAACAAGTCCACCATCCGCATTGGTAACATCCTGCATTAAACAGTATGGGACACTGCCTGCTCGTTCCATAAATCGGATAGGTGCAACACTCTTAAGTACTTGGGCTGTGTTATTTCATTGAACTCAGACGAAAGCAGTGTTAGGAAAGGACTCCAAACTTTCTGGAAGGAATCAGAGGTGTTTTGTACAGTAGCTGAAATTCGTTCCATCCTCAAGATATACCAGAGCCTATGTAGCCACCCTACGTGTGTGGGGAGAGTGGAGGAACCCCAATGTGACAATATATTTTGCAACGCCGCCCCCAATGCTAACCCCATCTGGCGGCCTCTTATACTTTTAAGCGGGAATGTAATTGGGTTGGGAAGGCCTAAGATGACAGACCGGGAGCCTTGGGTTCTGTGTGCCAAACTGCTAGTCTATTGCGTCCAGAATTTTAGGCCAGTAATTGGACAGCAGCGGGCAGTCCCACAATATGTGCAGCAATGTACCCTCGTTGTCGCACCCCCGCCAGCAGGTAGGGCTCCTCTGTGGGTTGCCTTTGTGTAGGCGTGCTGGCGTGAGATACCAATAGGTAGCTATTTTTGTAGCGGTCTCTATGCTAGCCACGTTGCGTGCCGTGTGCTTCGCCCTATAATAAATCCCCTCCCAGTCCTCCTGCGTTAGTCCCCCCCCCAGCTCCTTTGACTCGGTGTGGCCTGTGGGTGTGGGCTATGTCTAATCATGTTGTATACGTCTGTTATCAGTCCTTTATCTGAGGTTTTAGTTATCAGCCACTTTTCATATTTGGTCAACCAGCGGGACCCCTATACTCAGACTCCCCCCCTTGAAGCACCCAATGCCGGAGTTGTAGATATCGCAATCTTTCGGTTTCGGGGATCCCATAATCAAGCTTCAGTTGAGTAAAGGGGATTATGCCCGCTAGATCAAATAGATGGCCCACGGAGCGACAAGGAGTGTCTCGCCATGCTGGAAAGGCTTTATCAGGCACCCCGGGCGAGAATTCAGTGTTGCCAAAGACAGGGGTCAATGGGGACGGGAAAGTAGTTAATTTCCTTGCCGTCGCCACTCCATCCCAGACCGACATCACCGATTGAGTAATGGGTGACCTCATCAAGCCCCCCGGGCATTGGGATCTCTTTAAAAAGGGGACCTTCCAGAGAGGAATCCCAGCAAGTGCTCTATCTTGAAAAAGCCATCTTTTTTCCGATTCTGGCCTTGCCCATTCCACTATATACCTTAATTGTGCCGCTTTGTAATAGTTAACGAGGTCCGGGATTCCCTGCCCACCTGCTTCAGGCCGCATATATCCCAGAGCCTTACTCATCCTGGGTCTTGCCCCTGCCCAGACAAACTGATTATCTTTTTGGAGCGAGGTAATCCCTCCGGGGGGAGGCAGCGCCGGCAATGTCTGGAACAGGTAAAGCGCTTTAGGTAAAAGAGACATTTTAACCGCCGCTATTCTCCCCAGCAATGAGAGGCGATGTTTCCTCAAAGCACCCAGATCTTTTTTCACTTGCTGAGTCAGCTTGGCATAATTCAGTTGCGATGTCCGGCGCACACATGCCGCCAAATCTAGGCCCAGGTAGGGGATATGATCCACCACCTGAATTCCGGCAAGCCATCTCTCCTCGAGGCCGGTAGGTGGAGGTGTTTGATTCAAATTCAATATCAATGATTTCCCTACGTTAACCCGGTATCCCGACACCCGGCCGAATACCTCTAGCGGGAAGGGAATGTTTGGGTTCCGTCAGTGCCGCGATTACGTCATCTGCGTAGAGACTAATAGGGTGCGTTTCACCCCCGAACTGAATCCCCTTAATATTGGGGTTGTCCCTGACCTTCTGAGCCAAGGGCTCTATATAGAGAGCGAACAGCAAAGGGGACAGTGGACAGCCCTGCCTCGTGCCCCTCTGAATGGCGAAAGGGCGTGAGGACGTACCGTTCACCCGTATCGACGCCGTAGGGCAATGGTAGCAGCAACTCACCCACTCCCTGAATTTCTCACCCAGGCCGAATTTGGACATTGTATGGCTAAGGAACCCCCAGTCCACTCGGTCGAACGCTTTTTCAATGTCAACCGTCAGTAGGAGTGCATCCATGTGAGGTTGGTGGGCCTTGTCTATTAGGTGAAGTATCCTCTTGGTGTTGTCTGCACACTGACGGGATTGGATAAATCCCGCTTGATCGGGCTCTATCAGACTGAACATGCAGGGGGCTAACCGGGTGGCAAGGATTCCGGTAAAAAGTTTAAAATCGACGTTGAGTAAAGATATGGGTTGATAAGAACCACAATGTTGTCTATCTTTACCTGGTTTGGGCAACACCACAATCGCCGCTGCTAACATTGTTGCGGGAATCGGATTGGCACTCCCGAAGGAGTTGAACAGTCTCGTCAGGACCGGGGCTAGAATGTGGCAGAATAGTTTATAAAAGAGCGCAGAAAACCCGTCCGGACCGGGGGACTTGAGCAGCTTGAGGCGTGATATCGCCGTGACCACTTCAACTCTAATGGGAGCATCCAGTGCCGATGCTTGATCAGGGGTTAGTGTGGACATGGCGACAGATTGAAGGTAGTCTAAAGTAGCGGATTCTGACGTGGTGTCGGCAGTGTATAATTTCTCATAAAACTCCCTGAAAGTGTGAGCTATCTCATGGTCATCAGTGACCTCTCGCTGTCTGTTCCCCAGTAGTGAAGAGACCTTCGTTCGCTGTCTTTGGGCTCTCAACCTGTTAGCTAAGAGACGACCCGTACGGTCCCCCCCAATGTAGTAGGTATGCTTCAACCTAACCGCCGCATATTCAGCCCTATCCAGGTCTATTCCGGCCATCTGTGCTCTAGCTGCTTTCAGCTGCTTCCACACCCTAGGTGCGCCTGTCCTGCTATGCACTCTTTCCAGTTCCTGTATCTGGGCCGTCAAGCTAGCTCGCAAATCTCTACGTTCCTTATTTTCGGCCGCTGACAATACTATAAGCTCCCCACGTACGACCGTCTTCATTGCTTCCCATATTGTTGCTATGGATATGTCGGCTGTAGTGTTGATGTCAAAGTATTCCTGGATACTTTTAGTGAGCTGCTGTACCACTGTTTTCTTGTGAAGCATGTTATCTTTAAGTTTCCAGCAGCCAGCTTGGCGGGGACTTGACGGCAATGATACGTGTATGGTCAGTGCATCGTGGTCGGAAAGGGCCATAGGATCTATATTCACCGCCGTGACTGGGTGTGAGATTTGTAGATAGAAGGCGAGTACATGTGCTCACTACAATTCACGATGAGAGCCGTTCTGAGGTCACAGTTTGGGGTCAGTTGCAGGAGTCTACAAGCTCAAAAATATACTTTATTATAACAAGTACATGGGTGAAGTGGATAAAAAGAAGGCAGATTGTCAAGGTAGGAGTGACCCACAGATCACTGCACATATCACTACTCACATAGGTCATACTACAAGTAAACACTTCTATAACCACGCATAGAGGTCCTCTGTACACTATGCATGCTTTTGGCATTGGTGAGGTTTTTATTAAAGATGCCAGACTACACACATGGTGGCTCTGGAATGCTAGCTGGGAGGGACCTATGCAACAGCATGTTGCATACACGGGTGAGGAATTAGCTTCCTTTTAATTTTTTCCATTGTCAGAAACAAATTGGAAAAGTTATTTCATATCTGTAACATATTTAACATATTACTTCACTACATTTAACACGTTGGTTCATTTGTCATTCTCACACTTCTGTTTACTTCAATACCTATGCCACTGATTTATGTCCGTTCTCTATGGCAGAAGAAAGGTTTGGTATTGCACCCACATGAAATCAATCATGACTTAATGTAGGGTGTGACAGGAGTATTTGGGCCTGGACTCGGCCCCCACCCAAGAAAACCTACTAAACCCAGACATTCCTGAAAACTGGACACCCAGGGGAGCCCAGGGTGGTGTGACTTGCGTGGATTCCAGTAAGTTTTCTTAACCAGAATGTCCTGCAAACCTCACACTTTGGTTAAATTTACACATTTGCCTCACATTTCTGAGTGGCAGTTCCGGAATCAGAAGAAATCTACAAAATTCCTAGCACCCAGCATTCCCAAAAGTCTCAAGATATAAATGGTACTCCACTTGTGTGGCTGGGCCTGTTACCTGAGACAAGAATGGACCAAATTCGGGACCATGCCCTGATATCTACTTGGTGACCGTGAGAGACCTTAATGTCAAAATTAATTCTAACCTGTAAGGGAGACTTTTAGAGGGTGTAAGGAGGAGCTGTAGATCCGGAAATAATATTGCAGTATTTTGGTAATATTGTGACAGAAATAACAAGCATTGGAAATGCAATAGGTCTCGCATTCGTTTGAGTTACAGCTCTTGGCATTGTAAATGGCAATGTATTTCCGGTATGTGTTATGGAGTTTATGTATGTGGTGTGCAGTGGTATTATGTGGGTTGTATTATATTAGTTAGTTGTGGCATTGTGTGGTGTGGAATTGTGTGGAGTGGATTTCTGTAGTGGAATTATGTGGTATGGTGTGCTGTGGAATTATGTGGATAGTGATTATGTGGTATTGAGTGTAGTGGAATTATGTGGAGTGGAATTGTGTGTTATAGAGTAATTATGTGGAATGGTATTTTGTTTTGTGGAGCAACTTTTTTTAAAGGGCACTGATAAAAGCTATTCAGAAGCTGGAGGTGAGCTGTAAGCCCCCTGAGTGAATACAGCATGTCGAGAGACAGCCCGTGCGCCTCCTAGGCTCGACCTAAAAAGGAAGGTTTGGCACTGGCAAGTAGGCAAGTAGGTTAACTTGCCAGGTCGAAATGGCAGTTTAAAACTGCAAACACAGTGTCTGCAGTACATAAAGATTATAAGAGAAGGAGCACCGAACGATTAGCTGGTCTGTCATAGAAAGATCTTTTGATTAAATCACATTGGCCTTAATGCCTATAAGTAGCTAAAAATTCAGATGGGTAAATATGCACTTTAGCACTAGTTAGCAGTAGTAAAGTATTCAGAGTCCTAAAGCCAACAAAAACAAATTCAGCAAAAATGGGAGGAGGAATGCAAAAGGTTTGGAGGTAACCCTGCAGAAAGGGCCATTTCCAAAATAAACCCTATAACTTTAGGAGGCATTTGACCTAGTTGCTGTCAAAAGCACAGGAATTTCAATGGTGAAGGACTGAGAAGCGCTTCAAATCCAAGTGAATGATGTGCTGAAAAACAGGACCTGCCATCAGCATGCCAGCTGGTGCTTTACTTGTCCTATTGTCATATAATGGGTAGGTGTAGTATTTCAATGCTTGTTTAAGAATGTTGGTCACTTGGAAGCTTACCGTGTGGAGGTTCCATGTCTGGCATTCGATTTATGCCAGTTAAGACGGTTCCTGTTGCCGGTAGCCGCTCCGCTCGGCGGCTCAGTTGTCCTGTAAATAAAGCTATCAATCTACTCACCAGCTGTCTGGGCGGTCTTCTATTTGTGAGTACAACACCATTTTTGGCGACGAGTTGCTGAGCCGCCAAATGGAGCATGCGTGCAGATGTCAGAGAGGACGGATCCCGTGAGGAAGTGTTAGCCATAAGGGAGCAGCTACGAGGAGTTATCCGTTTGGTGTCTGTTTCCTGCGAAGAGCAGCGGAAGGCAAGAGAAGAGCGGAGCAAGTGGCACAGGAGTTGAATCAAGGTGAAACGCACAAGTGTCGGTGTGCGTTCCAGCGTGCAACGTGAGCATGCAGTGAGGTCAGTGGTGTCACGTCACAGAAGGGGTGCGCTCCAGGAAAACGGAACAGTGTGTGTGTAACGTTAAGCACGCAGAGTTGAACGTGCGTATGCGTTCCACGGAAGAATCAGAGGATGTCTATTGCCTCAGTCTTTTCACGTCACAGTGTGCGTCACAGTGCGCATCCGAGTGAGAAGGGAGAAAGCAAAATCTGAGAACTTTCTAGCAGGAAGGTTCTTGATGCCCTGTGTGATGTGACAGAAGGCTGCAGAGGCAAACTACTGGGGAAGGACAAGAGGTACTGTGTTTATTCTCCGTTTTTGTTTTTTGTTGCAATAGTGCTTTATTGATACTCTGTTTTCGGGTGCAAGCACACAAGGAGAAGAAGCTGCAAAAAAAGAACGTGTTGGTAGTCTTCGCCGGTCCACAACTGACCACTAGTGCGGGCACTTTCTGACGTTTTTGGGGAATATTAGCGCAAGGCTTTCTTCTTATCTTAATAGAAAAAAGACAAGGAAATGCAAGCCGTAAGTCCGCCTCCACCTTTTCTGGCAGCCCCAGGTGACCCTCCCATCAGGTGGAAACAATGGTTGGATGGGTTTGAAACCTATTTGGGAGCAATTGGCACAAACAGGTTCAGAGCAGAACGCAGGAAGTATTTGCTGTTACATTCTTTAGGCTTTGAAGGGAGAGCTATTCTTAAACATCTTCCTGCCCCTGTAACTGTCGGAGAGGAAATTCTTGATGAGTATCAAGACACTGTCAGGAGACTTCAAGTGAGGTTCGATGTTCAACCCAGCGTTGTAATTCTACGTCATAAGTTTTTCTTACGTTCACAAAATACAGGGGAGGATGTGGACAGCTACATTACAGCACTAAGGAGATTGCTAGCTGATTGTCAGTTTGATAATTTTGCAGACCAGCTGGTTCGCGACCAATTCATCTGCCATTGTTCGGACAGATCTATAAAACAAAAACTTTTGTCCTTGGGAAATCCCAGTCTTGAAGAGACTATTAGAATAGCAAAGAGCATAGAGACCTCAGTGTTGTCGCGAAGGAACTGGAACAGAAGAGCAATGAAGCTGTCGCTGCCGTAGGGGCAAAGGACAGCAAGGAAAAAGATACAAAGTGGTTGGACAGACCACGGCCAAGTTTTGCAGAAAAACAGAGCGTGGGCAACCATCAAAGCAACTTTTGTATTAAATGTGGATATAGATTTCACATGAAGGGAAATAGGTGTCCAGCAAAAAATGTGACCTGCAGATTGTGCAACAAAATTGGACATTTTGCCAAGGTCTGTCAAAATAATAAGGGGAAGTCAAACTTCCAGTCACAACCTGTCAAATGTGTCGTAGATGGAGATATATCCAGCGCAGATGAGCAGACTGTTGTGAGACATCTCAGTGACATGGTCGTTGTAGTGCATGATGATGGTGTTATTGTTGGTAATCCTGAATTGTGCAAGGATCCTTATGTTGACATTTTAGTGGGAGATCGCATTCTTAGTCTGTTGGTAGATTCCGGGGCAAGGATCTCCATGATTACCTTAGAGTTGTACAATTTCACGTGGCCGGACAGACCTTTGCTTCCCCCAGATCGGAAGGCTGTTTCCTATGAAGGGAGAGAGATAAACCTGTCCGGTTACATTGAAGAGGTCATGGAATTTAAAGGGAGGAGAATTGCAGGCAAACTATATGTAGCACACAAAGGATTAAATATCCTAGGATGGTTTCACCAGGGGTTGTTCGGTATGGTGCTTAGGCCTGGAACCACTGAACAGGTTTTGGCGTTAAGGGATAGTCCCGATATTGAGAACTTGGTGAACCAATTTCCTCATGTTTTTTCAGGGGAGTTAGGTAAGGTTAAGGACTTCCAACACAAGATTATTGTGAAGGACAATGCCAGACAGGTTAAGCACAAATTGAGGAATGTTCCTTTTAGTGTCAGGCAGGACCTTGAGAAAGAGTTGACTTCTTTGTGTGCTAAGGGAATCATCGAACCTGTAGAGTCCTCGTTATGGTTGTCTCCACTTGTGGTGGCACGAAAACAGAATGGAGAGCTTAGGGTCTGTGTTGACCTTCGCTGTCTTAACAATGAAATTTGGGTGGACTCTCATCCCCTCCCCAACATAAATGAGATGCTGGCAAGTTTGAAGGATGCTAAAGTTTTTAGTAAACTCGACCTGGCATCTGCCTATCATCAGGTAGAATTATCGCCAGAGTCAAGGCACCTCACAGCGTTTGTCTCCCCGTTTGGCACATTTCAGTATGTCAGGATGCCGTTTGGCCTTTCTTCTGCGGCTTCGGTGTTTCAGCGGATTATGTTCAACATGCTGAAGGGGATTGAAGGGTTATCTGTATTTCAGGATGATGTCCTTGTGTATGCGTCCGATGAGGACACCCATGATTTGATTTTAAAGGAGGTTTTGTCCAGATTCCAGCATAATGGTGTTGTTTTACGGAGGGATAAATGTGTTTTCAAAGCCAAGGAAGTTGAGTATTTGGGACATATGGTAAATGGGGGTGGTGTTTTACCTAAAACAAGTCTGGTTGACTCTATTGTCAGGTCCAAAGCTCCCGTTGATAAAGCTGGTTTAAAGTCTTTCCTGGGGCTTTGCGAATTTTATTCGCGTTTCATTCAGGATTTTGCAAGCAAACTTAGGCCACTTTCATGTATGCTAACGAAAGGTGTTGCTTTCGTGTGGAACGATGAGTGCCAGAAGGTTTTTGAGTGGGTCAAACAACAACTCATTTCGCCAAAGGTTTTGAAGCATTATGACCCCTCTCTCATGTGCACCCTTACTGTTGATGCAAGCAATGTTGGGTTGGGAGCTGTTCTTTCCCAGAAGAAAGAAGGAGACGTTAGAACGATTGGGTTCGCGTCCAGGGTTTTGTCTCCCACAGAGAGGAGGTACTCTGTAATAGAGAAGGAGTTATTGGCGTGTTGGTGGGCGGTAATGAAGTTCAGGAATTTCATTTGGGGGAGGAGATTCCGCCTGCAGACAGATCACAAGCCGCTAGTTTTTATTCTCAGTGGGAAAAATGTTAGGAGTTTCACACCTAGAATAGCTCGTTTGTCATCCAAGCTCCTCCAATTTGATTTCTCTGTAGAATACATTCCTGGCAACAAGAATGGGTGTGCAGATTTTCTATCCAGGTCCTCGGATATTGTAGAGAATGAGTTGTGCACAGGGGAACAAGACAAGGAAGAGTTCATTGTGGCGGCAGTGGATATTCCTAAATTGTGTGCGGTGTCAGAGTGTGATTGGCGGGAGGCACTTAGTGCGGATGTATCTATGTCTCAGGTCATGAAATATGTGGAGAACGGGTGGCCTAAAGAGAGGAACCTTAGTTTTGATTTTAAGACCTTTCTTCAAGTTGAAGACGAGCTCTCGATTGAGGATGGGTTGTTACTCAGAGGTGATAAGCTTATTCCTCCACTTTCCCTAAGAACTGTACTTGTCAAACATGCTCACGAGGGTCACTTGGGGGCCACAATGACAAAGAAAAGAGTGCGTCTTTCCTTCTGGTGGCCTTACATGGACAGGGAAATTGATGACTTTGTAAAGTCATGTGTAGTTTGTGCTAGTTGTGACAAAGCTGACAAGTTACGCACTCCTCCCCTCACACCTATCGATCTGCCGTCTGCGCCTTGGGTTAAGTTAGGTTTGGACATTGTGGGCCCATTTCATGCACTGGATGCTTCTTCTAAGTTTGCACTAGTTCTCATGGATTATTATTCAAAATGGCCAGAGGTCAAGTTTGTAAAGGAAGTTTCTTCAGGAGCTGTGGTTGAATTTCTCAATGACGTGTTTCTTAAGGAAGGGTTCCCAGAATGTTTAGTGACAGACAATGGCACACAGTTTGTTGCAAGAGAGGTGGAGGAATTTTTGCACACCAGTGGGGTTAAGCATCTTAAAAGTTCATTGTATCACCCTCAGACCAATGGTCTGGTTGAGCGTATGAATAGGATGCTTGGAGAGTGTATCCAGTGGGCCCTCGCCAATAAGTGTGTTGTGAGTAACTCTGTGAGGAGCATGCTATGGTTCTACCGCACTACTCCACACTCTACAACTGGTGTGTCGCCGTTCGAATTGTTGCGTGGTCGGAGAGCATCCACTACCTTTTGTCCCAGCTGGATGAGTAAATGGATTAAAGGAAAACAGTGGTCAGATGCTGTAGTTAGGAGTCGTGTTGAGTTAATTCAAAAGAAGCAGAAGATCTACTTTGATTCTACTAAGAAAGTAAAGGATATTGAGATAAGTGTGGGGGACGTAGTCAGAGTTAAGAAACCTGTCCATGTGAAGAAAGGTTTGTCTAAGTTTGGTTCACCTGAAAAGGTCATTTACATGAAGGGAATTCTGTTAAGTTAGGAAATGGCCAGTGGTGGAACAAGTGTTTCTCGTTAGAAATCGTCCTTTGAATACTGTTACAGATGAAAGGGAAGTCGTGACCATGGGATGGTTCTCCCTGGTGATGGTACAGATTGTGCGGGCCTGTCTTCTTTAAGGCGTAGTGCTCGAGTTATAAATGTTCCTCTTCGATACAGAAGATAGTCTTCTTTCAAGTGCATATCTCCTTTGTTTTCGCTGTTTTGTTTTCTCCTACCTTTCCCTGTTCTTTGGTTCCCATTCCTCTGTTCTCTTTTATTCTTCGTTCATGCTTTTCTTTCTCTTTTTCTTCTTTATTTCGATTTTATTATTTCCTTTTGTTTTTAAGGAAAGACCAATGTAGTATTTCAAAGCTTGTTTAAGAATGTCGGTCACTTGGAAGCTTACCGTGTGGAGGTTCCATGTCTGGCATTCGATTTATGCCAGTTAAGACGGTTCCTGTTGCCGGTAGCCGCTCCGCTCGGTGGCTCAGTTGTCCTGTAAATAAAGCTATCAATCTACTCACCAGCTGTCTGGGCGGTCTTCTATTTGTGAGTACAACAGTAGGCTTACGCAGTGGGACTAGCATGTTTGCCATGATTTTTAGACAAATTCTGAGATGGCTTCTTGGAAGAAAAACCCAATCAATAAAAGAATCAGTCATCACAAATCTAAAATCAGATGCAAATACAAGACTGCTCCCATGGTAACCCACTTATTAAACAACAACTCTAAGAAGGACCTAAAGCGCAGTGTCCTGGAATATTTGATCCAGGGAAGAAGAGATGGTAACCTTGAAAACACATTACAGAGAAATGAAGCCAGGATGATTTTGAAATAGCACTCTGCAGAAGACAAAAATAACTTTCTGTGACTAATGCAAGTACCAACAGAGCTTACAAACGTTCACTGTTGTAAAACCCAGTAATTGGTGATGTTTTTTTCTTAGTCAAGATTTGAAGACATGATAACAGTTTAAGAAGCAAGTGTATGGAACCTTTGCAAAACACACATTAATTAATAAAAATAAAACGGATGAGAGCACACAATTAGTCCAAACGAATCACTGTGCAACTTCCCAAAACCCACAAGTACGACATTTCTCAGCGGCTGGGGCTACTGCAAAACTCCACCTAAAGTGGCCACGAACTCACGAAATATGCATTTATTCCAAAGAAAAACTGGGATTTCGTTTTATAGCTAGATAGGTTTTCAACCAGGCGACGTCATACAACCCCGTCCTTCGAAATTAAGCTTAATAATCTTAATTAGTGCTGCATTTTAACAGAGCTAGTTCAAAGATGGGTCTATGCAGAGGGAGAACTGGCAGCTGGGCGCAGGTGTGACAACGTAAGGATGCACACAAATGTAAACAATGTAAACATCCGGAAACGGGAGGATGGCAAAGTGTGGCGGTGGTATAGCGAGTGTGCCAGTCGAGAGTGTTGAAAGTTGGTGCAAGGTATAGGTGCAAGGTCACAGAGGGAACGGCGGCTGGCTGGGTGGAATGACAGGTTGCAGGATGGTTCGGGCAGAGTAAAGGAAGGTCATATGTCCAGGAAGGGTGGCATAAGTAAGAGTCGGACATATAGTGGGAAGGAAGGGTGGCACAAGTAAGAGACAGGGGCATATACTGGAATGAAGGGTGGCACAAGGAAGAGACGGGCATAAAGTGGGAATGAAGGGTGGCACAAGGAAGAGACGGGCATAAAGTGGGAATGAAGGGAGGCACAAGTAAGAGACGGGCATATACTGGAATAAAGGGAGGCACAAGGAAGAGACAGGGGCATCTACTCGAATGAAGGGTGGCACAAGGAAGAGACAGGGGCATATAGTGGAGTGAAGGGTGGCAAAAGTAAGAGCTAGGGGCACATAGTGGGAATGAAGGGTGGCACAAGAGACGGGCATATAGTGGGAATGAAGGGTAGCACAAGGAAGAGACAGGCATATAGTGGGAATAAATGGAGGCACAAGAAAGAGACAGGGGCATATAGTGGGAATGAAGGCTGGCACAAGCACTATGGGGTGGCGGTACTGCGAGGAGGGTGTTAAGGAGAGAACATAAATGGCACAGACTGGAAGGAGAGTGGTGGTAGAGGAGTGAAGGTGGCAGTTTGAGCAGAGTGAAATGGGCGAGAGAGGTGGTATAGACCGCAGAAGGGTGTTACAGGAGCTGGCCATGTACAGGGAGTGAAGTGAGGGGGTGGCGGTATAGGAAGGAAGGTGAACAGTACCGAGAGATGATAGATGCAGAAGGACACAGAAGCAGACCGATTTGGCAAAGGAGGGCTGTATAGACAAGAGTGAGGTAGGTACAAGGAGCAGGACTGCAGAGGTGTTAGACAGATAGGAGGACACGAAGCAATGCGGTCTGTGGGGATCGGACAGGCTGGAGGGGGCAGTGATCCAGGAACAAAAGCGAAGGGGAAGGTGCAGATCAGAGTGTCAGGAAGTGAGAAAAGTGGGAGAGGCCAGATTGAGGGTAAGGGACAAAGCAGGTTGGTGCAAGGTGGCAGGTAGGAAGATCCTACAGACCGGTAGCAGAGTGCTATACTTGTAACAGTGCAGTCAGGAGATGGTGCAAAGACTAGGGCGGCATTAAGAGCACAGGTGGCACCAGCAGCAGGGGCTATAGAGATATGGGGCTACAGTACTTAAAGGGAAGGGGTGGCACAAGCAGTAGAAGAGGTGCAACAAGGGCAGCTGAGGGCCCTTGCAAATAAATGCCATCGGATAAAGTAGAGCTGTTGTGGGGGGGGGGGTGTTGGTACAGGGGGTTGGAGGCATGTGGAGGGTAAGAGTACAGACAGCGGGGCAGAGAGGGAGACTGGCCCTGCAGAGGGGAGGGGTACAGACAAGAGGATGCTAATGTACAGGCAGGATGGTGGACGGAGTAAGAAGAGGGATGACGGGCAGGAGAGATACAGCATAATAAAAAGGAGGACTGCCAACTTTGCAGAGGAGAAGACAGGAGAGGGTGACAACATCCGCGGGTTGAGGGGGACAGACAGCGGGTCAGCCAGAGATGGGTCGGGTGAGAAGGGCATGAAGGGTACAGTGAGGACGGGAACGGAGTAAGAAGAGGGGTGAGAAGCATTGGACACCCAATCACTCACCACGTAGGCGGCGCCACCCTCCCCGCTATGGGTCTCAGACTCTCGGTCTCCGGGATGGAGAAGTGCATGTCTCATGTCTTGCGCGTCCTGCTCCTCTCCAGGCACGGCATGCGCACCCTCTCCAGGCACGGCACGCACACCCTCGGACTCTCGGTCTCTGGGATGGAGAAGTGCATGTCCCCTGTGTTGCCCGCCCTGATCCTCTCCAGGCACGGCATGCACACCCTCTCCAGGCACGGCACGCGCACCCTCTACTGGCACGGCACGCGCCGTCTCGCGCCTGCCCCTCCCACACCTTCCCCTCTCCTGGAACGCGCCGCGGTGCCCTGGTGTAAACAACTTCTTGCCACTAACTTTCAGTCACCATTTTGGATTGGGAAAGGGATCCTCAAGGCAGAGGTGGCACGATCTCATTGAATATTAACTGCACTACAGATAGCGTTTGTAGCAAAGAAGCGAGTCACGAACATACAGATTTGTAATCTTGCAGGCACATTGTGCCTATCGGATACACGTTGGTCGTGTTGTATTCTGACATTATGGCTGCATTATGTATTATTAACCAAAGTGGAGAACAGCTTTGAAAAACTATTTTGGTGCGACCTCACACATCCTCAGATTTTTAAAAAGAAAACGATGCCACGCCACCCAACGGGAGGGAGGGGCTAGTAGAGAAGGCAGGAGGAGAACCTCATTAAGAAAAATAGTGCTCACAGTCTAAAACAAGCCCAATCCTCCTTTAAATAAAGCCCAAAACCAACTAACATCCTACTAAAAAAAAGCCCAAATGACAGTTGACATCGCAAATTGCTAAAAGCCTAAAAAATATAACCAACGATGAAGGAGGCATGGCGACAGACGTACCTCCACTACAACTGTGTAATTAGGAGGAGGTGGGAGGGAGGAAAGGAAAATGCTACTTACCCACTATGCAACTGTTCTTGGCATATAGAGCAGTAGATTCATATGCTTAGCATAGATTGCCATCTGGTTTTGGGTCTGGATGTTTGCACTTTGATTTTGTTCGAAGACGTTTTGTAGTCACGAGGTAGGTGACTCCTCCTTCCAGTGATAGTGCGCATGGGCATCGACTCCATCCTTAGATTGTTCTGCCATAAAGGGTGATGATGGAGTTAGTAAAGTAATAAAGAGATGTCCATGTAAATTGTATCTAAGTAAGATATCACTGCAACAGGTAAAGGTACCCGGGGAGGCGGGTGGGCACATATGACTCTACAGCTCTATATGCCAAAAACAGATACATACTGGGTAAGTAGCATTTTCCATTCAAGACATATGAGCGGTAGATCATATGCTTAGCATAGACTATAAAGCAGTTATTTTGAAGTGGTGGCTAACCTGTAGCTGTTGCAGTGGTTTGAAATAATGTTCTTAAAACTGCTTGGCCTACATTAGCCTGTTTTGCGAACACATCCACACAATAGTGTTTTGTGAATGTGTGTGGTGTAGACCATGTTGCAGCTTTGCAGATGTCCTCTATCGGTATGTTTCCTAGGAATGCCATAGAAGCCCCTAGTTTGTGTGTAGAGTGCGCCCTAGGGGGAATTGTTAGTGTGCATTTAGCTTGGATGTAACGTATCTGAATGCACTTAACTATCCACCTTGCAATGCCTGATTTTGAAATGGGATGGCCTTTATGTGGTGGAGCAAAAGCAACAAAGAGTTGTTTAGTTTTCCTAAAAGGTTTTGTTCTTTCTATGTAGTAAAGAAGTGCTCTCTTGATATCTAGTGTGTGAAGTGCACGCTCTGCCACTGTATCTGGTTGAGGGAAGAACACAGGCAGCTCAACAGATTGGTTGATATGAAAGGCAGAGATGACTTTAGGTAAAAATTTAGGGTTAGTTCCAAGGACCACTTTGCTTTGGTGTATTTGCAAAAATGGTTCCTCTATAGTTAGTGCCTGAAGCTCACCAACTCTTCTTAGAGAAGTGATGGCTATAAGAAATGCTACTTTCCAAGTGCGAAATTGTATTTTGCATTTATGCAACGGCTCAAATGGTGGACCCATGAGTCTTGTAAGGACTATATTAAGGTTCCACACCGGAGAAGGTGGAAATCTGGAAGGAATGAGTCTTAAGTCCTTCCATAAAAGCTTTGATAGCTGGCAGTCTAAAAAGAGACAAGTGTTGTCTATTTTGAAGATATGCAGCTATTGCAGCGAGATGTAATCGTATGGACGTGTACACTAAATTAGAACGTTGCAGGTGCAATAGATAACAAATTATGTTTTGTATCGAAGCATCTAGTGGATTGATCTGATTGTTGTTACAATAAACAACAAATCTTTTACATTTTGCTGCATAGCATGCTTTTGTGGTAGGGCCTCTAGCTTCTTTGATAACATTCATACAGTCTGGCGGAAGGTTAAGGTAGCCAAACTCTAGGATTTCAGGTGCCAAATCGCAAGGTTGAGCTGATTGGGGTCTGGATGTCTTATCTCTCCATGTTTCTGAGTAAGGAAGTTAGGGGAGAGGTGTAGTTTTTGATGGGGAACTACTGATAATTCCAACAGTGTTGTGAACCAGGGTTGACAGGCCCATGTGGGAGCAACCAGGATAAGCGTCAGGGAGTGCGGTTTGAGTTTCCGGACCACTAATGGAATGAGTGGGAGAGGTGGAAAAGCTTAAGCAAATATCCCTGACCAATTCATCCATAGTGCATTGCCTTTGGACAGTGGGTGTGGATGTCTGGAGGCAAAGTTTGGGCATTTGGCGTTGAGGTGTGTGGCGAACAGATCTATGTCTGGGAAGCCCCACATTTGAAAGAACGGTAGAAGAGCTTGAGGGTGAATTTCCCATTCGTGTATCTGCTGTCGTTGGCGACTGAGCAGATCCGCAACTTGGTTGTGTACGCCTGGAAGATGTTCTGCAAGGAGATATATTTTTTGAGGTATGGCCCATCTCCATATGCTCTGTGCTAGCTGTAACAGCTGAAGAGAGTGTGTCCCCCCCTTGTTTTTGAATGTAGTACATGGCTGTCATATTGTCTGTACGAATCAGGACAGCTTTGCCTACTATGTGTAGCTGAAAGGCTTTTTTAAAGCTAGAAAAATTGCTAGCAGTTTGAGATGGTTTATGTGGAGTTGTTTTTGTTGAAGAGTCCACATGCCCTGAATTGTATGTTTTCCCATATGTGCTCCCCAACCGGTGAGGGATGCGTCTGCTGTTAGCACTATCTGTGGAACCGGATCGAGAAATGGCCGTCCCTTGGAAAGGTTTTGTACATTCCACCACTGCAGAGAGCGTTTGAGTACGGCCATCTATCAACACCAGATCTGATAACTGACCTCGAGCCTGGTTCCACTGACGTGCTAAGCATTCCTGTAGAGGACGCATTTGAAGTCTTGCATATGGGACGATTAAGATGCAAGAAGCCATCATTCCGATCAGTTGCATATACACTCTTGCTGGTAATGAGTGTTGAGGCTGAAAGTGTGAAATGAGAGCTTGACTGGGTTTGGGGTATGCTAGAGCTTTGCAAATCTCCATTGAGGCTCCTAGATATAGTTGAGTGGTGGAGGGTTGGAGGTGAGACTTGGTGAAGTTTACGGTGAACCCCAAGTCGTGAAGCAGTTGGACTGTCTTTTGAGTGTGAAGTATGCAGCTTTGCTGTGATCTGGCTTTTATGAGCCAGTCATCGAGGTAAGGGAAGACATGAATGTGCTGTCTTCTTAAGTGAGCTGCGACCACTGCCAGACACTTGGTGAAAACCCTGGGTGCTGTAGTTACCCCGAATGGGAGAACTTTGAATTGGTTATGTTGTCCGTCCACCACAAACCTGAGATATTTTCTGTGAGCAGGGTGAATGGGAATATGGAAATAGGCATCCTTTAGGTCTAGAGTGGATGGAAAGTCGCCTTGTTGAAGTAGTGGGAGCACATGTTGAAGTGTGACCATGTGAAAGTGGTCCGACTGTATGTATAGGTTTAGCTGCCTGAGGTCTAGTATTGTCTTGTGGTTTGTGGCCTCCTGGTCTGCCTTGCTACGTTGACTTAGGCCTGGCTGCCATGATGCCTTTTTGCGCACGCTACTTTGTGCCGTTGTTTTTCCAGCCTCTGCTTCTGCCCTGCTATTTTAGTGCTGTCTGCATATTTGTCTTTCACCTTTTCTCCTGTTCCCTTTGGGCTACGTCTGCACACCATGTACAAGGTCGAAAAACAACGTCCCTTGTTCTTGCTGATCTGGCCAGTCCCTTGCACTTAGACATAACACTATGTACAGCTGCCCTGGAGAAATTCGTGTGCTTTTAATATTGTGTTTTTTCAAGGTTAGAGACACTTGGAGAAAAACCTTTCCAGAGAGAAGAGCTGTGCTTGTCTGATGATGTAAACCTTGCATCTAGATATTGAGGTATGGGGGTTCGCTAGTCAAAGCCCAGAGGTCTTCTGTTTTTATAATAAACTAGCTACTAGCACGGGGAGGGTGGTAAGGTCATTTAGCCCTATATTCACTGCTTTATGAAATGCTTTCCCCGTTTGTATTCTATGGAGTTGTAACTATGCTGATTATATTATCCTTATGCATTATGCTGATAGTACTGGCACGTGTACTGTATCTTAGAGCACGTTAGTTGAAATAAACATTTTAAACTATACAGTGTCTCTTCTTACGCGCGTTGTGGACAGGTATGAGTGAGTTATGAAAGGGTGTTCTTGCTACTGCGAGTCCTGAGAGAGAGATACTGTGTTCCGGGTTGTCTAATCATTGGTAGCATTGTTGCTAATGAGACGCTACAGCTAGTCGGGTTGGGGTGTTAGGTGCTAAGGTTTATGGTTGGCTCACCACCATATTCCGAGGTCCTATTATCCTGTGCATAGCTCTGTTTTTGTGCAGAATCCCTACAACATGGCGCAACCAACGAGTGGGCTGCTTATCTGCGAGACGCTTGAGTAGTATTTGTGCTTGTCCACAACTCCCTTCGCAGACGCTTCCGGAAGCGTGTGTGACGGTGATACCTCCTATATTGACGTTTTTATAGGTTCTTTCAAGCTTGAAGTTGTTAAAAGGTTTCTTAACTAAAACCCTATATTGTGCTGCCTCACATTAGGTTGTCGAGAAAATTTTAGCCTGAAATGGCTGTTCAAATTGCGGCACATAGCCGCGCAGCGCTCCGGGCTCACTTGACAGTGTATGGAGTGCCTGACGCGGGTGTCGATCTGATCTTTGTGGTACAAGCAGATCCAGCTTACCACTTTGAGGTGTTTTACTCTTGGGTCACCTTTCCAGCGGTGGATGGGAACTGATAATTTGTTCCATGAATATGACAGCCACCGTTGTTCCTAATCACTATAGACCGTATAGGAATCTTGAAGTACCGCTCACGGCTTGGCAACACCGTGTTTGGTTTGATGGCGCCCTCCCCCAACCGACTACCGCGGTTCGTTTAGGCCCCTTATCCATTGAAGGGGCCACTTGGCCTGTTTTGGCCGGGTATACACCACATCCGCGTTATATGACGGTGGCAATCGCTGAACTGCGTAATATGCATTCGTCTTTGATACGAGTGCATAGAGCTTTAGTACAGTATGTTACAGGCAACATTCAGGGAGCCCCGCCTGGAGTTGTGGCCCATCCAACTGGTGCAGGCGGTGTAACCATAAGTCCTGTCATGGTGAATTCGGTGATGGGCAAGCGCCCACAAAATAAGGATGATTTTCCTTATTGGCTTGCAGAGAAATTTGACCAGCTGGAGGCAGTTTTTCCAAATACCTCTCCCGTGGAAAAACACAGGATATTGACGATTAGTTTGCCAAAAGACTTAATCCCCGAGTTGGCAGAATGCAACAACTGGGGCAGGGTATTCGCGGCGGTATATGCGAAGTGTTTCGGCACTCCTTCCATGACGGTTCTCCCCTCTGTAATTAAACGAGTGCAGGATGAACATGGCCCTGAAGCGGCTGTGGAATTAGGGATGAGACTGGTGGGAGTGTTCGACGTAGTAGCTGATTTGATCCTTGCGAATGTCAAGGGCGATGCAGTTAACTTTCAAGTAGCTAATGCTTTGGCTTTGGTCCCAGATCCGGACAAGCCACGCGAATTACCAAAAATTATTGCTCAGGCTTACAAAACAATTGGCCGCAATAGCCTGGGAGTTAAGCCTTTTGCTAAATCGCAAACACAATCGCAACAACAACCAAAAACTCAATCTGAGAAAGATGAGAAACCAGTTTTTACTAAAAAGAGCTGGAGGTTGAAAAAACAGGGTAAGCAACAGAAGAAGCCGGGCTCGCGAGGCGCATCCCCGGTTTCCGTCTCGTCTGAACGCACTTATGATTTGCGCGATAGGGCGAGAATTAAATCTCCAGAGAGATTAAGGCCCTGATTCGCGTTCTCCTCGTTCTTCACAGGCACCAACATCTTCGCAGGCTGGTGGAGGAGATCGCCAGGATAGAGGAAGGGGTCGAGAGGCTCCGCAGGGACGAGACCAACCTCGACAACAAGTCAGAGGGAAAGCAGAAGACTTTCAACGCTCTCGCCCACAGTTTCAGAAGAAGAAAGTTGCCGCTGTAACAGCGAGATATGCCACAGATGGTGAGAACGAGACTCCTGAATTGGACGTGGGCAGTGACCCTCCTAGACAGCGCCGCGGAAGTTACCATAGTGCGGGAGGCGCTACGTCCTCATGTGGAGGCGACAGCAACTGAAACATTCATTACTGTCGAGACAGCAGACACCAGAGTGGCACCCCCTGACAGACTATATAATATTGTAATTCAAATCGAAGGTGATATACAGCATGTTATAAAAGGGATTTTTGGGGAAAATCTGACCTCTTCGTACGACATTTTGTTAGCAGATGCGGATTGGCCGCCCCCATTCGTACTTGCTGCGCGTAAAGGGGAGGAGGTAATCCTTCCGAGCTTTTCTCGTCATGTCCCCAAGGACAAAGCGGAGGCTCTAGCAGCTGAGTGGGCTGTGTCCCTGGCTCCAGCGTTATACCGCAACCACGTGGGCTGGGATGAAGACTCTCCCCCCCATGAAATACCTTTGCGGTCTCTGCCACAGCCACAACCCCAATATCCCATCAAACGGGAAGCAAAAGGCCCCGTTTCCAAAATTCTGACTCAGTTAGAATATCAGGGAGTAATTGAAACATGCGTATCACCAATGAATAATCCCCTTTTCGCGGTTTCTAAACCCGATGGATCGTACCGCTTAGTTTTGGATTACCGACATTTGAACTCACATTGTCGGACCTTTGCGGTGCAAAACACACATAGTTCTGCGCTTGTAGACAGTCTTGTTTGTAAAAAATATAAAACTACACTTGACCTATCCAATGGATTCTACACGCCCAACTTGGCCCCGGAGAGTAGCCAATGGAGCGCTTTTACCTCCGGTGGTAAATTATTCAAATTCCGGCGTTTACCTATGGGCTACAAGAACAGTCCAGGCGTATTCGCTGCCCGTGTTGTCTCTTTGTTAGACGGCATAGACCCAGATGCATGTTCGTACGTCGATGATATCTATCTGACAGACGACGAATTATTCCCGCATCTTTCCCGAGTGGATCGCATTATTCTCGAATTTGCGGTTTTAGGTTACAAGTTTAACTTTGCCAAATCTCACATTGCTGAATTTACCGTTTTGTTTTTGGGCTATGAGCTCAACAATGAAGGTAAGGGCTTAGCCCCCCATTTCCTAGAGAAATGTGCACTTCTGTGCCCTCCTACTACTCTGAAGAAACTTCAGTCTTTACTGGGTTTTCTGAACTTCGGGCGTACTTACATTCCCGAATATGCCCAGCGTATCAAGCCACTGTATGCCTTGATACAACCTAACTTTTCGAAGTCATGTTGGCTTCCGGAGCATTCCTCCATTCTGCAGTCTTGCAGACAGACCTTCTTGAGTCTAAATTCTTGTTGACTCGTGACAACCACACAAACCTGGTGATTAGAATAATTCCAGGGGCAGTGGGTTTCACGTACTCAACCTTTAACGAAGGTGACACAGTACCCATCGCATACAAGTCACATCTTTACACTTCCGCAGAAATGCGTTTTTCATCTGTGGAGAAAGTTTTGACTGCAGTGCAAATGGCGATTGTAAAGGAACGCGCACTGGCACAGGGAAAACGCATTCTGGTGGTAACACCATATCCTGCCCTAGAGGCAGTGACGAAAGCAAGTGTGCCTAACTCTAAAGCTTTGCACCCCCGTTGGATACAATGGGCAACATCTTTGACGTCTCCGGATGTCACTTTTATCTTTGATTCTTCTCTTCAGACTCAGGAGTTTTTACAGTATGAATTCGTTCATCCTCCTCCTTTGTCCTTGCTACCGCTTGAGGAATACGAATGTGTTATTTATACCGATGGTTCGGCACAACCGGCCACGGGTTCCAAGCATGCTTATTCAGCAGCATGTGCTATTGTTGCAGGTACCTTTGTGAACGGAAAGTTCAAATCAACTGTAGTGCATACTCAGGCACTAGGAGACAGTACTGCACAATTGGCCGAGCTGCGCGCATTGGTGCTCGCACTTGAGTTCGCTAATCCGGATGTGACCACTCTAATTGTATGCGATTCTTACTACTGTGTTCAGTCTTACAATGACAATCTGTTCTTTTGGTCGCAAAACGACTACAGAGACGCCAAAGGTAGCACAATTAAGCATAAAATGCTTTGGGTTCGAGTGGCAGATTTGCAACAACGTCTGCCCCTCACACAGGTGGTTCACACCTTGGCCACCAGCGTGTGGGCGCACACGCTGTCGGTAACGGTTTGGCAGATGAAGCTGCCAAATCAGCAGTAGTCACGTGCTCAGTCGCAGCGGTTACCAGATCCATGTCTAAAATTGATACTGATATTTTAGCAGCTATTGCTGCAACAAAGGAAGGTGCTAATTACCCTAGAGGTTTTCCTTCCAAATATTCTTATCAGTTAGGTCCCGAACAGGCTCCTTATGTAAAAATACCCGACGTTGGTGATCGGCTGATTCCCAAAGCGGACCGCAGAATTTCCTTGATAACGGCAGCACACGAAGGCATGGCTTCGGCTCATGCTGGAGTGTCTGCGACTGTTTCCATATTGCAGCAGCGATACTGGTGGCGTGGGTTATACAAAGAAACCCGTACTTATGTGCTTTCTTGTGACGTTTGTCAGCAGATTAAGCCTTCCACGGTTACACGGCCACCACAGACCCAGCTCTGCATTTCTAACAGACCCTTCGGGTGTGCTTACCTGGATCACTGCGGTCCATTTTCATCAGACACTGCGTATAAATATATCTTGTTGCAGTGGATTCGTGCACACGTTTCATCTGGGTTTGGCCACAATGAAGTGCGGACGCTCAAAATGTCATAAGGGATTTGCGTGTCTTTGTGGGAATTTTCGCCTGTGGCACCTTCCATTCTGACCAAGGTCCAGCGTTTGCCTCTAAGGCTTACAAGGACGCAATGGGTTCACTGGGGGTGCGGGTGAAATTTTCATCTCCGTATCGGCCTGAGGGCAACTCGATTGTTGAACGAATGAACCGTGACTTAAAGCAATCCTTGACAGCTAGAGTCTTGGGTACTGGCAGGAACTGGCTGGCCCACTTGTATACCATACAACGTGCACTTAATAATCTCCCTAGAAGACCTCTGGGTGGGCGGACCCCATACGAAATGCACTTTGGCATACGAATGTTAGTGCCAGACCTTGATGGTCTAGACATGGCGGCGCAGTCCGCTATCTTTGATGTAGATAACCATTCTACTATATTACAGGACTTACACGAAGCCCGAGAAAAACTTGCAATCGCACATTTACCTTCAGCCACAGACGCTGCAGATTCCGGTTGCCGGCTGGCTTCCGAAGATTGGAGATCTGGTTCGAGAGAAGGTGGAGAACAAAAAAGAATTTGGCCTCTCTTATCGTACACCAGTTCTAGTCCTGGCTTGAAGGGAACTCGTACAGTCATCTTACCAACGCTTCCTGGTCGCAAAGAGAACAGATACATCTCAGTGGAAAATGTCAAGCTACAACATCTGGCCGATCCTGAATAGTGTTACACCAGCGGTCTCTGGTCCTGTCATTTCCCGGACGAATGTTCGTGGCCCTCCTGCCCGAACGGTCACTGATGTTGCTATCGAGATGGTAGATTTGCCTGATTGCTTACTCGATGACCCGGACTCCCCCTGCAACGACGAGTCTGAGTATACACACCTACCAACCACGCCACTGAGCCCAACACGTTATTCCTTTGACTCGGATTCCACCTCATCACTTGTCCCATCCAAGTTCAGCATTCTTGTATCCTGGTTCAAAGACAATTTTTTGATTACCCCCTGGACATACATCTGGTTGGTGCTATTCCTGATTTCTTTGTTCATGTCCATTGGCTTTGTCACAGTGTTTTTTCTACTCATCAATGGTCACTATTTACCAGAACGCTCCGCAGTGAACTGTGTCGCTGGAACTTTGGCTCCACATTCTTCATCTCACATCATGAAGCGAGACCACACATTTGTGAACATTTCGGCTTTTCCAGTCGCTGATGGCATCGTTTGGGATGCGGTAAACTTCCAAATTCATGGACCGACCGAAATTATTAATGTACCAAATGTCCTTCGTGTTTCAATAGGTGACGTCGTAAAAAGTAATATTCATTCTGACGATTGGGATGTGCATGCAGTTGAAGCATTATTTACTGATTTGAAATATTATGCTGCTTTTAATGCTGAGGATTTGTACATGAATTCTGCAAGTTATGCCAATTTGTATTGTTACCAGCATTGGGGCAACCACTTTGTCCATAAACCAAGTGCACTGCGTGGTCCTTTTAACTACACCCAATGGGAGCATTGTCCAACCCCTTTGCCAGGTAGCTCCCAAACTCTTAGAAATAAATTTACTTACTTCACAGACTTTGATAGATCGAACCCTGGGTCCTATTATTTTAAATTAAACACTCCATCCACTCAGAAAATCATGTTGACCCACACCAAATTGCTATATTCGGGTTCCTTTTTGAGCGCCTTAGCTGTGGGTGGTTATGAATACTGGAAGGACACCGTTGATCTGAAATCCATTTGGGGCTCCAAACCATGGCAGGTGCAAGGCACAGAAGCCTTGCACCGTGCTTACCTTATCCCGGCCCAAATTTTATTTCTGAATAATACCATCTATCAAACTACATGCTGGGGGTTGGCTACTTCCAAACAATTGAATACACCATCTATTCCCGCATTGTCTTCCACTCCCAACGGGAGCTTGCATTTCAACGTGTCCATTACAGGTTTGCAAGCTCTGTTTCAAAACAATTTGTATGTCTCTACGCTTTTTCAGTCACCCTGGTTGGCTTGGCCGATAGCACCTAATGCCTGCCAACTGCGTTTTCATGACTCAGTTCCTGGTTACAAACAGGATAGGCCAGATCCAAGGTTTTCTGACTCTCGTACTGTAACAACTTATTCTGTTGGTAAATTGTGTAAACCGTGGTTGCAGCACTCTTCCCTAGATTCTGTTAAACAACATTTATCCCTCCTATCAGGCAACATTGATCTGTCCGACTTTATTCTGGGGCCTCGTGGTCCACGACCTAAGAGGTTCATTTATGAAACTTATAATGAACTCTGGAAGCTTTCGCAAATTGAAGCTGCTTCCAGTCTACGGGAAATAGATCAAGCAAATTTGGAAAAGGTGCTTGCTGTTGTTGACAATAGTATTAATACCCTGTCTTCCCGCATTTACACGTTAGAGAATATTGTGTCCTCTGTTGTTGATATTGTACAAGATGATGTTTCTGTGTTATATCATGGTCAGAATCAATTGCGTTCAGTTATGCAGTTTGCGTGGACTTTGCAAACACTTAAGTTGGGTAAAGTTCCTTGGCATTTTTTGAACACCTCTGCCTTATTCCTGCCCTTTAATTTAACTGACAAACAGCAGTTCATGTCGATGAAGGATGCAGCATACACTATGTTGCATATCGAGAAAATAGAGCCCTTACCATTCTCTGTGGCGGAATTGGATTCTGCCGTGTGGCTAGTTCATGGGGTTATCGCCTTGCCTTTTTCTTTGTTTGAATTTAGTTCGTGCATGAAACATTATCCTGTGGGCCGTTTCCAGCCCTTGGGTAGTGCCTTCCTGCATGAACTGTGGTCCCTGCCTTTCATGTATAAATGTCTTAGAGACGGGAAGGAAGTTTTTCTCACGGGGGAGTCATGCGATTCAACTGTGTGTCATTCCCTTATTTGCAAACACATTAAATTGCACGGAGCTTATAACGTTTCGGCTCCGAATCTTGCTTGTGTGTTAAAGGGTATTCCTGCTCTTACAATTGTCCTACTTTCACTGTGCTCGCTAATGGTAGCTATCTGCTTTTGAATAACCAAGACTGCTGTGGCATGCTGGCCGGCATACCCTATATTGTTACAGTTTCACACAGGGTTGTCTGCTGCAAAAATGTGCTTTTTCCTCCCCCGCACGACATCATAGATAGTTCCGTTTGGCCTTCCATCCCTACTCTGAAGGCGGATTTCAATAAATTGAGCAGAATAAAGGCACTATTATTGAACCAGGAGGTTATGCTCACATCCGCCTGGGAGACATTCATTCTCCAGGTGGCAAGTACCCACAGTGAGATACAGGCCCTTTTGAACACTAACCTCCCACAACATTTCGGTGAACTGATTCACCGCGTTTTTAATGCATCACGCACTGAAGGTCTGGTGCACTTTTTTAAAGTTGTGGGCTCTGGCCTTGTGACCTCTTTTCAGACTATGTTTGGTGTAATACCGGCTTTTATTCATTCCATCTTTTCCAGCGTCTTTGGTGGCTTTCCGTTGATCCTCGCCTTAGCAGCTGGTATACTGCTGTTGGTCTGTTTACTACGCAATGGCTGCACCTCCTTGGGCCCTTCTCGACCCAGGTCGTCTCCAGATGATACGTGAGCGCATCCTTGCTGGCTTCGGCGTCCTGCCGTTGGCGACACTGGGTGTGTCCTATACACTTTCCTTTCGCTTTGCGTATTTCACTTGCGTGCAACCTGTGATGTCTTGCATCAGATGTCCTTTCTCGTGGACCATGGATTATTGCCTCTCCAATACGTCTTTGCCTGTTCCGGATTTTGTTCAGTTGGTTGGTCCCTTAGATGCCCATGAACGGGACTGTTCCGCTGCAGGCTACATGGCGCGTGCGGCTGCACGGGGGATTTTGACGCAATGGGATATCTGGGCGGCTGCTCAGAATCTCCTACAACAAAGTTATATTGAGTACCACGCAAGTTGTCCCGCATTGCTATTCGCTGCTCCCTCCTGCGAGGAACATGCCTGCAGCTTTGATTTATTGGACTGGATGGCGTCGCTGTTTTCCGACGATTCCAATGATGTCCTCTTGGACGGTGTGGCGTTTTTCTGCACTTACACTCTATTGGATTGACAAGGCCTTCGCTCTCTGCGACCTGCCAAGCTGGAATTTTTTTTTTTTGCCTCTACAGTTTTTTTCTTCCTCTCCCATTCGTTGTCCTTCATGGGGACTGCTCCACCACAGAAGTCTCTGTTCTGCTCGGTCGATTTGACCTCTGTCTTCGTCCTGTGTCTTGGCCGATGGACTGCCCAGGGGAGGGTGTCTTGTGGTTTGTGGCCTCCTGGTCTGCCTTGCTCCGTTGACTTAGGCCTGGCTGCCATGATGCCTTTTTGCGCACGTTACTTTGTGCCGTTGTTTTTCCAGCCTCTGCTTCTGCCCTGCTATTTTAGTGCTGTCTGCATATTTGTCTTTCACCTTTTCTCCTGTTCCCTTTGGGCTACGTCTGCACACCATGTACAAGGTCGAAAAACAACGTCCCTTGTTCTTGCTGATCTGGCCAGTCCCTCGCACTTAGACATAATACTATGTACAGCTGCCCTGGAGAAATTCGTGTGCTTTTAATATTGTGTTTTTCACGGTTAGAGACACTTGGAGAAAAACCTTTCCAGAGAGAAGAGCTGTGCTTGTCTGATGATGTAAACCTTGCATCTAGATATTGAGGTATGGGGGTTCGCTAGTCAAAGCCCAGAGGTCTTCTTTTTTTATAATAAACTAGCTACTAGCACGGGGAGGGTGGTAAGGTCATTTAGCCCTATATCCACTGCTTTATGAAATGCTTTCCCCGTTTATATCCTATGGAGTTGTAACTATGCTGATTATATTATCCTTATGCATTATGCTGATAGTACTGGCACGTGTACTGTATCTTAGAGCACGTTGTTGAAATAAACATTTTAACCTATACAGTGTCTCTTCTTACGCGCGTTGTGGACAGGTATGAGTGAGTTATGAAAGGGTGTTCTTGCTACTGCGAGTCCTGAGAGAGAGATACCGTGTTCTGGGTTGTCTAATCATTGGTAGCATTGTTGCTAATGAGGCGCTACAGCTAGTCGGGTTGGGGTTTTAGGTGCTAAGGTTTATGGTTGGCTCACCACTATATTCCGAGGTCCTATGATCCTGTGCATAGCTCTGTGTATGTGCAGAATCCCTACAACAGTATAGGCCTGAGAGAGCCGTCCTTTTGGGAATTTAGAAATATAGGGAGTATACCCCTGTCCCTTGGTGTATGAATGGAACAGGTTCTATAGCGCGTTTTTGTAAGAGAAATAGAACCTCTTGTTTTAAGAGAGTGAGATGTTCGGGTGACAACACATGTGCTCTTGGAGGAATATTTGGTGGAGTGTTTGTAAGCTCCAGGCAGTAACCATATTGGATAATTTGCAGTACCCACTTGTCTGAGGTGATTGAATTCCAGACAGGTAGGAACTGGGAGAGACGTCCCCCGACAGGACTGGGATGATCGGGGGGTAACAGAGGGAAGTCATTGTTTGGTGGCGGGGGAAGAGCGTGTGGAATTTCCTCTACCTCTTCCTCTATTGTTGTTTTCCCTAAAACCTCCTCTAGAGTATCCTCTGGGCGAGGGGGATTGAGTGTTGCCCTTGTAAGAGGAGGAGGCATTGTCCGTGGCAATGGTTTTTGAGCCACCCCTGTAAAAGGAGCGATGAAAGGAACCTCTAGTGGCAGGTAACTGTAAAGCCCCCATGGACTTTGCAACCTCAGTATCCTTTTTCATCTTTTCCAGCATAGTGTCAACAGCTAGGCCAAAAAGATGCTCCTTGTCAAAGGGTTGATTTAATATGGCGGTTTGCACCTCTGGCTTGAATCCGGAGATTCTGAGCCAAGCGTGTCTGCGTAATAACACACGTATTAATTGCACACGATGCTGTATCTGCTGCATCTAGTGCACATTTGATGGAAGTGTTGGTAATAAGCTTTCCTTCCTGAATAAGGTTGTTAGCCTTAGATTTGTATTGGTCAGGAAGTGTTGAATTAGTGTTTCTAGCTTATCATAATGAGCCCTGTCATACGGGCTAGCAGTGCTTGGGCGTTGGCAATTCGCCAGGTGTTTGCTGCCTGCGAAGCTACTCTTTTGCCTGAGGCATCGGTAAGTTTAGACTCCTTGTCAGAAGGCTGTGGCTTGAGAGTTAGCTCTCTTGTGTGCGTTGGAGACTACAAGAGAGTCTAAGGGTAGCGGTCCTTTAATATAAATAGGATCAGTAGGAGCTGATTTGTATTTCTCATCAATTCTAGGAGTGATAATTCAAGCCCTGACAGGATCCTTAAAAACCTCATCGGTATGTTTGAGCATGCCTTTAAGCATTGGGCAAGGTATGAGTGGTCCTTTGAGAGGAAGAAAGTGTCTCAAAAAGGAAATCCTCTTCTAAAGGCTCCTTGTGAAATTTGGCGCCGAAAGTATAGGCTCTAAGTTCTTGGGCGCGGATCATTTCGGCTCTGTGTGTTTGGGCTTGGATGGTTTCGGCTCAGAGTCCTTAGTCTTCGAGGATTTCGGCTCAGAGTCTTTGGCCTTTGATGGTTTCGGCTCAGAGTCTTTGGACTTGTGGTGTCTCGGCTCCGAGTCTTTGGACTTGGACGGTTTCGGCTCCGAGCCTTTGGGCGTCGAAGGTGGAATCTTTGGTGCCAAAGGGAGCTTGCTCTTAGGTTTAGAAGCCGAAGGTGTGGGATCAGCATTGGCGCAGGGATGGCTCGAGCCCGAAGGCTTTTGTTTGTTTCGGAGCCGGGCCGGAAGGCGGGGCGTTGGAAACGTGTTGACGGTGCCGACCTGAGCCCGAGGGCGAAGGAGGGACCAGAGCCTTTGTCTTGTGTGGAGTGGGCACAGGGGAATGTGTACTCACTGTATGCTGTCCCGCAGTGATGTCGTCCTCCTCTTCCATGTCGGAGTCCGCTTCAGCCACGGAGACTTGCTCCTCTTCCTCTGGCTCCGAAGCAGCAGGCTGGATACCGGAATCTTCACCAAAGAGGTCCGGAATGGCGTCACTCTGGTGCTGCATTTTGTGGCATTGAGCCCGACGATCACGAAGGGTCTTCTTGGAGCGGAAAGATTGACATGCGTCGCAGTCCTTTTCGTCGTGTTCCGGGGACAAGCAGAGACTGCAAACTTCATGCCAGGCAGTGCATGGGAATTTAGCATGACACCCGGGACGTAGCTTGAATGGAGTCCGTTCCATCGACTGCTAGCGCGGTCAGGATGGGTAGGCCCGACGGCCTACCTCGAGTTTTCCGATGGAAAGTTTTTCGAAGTCAGACGGTGCGCGTTGAATAAAGAATCGCGGTCGATTACAATACCGTCGAGTGTAGTGGATTGCGCGTCAAAGGGGTCCGAAAACGGTACCGAACCGGAGCGCGGCAATACACATCCGAACCCGATGGCAGAAAAAAAACAATCTAAGGATGGAGTCGATGCCCATGCGCACTATCACTGGAAGGAGGAGTCACCTACCTCGTGACTACAAGACTTCTTCTAACAAAAACAAAGTGCAAACATCCGGACCCAACACCAGTTGGTGATCTATGCTAAGCATATGATCTACAGCTCATATGCCTCGAACACTATATTTAAATGTAATCGGCTATGGTGCGGAAACTACACACAGGCAAACAGAAACAGAGCAGGAAACCAAGAAAAAAAGTAGTCCCCCAGAGAACAGACAAAACTGTAGTGTGATGAGACAGTACTTAGTCCCTGCTGCATGGAAGGAACGGAAGAGAGAAAGGAGGGACAAAGAGGCAGGATTGACCACTGGCAAGCAAGGATTTTTGAAGGACACTAAAACAAATCAAAAGCTGGGGGATGGCTTTAACCCAACATAAGAAATTACAATAGGTCTTGAATACTCGACCTAAAAAGGGAGCTGTTATTACCTGAACTACACAGGAAAGAAGCAGTATGTCAGTGGTTTGATGGTGACGGCTCAAGGGCCATTGTAGTCTCATGGTGGCTTTGAAAGCTCTACCTCTTAATAGGGTAGAGAGAGGTATCCCGCTGTCGTGCAGAATACAAAATGGCGCTGAAATAACAGAGGAAATTCCTATAAGCGGATGCATGGGATGGGAATTAGTGAATCAGCCTATCTTCTCCCTGGACAAAAAAGGGGGAGTTGATTGTCATATATATGCCCTCCGTATGGGTAGACCATTTTAAAACCATATATGGAGCTGAAGAGAATGATTGTACAAGCAGCTATATACCACTGCCCCTGACGGAGTGAAACCTTGTGTTTGAGGTTGAGGAGGTAGCCATGGCCATTAAGTTACATTCTATAAATAAAGCCTCTGGGCCAGACGGGGTTCCCCTGGACATATATAGGTCTCACCTGATCAGCTGGGCACCAAGCTTGACCAACATTATGAATGCCACGGCTAGAGGGTCTGACCCAAGTCCTAGAACCAATCAGTAATTTTTAAAGTGTTCAAGAAAGGGGATCGCAGTGACCCTGTTGGTTATTGCCCAATTTCCCTTACTGATTCTGGTGTCAAGGAGGTGGGGAGGGTGATACTCTCTAGGTTGTCATACTGGGCAGAGGAGAATAATATCCTCTCAAATTTGCAGTATGGGTTCTGGTCTGGCTGAGGTACCCTTGATTAGTGCCTGAACCTACATCTGCTTGTTGAGAAATATACTCGAGTAAGGGATGGCCCTCTCCACCTGGCCTTCATGGACTTATCATTGGCCTTCAACAGAGCCAATACAGGCAAATTGTGGGATAGAAGGTCTGGTATGGGAGTCGATGGGCCTTTGGTTACATTCCTGAGAAACACCAGGACCTCTGTACTGTGGGGAGATATGACACAGAGGGTACCTGTACGGATCCTTTTAAGGTCCATCGTGGAATCCGGCTAGGTTGCATTTGGCCCCATTTCTCTTTCTAATATACATCAACAAACTAGACACAGTTTTGTGGTCAGCCTCCACCGATATTCCAATGGTGGGGAAGCAGCACATTCCAGCACTCCTTTATGCGAATGACGTGGTACCGATCGCGCGCACTGCTTTGGGTTTGCAGCTCGTTTTAGATCGCTTTAAGCAATTAATGAATAGTTTGAACCTAAATACCATTTTTTTTTTTTAAATCACATTATGGTAACAGGCCCAAAGAATACTAAATCAAAAAGGTCCATTTGGGGGAAGGGGGAACTTACCAAAGTAGAGGCATTCTCCTATCTGGGTGTAATCTTTGACAATAAAGGCACTTGGTCACCTGAACAGGCAGCAAAGAAACTTGTTATGATTAGATGTAGAGCGGCCAGTTGGGAACAGACCAATGGAGGCACTGATAAAACTATTTCAATCCAAATGTTTAACTAAAGTTCTATACGGCGCCACATATGTGGCTATATCAAAATGCCAACCTTACAGGTAGAACAACATTAATTCCTGAGACGTGTGTTGTCTCTACCTCATTTCACCCCCACGTACACTTTACAAGAAGAACTAGGGATAGTCTACCTCTCATTTTATATCATTATACCCTTTAATGAGATGGATCTTCATCTGGTCTAACAAGGAGGCACATTTAAATCATTTAATAGTGACAGACTGCCTTGAACTGGAGGGGGGTACAGCTATACCCTGGCTAAAGTATATTCAGAGGCATTTTTCAAAATTAGAAAGTCAAGATTTATTTCATCAACTGGACAAAATAACTAAATTACACATAATTTGGACCAAATTAATTTTTTTACTCCAGTGCATAAAGAGGAGCTAAGCAGATAAATTGCACAAAAAAAAGTCAGTGAATGCACACTTGATTTTAAGAAGCATATAATTTATGGAACCTTACCTAACATTTGTAATAAAAAAAGAATCACCAGTTTGTCCTAACCAGATTTAGATTGAATCGATTACATAAGGTCCTAGATCAGCAGGGTGTATGGAGCAAACCTGATAGTCTGCTGCTGTGCACCTGCAATATGTTTTCCAGCTGGGTCACAATCCATATTATTTTATTTTGTGATCGCTTTATTGATTTGAACAAGTGATTTATTCTTCCACTCTTGAGGGAAAATGTTTCACCTGGTCAAACCAGCTATTATGTATCTCCAAAAGCTCTCCACCAAACTTTATGCTTTAGCATTGTGAGGTACATACTGTGAGCAGTCCAGTTAAGCAAGCATTTGTAGTGACGAGTCAGGATGTAGCACTACTCAGACTGGAGAAGGGGCTGGGGCTTGGGGATGCATGGTGGACCACTTTGTTTTTTTACTGCACAGAGCTTTTATGGTCTTGTTATAACATCAAATAAAATATATTTGATTGACCATGAGTGGCATTGCATACAGATCCTTTGCTCAGTAGCATTATATATAGTTCACAACTGTGCGGTAAAAGGACACAGAGGGGTTCCAGACCATGTGCAGGTTGAAGGCCACTGGCAGAGTGCCTTTCTAAGGTCACATAAGTACTATAACATGTGGTCTTCTATATTCCTTTGACTTTCCTTTCCCTCTCCTCTTTTCTGGAAGTACTGAGTGGAAGAGGGAGGCGGCTACGTCTTATAGAACAAACTGAAACTTACCTGGGCAAGACAGATGGTGGATTTCTACCAGGGCTAGTTAGTGGTAGAAAGCTGTGCAAGCCGCCATGTTCTCTTTCTCCCTACAAGAACCTATGGCCAAAAGGCGTGCAATGCATAATAAAAGGGTGGGGTTGAACCAGAATATCAAGCCAGAGTATATAAACACCGGAGGTGGTGGAGTCTAACTGGGAACCCAGCAATACCAGGAACAGAAGGTCACTAGAAGGGTGGGGTGTTGGTGATATGTCCTTCCTCTCAGTCAGAGGGGAGATACCGGGTTGAACTGGGATATGGAGATGAGGTGGGAGAAGGGAGGGAGACAGCAATAACCGCCTAGACTCACTCTCGCGAGAATGAAAAGATACCCCTTAAAAAAAAATACCCTATTAGTACACCTACTTCTAAAAAGATCAAATGCAAAAGACTGAAAATGGCTGAAAGAGATATCAGATATAATGTTTCCCACACAAACTGCAAATTCACTGTGAATAAAACTAGTACTTCCTCTAAGTATCTGGCTTTCTGTGATCCCTCTCTGCGAATCCAGCAGCCCCTTTTATAAAACTATCCCAGCTCCTGCTGGCTGAAATACTTTTATCATCCTTCACCTCCCCACTCCTTGCCCACTTTCCCTCTCCCTTTTAAAACACATTTAAAAAAGACTTTTTCCATAGCTGCCATTTGCCACACCTTCAGCCATCTGACTTTTAAGAAAGTCATTGTGCATGCTTGTCTTTGAGTCTATAAAACAAACCTACAATTCACACAATGCAATTTGCTCTTAGGTTTCCTTAAACCCAAACCTGTGAGGAAATGTCACACAAGACGCTTGGCAGCTGTTCGGTTTCAAAGTCTTTCTATTCCCCTCTCTTCCTAGCCCACTCATCACCTCTCCTTCCGAAATCACGTTGGGTCTCAGCATCAATTAGTTTTCCTTAGTATCAGACCCGCAGACTCCAAGACTGACTTCATTATTACCTTACGGTCTGTGCCCTGGGCACTGGAACTCAGTCTCTGTGCTCCAGAAGCCGCAGTGGCGGCTGGTGACATTTGAAAGTGGTGAGGTGGATAAGTTGGGCATGACATATGTAGTGAGCGAAACGAGCGAGTTAAAAAAGTTAGAAAAAGATTGGCAAAGTTGCATTTTAAAGCAAATGAATTTAGTGAGAAAGCAAAGTTTACAAAGCAGCGGGAAGGTATAGTCTTGAAATATTCAACACATTAAAAAATGCCCCATATATTATTGCATTAATATGTTAACTAGTTACTGTAACGTGCAAATTGTACAACGCACCAACTTCAGCCCTTTAAAGTGTGTGCTTGCCAAGTGTCTTGCACTACATGTGGCATCAACTTTGGAAGAAAATGCTCTAAACAGGCTACTGAAAGCACCCACAGCTGCTGGCTGCAATCAGTCATATTGAAATATGTGCAGAAAGGTCTTTTAGTGAGATGGAAAAAGATGGGGTTCTCAAAAAGGAACCTTTTTTCTTAACTCTCTGAAAGTCTTTTCTTCTTATCTTTTCAGAGTCATCTGAGTAGAAATAGGCAATAAGATTGCCATGGCAGCATACATAAATGGCTTTGAACAAGAGTGGTTTTAGCTGGCGCGGTGTTTAAAGTCGACCAACTTGTGCAACAGTTTACAGTCATTAAAGATTAAAGGAACGCAATTCGGTTCCAGGCTTGTGACAAGTAAACAATCAGGAAGAGACGGGCCTACACAAGCGCAGGCAGACACTGCCAGTCTCTAAACGTAACGATATTGCTATAATATGATAACGCATAAAATAAAATAGAAACAACCGTGAAAAGAGAATAAAATGACATGAATTACTAATAAAGCATAAAATGAGAAGCAATGGTACGCGGAACTCTCCAAAGCACCAAACAGTGTAAACCACTCGTGGGGTTAGGGTGGGAGCGGCGCATTGGCAATCATTAGTGCAGCATGTACCGTAGGATCAGGGGCCCAGGAACGTAATGGGTGAGGGGGCATTGTGTCCCAATTATGGGTGTCCTCTACTACCCAGCTGAGGGGAGGGAGGACAGTTTACCTACACTGCCTCGGGGCTTGCAGCACCCTGGATATGCCACTGCATTTGGAAGCTCCTCGCTAGTTGTTTTGCTGGCCTTAGGGCTGCTGTTTCTCAAAGACCGGCAGGACTGGGGCCAAGACCTCCAGACCTGGCTGTCTCTACAGTAGTCCAATGAATCTGCTTTAGGTTCACGTGACTGGCCCTACCGTTTGACCCCATCACCAACCCCTTAATAGAAGTGAAGTAAAGGATCTCAAGTAATCGGGGCACCTCTACATTAAATGTAAAGATAAACACAACCACCCTCCTACCCCCATCAGGACAGGAAAAGATTAATTACTAATTGTAACAACATATCACTAATACCAAAAGCGCAGCAAAATATGGCGGCGCATTACTCACGCCTCGAGGAGAAGAATTCTCCCATTGAAACCAACCCATCGAACTACATCTCCGAAGAGGAAATTAAGAGACGTCTCTCACTCTTCTCACGAAATATATATCACTGGAATGTCAGAGAACGCAATTAGCCTCTCAGAATTGAAGTAGCGATATAAAGCTGCATAATTAGTACCGCATATTGAAGCACGCACTTGTTAGGAAGTTTTCTGGTTGCCCTTGGTTGCCTGCAGGAAAGAGTAGTACCTTTGCAGTACCTGGGAAAATAAGCCTCAAAATGTTGTAGGGCACTTGTAAGGAGTACGGGGATAATGAAGGGGAACCACACTCAGCCTCGTAAACATTTTTCAAAAATTCTCAGCTTTGAATATTTTCAGTGCATGCAAATCTCGGAAAGGGAACCGCAAAGCACTTACAGATAAATGTCTTCGACATTCATGCATTTTCCACGTCTTGCTCAGCGTGGGAATATGTGGCGTGGTTTAGTGCTACATGCGCTAAAGTGAATAAAAAACACATTTTATTTGTACAGCGCTTCATGCGTCTAAAACATGTTTTCCGGGGATTGTTACGCATCACCGCTCAGATGTAGAGCCGCCTGTTGCCTTTTAGATGCACTTAGGTCGCAACCTCTGAGATGGTTTCAAAACGTTTGAGTGCACATCAATTCTCTTCTTGCTGTGCTCAGAGTCATAGTGCCAATATCAGCAACACTCCCCATCCCCCATACAGCAAACTCCTGAAGAAATAAACAGACAAGACACCTTTTTTCGTGGAGAAAATTGCTGCAGGTTTATTAGCATACCAAATATGCCAACATGGTGGGTTAGCTTACGGGCGATCCAAGGGCAAGCCGCCTCTTGCGGCCTGCCCACCTGATGAGCCAAATTACACTGTGGCCTTAGCCAATCGGTGCTTACCAGTTTTTTGGGGGAGGGGATAGCCCCTCCCACCGATCCGGTGGACCGCCAGTCCACCCCATTACTCACGCCTCCCCCTACCAGGGTTTACAACCGCCCGTAGGACTAGCGGGGCGCCGTCGTACCCCAGGGTCCAACGCGAGGACCTCTCTGGGGATATTTGGCCTTTGCACCCTTGTTGTGCTCCTGCAGAGGGTACCCTTCTGTACCTTACAGCCTCTGGATCGCCCTGTAACTCCGCCACAGCTCTGGGTGTGGCGACCTTCACAACCAGGGCCCCCCCACCAAGGCCGGCATTCCTACCTACATCCTGCTGCTTCTAGGGCCTCCCCCAGATCCATCCAAACAAGTCCATGCCCACTCTGGACAGGTGCACCCTATCCTCTTAAAAACTCCCAGTGAGCTTTAGCATGCAGCAGGCCATGCCTGATAACCCCCACTGTTCAGTGAATCTGCGCATGGCACGGTTAACTCTCCTGCGTGAGGATTTCCCGGCAACCCCTGACCGGGCCCCTCGCCATACTCACAGTGGGGTTATCTCTGCACCATGATAACACCCATTCCCACAATTGGTTGCTTGAATTACACCAGGATTTCCTTTCTGGCCGCAGTGCCCTACTACCCAGGAAAGTCAAATCCTTGCCTCCGAGGTGTAGGACCCAAATGTTGGGTGGGGAGCCCCCTCCCCCCCCAGCCTGTGCCGCAGCAACCACAGCAAGCTGTTCCAGCGCATGCCTGGGACCCCCAACCCCACTATCACAGCAGTGTGCCGCAGCTTCTTAGCAAGCTGTCCCAGCGCATGCCTGGGCCTCCCACTCCACATAACTCAGTGGTGGAAAACCCCCATGCCTCCATTTCTTGAATTCCGCTCGTCGTGCCACTCACAGGACGCACGGACGGCCCTTCACCCAAGCCATTGATCCTGGCAAAGTAAAGAAATGCTACGTTGCTAACACCCTTATTGAGCACTGCACTCCATTTTATACAACTACTCCAGCTTGCACCTAGTTGTACAATAACACTGCACCCCCACAAACCTCTGGTGCCTAACAGGGTGCCTTTGGAATACTACAAGTTCGCCTGTACATGATACACTTCACCTGTCTTCCGGCCACTCCCTGGGTGGCTGCAGACGGCCATACCTTTTGACCTTATTGAGCACTGCACACCATTCTATCCCACTACTCCAGCTAGCACCTAATTTACACAATTAAACTGCACCCCATCAAACCTCTGGTGCCTCACAGGGATGCCTATGGTATACTCAAAATTCGCCTGTACGTAAAACACTTAACCTGTCCTCCGACCACTCCCCTGGGTGGCTGCGGACGGTTGTACCTTTTTAAAACATAGGGATTCCCCATGTCCCACCTGCCTGATGCGCTCTGCTGCCCAGCCCGCCCAGACCGCTGGGTTTGCTGCCCCTGCCACAGGATTGACTGCCAAAGCGCCTGCCAGGACCCGTATTGCCTGGAAGCTGCCGTCGCAGGGCCTGTCCTGAAGGAGTGACTGCAGAAGTACTTGCCAGGACCCGAATTGCCTGACATCGGGACATCGTAAGCATGCCTACAATACCTGCTCAACCAGAAATTTGGTAAGGGCTGTGATTCTAGGCTGATGTCCCCTCCTAGCGCAAGTCATGCACTTCAAAACGTCTGCCAATGTGAACCTTGGCGCCGCCACTGGGGACGGGGGGGGACCACAAAAGAAACAAAGCGTCTTGCATATCTAAAACCCATGAAAGTGTCGGAATCGAAGGTTCTCAGATTCATGCTTTGCCACCCCACCTTCTGTGGTTACGAGAAGACCCCTCTGCCCACCGCATGTTACCTCATAACTAAATACCTGCTTGCTTACTGCCCTTGCCTGTCGCTCCAAGACATCTGGAACGACCTGACGTAGCAGCTAGGAGAGGGTTAGTGGCCACAAGTATCCCCCGGACCAGGTTATCAGCCTTCGTCCTTTAAAGATGTTCCAGTTCCTAAGACGTGTACTGGGATCAGCTGGCTGCAGCCGCGGCTACAATGCATTACGAATGTTATGCCTCGGGCCTGACAAAAGTAAATGATATTCCAATATTACTAATGTGCCAGCCAAACCCATTGGCACTCCAAGTGTTTGTTTCCCGTCCCTGCCGCATAGTCAGGGAAGCTGGCCAACTGTGATGCATGGAAAATGCAAACAGAACAGGGTGTGTTTGCGCACCTTCACCCCAGGGGGTATCCTGGCACTGATACAGGTGTTTATTGCCACCCAAATTGGTGGTGCACAGTTATCGACCTCGGGAGGGTGAAAGGCTGGGGGAGCGGCACCCTATCTGATAGAATGGCCTTAGTAAATGGATGCTCCTACGCGATTCCCCTATGCCCCCACCTCTACTTAAAGGGGGAACAGTCTGTGGGAACGCTACCATGTCCCACCCACAATTTTCCCAGGCTGCTTACTTGCTAACCCTGTGAGCGGCCAGGTGACCGAATATTGCATCTCTTATGGAAGAGGAACCTCTTCCCAAACTCCCCTATTGTGAGTCTGATGCACTTGGAGGACCGGGGAATTCTGTGGCGGTCCTGTCCTTGTAAAAGTAAGAGATGACCCTTACTTACACCTAACCTGATCACAAGTCATCACCCCCACTGGTGACGATTGCTACATTCTTGGCGGGCCCTCCCGGCCACCGCTGATCAAAGTGACACCAGGTTTCCACTTGTGCGACACACCGGGAGATAGATTGCCCAGACAGAACAGGTCATGAAAAAGAAGAAACACTATGTTCCCTGATTTAACTCAGGCGTCAAATAAAACGTCTTTGAACAAGAGCCGGGGTACAGCTGGCCCAGTGGAAGGCATTGGTCTGGCATTTTCTCCTCTGAATTCTCCGCATATAGGGGCTCCAGGTAGTATCAGGTGTGCTTAAGTGTCTTATAACATGGACCCAATGACCGATAACTTTGGTGACTGTCCCCGCTAAGGTCCGTCCAGCCCAAGAACTGGTGCAATTAGGAGCATGGGGCCTAGCGATGGGTGTCTATTAAGAAAAGAAAACAACAACTGGCCACGCAATGAACCATGGACAGACCCTTAGCTGTCTCTGTGGTGAGGAGTTGGGGAACACCAGACGGGCAATATGCAAAAGACTGGGATGCCGTTAAGCATCAAATAAGGGATAGTGACTTGTGTTTTCAACATTGGAACACAGCAGCAGCTCACTGATATTGCTGCAAATAAATCTGTGACACCCACCAATTCACATTTTTGAGGTCCTGTTTAGGTCTAAGAGATACTCATGGATGTCGCATGGAACCAACACAATATATCTCTGCATTAACTACTATCTTCTCACACAAGCTCACGTGATTGTATAACACTTATACTGATCTGTGGATAAAAGCATGACAGTCATCAATGTACCTCCCAATGTTAATCCATTTCAGGGGCAGGAGACCGGGGATGCATTTTATACCTTTACATTCCTGTGAATTATGGGTCTCTATTTCGTGTTTACTTCACTACCCACGTTTGTACGGACGTCCACATGAGTCAGAAGCTCCGGATATTGGACAACCCCACAAGTTGACCAAACATCTTATCACAAATAGGCCTAATTGGTGTAAACATTCTAAAGAATTCTTAATGTTGTCCGTACAATGGAGCAAACTAAGCTGGGGTTATGAGGGACCGCATGGATAAATTCCCAGGCTGCTTGTGTTGTCCTAGCCTTACCCCAACCAACCGAAAGAATGCGTGACCCGGTGGCCTTTCCCCGTGTATGCTGGCACCTTGGTCCTCCTCCTAGCACTCCCCATACTTGGCGCCGCTGCCGCCCATACTCTCTCCGGGTTGTCTGGTCCATCTTCCTGCGACCCAGCTGCCACGATCGTAGCCCAGTTCAAATCCCAGATATCGCAGCCAGATACCATGCGAAATAAATAAAGACACAGGTGAACAGTGCACTCTCCCAATGACATGATAATGAGCTCACATTTGCAAAACCCATGTTTTGAGACCCGAGCAGGAAATGACCCGCGACGCCCAAATAACGTGAACTCACAGCGGCCCAGCTGTGCACCCAGACCTCACCGATCTCAAACGTTAAGTGCTTAATTTGTAGAACACTATAAGCCAAGCCTGGCGTCAGGCGGCCCCTTTCAGTAAGCACCATACATTACTCCTGCCGCGCTGCCAATCATAGAACATCACAATTACCCCCCTGACACTGGAAGCTATATGCCAGGGATCACGACAGGCGGCCACCTCAGGTTGCCCATACATCGCTGCCAAACCTAACAACGCCACAACTGCTAACCCTGACACTTGTGCAGGTGTAACAATTCAGACTAATCCAGGCCCCCAAGCTACAAGAATGGCCTGGGCAGCAGGCCATAGTAATTATGATGTCTATTGACTTAATCAATGCATGCTAGTGTGGTCATCTCTAAATAGACAGCCAGCGCCAACTTGTGGCCGGCTGTCATAAGCGCCGTTTTTGACAATTAAGTGACGGAGCCGCCACCCAAAAAACCCGGTCGAATTTAGCCCAGGTAACTTGATGCTGAATTTCACCAGAGTAGGCAATTCAGCACTTTTGTAAAGTCCAAGGGTGACTTTCTAACATTGTGGTTTTAAAGAAAGGACGCTGTAACTTAATGCCTGGTTCAAGTATGTAACGTGTGTATCACTATCCCTTCTGTGGCCGGGGAGAAACATGTTTGTGTCCCTCTCCCTGAAGTATTACATTTCCAGTTGTATATCAATATAATACTCCGTAGATGAATGCATGTAATGGTCATCATTTACATCACAATGTTAAACCAATTAACGGACAGGCGACTGTGAGAAACACACATAGCCCCTGTTGGCTAACAGCGTTCCATCTGTTATGCTGTTAAGTCATCTGCCTTCATGTTCCTATGATTACACTCTGTCCTTCTTGTTTTCCTTCCCTGCACCCAATTTCACAAACATCCCCGTGGATGAGAAGCTCTGGAGTTTTGCAGGGGGACAGACAGGTCCACGCCTGTTTGTCAGTTACGAGAGACATGTGGGCACACCATAACATTCTCATTACAAGTTGGGGGAGCATCTATTTGCATTACCTCCTGAGGCATGATGCAGTAGCGTAAAGTCTTGGTTTCTGGTATCTAGCCACTAGGCTTTCACACACAGCCCCTTCTCTACCTGTACTGGTGCACAGTTGCTTCTGACCGCTGTACCTCAGTGAGGGCTCTCTACCCACCTGTCAGTTACGGTGCCTTGGTCATGCTCTCGGAAACACACCGTGTCGCAGCACCCAACAGGTTTATACCCGTCTTCACTCCTACACGTATGGCTGCCTCCCCGGTCCCTCCCGGCCAACCTGCTACTATCCACGTACTAACAAATGCACAGGGCGAAAGAGGCGAGGGAGACCCACAGGGACAGGTGCCTGCCTGGGGAGCAGGGCAAGCAAGTGTGCACCAGCAGGGGGAGCTGAGCCCGGTTTTGTTGCTTTCCACAATCGCTCTCCTCGCCTCCCATCGGGGCCCGGGCTCATCACGCCGCGGGCCCTTCGCATGCCCCGCTCCCCTTGTCCCCGCCACCGGCAAAGCTGACCATCCCACGGTGGACGCAGCCCCCCGCTCGGCCTGAAAATTATACTCACAACACAATCAGGGAGGGCAGTGCTGCCTGCTCAGCCACAGACCCCTCGTCTGTGAAAGGGAGCCATGCACTGTATTTCCGAAGTTTTAAATGGCGCGGGCTTGACTTGATGACATGGAGTTTAGTTACACACGCACGCTTTCAATTTGTTATGCACAGGGAGATTAAGAGATTTGTCCAGAATCACAGGACTTTGAGGGTCAGTGCCTCGACTCGAAACCCAGGTCCCCAGGAATGAGGTAAAGCTGGCGAATCATCAAGGGGCGAAACCCGCCCAGTGGACAAGCACAGCCCGCAAGACACAACGCCCCCCCGCCGCATGCACAACAGCGTCCCAGACACAGGTTGCCCCCACCCGCGGGTTGCCTTTCCACTTTAGTGGCCGCACCTGGTCCCAGGTCCGGAGGCTGTTCCGGCCAGGGTTCGCTTAGGACACTCCGGTGCGGGACGGCCCGGCGCTGCTTACCCACTAGTCTAGCTATTCCCCTACGAGACATGCCGCCTCAAGCCCAGGCCGCAGCAAAGCACGGCCTCCAGTCGGACCGGGTCACTTGTGCAGGGGCAGACGGTGTGTCGGAGGCGAGCGGGGTGAAGAGGATATGGCCTGGCGGCTAGGGGCTAGGCTTGCCTCGCGCCCAGACACCAGGTTGGGAAAGCGGACCGTAGTGGCCTGGTAACACGGGCCGGTCAGGCTGCTGGGAACTGGACCCTGTCCCTCAGGTGCAGCGTCGGCCATAATAGCGCTAGCTGGCCCCCCCTTGCCCCTTACGCGAACGGACCACTCAGGCCTAAGCCCACGTGGGCGATGGCCCCCGTTGTCGTTGTACACGCCTCTGGCCATTATACTGATACGGCAAGGGGGTGGGGGGGTGCTCGCTCGGACCCTTGACGCTGGTCACCCCCATATTTGGGGGTACGGGGAAAAGATCGCCTGCTCTAGGAAGACCGGGGAAAATATCCCCTCCATTCTGCCCCCCGACCCGATTCCGGGCCGCTGCCCGGGCAGCACCAGGACTGCTGTGAAGACCCATGAAATGCCCGGGGCAGGGCAGGGCCTACACTCACCAGTCTCAGCGACGAGCGTTCCCGACGGCAATCCCGGGAGACCAGCACCACGACCAAACGGCGTCAAGGGTCATGGACAAAGAGGACGCCAGGTGGGCGGGGGAGGCACTTATACCTTGCCCCCCGCCCCTTCCTGGCCGAAAATGACGCAGGGACCCCTAGCGGGTCTCCCAACACTGGGCTGTCTTGTGTGCCTCATGTGGCACTAAGGCGGCCACCCTCTTAGGAGGGTCCCCTTCGTTGACCATGGGCAGCCCACAGTCACTTCACTTCAAAGATTAGTGCCACTCACTCAAGTGCGGGAGTAGGAAATTCAGGGCTAAGAGGAAGTACGACCACGCATTAGGAGTCCTCTCTCGAGGAAAGTGTGGTTGAACTGTTCTCTAATTGCCACGGTGTGCACAGCACAAGGAGCTCGTTTCACAAAGGGAATCTGCTATTCTTCTGTCAGAGGAAAACAGAGCGACGAGCACCCCTGCTTCCACAAGGGCACACACGACGCTGATGAAAAAAGAAAGAAAAAAAGGACTTACCTGGAACGACCGGCCAGCCGCCGGCTCTCCTCTGTCCGATTCCTTCTTTCTGTCTCCAGTCCCAGTGGCAGCAGGAAGCACCCGGGCACACAGGCTCCCCTGAGCCAACCACAACGCTGGGTCGGCACTCAGACTGGGAGAGGGAGCCTGTGCATGTTACTCACCAGGCTGTGTAATGCAGCCGGGTGGGGAACATGTAAAGTGCGCATGAACTGTTTGGTCGGCCCAAGTGGGCACACTTAGGGAGTGCAAACCACTGCTCCGCTGCTCTGGCCAGTCCCTCCCCGCCAGTGACTCCAATAGGAAAAATAAAATGATATTAACGATACGTTATTATCATTTTATTTTTCCTTTTGAGTAGTGGGGCGACGCTCCTCCGCTAAGAGGAGCCGTCACTGGGAAGCAGAAGGATGTGTTCTGTTTTTCTCCCTCCGCTGCTGCCTACACTGCACATAAACTGTGTCCTGGTGCTGCTGGCCTACGTCCATCACAGCTTCTGGGGGAAGGCAGCAGGCAGCCCTGAGCCTGCACCCAGGAGGAGGTCACTATGCTATCACTACTCACCTGTAATTACTATATACACGGTTTCCTTACTGAGTTTAGTGAAAATTACATTATACGGAGCTCTGTTGCATAATGACAGCAGGTTCTTTCCAGCTCATGCACCTGGTGACATAGAGAGTGCCTCTGTACACTGCTCTCTTACCCGACGTTAGTCACAGTAACTTCCAGTATACACAGCTCATTTTTCCAGTGCACATCTTCTATACCCGACGGCAGTGGGTACCATTGCTGCTCCTTTACCTGGTGACAGTGAATTACATGAAAACCACCTTTATCTGGTGACAGTGACATTATACACAGTCCTCTCACCTGCTGTTGCTGACAGTCTCTGTGGCTCTCATTCCCGTCCTCTCACCGGCCGGATCCGCAGTGCCCCGGCATTCCTCCCTCGATCTTTGGCTCCTGGACTGAAGAAGGGCCGCAGGACGGGGGAGAAAGAGGCCCCGGAGAAGGTGAAGAGCAGAGACCGGTCATCCACATTGTACACCGAGAGCCTGCGCACCTCATAGTCCAGGAAAAGACCCACAGCCCTGGGGGGGACACGGGGGGTCAGGAGGGTGTAGGGGGAGTTGAGAGCTACATATTTACCATTTCTGAGCCGCACTGTCCAGTATCCATCCTCAGGTGTTAGTGTGACCTTTCCCTTCCTGCTCACAGACTCGTCACACACCCCCAGGTCCCAGTCCGTCTTGTCCCCCACCTCTACCTCCCAGTAATGCCTCCCTGAGCTCAGCCTCTCTCTCCCCAGGACAACAAACACAGGATTGAATCTCTGGGGCGTGTCGGGCAGATCCTGTGCTCTGTCTCCGTGCCTCACGCTCCTTCCGTCCTCGGACAGAATGAGCTCCCGATGAGCAGTGTCAGGGTCCAGGGTCACCGCAGCTGCAAGACAGAGAGAAGCAGAGAACAGAGCTCAGCAAACTACATCCACAGCAGGAACTACAACTCACCCAACCACAGAGCACTCCCAAGCAGCCAATCAGAATTCCAACAGCACAACACTTTAACAGCATTGAATCCATTCACATTTCTAACACGCACTGCAAAGCCAATAGGTTTCCCCTATGCGAATTCTATTGAATTTAACAGTGGTTTTCTTTACATGTCACATATGCTGTGATAACCAGGTTTAAAATAATACAAAAACACTAGGACAATGCTGGCCACATCATAGGAGTTTAAAAAAAACAAATTAGTTGTTACAAAAGATTTTGCGGCGAAACCTAAAAAGTGATGTTCTCTACTTTTCAATAAAAAAAGGGAGATGCAGAATAAACAGTTTAAAAGCATGTTTTGTTTCTGAGTGCATCTTTGAGAGCTATTAGAAGGTGTTAATCAGTGTAATCAATCTTTGATCTGGCCTGCCATGTGGTGCCTGGGTTCCAGGGGTGGGTAGTGAATATATACTCCAGAAAGGTTTCTGGTCCACCTGGAGTTCTGCTGATCCCAGAGCACTAATACCAGAATAGCAGCCCAAGATTACAGGTCTTTACAAGATGGGATGAGCAACCCCACCCCCCATTTGGACATATGCCCTCAGCATGATGTTGCCTGAATCTGTTTTGGTTGTTATGGCCAGCGGTTGAAGTACGTAAAAAAAAAGTATGGGAACTGTGATGCTGCATGCAGTGGGGGCGAGGTCAAAGATGTGGCTAAAAAAAAAATATATATTCTGTGAGTGTTTTGGTTTTTCACCATCGGGTAGCTACATATAAAATAACGCGCAGATTAAATGAAAAATAAAAAAGTTGCAACTCAGTGGGTGTTAGACCTGGCATATCTTGGCGTGATCACCCCTGACTTTTTCACTCTACCTCCTTTGCTTTTAGATGCTTTGGGTACTTTGCCACTGCTGATCAGTGTCAAAGTACAAGTGTTCCCTGTGTAAAGTGTAATGGTAATTGGTTGGCCTTGATTGGTATGTTTGCCTTACTAGTAAAGTCCCTAGTGATGTGCACTGTGTGTGCCAGGGCTAGTAATGCACAGGTGCGCGGAGATGGGAACTCAGGCCTGCAGTGTAGGGCCTGCGCGCAGTTTGCTAAGTTAGCATGTTGTCCTGACAAGTGCAACCACTGGTCAGGCCTTACTTTCCCTTTTGTGTACACAATGGGCACCCCCGTGGTAGGTCCCGGGTAACCCCTGGGCAGGGTGCAGTTTAGGTAAAAGGCAGGGCATATACTGAGGTATGTGCTGTGCCCTGACAGTGAAAAACACTCCATTTCGTTTTTCACTGGTGAAAGGCCATCCTGCCCATAGGACAGAATGGGGGAGGCTGGGTATTGTGTTTGTTAGCCTAGTTTCCCATAAGTTTAAAATGGAGAGGTGAAGTTTAGTATGTATGAACTCACAGTGTCGTAACACATCTTTCTATGAAAGTGGTTTTGTCACTGTGTGTTCAGAAACCATTCTTTTAGAAAGTGGCTGAGTTTTGTGCTTTAAGCATTTCTGTGTGTCTCTGCTGAATGTGGATTGACTGTCTGGATCTGAGAGGTGAGAGGCGCTGGGGGAGGTCTTGACCCAGGGAGGGGTTGAGATGGCACCAGGCCGACCGGCATCTGGAGAGAAGGGGAGAGGAGAAGCCCGGGAGGTGAAGAGGCCTGGGTTGCTGCTATAAAACAATTGACCCGTCTCCTGCTGAGTGATTAAGGATCCAGACCCCCAGTATCAAAGGGAGAAAGGTGACACAGGAGAGAGACACCCAGAAATGATTTAGGCAGGGGTCAGGGACCCCTGAGCACAACAAACTTCAAAGACATTTAGGGGTATAACTATGAGCGCTCAGACCCCTGAACGTTGGAATAGAAATGGATTGAGACTGAAAAGGCTTGGACCCATTTCGTGGTCAAGAGGAACCTCTGCTAAGGAAGGAACAACTGAAGAGACTGCTGGGAAGGACCTACCCTTGCTTCGTGATCTGGGGCTGGTCTGCAGTTTGCTGTTTCAACCAAGGAAGAGGCTGTTGGGACTGTGCTTTGTGCGATGGGTCCCCCTACTTGAAGACGACTGGGCTTTGTGATGTGTCTTGTTACCCCAAGGGCCCGAGGTGAGCTGGCTCCCGGTTTGGAAACACAGGAACATAAAAGATTCCGGAGAAGTTTCAAGCGACGCGGTGGGCGCGTGTTGCGGCAGCTTGAGACCCTCGGAAGGTGTGCCCTGTGATCTTGGACACACGGAGAAGTGAGACTCTGACTCGCTGGGAGCGTGTCGGGGTGCACCGGAGGAAATGTTGGAAGCCGGAGTCCCCGTACCGCACCGCTGTCATCAAATGCGAGACCCGGGACTCCCCACTCAACGTTAGGCCAAGTAAGGACACCGTTTGAGATAGCCCTGCTCACCCCCTTAGTAGCTTGGCACGAGCAGCCAGGCCTATCTCCAATGCAGGAGTGTACATTATGTGCAACCACGCTAACAGTAACCCACTGGTGACACCACAAATGGACTCCAAACAAGTTTGATAAAAACGAGTATAAACTTTATATAAAAAGATATACGATCAGACCACACAATTCAAAAGCCAACATATAATAAAGGGTAATATTCGTTCCAGCTGGCTAGTAGGTTCAAATCCCAACCACCGCTTTCCAAATGCTATGCTGGTCGTAATGCTAGAATCACACACGTTGCAATGGACAAACAATAGTGCACTGAGTAACGATACAATCCTGTGCTTGGCAAAGGAGAAATAATACACTGTGTAACAATACACCCCGGTACCTTGCAATGAGAGAAATAATGCAATGCGTACCGCTACAACCACGTACTGCGCAATGAAGGAATAATGCAATGCGTCCCACCCCAATCACGTACTTTGCAATGAAGAAATAATGCAAGGCGCACTACAATCATGTACTTTGCAATGAAGGAATAATGCAATGCGGGCCGCTACAATTCTGTACTTTGCAATGGAGAAATAATGCAATGCGTAGCGCTACACTTGTGTACTTCGTTATGCAGAAATAATGTCAGGCGTCATAAGACAGTCCGGCAGTTCGTTAGCAGCAATATTGGCAATGTGTATTACGACAATCAGCCTCTTCGATAATAGTTGCCCCCCACACGTATCAACGATGACAAAGTACAGCTTCTCACTCTGGCCCCACTGGGGCCACTCCTTTGGTCAGTACGGGCCCCAATCTGAGCCGAAGCAAAGGCTCACGTCGCCAGAAGGAATGAGAGGCCGAGAGAGTGTCCCTCCGAGCCCGCACCCCGCCCAGGTAGTGATCTACGTTACCTGGGGGCGCGACCCCACTCTCCTCTCCTCCTTCAGCGAACTGGGCCTTCCGTGCAGAACTTTCTCAATGGGCCTCAGCGGCTCGGCCTGGCAGCTCAGCTCCTCCGGGGCTGCCTGTCCGGGCCACGACTGTTAGGAAGTTCTCAGGCGGCCGCAGGGCACATGTACCCCACGCCTCTGAGATTACGTTACTCCGGGTGCACGTTCACCACATAACCCTCCGGGTCTCTTCTGGCACGAAGCCACACACAACGCTGATGGGACGTCACGTCGACTCCGAGTGCACGTTCACCAGGTACTCCTTCCTGCGGTCTCAGTTGGCACCAAGACACGCACACCGCGCTGCAGAGACTCACTTTCTTCCAGTGCACACGATCAGCCGATCACCTCCAGTCCCAGGTTGCACCAAAGCACGCACACTGCTTCACTGAGACTTACTCCAACTCTGGTGCCCCGATATCCAGGCGCTATTCACCGACTTCGGCCGCACCACGACACGCTCACCGTGTCCGAGCCTCACTTCTCCTCCGGTGCACTCGACGACCAGGCGCTCTTCACCAGCGCCTCCAGTGCACCCCGACTCTCACCCTGCGCGTCCGAGACTCACTCCGCTTCCGATGCACACGTTGACCAGGTGCTCCTCGACACGCACCCTCCACGTCCGAGTCTCACTTCACCTCCGATGCACACGCTGACCAGGCGCTCCTCACCAACGCCTGCTGTGCACCACAACACGCACCCAGCGCGTCTGAGACTCACTTCACCTTCGATGCACACGTCGACTAGGCGCTCTTCATCAACGCCTCCTGTGCACCACGACACGCACCCAGCGCGTCCGAGACTCACTTCACCTTCAATGCACACGTCGACTAGGCGCTCTTCACCAACGCCTCCTGTGCATCACGACACGCTCCCAGTCTCACTTCTCCTCCGTGTGTCCGAGATCACAGGGCACACCTTCCGAGGGTCTCAAGCTGCAACAACACGCGCCCACCGCGTCGCTTGAAACTTCTCCGGAAACTTATGTTCTTGTGTTTCCAAACAGGGAGACAGCTCACCTCGGGCCCTTGGGGTAACAAGACACAGCAGAAAGCACAGTCTTCTTCAAGCAGGGGGACCCAACGCACAAAGCACAGTCCCAACAGCCTCTTCCTTGGTTGAAACAGCAAACTGCAGACCAGCCCCAGATCACGAAGCAAGGGTAGGTCCTTCCCAGCAGTCTCTTCAGTTGTTCCTTCCTTAGCAGAGGTTCCTCTTGACCACGAAATGGGTCCAAGCCTTTTCAGTCTCAATCCATTTCTATTCCAACGTTCAGGGGTCTGAGCGCTCATAGTTATACCCCTAAATGTCTTTGAAGTTTGTTGTGCTCAGGGGTCCCTGACCCCTGCCTAAATCATTTCTGGGTGTCTCTCTCCCTGTGTCACCTTTCTCCCTTTGATACTGGGGGTCTGGATCCTTAATCACTCAGCAGGAGACGGGTGAATTGTTTTAGAGCAGCAACCCAGGCCTCTTCACCTCCCGGGCTTCTCCTCCCCCTTCTCACCAGATGCCGGTCGGCCTGGTGCCATCTCAACCCCTCCCTGGGTCAAGACCTCCCCCAGCGCCTCTCACCTCTCAGATCCAGACAGTCAATCCACATTCAGCAGAGACACACAGAAATGCTTAAAGCACAAAACTCAGCCACTTTCTAAAAGAGTGGTTTCTGAACACACAGTGACAAAACCACTTTCATAGAAAGATGTGTTACGACACCGAGTTTATACATACTAAACTTCACCTCTCCATTTTAAACTTATGGGAAACTAGGCTAACAAACAATACCCAGCCTCCCCATTCTGTCCTATGGGCAGGATGGCCTTTCACCAGTGAAAAACGAAATGGAGTGTTTTTCACTGTCAGGGCACAGCACATACCTCAGTATATGCCCTGCCTTTACCTACACTGCACCCTGCCCAGGGGTTACCCGGGACCTACCATGGGGGTGCCCATTGTGTACGCAAAAGGGAAAGTAAGGCCTGACAAGTGGTTGCACTTGTCAGGACAACATGCTAACTTAGCAAACTGCACACAGGCCCTACACTGCAGGCCTGAGTTCCCTTCTCCGCGCACCTTTGCATTACTAGCCCTGGCACACACAGTGCACATCACTAGAGACTTTACTAGTAAGGCAAACATACCAATCATGGCCAACCAATTACCATTACACTTTACACAGGGAACACTTGTACTTTGACACTGATCAGCAGTGGCAAAGTACCCAAAGCATCTAAAAGCAAAGGAGGTAGAGGCAAAAAGTCAGGGGTAATCACGCCAAGATATGTCAGGTCTAACACGCGTCCCCTCCAGCCAAAAAGTGGGGGGGAACTACCCACCCTCATGGGAGTTCTCATCACTGAGGCGAAAAAATCTGGACAGACCATCAGCATTGACGTGTTCTGTTCCCGGACGGTGTTCCACCGTGAAGTCCATCCCCTGTAGGGAGACGGACCACCTCAACAGCTTTGGGTTCTCATCCCTCATCTACATCAACAATCTGAGGGGCCTGTGGTCGGTCTGAACCAAGAAGTGGGTCCCAAACAAGTAGGGCCTCAGCTTCTTCAGCGGCCAGACCACAGCAAAAGCTTCCCTTTCAATTGCACTCCACCTCTGTTCCCTGGGAAGTAGCCTTCTGCTAATGAAAGCTACGGGTTGGTCCAAGCCCTCGTTGTTCAATTGTGAGAGTCCTGCTCCCACCCCATGCTCTGAAGCATCTGTCTGCACTATAAATTCTCTGGAGAAATCCGGCGCCTGTAACACGGGTGCGGTGCACATGGCAGTTTTCAGGGCATCAAAGGCGGTCTGGCAGGCATCAGTCCAGACCACCTTCTTGGGCTGTTTCTTGGACATCAGTTCTGTCAAGGGGGCAACGAGGGTGCCATACCCCTTCCCGAACAGTCTGTAATACCCAGTGAGTCCTAGAAAGGCCCTCACTCCTGTCTGGGTCTTGGGGGGTTCCCAAGCCAGGATGGTATCAATCTTTGCCTGTAGGGGCGCCACCTGGCCGCTCCCCACCAGGTGTCCCAAGTACACCACGGAACCCTGCCCTATCTGGCACTTACTTGCCTTGATAGTTAGGCCCGCCCTCTGCAAGGCCTTCAACACTTCACAGAGGTGCTGCAAATGTTCCTCCCAAATGGAGCTGAACACTGCAATGTCATCCAGGTAAGCGGTGCTGAATTCCTCCAGCCCATTCAGCACCTGGTTAACCAGTCTCTGGAAGGTGGCAGGGGCGTTCTTCAACCCAAAGGGCATAACCCTGAACTGGTAGTGCCCCTCTGGCATTGAGAACGCTGACCTCTCCTTAGCCCCCTCAGTCAAGGCAATCTGCCAGTACCCAGATGTCAAATCAAATGTACTGAGGTACCGGGCAGCTCCCAGCTGATCCACGAGCTCATCAGCTCTGGGGATGGGGTGCGCGTCGGTCTTAGTGACCGCATTGAGCCCACGGTAATCCACACAGAACCGAAGTTCGGGAGCGGTACCCGGCGCTGCAGCTTTTGGCACAAGGACCTCTGGGATGGCCCAGGGGCTGCTGGATGGCTCAATCACCCCTAGCGCCAGCATCTTGGAAACCTCCTCCTTGATGCTGGCCCTGACCTCATCAGCTACCCTGTAAAATTTTTGTTTTCCAGGCAGACTGTCTCCAGTGTCCACATCATGGACGCACCAATGGGTGACTCCTGGGGTCAGGGAGAACAGGGAGGCGAACTTACCCAATACCTGGCGACAGTTCCTCCGCTGTTATGGGGTCAGGGTAGGAGAGAGGTACACCCCATCCACTGACCCATCCTTCTCCTTTGCTGACAGGAGGTCAGGAAGAGGTTCACTCTCCTCTTCCGCCCCGTCATCTGTAGCCAAGAGCATGGTCACCTCAGACCTCTCAAAGCGTGGTTTGAGGCGGTTCACATGGAGAACCCTCAAAGGATTCCTAGGAGACCGTAAGTCCACCAGGTAGGTCACTTCGCTCCTGCGCTCCACCACCTCATAAGGCCCAGTCCACTTGCCCTGGAGCGCACAAGGCTCCACTGGCGCAATCACCCACACTTTCTGCCCAGGTCGAAACTCGACCAGAGTGGCATTCTGGTCGTACCACCGTTTCATATCCTCCTGTCTGGCTTCCAGGTTCACCTGAGCAAGCTGCCTGAAATGCCTAGTTTGGTTCCTGAAGGCCAGCATGTAGCTGTATACATCCTGGGGGGGGGTTTACTAGGAGCCTTCTCCCAGCCCTCCTTCACCAAACTCAAGGGTCCTCTGACCGGGTGCCCATACAGGAGCTCAAAGGGACTGAACCCCAACGACTTCTGGGGCACCTCTCTATAGGCAAACAGCAGGCAGGGCAAGAGGACGTCCCACTTACGCCTCATGGGTTCCTCCAGACCCATAATCATGCCCTTTAAGGTCTGGTTAAACCTCTCAACCAGACCATTACCCTGGGGGTGGTAAGGTGTGGTGAACTTATAAGTTAAACCACACTCCTTCCACAGAGATTTCATATACCTCGATATGAAATTAGCACCCCTGTCGGACACCACCTCTCTGGGGAACCCCACACGGGAGAAAATCCCCATCAGTGCACGGCCCACCACGGGGGCTGTCACCGTCCGGAGAGGGATGGCTTCCGGGTACCGGGTGGCATGGTCCACCAAGACCAGGATGAACCTGTCGCCCATGGCCATCTTGGGATCCAGAGGCCCCACAATGTCAATGCCCACCCTCTCAAAGGGTGTGCTGACTACAGGGAAAGGTTGGAGGGGAGCCTTTCGCTCCCTTCCACTCTTACCACTTGCCTGACAGGTCCTGCAATGAGTATCAGAACTCTTGCGCATCTGGGGCCCGTAGAAGTGGGTGACAAGCCGCTCAAAGGTCTTGTCCTGCCCCAAATGTCCCGCCAAAGGTACATCATGAGCCAACCCCAATAGGAAGGCTCTGAAGCGCTAGGGTACCACCAGCGCCCGCGCTGACCCAGGCTCAGCCACCCTTGGCTCACTATACAGGAGATCGTTCTCCCAGTAAATCAAATGTGATCCCGACGGATCACCTGCTGCCTGGTTTGCTGCCTGCTGCTGCAAACCTACAAGAGAAAGGCACTTCTTCTGTTCCTCACAGAATTCCTCCCTGGAGGGCCCCCCTTCCTGCTGCGATTCGGTCAGCCCGGGTGGGTCTCCCAGTTCAGCCACTTGTTCCTCCGTAGGCTCCAGGGCATCCCCCTCAAAGGGTGCCTCCTCCTGGACCGTGGGAACTGTGGGGGCCGGTTTCCCGCCCCCCCTGCCTCTTCTCATACTGGAAGGCACCTGTGCCACTGTTTCAGGCTCCAGGTTCTCTTGAGTACCTTTACTGGCTACCATAGACCGAGTGGTCACACAAGCCCACTCAGGTAGACCCAACACCTCCAAATGCGCCTGGCGCTCTACCTCCTTCCAGGGGGAACTCTCCAGGTCATTCCCTAGCAGACAGTCTACAGGCATGGACGGACTTACAACAACCTTCAAGGAACCGGAGACCCCTCCCCATTCAAAGGGAACCAGCGCCACCTTGCAGAGGCGCACTGAATTGTCTGCTGACATACAGGGTGAAGTACATCGGGAATTACTTGCTCTTCAGACACCCACTGACACCTGACAGATGTCAAACTGGCCCCGGTGTCCCTCAAAGCCTCCACCCTCCATCCATTGATGGTCACCCACTGCCTGTACTTTTTAGTGTTCTCAGGCAGAGAGATTTCCTGGACCATCTCTCGATCTCCTAAAGAGACCAGGGTCATGACTGCTTGCTCCTCCCCATTCCAAGGACTCAATTCCTCCCCCAACGCTACACTCACTAAACCAGGTGTGGGAGCACCAGTGGGTGCAGATGACTTTTTGGGGCATTTAGGGGAGATATGACCCACTTCTTTACAGAAGTAACACGTAGGAGGACCTCGGGGCTCCTTCTTGCCCTTGAAGCCCAGGCCCTCTTGGCCTTGGGGGACTGGGGCCCTTTCTTGGAGGAACAACCTTGAGGCCCTTTAGAGGACTCCTTGTGGTTACCCTTGTCCTCCCCCACCTTCGGCGGAGGACCCTGCATACTCTTGGCAGTGGTACTCCCAATCCCCTTGTGGACCCGGGTACTAGTCCAGCGGTCCACCTCCTCAGCAAGCTTACTGGGATCAGTCAGCTTACTATCCAATAGGTGCTGGCGCAGCTCTGGAACACACAGACTACTCAAGTGCTCCCAACTGATTAAATTGCATAAGCCCTTAAAATCATTGACCTTGCTGCCCAGCATCCAACCATCCAGTGCCCGTGTGTACTCATTCACACATTCTACCCAAGTACGGGATTCTAGTTTCTTGGAGGTCCTGAACTTCTGCTGGTATTGTTCAGGAGTGAGCCCATACCGGAGGCATAAAGCCTCCCTCATGTTGGCGTAGGTCAGGGTTCCCGCCTCTCTAAAGGTGATAGAACGTCCCTCCCCGAAGCCTCAAAGTGTTTCCATAGGCTCGCCCCCCAATGCTTTTTAGGCACCTCATTCATCCTTAGTGCGATCCTATATGCCGTGAACTACACATAAATGTCATCACCCCTCTGGTAATCTCGCACTAAATCCTTGGGAAGGTACACCTTCCCTACTGGCACTGGTGGTGCGCTGCCAACATTCGAACTGGGCTCAGCTTGTCTACCCTTAATGTCCAGTTCCCTCATGCTTAACTCATGAGCGAAGAGAATCAGTTTCTCTTCCAACGTGAGAGCGTTCCTGCTCTCCTCTGCTTGGGTTTTAAGTTTTAACACCTCCAACTCATGCAGTCTGACCCTTTGGTTTTCCTCCAACTCCTCTGGTGAAAAACTCCTCCCTGAATGGTTACTACAGCCCCTGCGGCTGGTCCCTCCACTGGCAAATCCTGTGGACCAAATCCATTCCCTGGGTCTTCCTCAACCACCTCAACATCACCCTTCTCCTGAGCCTCTTTGGCTTCCCACCAGGCCCTCAAGGCCACTTGCAGCTCCTCCTTCTTGGCCCTACCCTTCATGCAGAATTTCCTCAACTGATCAACCTTGTAGGTAAACAATGCCTCAATATTGAACTCTAATTCTGCAGCTGCAGCCTCACCGGCTATCTGGCTCCCCTCCTGAGACATGATGTGTGGTTTAAAGGTTACTCAATAGAACCAACAATTCAAAACAATATGTTGTTGCGTCGTGTTCTGCGATCAATTTATGATGTACACCAATTACTGTGAGTGATTTTGCACACGCGTTTCAATTACGTTAGGATCATATCCCACCGCTGTGCCGCCAAATGTTGGAAGACGGAGTCCCCGTCCCGCACCGCTGTCATCAAATGCGAGACCCGGGTCTCCCCACTCAACGTTAGGCCAAGTAAGGACACCGTTTGAGATAGCCCTGCTCACCCCCTTAGTAGCTTGGCACGAGCAGCCAGGCCTATCTCCAAGGCACGAGTGTACAGTATGTGCAACCACACTCACAGCAACCCACTGGTGACACCACAAATGGACTCCACACGAGTTTGATAAAAACGAGTATAAACTTTATATAAAAAAATATACGATCAGACCACACGATACAAAAGCCAACATTTAATAAAGGGTAATATTCGTTCCGGCTGGCTGGTAGGTTCAAATCCCAACCACCGCTTTTCAAATGCTATGCTGGTCGTAATGCTAGAATCACAGTGGGGAATGCACGATAGTAAATTATGAAACCGCTCTTAGTTAATGCACTGCAGAAGTCTGTGTGTAACCAGAAAGCCACAGAATTAAATCTTGGGGACAGAAAGCACTGTGAATATGTAAGTCATTATTTTAAGGTTGCATTATACACAGTAAAAGATAGAATGCTACAAAATGCACAAAGAGGTTTAAGATAAAATGGTGCTTCCAAAGTATAGATTATAGGAATACCCAGACTGTATGTAATGCATTTCTTTTTTACATTATTGTCCCTTCAACACCTTCAGGGGCACTAAGTGCTATGTAATTACAATTAAAGGCACGCACTTCACAGCTCAGTTAACTCTTTCCACCACTCAAAAAGAATAAACCTTTACCATCACAAAGCTTCTGATTTGATCATTAAAGCTGCTATGGGCTTCCAAGTATCCTATACATTTGCGGATTACCATTTACATTTGCAGATCAACTCGTTGTGCACATTTGAATTTCTGTCAGCCAAGCAGGCATGCTGGAGGGAAAGCTTGTTAAGCTGTCTGCCCATAACTCAGCTTCACAACACAGGAGACTCACTGAATGACACTTCAGCTAAAGCATTTAAACTATCCGAATTGGGCGCTTGTCTTTTTACAAAAAGTAAGGGAGCGGTTTTTCATAAATCAAAAAAATATGGGCAGGTCGTGCCCCTCCGATCCCACCCACTTCGACCTCTAGTTATGGTTAAACGTTTCTTCAGTGGCATGCGTTTTATTAGATCATTAGTGAGTCCATAGCTGCCAAAGTCTGTTTCCTATGAGTGACATTTTCATAATTTCATTGTAATTATGCGTGACACTTCTCGCGAGCCACATCAAGCAGTGAAGACGAAGGAAACAAATATGAGACATTACACCCATTTGAGCTTCGAGATGGTCTTTAGAATCATGTTTTTAAACACACGTAGTTCAGCTAAATCGGCGTGGTGCAGCAGGCTTCCTGCCCGGCTGGGGAGATAACCACCCACGGTGCTGTAAGGTGATTTGCACAGTGGCTCTGACAGACACACCCAACCTAAAATTAGTTGTGCGCTAACAAAGCAGTTGAAAAAATTGAGCAGAGCAGACAGTGATTGCAGTGTACAATTCTAGCCAGTACAGGGGCAGGCAGCTTGATTAAACCGTGCGGCCGCAAAATGTTCGTTATTATGAACACAGCCATTAGCAACCGGACTCGGGCACACTTACTTCTTTCAAGGGCGGCGATCCGGCGCCACAGCAATTGCCGGGCTAGCCCTCTGGCTGCATAGATTCCTCATGCCGCATGATTCTGGCTCAGCCCTGAGCACACACAGATCTGTCTCAGCCGCTGGCGCAGCCGGTGGGGTCAGGTCTCGGGATACCGCGTGCAAGTACTGCAGTGGCGAGGTCTCGTCTCTGCAATATTGCCAGCTGCAGCAGTGTGTGCCAGCAGGTACACAAGGAGCCGCAAGCGGGGTCAGGTCCATCACGGGATACCGCCTTGCGGTGCAAGCTGTGCTGCTGCTGCCATTCCCCCAGCAGCACTTAGTGCAGCCCATGGAAACATGGGAACTGCCCCAGGTCGCGTCGCAGGAGGCAGGAGCGGACCGCTTGTAAATTCATGACATAACGATCAAAGTCTCGTTAGCCATCCTGACGTCAGTGAATGCTAATACCGTGTGGTGTCTGGTACCTAAGTGTTAAACATTGTAGCACTGTGCAGCTCTAGCAGCTGAGCCACAGCCTCCAAGCCTGCCGGGAGCGGCCCGCACATCGCGCTGCCCCTTCAGCCTGTATCGTGCATTATTATATAGCAGCTCTAGGCTTAACAGCTGAGGAAGCCCTTTAATGCGTGACTTTGCATTTAAGTGCGGTGGTGCGGACCATCACACTGAAATATGTTAGCCTAACGCGTGGTACTTGGCAGGGCTGAGAGTCATGAATGTGCTTGCTTAATCTTGCGGTCCATTGGTGTTTTGCCCGCAGACTGAACGACGGATATTTGGCAAGGATGATTGCACAAATAATGACCCCCTCGTCTTTGGCTCAGTATAATCCAGTGACATCGTGCAGGGGCGTGGCCTGGTCTTTCTAATCGCTTTCACATATCCCTGTGAAGGATAGGATAGGATATCACTTATAGAGTGCGCTTATACCCGAGGGTGTCAAGGCGCTAAAGCAGACAAAGAGGAGACAGACTAGAGGCGCAAAGGCCACAACCTAGGATGAAAAAAGCCAGGTTTTAAGATGTTTTTTAAAAACCTGATAGGAGTCCTGCTAGAAATGGGATTTCTGGTTGGCTAGGGCTTCCGCCTAAGCCAGGCAGAAACCACCACTCTAGTCAGGGCAAGGGAGTTACACGCCGAAGATAACCCCTGCTCACCCCCTTGGTAGCTTGGCACGAGCAGTCAGGCTTATCCCGGAGGCAATGTGTAAAGCGTTTGCGCAACACACACACACAGCAGCGACACACTAGGCACACCACAAAAGAAACTCCACACAAGGTTATATCAAAAATAGCCTTTGTATTACTCAAACACACCAGAGCATAATCACAAATGTACACTGTGCCACCTGGCACTAGGTAATACTTTACAGGGGATTATATACATGACAGGGCAAGTCGGGCCACTGTCAGCACCATCATAACACACACGTAGTGAAAATAAAACAACCAGTAACTATTGGCAACACAACACTTAGCATATGCCAAACATATTAGGCATAACCATCATATCTCACATGTGGAGGAAACAACCAGTAACTACTGGTAAGGGCGCACTTAGCATAGACACCCTATACATCCTCAGCACAAGGTATCCCGGTAAACACCTGCCAGGGTGCACATGTCGTAATCACCATTACGTGAGGGAACACCCCTCTTGCTGACAATTGAACATTGTGTGCCCCAACAGCACACTCCTAAACGGGGGCCCCGTCCTGGGCTCGACCCGCAATGCCACCTCCACACAAAATTGGCCCTGAATCTAGAAGCGTGCAGCTGCCCGCAACAATGCGGTGCCGCGGCCCTTATGGGGACGGAGGCAGGAATGATTTTCGTGCTCCCTCCGCACCCACGTCAGGTTTACTAATGGCCCCGGGGGCCGAGAAAGGACAGCGCGGCCCAGGACAAGAGACTCCGGTCCCCAAGGCACTCACCCGCTGTCACGGCCGTCTCTGTTGCCGGCACGGCTCCTGCTGAGTCTCGCCCCCTAGGACTCCTCCTTGCTTCAGGGGTGCTCAGGGTCCAGAGCTCGCTGTGGCTCCCATCGTCCCCCAGAGGCTGGAAACCGGCTTCCGTCCCTGCCTCTACCAACCTCAACAGACACGCGGGGCTCTCCTCCTCCTAACGGGGAGCCCCGCCCACAGCCAGGCAACAGCCGCCTGGCTTCCTGCTTCTGGAGGGCCGTCCTTCAGCAGAGCGAAGTCTCCGTCGGTTGGGCTCCTTCGTGGGAGCCCCGCCCGGAAGCAGGCTTTTGACTCTGCCTGACTTCCTGTTCTCCAGCACAGAATACAGAGCTAAGTCTCCGCAACTTCTCGGTCCAGGGAATGCAGCCCAGCACACGCTGCCAGGTCAAGCGCTGCTTCAAGCAAAAGGCTGCATGGCACGACTCTCTCTGAGGGTCGACAGAGCCCTCTCCTCAGGCTCTGGAAACAAAGCGCCCTCCCGTAGCAAGGAGCACTGTCACATACAGCGCTCACCGGACTGCTTCCCCGTTTCTTTCCTCATGGGGATATGGCGCTCACATGCGCTCTGTGGCAAAATAAAGCGCTCTTTGTGGCAATCAGGCAACACGGGGGAATCCCAGCACCGGGATTCCTTCTCCTCAGGATTCTTAGATGGAACCCCCGGCAGGGCACAGCGCTTCTGAGCGGAAAGCTAACAAGGACGGGCTCCACACGCTCATTCAGGAGGTCACCAGGGGCAAGAATCACAAAGTCCCAGGGCTCTTCAAGAGTGGAGCATCCTACCAGCATCCAGAGTGCTTCTCCACGCGCTGTGGGCAGTATCTCCTTTCAGTTCAGTCAGCCCAGGCAGGCCAGCACACTGGGGCTCTTCAACAGGGCAGCAGCTTCACTCCCATGAGTAGGGAGCCCAGGATGGCGGTTACTCCTGAGCCCAGTAGTTCTAAAGTAAGCACCAACAGCACACAGCACATGAGGTCACAGCCCCCATATTTATACTAGCGATGTTGTGTTTTCATTTTCAGTGCTTGTTTTATTTACATGTTCAATGCTTGTTATTTCCCCCTGTTCCCTTCCCTCTTTCACTGTTCTGTGCATTTTACAATGTAGGTTCCAATTCCACCTGGAACCTTGTGGCTGCTGCCAAGCAATTGAGTCAGTTGCACTGTTCCTCATTGCTGGCCGGTTGCGCTTTGTTGCTGTGCTGCTTTTCCTGGAATAAATACTTTTAAACCACTTGGATTCATTTACTTTTTAACAAGTGGCGACGAGGTGAGGAAAGGAACACCCCTGCCAACATTATTGCAGCAACACAGGAGTGGCGTGTTCCTAAAACCCTTTTGAAGCCTTTTAAAGACATCGCTTGCTTTCAAGGAAGTAATATTCGCCTGCCTGAAGCCACCCGCCGAAACCCCGATTTGAGGAGTCTTTCCCGAGTGAAACTGGTGAATTTTCACTGTTTGGTGACTTTTTGTGATCTTTTGGAAGGAGAAGCGAGGAGTGCACGAGCGAACGGATTACAACTTCAAATAAAATACCTGTGGAACGAGGACTCTGACGCAGGATTCCAGATGTCTTCTCTCTGCGTTGTCTCGTTACCGTGCAAAGGCACGTCACGCACGCTACGCAGTGACGCAGCGCGTTGCCTGGTGGCCATTTTGAATATCACCGGATCCCATGACAACGCCTTTCACGGAGCACGCACAGATGTGTTTGGACTCGCACTGCATTGAAATTGGAAGTAAGCGCGTGTAACCCAAACTTCACACACGATGGACATCGTTCTTTAATAGCTCAAGTAAGTGATTTGCTCTGCGCTGCTGCTCGCTGTCATAGCGCTGATTGCCAGTAAAAAAAAAAAAAAATCCTTTTAAGAGCCTAGTCAGAGAAGAGGCAAGTCAACGTGTTACTCCTTTTGGCATTATTTTCAAACTCTTACACGCTAAGTGTAGCGAAGTGAGTACATTTTTTTAATTTATTTTCTCTCTCCTTATCTGTCCTTGTACAAAATAACATGCAATTTGATCCACCTGACAAGTTCTTGCAAACCAAGGGAGATCCTCCAATTCCATGGACTCGGTGGAAAGAGGAATTTCTAAATTATATGAAAGCGATTGATGGGGAGCGCATGGGGGCAGAAAGGACGAAGAGCATATTTCTGCATTGTTTGGGCCCTGAAGGCCAAGTTGTGTTTAGAGCTTTGCCTTAAATTCCTTCGGCTGAGGGTGAAGGTTCTAATGCGTACAAAGAGGCCTTACAAAGAATGGAACAGAGATTTAAGCCTGTCACCAACATCGCCCTCAACAGATACAAATTTTATACGAGGGTACAAAACGAAAACAAATCTTTTGATGAATTCTTGACTGCATTGAGATCCTTGAGTTTGCAGTGCAATTTTGGCATTATGTGCGACGAAATGATCAGAGATTAGATAATTGTTCACGTAAAAATAAAAGGACACAAGAACAACTATGGGTGTTAGGTGATCCGAAGCTTTCTGAAGCTATATCTACAGCCAAGGCCTTAGAACAATCCGAGAAATGGATGCATACTGTAAGGAATGCAAATAGTAAGACAGAACAAAGTGAAGAAATATGTGCTATAAAACAACCGGCCGCACAGCGCAATGAAGCATCGACTTCAGGATCGAACACTTCACGTCTCAGTAACTATGGGGGATTTAAGATATTTGATAGAAACGAGAGGTATGGTGCATGTTATAGGTGTGGCAGCAGAACACACATGGCATCCTATGGAGGGTGTCCTGCATTAAACAGAGTGTAGGAAGTGTGGTAGAATTGGTCATTTTTCCTCTGTCTGTAAAGACCAGAGGAGGAATATATTACCCACACGTGGCAAGGTATCTTGCACTTCAGAGAGATGAGACATTGTACCCAAGTGTGAATGTGGTGTGGGTACTGAGGAAACCCCGCAAGGGTTATATCAATATACCAGGATTCCATTTGGGTTGGCGTCTGCTGCCTCAGTTTTTCAAAGAGTAATGTTCAACATTTTTAGGGATGTGGACAAGTTTGTAAAATGCTTCCAAGATGACATTTTAATCTTTTCAAATAGTGAAGAGGAGCATCTGGAGCATTTAGTGGAGGTGTGTGAAAGATTAAGGAAGAGTGGCTTAACTCTTAAAGCCAATAAATGTAAAATGTTCAAAACTATAGTTAGAATATTTGGGTCACACGTTGACTGGTAATGGTGTAGTGCCCAAGAAATCCAATGTAGATGGCATTGTCAAGGCACCTTCCCCCACAAACGGAGAACAATTGTTATCCTTCGCAGGTATGTGCAAATACTATAGTAAGTTTGTAAGCAATTTCGCATCCAAAATGGAACCTTTAAGGAAATTATTAAGACACAAATCCGCCTTTGAATGGAAGTCAGAACAACAACAAGCTTTTGAGTGTATCAAAAAAAGATATTCTTAAGGCTCCTACTCTCAAACCTTTCTGCATGAATAAGGAATGTGTCATTACGGTCAATGCAAGTTTGTATGGAATTGGAGGAGTTTTATCACAGAGGTGTAGAAAGGATGAATGGAATGTGTGTTTCGCTTCCTGCACGTTGAATGAGACAGAACGTAGAAATGCCATAATTGAGAAGAAACTGTTGGCCTGTGTTTGGGCGATAAAGCATTATCGAAATTATGTCTGGGGAAGCAAATTCATTTTGAGAACAGACCATAAGCCCCTTGTCAACATCTTATCCCCAGGTGGTGGATGGAATTCCACAGCTCGCATTGCGAGACTTGCGTCCAGGCTGCAGGAGTATTGTTTTAAAACAGAGTTTGTACCTGGTAAGAAAAATGTTATGGCCGATTTTTTGTCTCGCCTTCCGTGTCAGGGTAGCAGTTGTGACAGTCTTGATGACTCTGAAGTGGTTATCACTATTCAGGATGTTGTTTCTGGTGATTTCGAGGGTATTTCTGAAGAGTCCTGGAGACTCAGTGAAAAGGAAGACCTCTTATGGCAGACTATTAAGGAGTACATTCTGAAGGGAGGGCCAGAAAAGAAGAATTCATCTGCCGAAGTCATGCCCATGTTCAAAGTTGCTGATGAACTGGAGTTGGAGGGGGATCTCATGTACAAAAATGGGAAATGTGTGCCACCCTTTGGAGTCCAAAAGTTAATTTTGGAGTTGGCACACAAATCTCACCCTGGCATGTCTGCCATGAAACGGTTGGTCAGGAATTATTTCTGGTGTCCAGGTTTGGATTGCATGGTTGATCGCACCGTCAGGGAATGTGACGTCTGCATGAGTAGCGAGAAGATGATGAGACTTAATGTGCCACCTTTAAAAAGTTCGAAGTGGCCAGATGAACCCTGGAAAAAGTTGGCCTTTGACATTTCTGGTCCTTTCATGTGTTTACCACATGATTCACGCTATGCGTTTGTGCTTGTTGACTACCATTCAAAGTGGCCAGAAGTGAAATTTGTGTCAAACTCAACCACTAACATGGTCATAGAATTCTTTAAACAAGTTTTTTCTAGAGAAGGTTGTCCCTCAGTCATCGTGACTGACAATGGTGTTCAGCTTATGTCCATAGAAATGGAAAATTTCCTGAAAAGCCACAATATTAGACATCACACTACCTCAATATACGAACCACATGAGAATGGCCTGGTCGAACGCTTTAATAGAGTGTTGAAGGGTTACGTGTCTGATGTGATCAAGTTGGGAGGAGATTGGAGAAACTCATTAAGAGAAAGGCTTTGGTTATATCGAATAACGCCCCACGCCACAACAGAGGTTAGTCCTTTCCGTCTTTTAAAAGGAAGAGATCCCGCTTCCAAAATTTGTCCTTGGTGGTTCAAGGAGAAGTGCAGAAGCATTGCCTTTTCGGATGAGGCGAGTGGTGCTGCGCAAAGTGTAGGAGCCAAGCAGCTCAAAACAAAGATGTGGTATGATTGCAAATGGAAAACTAAATCCCATAGTTTTAAAATTGGTGACTGGGTAAGAATTAGGAAGCCTGGAATAAATACTTTTAAACCACTTGGATTCATTTACTTTTTAACACATGTCTTTGTTCTGCCCTGGCACAGGACTTGGGACCCAGTTTCAACCAGTTCTGGGGGGCACTTAACCAGTGCACAACAGTCCCCATTGATAGTGTATGCCCTGGCCCCAGACACACCACAGGGGGACGGAGCCAGCATTGTGCAAGGCATGCACAGACCTATTCAGGGTCAGGGACTACTCCTCCCACTACTCCAAATGCAGGTCTGCCTATTCAGCCTAGCGCTGACTCACCCAGCCCCTCTGGAGCCACTGCACCTCACCAGCCCCTGTCACTCCAGAGCCAGACATGCAATACACATCAGGCAAGCACAAAGACACATAGCACACAGAAATGCCAACTTCTAAAAGTGGCATTTCTAAAATAGTGATAATAAATCCGCGCACACCATTACACAGCATTTATTACCACCATTCCAAACATACCAAACTTGACCAGGCTGCTCCTCTCATATCAGGAATTACCACTGAAACAGTTATCAGGGAATCCCCAATGCATTCCTATGAGAGGGCAGCCTCACAGTAGTGAGAAACCAAAATGGCTGTCACTACCAGGACATACCACACAGTTAAGGCACATGTCCTACCTTTTACCTACAATGCACCCTGCCCATAGGGCTAGCTAGGGCCTACCTTAGGGGTGACTGATATGTACTAAAAGGGGAGTCACAGACGTGGCACCCACTTTATGTGCCACATCACAGCAGCAGTAAACTGCGCCCGCAGGCCCTGCAATGGCAGAGGCCTGAGACAGGTTTGAAAGGCTACTTTGGTGGGTGGTGCAAGCAGCGCTGCAAGCTCACCAGTAGCATTTAATTTACTGGCCCTGGGTATCTGAGATCCCACTTTACAGGGGACTGATAGGTAAGTTAAATACGCCAAACAGGTGTAGACCAATCTTACCATGTTAACCATAGAGAGCACATGCACTTTACACTGGACAGCAGTGATAAAGTGCCGAGAGTCCTAAAACCACCAACACCAGGTCAGAAAAAATACCAGGAGGAAGGCAAAAAGTTCAGGGATGACCCTGCAAAAAGGGCCAAGTCTAACAAGTCTGCATTGGAGATGAAAGTGAGTAGGGAGTGCAATAGCTTGGCGGCCGCTACTGAAAAGGAGCAACCACCCCATCTTGTCTTCCGAAATCTGGGGATCACAAGTTTTTTCTGTGAGGAGGATCTCAAGAGCCTCCCAGGGGTGTACCATTGGAAAAGACTTCAGATGTAGCATACTCTTGCTATGCATGGCTTTGTATAAACATGCTCAGAACCTTAAAGCAAATACGCTTCCTGATGGGGAGGCAGTGAAGGGAACGAATCCCCTCCCTGGCTGACAGACGCTTGGGAATCTTCAAAATAAGACGGGCCGCCGCGTTCTGAACCACCTGGAGCTTATGGAGGGAAACTCCATTGATGTTCAGGTACAGAGCGTTGCAATAGCCCAACTGAGAGGTGACAAGAGCGATAATAATCGACTGGTGGAGTTCAGACAGAATGAATGGCAAAACCTTTCTCAAAATCCTCAAAGTGTAAAAACATGTACTAACCGTGTGGCTGACCTGTGCACCAAAGCTCAGACCGTCATTGAAGATGACCCCCAGATTTTTTGCTGTCCTAACTGAGTCCGGGAGGGGACTACAGACCGCCAGCCACCAGAAGTTTGACCGGATGGATTCTGCGAGCCAAACACCAGCACTTCAGTCTTGTCTGCGTTGATCGTCAGTGAGCTATCTTTCATCCAGCAAATAATACTGCACATGCACTGACTGAACCTCTCAGACACCTGTTGCAAGTCATTCTACCTGCGCACGAATACAGTCAGTAGCCACAATAAGGGCAGACTCAGTGCTGTGACCGGCGCGGAACCCGTTCTGAGAGAGATCCAAGATCTCCTGAGTTTTAACATATTTCATCAGTTCTTTATTGATTAAATTCTCCAGTATCTTAGCTGCGGCGGGAAGAAGAGATTGGGCGGATATTCTTCAAATCCAGGGGGTCAGCGTTAGTTTTTTTTAAGAAGCAGTGAAACAATGGCTTCCTTCCAAATGGCCAGATAGTGCCGGAAGCGTGTTGTTAAACACCTTGCACAGGAATTTGGCCACTGGTTCCAGAGCCAATTTGAGTGTGGCGGGCGTACATGGGTCCGATGGAGCACCTGATTTTAAACCCAGCAGCAATTCCATCGTCTGCTGAACCGTGATCTGTGGGAAGGAAGAGAGAAGATTCTTCCTAGAATCCTGAGTTGAGTCAACAAAGACCGGCTCCTCCCCTCCACAGGGGACAAGATCTCGAACAATCTTAAGGACCTTCTCTTGAAAATAGACCGCAACCTTATCACAGAATTCTTGAGGAGTTCAGCAACTGTAAGCTCGGTGGCTCAGATATCTCCTTTATGCCTTTAAACAGCATACTGGAGGAATTGTCAGTCGACTTGATCTTTTCAGTGAAAAAGCAAGATTTGGACTGGAAGATAGCTTGTTTCCGAAGACGAGTTTTCTGCTTTCCTATTTCACTGGGGCATGGGTTAGCCCACCATTTCCGCTCTTGTCTGCGGCATTCCCGCCTAAGGGACATGAGCTCTGCCGAAAACCAAGGGGCCGACTGTTTCATTCTTTTAATAACACAGTTTTTATCAGGAGCGACAATACCTAAGGCTGCATGAATCCACTCACGAAAACCCTCTGCTGTAGAGGGGTATGAGCTATTTCTAGCATCAGATACCGTTATTAGAGCGGTCTCCCAGTTCCCACCTGTGATTTTCTTCGCACATCTGCAGCATATATGCCTGGGAGAGGGACCCTTTTCGCCCATACTAGGGCGTGGCTAAAGTACTTTGAACCCAATCAGCCAGTGATTAACCCAACTAAGGGGTTGAACTGCCTCAATAGCCAACTTCTTGTACTAAGTGAAAATGCCATCCAGGGTGTGACCCGCTGTATGGATCGGAGATTGAACCAGCTGCTCGTAACCCAGGTTTGTAATGAGAGCCAGAAAGAGAGCTTAGTCATTGTCCTGACTATTGTCGAAACGAAAATTGAAGTCCCCATGGATGGTATACTGAGCGATGGTAACTAACGGTTCCAAGATTTTACACCAAGTCAATGCAAACTTAGATCGCGGACCAGGCGGGCGGTATATCAGAAGGCCTGCAAAAGTGTAATTCTCAGATACCTTAATCCCAAAAGAGGCTGCCTCCAATAAGATGCCTGGACCTTTCTCCACAGGACTAAGTGTACAACTAAGGCTCTCACGTGCCACTAGGGCCAGGCCGCCTCCTCTCTGAACTAAACGGTCACATCTAAGACTAATATAGCCAGGAGGGACAGCATCTACCAGATCGGGGCCAGAGTCATCCCTACCCCACGTCTCAATGATGAAAAGGCAATCCACGTTAAGTGTTTGAATGGTCAAGACAATTTCAAATTTATGCTTAGGCATGGAACGTGCGTTGATTAATGCCCCCGCATATAGCTGGCCTTGGGCCCTTCCTTAATCCCAGCCCCTGCCGAACTCTCCTTCCCTTGCCCCAGGGCCCTACTGAAAGTGCCCAGGACAGTGGCCACACTGTTGATAGGGCTAAGTTGACAGTGCTGACAATACTCAGCCTCCACTGTTAATAGATTGAGCTTGTCCACACATGCCTCGTGCTGTTTCTCGGGGCGCCACTGTAAAAGTTGGGCCCTTGAGTACAATCTTACTGCAGAGTTAGAACGGGCATCATTCCTGGCACCGTCTAGGCGTGGACGGGCGCAGACGGGCTTGCCTTTGGTGCGCCTATGGCACGCCCGCAGCACACGTCCGCTGCACGCCCAGGTTTCCATCTCCATATATGCCTAAACACCCGGAAGTAAGGAAAAGCTGGACGGTCAACAGCAAAAATGGAGGCCAGCTAAGGAGCAAACTAAAGAAGGCAAAAGGAAACTCTCTCCGCTCAAACGGGAAGACACCCGCGGCAGACCGGAGAGTACAGGAACAAAGAGAAGGTAAGTTTCCCACCATTAAAAATAGAGAGAGCTAGTTAAAAATACGAGAACATACGTGAAAGAATTAAAAAACGAATGGTCTCAGACGTCAACTTTCAAAGTGTTGACCCGAGATCAGAAGAATATACAGTGTACAATATTGATAAAGTGCAAGTTGTAGCAGCGCTTTACTCACGCATATGTCCGCCCGCTGTATGCTGTTCAACTCTTTTCTACTTTGCAAATGATGGCAAATGAGTGTACAAAAAAATAAAACGATTCTGCAAAATACTTTCAGTTTTTTTTCTCACCTGGACCCCATTCTGTGGGGAGTGTTATCGCTTGAGACCTTCAACTTATTTGTGACAATGAGGGCCGGGCTTGTTTTGGAGTTGAGATAAGAAAGGCCATTTCCGGAATTCCTGAGCTATATATTCTTCTTCTCTTGACTGGGTGATTACTTGGCTGCAGAGGACGGTGTTTTCAGGGAGCAAAACATTCCGTCCGCATTCGTGCAATGTACATAGATGTTTAATTGTAATGGACATGCAAATGCTGAGATGCAACACTAACTAGAGGAATTCTGTTTTCATTTAATTAAAAATACTCTCCATATCAAGAATATTGTGTATATATTTTTTATTTCACCTTGGCTTGGAGGACGAGAGCCAGGATACCGGAAGCGCCATCGTATATATTCAGCTGGCCTGCTCTCCCGGATTATAAACCATGAGCAGAGACGGGAGGGAGGAGGTGGGGAAAACAGGGAAAGCGCAACAAAGGGAAAAGCAGTGATGGGGTGGGGGGTGATCTGTGGATGAGGCAAGCACCGAGAGGTGCGAGGGAGAGAGAAACGATGTGAGGGAGGAAGTGGGGGAAACAGGGAAAGTGCAAGGAAGGAAAAAGCAATGATGGGGTTGGAGAGGGGATGATCTGCGGATGGGGCAAGCACCGGGAGTTGTGAGGAGCAAGAAGCAGCGGGCGAAAAGAGGTGGGGGGACCGGGAAAGCAGTGACAGGGTCTGTGGTGACCTGTGGACAGGGCAAGCAATGGGGGCAGCGATGGGAGGGAGGTGGCGGGAACAGGGCAAGAAGCAACGGAGGCACGCAGGGTGTGAAGGGCGGCTAGAGACAGCTTGCAAAACGATGGAGTGCGACAGTTCAAAATCTTTAATAAAGTACCTCTGCAGGCGCACAAAACCGAGAGAAAGCAGTGCCTGATCCAAGCTCCATGATTAAACACACACGAGCCCGGGGAGGAAGCCGGAGGACAGGAGGAAGTGCTGTCCAATGAGAAGTAAGAAAACGAGAGCGAGTGTGAGTCAACCGAAGGTAATGGGTGAGCTCTAAGCCCCTTTTAAATTATGTTTTCGTTACAAGAGATCTCGCAAGCACAGCGCAAGTACTGTGCAGGTGGGCGTAAAAATCAATACACATCATCGTATGAATCATACAGTGACTCATACTTCTGGTTGATAAGTTTCTCTGCTTGTAGTTTCTACAGCTTTAAATTAAGTTAAAATCAAGATAAAATAAGTACTCCAAGGCTGTAAAAATAAAAACTGTCAATTTCTGGAGAGGAAGAGGATTGTCAGGCTCTCTGTAGTGCTGCACCTCCGAATTTTGGGATAACCAGTTCTAGGTTGTAACACCAAGGAGGTGGAAACTCATAAAATAACAGAATACTCAATTCAAATAACTAAAGTAAACAGATACTCAATGTAAAATGTGTAAATATTTAATATAAATACATTTCAATAAATATATGGGTTATGGTAGTAAATTATCCAGTGAATAAATAATTCCCTTATCCATATTCTTGACCCGCTGTCTGCTGACCACTCTTACTGACAATTATACAGCGCTCCAGAAAAAAAAAACAGGCCATGGTTTCCCGAAAGGAGGAGAATCAAATATTAGTCAGGAAACGGAAGAAACAAATCCACCTCCTCCAAATGGTAAAGGGCTCCGTCCAATGTAATAATTGACGTTTCATTTTTTTATAGAGCAGACAGACTAGAGGCCTAGGATTCATTTTGTTATACAGCACACAGACTAGAAGCCTAGGAAACTTGGTTTGTTTTTTATTTCGAAATTGCTTATTCGTGCTGCTTTTAAATGTAAAATTTGTTTTGATAATCAACTTTATTGGTTTTTAAAACAGGGGAAAAGCCAGCAGACATCAAATACAGCATTTCACAGCAGTTTTAAGGCATCGTCATGGTACCCATACAGAGACGGCCCCCGCAGTACACAACTACGAAGAGGAAAACAAAACAGAGTCTCGCACATACCCCACAATCGAGGTATTATTATTCTAGTGGCCCCAACCATTTGTCCCAGACTTTGTGATACTTCGCCGGGCACCCTCTCGCCTTATACATAGGTCTCTCCTGTGCTGCGCACCAATCTACCCCTCTACGCCATTTCGCTATAGTAGGTGAGGCAGGATTCAACCAGTTGGCTGCAATGGGTCTCTTGGCCACCATCATGGCTGTGTTTAAAAACTATTTGTCAGCTCTAGACCCATCCAGCCCGTTAGTGATTCCCAGGAGCAAAGTTAACGGCCTATGCGGGACCTCCCAGCCCAGAACCTCTGTGAGCTCCTTCTCTATGGAGTCCCAGTATCGTGTGATGACGGAGCAACCCCATACCATGTGAAAGAAATCTGCTTGGTCCTGATTGCAGCGTGAGCATGATGCATTGGGTCTTAGCCCTGCGCTGTGGAGGCATTTTGGTGTTAGGTATGCGGTGTGTAAGTAGTAGAGCTGGACCAAATGGAGTCTAGCGGAAGTGGTGACTGCTTTGGGTGCCATCAGTGCGTCTTTCCAGTCTTCTTCCTCCAGAGGCCCGACCCATCCCTCCCATTGATCCCTAAGTCGGTCCAAAGTGTTGGGGGTGTTATTTGTTAAGGATCGGTAGATACGGGAGATCCCTCCCTTCCCCAAGTTACCTGTCATGGTCTGCGTCTCGGGTGGGCTATATTCCGGCAGTGAGGTGCCATTTGTTATGTGGTTGTGGAGGGTGTGGTGTAACTGCAGATACCTGTAAAATTGGGAGTAGTACAGGGAGTATCGGGTTTGTAGGTCTTGAAAAGCACGCATGTGGTCACCCCCCATACGTCTCCGAGTTGCGAGATGCCAATGAGGTCCCAAGCCCTGAATCCTTCTAGGCTGCTGACCTCCTGGAGCCAGGAGCCTTGCCAGAGCAGCGTGTATTGGGTTAGCTTGTTCGACCATTGGGCGCGCCAAGCCAGGAGAACACCCCGTGTCACCACGGGCAAAGATCTAGAAACAGACCCCCGTACATCATCTCCTGGATAGGCCCAATATACTCAGTTCCACCCTGTATGCCGGATCCAACCAGCCTCCATTGAATCAATCGTGTATTGTAAGTAGGCGGGTCACCAAGTAATACAGGTATAGGTTAGTCATGCCCATTCCTCCATCGAAGGATAAGATCCGGCATTGGGACAGGGCCAAACGAGGTCTCCCACCGTTCCACAGGAATTTGGTGGTCAGGCTATCTAGTTCCTTAAACCAAGTTCTTGGGAAACAAAAGGGTGTATCTTGAATTATGTATAAAAATCTGGGCAGTATCATCATTTTGAAGAGAGCGACACTTCCCAGAGGGTTCAGCGGTAGTGTCTGCCATCTGTGGGGGTCAGCTCGGGCTCTCTTCACCAATGGGGTCACGTTAAGCGACCACGCAAGGTCAGGAAGCAGGGCCACCCAGATTCCGAGGTATATAAAGGATTGCCTCCTAATGGGTATTGTGGCCTGCCAATCGAAGCAGTCTCTCGAGACATGGAGAGGAACCAGTAGACAGGAGGGACCCCTAATGGAGAATAGAGGTGGGTAATATAGGGGATCAGTTAAACAGTACAAAAACAGAGAAGTACCCACCCTTTTGAAGATAATAAAGGCCCGCAAAGGGTCTTATGATGATAATTAAATACACAAAGCAATCTCATGCATGCAAGGAGAAAACAACAATAGAAACAATAAATCGTTTTGTCTTTTTTATTAACAAAGTATCAAAAGATTATCACAAAATATGTCTTATATTGCAGAAAATGATGCATATAGATGAAAATATACTAAAAAGACACAATGAATGCATTGCCCCACAAAACACTCGTCATTCATACAAACCCACTCATATCATTCATATGAGCTCAAAACATCCAACAGACATGCTCAAGAATCATCCAACATTAACAAACAAATATCCAACATAAAAAAGAAAACCAACAGAATGAATAAATATTCTATATACAAATCCAAAATTGGAGGATAAAGAATAAATAAAGATATTGAAAGGACAAGCGCTTGTCCTACAGATTTCTTAAAATCCTTGTATTGGAGGAACCAGGCGTTCATCCTCCATATCGGGCGCAGCATGTCTGGGGGGTCTCCCACTGCTATAAACATGGGCAAACGGTCAGATATACCCCTAGGAAGGATGGTGAGGTCTCTAATTTTCTGAAAGTCGAGGGCGGGCATAAAGATATAATCAAGTTGCGCATGTGTGTGGTGCGCGGCTGATGTATGTGTGAATTGTTTGCTCTTGGGGTGCCAGACCCTCCAGGCATCACAGACTCCTAGGGTGTTTGCCCAGTTTGCCAGGAGCTTGGCGTGGGTGAATCTTGTGGCAGATGGGGTATACGCAGGATCAATGGCCAGTTGCATTACTGCGTTAAAGTCACCTCCAATTATTATCGTCTCGGAGGGCAGAGAGGCGGTGAGGTCTGCGGTGCGTTTGAGGGTAGGAGCAAGCAGTGATGGCGGGGGGTATACAGAGATTAAATTGAGGGCAGTGCCTCCTATGGTGCCTCTCAGGGCTACGAAGCATCCCAGGGGATTGTTAGTGGCTGTGGTAAGTACAAAAGGAAGATTGCGCCGCATAAGGATTGCCACGCCTCTTGACCCCCGATTGAACCCTGAATGCCAGACTCTGTCATAGCCGTATCGCGCCAGAAAGGGACAGTTGTTACCTAGGAGATGGGTCTCTTGGAGTAGTAGCATGTCAGCTGTATGGCGCTGCGCGTCCCGCAGGACCGCTGTCCTTTTAACTCTGTCCAGTAACCCATTAACATTCCACGATATTATACGGAGCAGGTCCCTGCCGTTACGTGTGTCTGTCTGGAAGTGCAGATGAGGACCCGTGGGAGGTGAGCGAAGCGTGGGATGCATTGCCCTGTGTGCAAGCCGTGGACTACAGGTGTGTCCCTGCGACTTGGGCTGTGTGTGCGAGTGTCGTACTGTTAGAAGGTGGTTCTGACACTATGGGCCGCCCGGATTTTTCGCTTTTTGAGCACCTATTTGTTGAGCTTTTACTGTGGGAGAGCCTCATAAGTTGGGACTCACCCCCAGTGAACTCATGATGAAAGACTGCATATGGATTTTACTGGTGTCCCCCTAGCTTGACTAGGCCGCTGCGGCGCAGCAGCTGGAGTAAGGGGCACTGGGCTGGTTACATGCAGACACCTGTGTACATGCGTGTGCACACGTGTAGGGGCTGTGCAGGGGAGATTTCTGGCGTGCGCAGTCCAGGAGCAGTTACAAAGTGAATGGTGTGGCAGGACTTATGCAGAATTGGGTGGTGACATGGAATAGGCTTTATACACTGGGAAGAAACATGCCAGGGAAAGTCAGTGTGTTTTACTGTGTTTTTCACTTAATTATTCCCTTATGGGGAAGTGGAGCCCATGGGCTAGTGTCACTTTCCTAAGGCCTACAGATTCCAGACACGCACTAAAGTCCACTGTAACGGGTGTGAGAAGAAGTATTCTGCAGAGTCCAAAGTCATATTTGTACTGCTTTTGGGTCATCCAGAAATGTCATATTTCTCTGAGTCTGCCATAACCAGGGCCTGGCTGGGGGCTGACCTCAGTAGGCTGGATTGATAACCTTTCTTCCACGAGCTAAGGCCTCCTCTCCAAGGAAGAGAAGATGGGTGGAGCTACAGGCTCATCCATCAGCAGCTATCACTGGGTGCCAGGCACCAGGCTGCACCAAGGGGGGAAGGGGCTTCTTCAGAGACCATGTGGCAAGAGACCCTGGACGACGCCATTTTGAACAAACCCAGAGGCTGGGCAGGAAGGAGGGAGCAGGGGCAGTGAAGTGATGTGTCGCTGTTTGATAGGACAAACAGACTTCCTGCCAGCCCCCTACTCCACTTTTAAAAAGTGCTTGCACAGGAAGAGAAGCTCTCTCTGGGGTGTGGTCTGCCGAAGCAGAAGGTGCTGGAGCCTGGCGCAATGGGCAGTTGGAAGGAAGAACCCCCTGACTGCCCCCAGGGTCCTGAACTTCGCCAGGAGAAGAGTCCAGGACCAGTGCGCAGAAGCAGGGGCCTCTGCACAGGGAGAAGAGAGGCCCAGGAGGAGAGCAGGCGAAAGGCTGGTGCAGGGAGCCCGTGAAGACAGCTCCCTGCTGAATCCCCCCTCTCAGAGACCCAGAGGGCGAAGGAGAGTGCTCCCAGTGGCTAGGGAGCGCCACCAGGAGCAAGAAGAGGCCAAGAGCGCAAAGATCGGACCCCTGGGGGCCGAGATACGCCCCCCAGAAGGTAGGCGACCTTTGACCTCCAAGAAGACCGACGACGAAGCGCATGGGGCTCCGCCGCCGGTCTTAAAATGTGCCCCCGTGGTGGGTCAGGTCCCGGGGGCTGCCCCGACAAGCGGCAGAAGTGGCCGGGGGTGGGCTCCCAGAGCCGCTGTTCCTCACCTGGGTTTCCGGGTGGGACCGGGCCCCCCATCGAGGACCGGAGATGCAACGAAGCCGCCGGCAGAAGGATCGCGGCTCTCCCCGACACAGCGGGAGAGCCGCTACTATAAAATGCGCAGGAAATGGAGGAAGCGCCCCATAATGCCTTGCAGGCCCGGACCGGCCTGCAAGGAAAAGTCAGCTTTTCTCTGCTTGTGGTGGCCCCGGGAGGATGGGGCCACCACCACACGTGCCAGGGTGCAGGGGGAGCTGCAGGAGCAACGCAGTCTCCCCCAGCACAACGTAGAAAAGTCCCTCCCTAAGTCTCATGGGGACTTAAAAAGGATAACCCCTCAAGGGCTCAGCCAGCATTTTAACACCTTCTGGGCTGGAACTTTTGTTCTACAGCTGAGGGTGTATGGAGAAGTGCGTCAAGGAGTGAAGAGCTGAGTTGGGGATGTCTGGAGAAGGGCATCCCCTGGAGGTGAAGAGATGTAATTGCACCCGTAGTGCATTTACTAATGTTATTTCTTTTAGAGGGACTGAAGGTCACATGTGTAATGTGAAGTACCTGTGTAAGGTGATGTCATAAGCAAAGTGAGGTTATGTTGCCAGACATTCCTGCTAGGGTGTCTGGCTGTATATGCGTAATCCTGTGATTTCATCTGTGATGCCTTTAGGGGCTGTAATGCAATGCATTCTAATGATCCACAAATGTGATGAGTACTGTCATTCTAGAGTGATGCTTAAACATGTATTCTTGCTGCTGCGCTTAAGTGAAGAACAACCCAGACTGTTAGCCCTGAAGATGTAAGGGTGCATACTGTATGGACAATATAAGATGCTCAGTCAGGGTTATTTGTCACCAGGGCAGGTGTACCTATTTTTAATGCTCGTTGAGATAAGGGGGGGGGGGTCCGCCACTGGGATGGTGCCAGTGCGCAGGGCCCTCGCTCCAGGTTATGTTCAACACACTGCATTAGGGGGCAAGATGATGTGCATACATGGGAGTGGTGGTACTGGACCCCACCCCCCTGCGGGAGGGGTGGAGATGTTATGCAATGTCACAAAGTAATTCCAACAGCTTATGTATATTTGTAAATTGGTGCATAGTATTGAGTAGTGTGTGTGTGTGTGTGTTTAATAAATGTACTCTTACTTTTATAAAGCAAAGTACAGACTGGACAATCAATTATTGAGTGTTATTTCTGCGCACCTGCAAATGGCGATTACTAGCCCACACCACCTCCCTTGAGTAAGCCTCAGACTGCTCCGCGACGCTACCCTCTGAGAGTCAGGCGCTACAATTGGGTGTTTGGTTCCCAGTGAAGGACAAATGTAGTCATGTTATTTGTGCAGGCCTCACAGATGCTGCCTCGTTTTCCAACACGTACTAATGAAGAAGAGTGCTGGTGTGGTCAACAAGGTGGTTTAACAAGAAACCGGGACAATGGTCCCCCATCCCTTCCTTACCCCCCCTCCACCCTATACTTCGGGAACGGAAGCATCAGTCGACCCTAACAACCAATGCGAAATACCAAACTAAAAGGCTTGGGTGTGGAGATTCGTGGAGGACCCCTCCTCACATAAAGGATATTGTATCACAGCAATCAGAAGAAATGGAATTGAGGTAGACACGGCTAGCAGTATAGAGCCACGTCTTATGTTTCAGGCAGTCCGCCACTGCGCAAAGTTCTCATTCAAGGCGTGTTGGACTCCAAGAGAGGTCCGATTCCGCTAAGTCCACTGGAGAGGCTCGAGGCGAGGCGCCTCCAGGGTCCGAACGGCCTGTGGAGCCAGCTCGCCCCGAGGAGTGGGAGTCGTGCGAAGGCTCCTGTGTTTTTGGATGCAATCCAGGACCCAAGGGCGAGTCTGATCTGGCCCGTCGTGTTTCTTGTCCTTTGCGTGAGTGCCTGTTGCTTGGTTTAGGCGGCCTCGCCCGGGCATCCTCGGATCGGGCCTTGGGGGAGCGATCCAGGGTGTTCAGTCTCAGGGGGCGTTCCTCCGTCAGCCACGTCCAAGCCGCCTCAGGAGACTCGAAGAAGAGGGTTTTGTTCTGGAACACCACTCAGAGGCGGGCTGGAAAAAGGAGCAGATATTGGAGGTCCAAAGCACGGAGTCTTTGTTTAACCTCCACGAATGATCGTCTTTGGACCTCTCGTGTGTAGTTGGGGGAAGATCATTATGGGTGGCCCTGGTACGTTCGAGATTTGAGCTTGCGTGCTTCGGCGAGGATGGAGTCTGTCTTTAAAATTGAGGATTCGGGCAATTATCGGTCTGTGTGGTGCTCCCGGTGGAGGTTTTGGAGCCAGGGAGCGGTGAGCCTGCTCGATCGCAAACCACGGGGAGAGGGAGTCTTTGGACATCCATGAGTGTATCTAGTCTTCAATGAAGTTGCACATCTGCCCCTGTTCTGAGCCCTCCGGAAATCCTACCAGACGGAGATTATTGTGTCTTGATCTGTTTTCCGCATCCTCTGCTCGCTTATGCAGTTCTGTAGTGTGGGTCTGTAGACGCGCGACTTGGTCTTGCAACTGGTGGACGTCGTCCTCTACTGTGGAGATGCGGGACTCAGTCTCTTTGATCCGGGCCGTCGCGTTGGGGAGGTCCTGCCGGATGAGGGCCATGTCGACTCGGACCTCACCAATTTTGTTCTCTACCGAGATTTGCGAGGTATTGATGGCTTGGAGGATGGTGCTAAGGTCGGTGACTGTGGGGGCACTCTGTTCTGTGGAGCCGCCCTTCGCTCCGGTCTCCGTGGTCGTGTATTGGTCCATTTTGGTCTGTATTGTGGGAGGCTTCGGGCCTCGGCCCCTCCCCGTGGCAGCGGGTAGGTGTTCGCCCCTTCAAAAAACCAGCGCCTCCAGATGTTCCCAGGGCGACCAGAGGAGGGGGGAGCGGTTTAGGCCGTGAAACGTGGGTGGGGCATGGGAGACCAACCGGGTCCGGTGTTCAGGGGCCGGTCTCTCTGACTGCGAGCAGTGGGTGGATATGGGACAGATGGGCCTCCCACGGCCCATGTGGTTCGCTCCGCCACTGCGCGATTCTGCAGTCGACCTTTCCGCCGCCTGATAGTGTTGCTGCGCCTGGGTGTTCAGAAGGACCAGTTGGATGACCACCCCTGTATGCTGTCGCTACCCACACCCACTAGGCCGTGGGAGGGCGCTTCTTGTTGGGTGGTGGGTCAACAGGTCTCACCGGGCCACCCTGTGCCCACGGGATCTGGCAGAGGGGGGGGGGACGCAATTCCTGAGCTCCCCGCCTCCCAAAATGGCAGCCGACTCCTCAGCCCCGTCGCACTCGCCCATCAGGCGTGTTTGCCGCAGGCCCAGACCGTTCCGGGAAGCCGGTCGGCACGTCACTCCTCATTTGGAGTTTGAGGCCCAGGCTCCAGGTCGTGCCTGTGCCAGCGATCCACCCAGTGACAGCGGGGACCTCCAGGAGGTTTGTTCAGGCAGGCAGGGGGCCCAGGCTTGCAGTGACGACAGGCAGGAATATACTCTGGCCGATGGGCCCCTGGGCCGCAGGACACACGAGCGATTTAAGGTGTGCCGGGGCTTCTATATCCAGGGGATGGGGGGGGGGGGAACCCCTGCAGAGGTTCCCGCTGCCCGGTAGAGACAGCCGATCTGCCTCAATTTAGACCTCCCCCGCTGTGGGCTTGACCGGTTGCAGGTCGTTGGGGCCGCGGCTGCGGTTGTTCCCAGCCCGAGGGATGTACTCAGGTCAGGCCTCTTCCTCACCACGTGTTGCGGTTCCCTCACTCACCAGGCCGCAGGAGGCTCAGGCGACGGATGTTCTTCTGTGTGTCGGTGGGACCTCAAAACCGCAGGGGGTCTGCGGTCCAGCACCCCCTGTGGATCTCGGCGGCTCAGGCCAGAGTTCCGAATCGCCCCGTGCCTCCGGATCTCAGCGTGTGGGTGGGGGGGGGGGGGAGGGAGCCAGTCTGCAGGTCTCGGTCTGCCCGCTGCCTGAAGTGGCAGCCGATCCCTCACGCATATCCCGCCCGGCGGCCGGGCACAGCCATTGCAGGCCCAGTTCACGCCCCAGCCCCAGAGGGGGGATGGAAGGTCACGGTGGAGGCCACAGCTCTTCTGTTTCGGTTGTGCGGAGCCGGATCGTGCCACGACTCCGCACCTCACCCACAGCGGGGAGGTCGCTTGGTGTTCGGCCCGTCAGCTGGTCGTGCTGAAGGGGGCCCGGGTCTGCCGCAGGGGCACCTCCCTCACCGGTCTCAGCGTCCAGGCGGAGGCCAAGACAGTAAAGCGCAGGGAGTGGGTGCCGCCGTCTTAACTGCGGCGCGACCCGGAGATCTGGATGCGAGGACAGCCGTTGCTCCCAAAGTCACCGTTTTCCGCCTCCAATAACCAGCATAAGTTGTGGCAGGATGCAGGCGGCAGGTTGCCGGGGCGAATGAATGCTGATTGCGGCGGATGACGGAGGGGTCCAGAGCACTCAGAGTGCGAGCGCTATCTTGACGCTCCAAGCCACGCCCCTCTTAAATGTAGAATTAATCACAAAGTTCATGTATAAGGAATGTTCCTGCAGAGAAAGTCAAAATCGAGACAAGCCTATTTATGCCATTTTGATTCATGTTATCCAGTTTTTTAGGACACTAAAATATAATATCAGATGAGAGCAGTGGAAGCAGGGCACATGTGATATAGTCAAGGAGCTGTGGAGCGCTGTACCCTCACATATGAGGTGTTTTAAAGTGTGGCTTGTCGGGTCCAGCTGAGACTTGATAAACAAAAACAAAATCTCACTCTTTAGTCTCATTTCATTTAACTCATGATGCACTCTCAGAAAAACTAATGCTAAATAGCAGGAACCTACCAGCTTACTTGGAATGTTGAAATAAGCTTTTTTACCACAGACATGTTAAATGCCTCTAAACATAGGACCAAGAGCCAACATATTCTCTGCTAACTATATAACTATAAGTGCACCCAGTCACTCCTATCATTCTTGAAACTTCCCAATCATGCTTCTCACACATCATGCAAATAACTCCCTTCTTCCCCTGATTAATTCCAAGTCTAGGATGCGTCTTCAAATTTCGAAATCTCTCCTCAGCTTTTTCCTGTCATTGAATCGCTCTCGTTTCTTCAGCATTTTTAGGTCGAGCCTATAGCGGCAGGGCGCATGCGCTGCTCGCTCTGCGAGGCATGCAGTAATGGTAGTTTCTGTGGAAGCTCCGCCCACTCTCCGCCCATGTTTTTAATTGGCTTGTGTCATTCTCTTTCGTAAATGCTGCCTTCTGATTGATTATGAGGCTTGTTAGTCCCTCCTTATTATGGCCATGTCATTTGTACCCTCCCATGGGTACTGGCCCCTTTACTTCAAGTGTTACATGGTACGGTAAGTGTTATTTTGACTGAGAGCACTACTTTGTCCTTGCCTTCTCGCCCCCCTCCCCCACTCCCGTTGTCCATGCTACCCCCCGTTGTCCGTGATGCAATGCAATAGGTCTCGCGTAAATGCGAGTCCTATTGCATTGCAAATGCTTGTTTGATGTGTTCGTCTTTCTTTGGGTTATAAAGTGTGACCCTCGAGATCTCCTCCCTTCAGAGGTTGGTGTAGAGAGGGGATGTGGTACAAATTGTCCACTTAGAAGAAAGTGACACAGAGTTAAATGCTACCTTTAGTAGACAGGCCGGAAAATGTGTTTTCTGTGTGAAAGGGCCCTGGATTGTGTGTGTGTGTGGAGGGGGAGGGGTGGTGGCTTGGTCCTCAGACAGGCGAAGGCAGTCAGCTGATACCACGTGTTATGTTATCTGATATTTATAAAGCGCGCAGCTACTCCCAGGAGTGTCCCGGCGCTAGGAACAAAGACCACATAACGGCATACAGAACATTCCCCTATAACAGAACTCAAAGCTGAAAGAGCCATGTTTTCAGATTCCTCCTGAAAGTAAGGAGGTCCAGAATCTGTCTGAGAGAGAGGGGTAGGCCATTCCACAGCCGAGAGGCCACTGCTTGAAAAGATCTTTCCCCTACCCGGGAGAGCAGGACCTTCGGAGTTGAGATCAGAAGCTGAGCAGAGGACCTCAAGGTACGCTGTGGTATATAAGGTTGAAATTTTTCCCTAAGGTAGGGGGCTCCAATCTGATGAAACGCTTTAAAAACCAAGACTAATGCTTTAAAACGGATTCTTTTCCGCACCGGAAGCCAATGTAGGGAGGACAGAAGCTGAGTTGTGTGAGTCCTAGGTCCTGTCAGAAAGATGGCCCTCGCCGCCACATTCTGAATCACCTGCAATCGGCCCAGTAAGTACTCAGGGAGGCCCAGATTCAGGGAATTAACGTAGTCCAGTCTTGACACCACCAGGGCCTGGACCACTGTTTTCCTGTAAGGGACTGAGAGCAGTGGAGAAAGTTCCTCAGCATTCTCATCACCTCGAAACAAACCCCTGCCACCGTTTGGACTTGAGCCTTCATAGAAAGGGCAGCATCTAATTTAACCCCCAGATTTTTCACGATGGTGACTGAAGACGAGTGGGGGGACATGTCCTGCGGCCACCAGCTGTGCCAAGCTTCATACGGACGCGGACCGAAGAAGATGATCTCTGACTTTTCAGAGTTACACTTCAATTGATTGTGTCTGAGCCAGGAGAAGACTTCAGAAAGGCAGGTGTTAATTGAATTTCCGTTGAATTAGACGCCCTTCTCGCACGTGAACAGCAGTTGGGTGTCGTCCGCATACGACACTATTTTGGCACTGTATTTCTCGGCGAGAGGGGCCATATACAAGTTGAACAAAGTTGGGCTCAATATTGAGCTCTGTGGAACCCCGACATTCATGGGGGGGGGGGGATTGCCGCGGCAAAAGGTGGAGACCAGATAGTTTGTGAGCGGTTATCTAGGAAGGACGTGAACCATCTCAATACCGTGCCTCCGATACCGCTCTCCATAAGTCTTTGCAGTAATCTGTTGTGGGGCACGGTATCGAAGGCTGCGGAGAGGTCCAATAATACCAAGACCGCATTACCTCCTCTATCCAGTGTAGCTATAATTGTTTCCGCAACTTCTAGCAGGGCCGTTTCCGTGCTGAAGTTAGCTCTGAAACCCGACTGACTAGGGTGCAAAAAATGATTGGCCTCCACGTACTTCGTGGTGACTTCATTGACATATTTCTCCAAAACCTTGGAGAAGAAAGGCAGGAGGGATATAGGCCTGAAGTTACTGGCGACCTCGGGATCCGCCGTAGGTTTCTTTAGCAGCGGAAGAATTTTGGCGTGTTTCCAAGTTTGCGGCATGTGCCCCTCCCGCAAGGCGGTGTTCAAAATCAGGTTAACTACAGGGTTAATCACTTCTGCAATGGAAGACAGTACTTTTGCTGGACATGGGTCTGATGGTGAGCCAGACTTCAGAGCTTTCATAAGCGCTAGAGATTGCTCCAAAGTAATCACAGGGAACTTCATAAGGGAGGGATTAGTGTGGGGACACACATCAAGGGGAGGTCCGATGGCTAACTCTAGTTCTGGCGGCTGAGCTATGAAGGAGGCCCGAATGTTTTTAATTTTATCATGGAAAAAACAAGCCATACGACTGGTCCAGTCGCTCGTGGGAACAAACGGTCGACTAATTGTCGTAGGAGAGGAGAAACTTTTTACAATATTGAAAAGTACTCTACTTTTATTGCCCGCCTGATCCATTTTAGTAGAGAAAAAGAGTTTCTTTCCCTCGCGTACTTTCCTATAATGGTCTTTCAACGCTTGTTTATAGATGGATTTGTCAGTGGGTCTATAGTTCCTCCGCCACTCTCTTTCGAGATGTTTACACGCACTTTTATTTTCCCTTATTGCTTCCGTAAACCAAGGGGCAGAAACTTAGGTAGATTTAGCAGCCCTCGTGGAGGGGGGGGGGGGCAAGTTCAAGGGCCCGGAGTTGTAGCCAACCCTCTAGGGACTGCACGTCCTGTTCGAGGTTGCCACAAAGGGAAATCGGGAGGCGACTCAGGGCGCACTGTATTGCCTCTGGCGAGATCAAATGAAAGGGCCTAAAACTATAGCGGACACTGGTTTTGCTCTGTAATTGAGGCCTGTCTGGCTCCCTACATACTTTAAAACCTACCAGATAATGGTCTGACCAGGTTAAAGCGAGGGGGGCGTCTATTTCGAACCGGTTTGATGAAAAAACCTGGTCCAATGTGTGTCCTTTATCATGGGTGGGAAGACAGACATACGGGGTTAGGTTAAGAATGTCAAGGGATTCATACAACCTCATGGACTCAGGATCCAAGGACTTGTCCATGTGGATATTAAAATTGCCGAGGACCAGACAATGGCTGTATTTGGCCGATATAGGCGATAGCGTGGCTGATAGACTCCAAAAATGTCCCCGCCAGTCCAGGAGGGCGGTAGATTACTACCCCCGCGATGGACTGATGGGCCGAGATGGTCAGAAGGAAGCCCAAACTCTCGGCCCCCTCTATCTCCATGATCGATAAAGGCACGCAGCTAAGGGAACTCCTGAAGATTAAGGCTACACCTCCGCCTCTCCCCGTGGGGCAGTCCTTCCTTAGGATCTGGTAACCCTGGGGAATCGCGTTAGCAATAGTGGGGTTGGAGGCTTCCGTTAGCCATGTTTCTGTTAGAAACATCAGATCAGGGGTGGAGTCGGCTAACAAATCATAAATTTGGAGTTCATGTTTTTTTATAGAACGTGTATTCAGTAGGAATGCCCTCAGGAAATTACCTGTACCACCCTGCTGAAATCTAAGTAGGCCAGAATCAGAATTTTCAACGCACTCTCCGAGATAGGGACAGGCTACCCAGTCACAGTCTTTGCACCCAAGGGAGGCATTACTCCCCTGCATATCAAGGTGCGGTCTGCAAACCATACATCTACCGATGTCTAAAAGGCCATCTCTGCCATACCTGATTATCTTGGGCAGCTCTGGAGGAAAACCGGCAGCATTTCCAGCCCCGGCCCCCTCCGGGACGCTGCCGGGCGCAGACGGCTTGCCTTTGGCACGCCAGCGGCGCGCCCGCTGCGTCCCATTTTAAGGTGGCCAGCGTAAAACAACTAGACCGCACCGTCTTGAAGAAAAATGGCGGTGTCGGTCAAAAGGCCACTACGAATCAGGGTTCGATTCCCCCTCCCTCTCCAATCCGAAATTCCCAGTTTCAAATTCAACACACAACGAAATTCAAACCACAGCAATGATTAAAACAATTAAAAATGCTAAAAAGTTTCAGAATATGTGCAAAGTACGCAAAATTTAGCAGCGAGTTCAGCGTAGGACATGCAGTGTTTGCTCAAATTACGGGGTCTGACGTGTGAGGCCTGACTGAGGATGGCGCATCTGAAGGCCATGCGGGTAGCTCTTGGCTTCTCTGGTCTTGGGTTCAGGCTCACAATGTCATCTTGGGAGGAAGATAGAGCTAATGAGATAGAAGTTTAGCGCCTCTGTCGATTCGAGGCACACCGAAGGCGGCGCGAGAAGTGCATTCCCACGTGGGACGCTCGGGGCCTACTACCCTACACCCTTTAGCCAGGTCCACAGTATAAATCCATCCAAGCGCCTACACGCAACTCAATTTCTACTATGCGCTATGAAAAACTTGTTTCACCTAGCAGCCGTGGACTCAAGTTTACTAATTAGAGCCTCCTGTCTGGCGTAATCTTGGTGATTACATACTATAAGGTGGTAATACGGGAAGGTGCATCAGGAGGTTGCACCCCTGCCGCGGAGGGCTGTGTGTCGCGTGTCTGAGGCCCAGTGAGGCCCACTCCGCCTGTCATCCGAGCGGCGGACACATTATGAGGACCCTTGCCTTGGGTAATAAACTCCGATGTTTAAATATAGTGTTAATAATATTAATGCGGATTAAAAACTGCTCCAGTGGATAAAACAGATTTAAGTGCATCTTGGGCATGATGGACGTGGAGTCAGTAGTCAGTGCTGAAAGCCTCAGGTGGGCCATGCACCGCCCACAGGTTCTTAACCCGTCCAGGTTTGCTGTGATCACGTCATATGTGCAGAGACCTTTGACTAAAATACTGTACATATTAGTTATATTGTAGTGATTTATACAGCGCTTATTCTGCCCATGGTAAGGCCTTGTAGCGCTTGTATTCTGCGCACAGCAACGATGCCGCCTCCTGGTGCATAATTGCAAGTGCTTGTTTGCCACAAACGTCAAGGTAGCCGAGGGCTTTAACAGTTCGTTAGGGCCCTGTATATACTGCATGAGTGCAGGGCATGCCCTGGAGGGTCCCTGGTGTTTCGATACCACGACAGGCCTTGCGGCCCTCCCTACGTTTCCCTTTGTGTTTGAGTTCTGCTGCAGACTCCGTACAGCTTGTTAGCCAGGGGTTTACATAGGGGCGGGGTTGAGCCTCCATTGTTGGTACTCCGACGTCATTCAAGCCCTCAAAAATCCACCTAAAGCCCCTTTACCCTCCTCCCAGTAAAGTTCACTTGCACCAACTCACACAAAGCGCCTGTCACTCACCCCAAACACACCTAAAGCACCATCGTTTTCACCAAATCCATGCAAAGGGCTGCGAGGCAATGCGCTTATACTTTAGGAAACGCATGCAATCATGGCGTGGTTTATTTTCTCATTTGTGTTGGAAGATGTCCTACTTGAAACTATGTGTCTCCATCGCTTCCATTCTATTTTTTTTTCATTCGTAGAAATTGTGTTTATTTTGTTTGGTACCCTTGAGACAACTAGGGCCTGTATTGGGGTCTACTCTGGCCTTATTGGCCTCCTCATGCACCGTGACTGCTCAGCCCCGGCCCTGCCGACCTTTTAAGTGAAATAGGTTGTCTATGCCGAGTAAGCACTTCATTGCAGCGGCCTCTGTTCCTGTCTACCACCGCTGTGCTTCCGTAATTATAAACTGTTCTTATCAAACACGTCTCCTTGACCGTGGGCGGATGAAAGGCTTGCCAGCCCTGCAGACTTTTTGGACCTGCATCCTTAAGGCCGTTATTAACCCACTGAGTTGCCTTGCCGCCTAACACACTATGGTCCGACCGGCTGCCTGCAGACTGGCTGCTTTATCCTCGCTAAAAATAATGAGGTGGGCTGTAGGGTTGTGGGCAGGGTCGGATTGGGAAGGCGGGCAAGTAGGGCATTGGCCGATGTGCCGGTGCTTCAGGGGTACCTGTGGGCCGTTTTTTTTGGGCCTCTGTAAACTGGCCTAATAGACTTACTGTCTTCCCCCGCCTCCGCCTGGCCTCTGTAATGTGGCGCCAGCATCATGGGCACTCTCCAGACCTGCTGTAAATTGAGACTGGGGGCCTGGTGTTGCTCTGGCCTTTAGGGCATTCTCGCATCGACCCCGTCTCGTGGGGCCTGCCTGGCCAGAAGCAGTGTCGTCCCCTGCCGGGCCATGATCTTCAGGTTACGGGAGGGTGTGAATATGCAGGGGCCTCCATGGGGGGGCCGAGGGAGGAGGTGATTTTGTGGCCTGTGTGTCATTCTCCAGGCTATGGTGGGCTGGGAGGGGGTAGGAGAAATGACCAGGTGTTGTCACCTCAGCACCAGTGTCTTTTAGGCCTTGTTGGGAGTGTGGGGCTTAAATGATTGGATATGGCATTAAGGTCAATCCTGAAGCGCTGCACAAAACTGTGCCTACAAAAGTACAGAAAGCACCCAGTGGAACAATGTCAGCGCTGTAAACGAGCATTTACAACAAGACTTAAACGAACAATTCAGTGCAGGAAGAGGTCAGTGAGGCCTAAAGTAAGTGCACTCATGTAGTAAAACCAGATGGGCCCCTGATTGGAGGTAACTGAGTAAAGTTGAATTAAGCCGAGTATTATATCACCTGTAAACTGTGAGTAAAAAAACAAGCTTCCTAGATCTAATTATCAGAGGCTCCAATGCTGGCAGACAGAAAAGATGTCATGCAGCCATAGAAAGGGGTTCCTGAACCAGTGTGCCTCTAGAAGCTTTAAAATATTTAACTTAGCAAATATTACTTTAAAAAAGTAGTCTAATGAGACTGGCCAAATGGTGATCTATGAAATGGACGATGCGGGAATGTGGGCCACTTTTTTGGTGAGTACCCGGGCCGAATTGTGATCCCAATCCGACCCTGGTTGTGGGCGCACATGTGGGATTTATGGGCCGGGCCTGCACGGTATCAACCACGGAGGAAGGCTGGGCCCAAAAACTGAGACAGGGAATGATTGTAGCTTTTCAGCCTGGGGCGACACGGGGTCCCCATAAAAACTGGGTAACAGGCTCTGAAGACGAGGCGGGGGCTAGCGTAGCGTGAGAGCGGCAGTTTGTAGTGATGGGAGAGGGGGTGCAGTGTGCCTTTCTGGGGATGGGAAACAAAAAACATTTTGTTGTAGTCCAGGTTACATAAACAATTTGAATTTGAACCAGAGAATAGAGGAAACCAATTGTGACACTATTGCAAAAATGTAAAGAAAAAATGTAGGATGTAACTCTTGCTTATAAAATGTGATTTTTGTTACAGAGATCATTCTAAAATAATAGCCTTTCCAAAAAACCCCATAAAACGCTATTTCCTTTGCTTACGATTTCAATCCGAGAGAGCGCAAAGCGATTATTCCCCAAACTCGGCCGCATGTTCCCCGGTCTCTCACCTCAGAAATGTGGTAAATGAACTTTCTGAAGCAGAAATAGCGCACCCGGGGTGGTTACATGAAGTGGGTTTGTCCACTTTGTGCATGGTCCAAAGCATTATGGAACGTCACGTTTAGCTGACAGGGCCACTGGAATTATGCTGTACAAGAGGAACATACTGCGCAGCAGATTTGACTAAACGATTTGGGTAAAAGGCAGATTATGCTGCTTAATGCGGCGCATTTTGTGGTAGAACCGCTTCATTGTGTTGCTGTTTTCTTGCATTGTTTACCCTGTCTTAGCACGTTCCGCATCTGTAGTATCCGTATAACACCCAAATGCACCAATAAGCAATGCAAAGGTTTCCCGTCAACTTTTGGTAAGAGCGTTCCTTGTGCAGCAACAACTGTTGTCACGTTTTTAGTAATTTTTGTTATTATCTATGCAGCAGATGATGTATTATGTGGCAAATTCATAATTATGCGAAGAATACAGCGGCCCAAAATTACTGCCTTCTTGTAATCTTCAGTACTCCGATTCCAGGTATCCCTCCTCAGCTCTTGCTCCACAGCCCTCACTCGAGCTTGTGTGCAGTGCAGCAGCCGGCACAGACCTGAGGGTCTGCAGTGTGACGGGCCGCTGGCACACACGGGTAGGCGCAGAGGGTGGGCCTGCTGGTCTGTAGTGTGACGCAGGAGCAGGCACACATGGGTGCGCACAGAGGGCAGGCCTTCTGGTCTGTAGAATGACGCAGGAGCAGGCACATACGAGTAGGCGCAGAGGGCGGGCTTGCCTGCTGTTCTGTAGTGTGGCACGGCAGCTGGCACACACGGGTAGGTGCAGAGGGCGGGCCTGCTGGTCTATAGTGTGACGCTGGAGCAAGCACACACAGGTAGGCGCAGAGGGCGGGCCTGCCTGCTGGTCTGTAGTGTGGCACGGCAGCAGGCACACATGGGTAGGCGCAGAGGTGGGGCTGCTGGTCTGTAGTATGACGCAGGAGCATGCACACACGGGTAGGTGCAGAGGGCGGGCCTGCTGGTCTGTAGTGTGATGCATGAGCAGGCACACACGGGTGCGCACAGAGGGCGGGCCTGTGGGCCTGTAGAATGATGAGGGAGCAGGCACATACGGGGTGCAGAGGGTGGGCCTGCCTGCTGGTCTGTAGTGTGGCACGGCAGCTGGCACACACGGGTAGGCGCAGAGTGCGGGCCTGCTGGTCTGTAGTGTGACGCAGGAGCAGTCACACACGGGTAGGCGCAGAGGGCGGCCCTGCCTGCTGGTCTGTAGTGTGGCACGGCAGCAGGCACACACGGGTAGGCGCAGAAGGCGGGCCTGTGGGTCTGTATAGTATGATGCAGGAGCAGGCACAATTGAACACAAGCAATTTTCGCTCCGGCTTGCAATCTCGAACCATGTTGCAGGGTGCAGTACCTTAGGTGGCCAAAAGAGGTTCCAAGGGACACAGTGACAGCCTGTGGTACTGGACCCTTCCACTGCTTCATGCACAGCACAATAGTAAATGTTGCTGTACCCACAATAATGTGCTGCATAGCTAAATACTTATAAGGTCCCAAAGGCGAGACCGATTGCATTGCAAATGCTTGTTTTTTTAAAAACTTTTTATTGACATTTTCAGGTCAAGCCACACGAAGTTACATAGAAGCGTTTTCTTAACAATTCAAAGCATTCTCACGTCTAGCGCATATCAAGTATTTGTCCACCTTCTTTCCACATAGTTCCATTAAGTGCATTCTGTGCGTCAGCAATTATGTCGATTTCTCTTCCCCATGGCAGATTATTGCATCCAGCGCAGCTATTCGATATTAGCATTCTAATGCCGGCCAGGGTTGTTTTGCTCCTCAGTTCTCAGGGGGTCAAGAAAGATTTTAGAGGCCCCCATATGTCTCTAGGTTTGGAGGACACAGGTAAAAGTTCTGAGTACGTGGATAGTTGCTCCTGGCAATATACTAAGTCATTCAGCCAGTCCTTGAATTTATAATCACAAGGATAATAGGGTGGTCTGTAACCTAATTAAAGGGTTTCCAGCACGCGATCAATATTAGCGCGCATACAGCGTAAGTCTGTCCGTCTGGGTCTTCGGGTGAAGGGAATCCTTGTTTAAATTGGAGTTCCTTAGCGCGTGACGATTCAACGCGCGGGCAGCACGACAGCGTGCGTCTGTCTACTGGGGGGCCAGATGACATTCCGTGCTGGAAACCCTTTAATTTGGTTATAGACCACCCCATTATCCTTGTGATTATATGAGTGACATTTATGAAACAGGTCAGCGAGCCAACACCGCCTGTGCACCGCATCAACATTCAAGTATTCTACTTCATTTATTCTGAGTTCCTATTGTTACTACCAGTCCATCCACGCTGCTGTGTGTCATCGCTTCATTTATAGCGCTGTGCTACCACTTGATTGCCAGCCCTTCCTCACCCTCACTCGGGTGCCCGGCTGGGTTCCCATGTGATTATCTTTTCTCCTTTGCTATCACTCACCTGTGGCACACACTCTTCACGCGGCTGCGCAGTCTACCAATCAGATGTCCCTACATCCCTAGGTCATGATGAGACCCTGTGCTGCACAAAGGGTCGAAACGTCGTCGACAAAGAGAAAGCGAACCATTAAACCAGCGCGTATCACTGTATATAGTTGCGGTTCATTCTGTGTATAATTGACAATGGTCGACTTTTTATAACACTTTGGAAACCTTGTAAAACTGTCACAAATATGTCACCAATACCTTAGGTTCCTGTTTTCACTGGGGACACTACGCACAATTGTTTTCCTTTTCTCATTGTATATATCTTTTTGTGAATCATAAAACACAACTGTGTTAAACTGAAACAAAGGTATATGTGGTTTCTTCTCCATCTGACATTATTTTAACCCTTCCCATTGTGATTGCGCACTCCATTACCAATACACGGTCTTATTATTCCACAGGAACCACTGTTTCTGATAGCAATTTAACTACCCTGGTTCCTTAGTGAGTAGGGTCCCCTTGTCCTTTTTCTCGACCCTTAGTTTGGCCAGCAGGAGCCCCAACGAGGCAACCCGCCTAATGGGTGCCTCTACAGTCTCTGTATAACCTAGTAGCGCTGTGAGTGGGTTAAGTCGTATTTGTGTGTCCGTCATGTGTGACAAGGCTTCTTCAATCTCCTCCCACTACTTTAATATCGGGCCGCAAGCCCAAGCTAAATGGAGGAAGTCCACCCCCGCCTCGCCGCATATGTTGCAGCTATCAGATCAGACAGCAAGTGATAACGGTGCAGCGTTGCTGGGGTGTAATATGTTCTGTCTCCCATCCCACAATTAATCCGCCCGACACCTCAGGTGGGGCTGTTAGGGTAATACAGTGTAGCCTCGATACGGGGTGTGTGGGGTGGTAGCCAGTAGCATAATGTGCAGTGGGGTCACGGTGGGGGGGCGCACCGTCGGAAAGTCCGGAGTGGCTGAGTTTACGTTATGTCATAGCCTAATGTACCAGAGTATCTCCATGTGGGTGTGGTTCCCCAAAAAAAGCTTCCGTGTCGGAAGCTCCCTTCTGTATATATGCCACCCCATGTATGTATGTTGAGGTGATTAAGAATCCAGCGGCAGGTCGCCTCCTGTGTTACTGGGAGTGAGGGGTGATAGGCGAGCCGCAATGCGGGGGAATAAAGCATAGGTGCGTGTAGCAGTTTCGCTATTTCCCGCTAGGCTGCATTGGTCCATGCTACAGTGGAATCATCTCCCCCTGTCTCCTGTGGTCTTATACCAAAGAAAGCGGTTGCCAGGGTTGGTGCCATATATCCATGTTCCACTGCCAGGTGGGGCATGAAGCGAGGGGGTGATACCAATATACAGCACAGTGCGCTTGGGCACACAAACAATATAATTCCAAATCTGGCGCTTCAAAACCGCCCTTGGAGAAGAGCTGTGTGAGTATATCCCAGCGGAGCCTCGGTTGTTTTCCGCCCCAAGCTAAGTGGATTAACTGCATTCTTATATTTTTGAAAAACTGGAGGCCAGGGGAGTAGGGAATATTAATTAATAGGTATAGCAGCTTGGGAACTATGATAATTTTCATCAGCGCTATGCGTCCCGCCATAGATATCTAGCAGGTAATGGAGTCAGTCAGGGAATCCAGCGCTCTGCCATAATTCGCCCGCATAAGGCCTTCCTTGTCCCTAGAAATGACAATGCCCAGATATTTAATTTCTGGGTCACACCATTTTAGCGGGTAGTCTGGAGTGAATTGGGGAGTGTTCGGAGTGAGCGAGAAAATATGGAATTTCTCCCAGTTAACTGTAATTCCAGAGAGTTCTCCATATCTTACGAATTCCCAGAGCATGGCACTTAGATTGTTCTGGGGGTCCCTGACGTATAGCGTGATGTCATTGGCATAAAGTGACACCAAAATGTGCCTGGTTGGTTATTTAAGTGCGTACTTATGGTGATGTCTGAGCACAGCTGCCAGCGGCTCCACCGCCAGTGCAAATAGGAGGGGCGACCCCTGCCTGGTGCTTCAAGATATAACTCGTTGATTGAGTTTTGCCAGTGGCTGTTTGTATAGAAGTCGCACCCATGCCAAAAAGTGAGGCGGGAAGCTCATGCGCCTCATCACAGCCAGTAGGAAGTCCCACTCCAAAGAATCAAATGCTTTAGTGGCGTCTAAAAGAACAGCCACTGCGGCCAGCTCTGGTATTATGTCTTGGATCACAGCAAATCGGGTTAGTAAATTATGTGAGGTTGCTCTCCCCGGTATAAAGCCAGCCTGGTCTCGCTGCACCACCGCTGCCATCAGGAGGCTCAGACGGTTAGCCAGTAGCTTGGCCAGTATTTTCGCATCGCAGTTAAAGATAAAAGTCTATATGATTCGCAGGCATCTGCTGATTTGCCAAGCTTTAAGAGGGAAATAATTAGTGCTTCCCACATGGAAGGTGGAAGAGTGCCCAATTCTTGGGCCTCCTCATAGTCTGGAGGAATGGTGCTAAGATGTCAATGTATGTTTTATAGAATTCGGCCGTCGGGGCCAGGTGCCTTCCCTGACCTTAGCTGCATAATGGCTGCTCTAGTTTCATCATCCTTAAAATCAGCCGAGAGGTACTCTCGTTGTGCATCACTCAGCCAACCCAGAGCTACATCCTCCAGGTAAGTGTTCACGTCCGGGGAGTGGATCTATGTGTTGTGTACAGCGAAGAGTGGTAAGAACAAAAGGTGTGCAGTATGGTATCAGTATCTTTTTGCAGGCGGCCCACTGCATCTTTGACTTCCAAGATATAGTTTGAGAATCGGGGTTTATGGGTCATCTCTGCTAGCGCTTTCCCTGGTCACTCTCCCTTCCCATGTTTTCTGGCCTGATTATTATTATTATTACAGGGATTTGTAAAGCGCATGGCTGCCCTAAGGCTTCCCAGCGCTGCGCGGTCAGGTACTGAATACGGGCCAACCATGTCTTAAATGTATTGCTTAAACAGCCAAGTCTAGATCTCTCTGCGAAACTCTAATTCTCGGTCTATCAGTCTGTGTTCTAACGGCAAGGAGTTCCAGAGTTTGGGGGCTAGATGGAAGAAAGATCTTCCTCTCCATTTCTCCTTCCTAACCTTTGTCTGTTTTAGGCATTCTTCCGTGCTGGATCGCAACTGCCTCTTAAGGATGTAGGGAGAGACTAGCCTCCTAACTTTTTTTGGGCCTCTATTGTGCCGTGCTCTATGAATAATAACCAGTGCCTTGAACTTTATTCTGGTTTCTACCCGGATCCAGTGGAGTCTAAATAGATGCTTTTTTACTGACTCCCGTACCGGGATGTTACACAGCAGCCTTGCTGCTGCATTCTGGGCCACCTGCAGTCTGTGGGTGACATTTAGGTGCCCCCAAGAACAATGAGTTTCCATAGTCCAGTCACAAAGTGACTAGAGAATAGAGCACTGTCTTCCTTAGATGTATGGGGATTCTATCTAGGATTTTACGCAGGCTTCTGAGAAGTCCAAAGCAAGTTGCTGTGACCTTCTTGGCCTGTGTCACCATAGAGAGATCAGTTTCTAGCCAGAATCCTAGGTTTTTTACCATTTCTGCGCGAATGGGTGGATTACCTAGGGAAGCAGGCCAGTCTATGTTGGGCCTGGGTATTGCTTTATTTCCAAGGAGTAGTAGCTCCGTTTTGTCACCATTTAACTTTAAGCAACTTGTCGTCATCCACTCTGACTTTTAACAAACAGGAAGATAGTCTCTCACCATCCCTGCAGTTTTTTGGATCCAGAGAGATAACTAGCTGCGTATCATCGGCATACGAAGTCATGGATATATCAAATTCCAACCCAATCTTAGCAAGTGGCTCAACATACACATTAAAAAGTGTTGGGCTCAATGACGAGCCCTGTGGAACGCAACACTTTAGAGACATGGTTTTGGAAAGAGTGGTATTTTCCTGTACTTGAAATGTCCGATCACTCAGGAACGATGTCAACCATTTGAGCGCCATGCCCCTGATCCCAATGTCTGAGAGCCTTCTGCGTAATATGTGGTGATCCACCGTATCAAAAGCAGCGCTCAGATCTAATAAGAGCAATGCAGCTGGTTTTCCCTGGTCTAATGATTGTCTTAGCTCCTCCACCACAACCAGCAGGGCAGTTTCTGTACTGTGTTGTACCCTGAAACCCATCTGTGTGGGGTGAAGGCATTGGTTGGTTTCTAGAAAATCTGACAGATTTTTATTGACATGTTTTTCTAATAGCTTGCCGACAAATGGTAGCAAGGAGATGGGGCGAAAGTTCCCTGGTTGCGATTGATCTGCATTGGCTTTTTTCAATAGAGGCTTTATCACAGCATGCTTCCAAGCCACTGGGAGTATGCCTGTTTCTAGTGACTGATTCATGATCTTCGTTAAAATCGGTGCAATAATGGGTGTTACTGTTTTAAGAATATGTGGAGGTGCTGGGTCCAAGGGTGAGCCAGATTTCACCATCTCCAATAAAACTTCTAGATCCTTCTGTTTCATAATCGGGAAATTGGTGATAACCTGTTGTGAAGGAGCTAGTTCGTGGTCTTTTTCCCACTCTGTTGTGTGGTCTCCATCAGTTCTAAAGCAACTATAAATATCCGTTACTTTAGAGAGGAAATATGAGGCCAGGTTATTGCACCTCTCCTCTGAAGTTTCGGATGGACCACTATTAGTGGGTGGGTTAGACAGGGTCTTGATTACTGTGAACAATTCCCTTGATGAGTTCTGAGCCCCAATGATTTTTTCCTCCAAAAAAATAAAAACTTGATATTTGCCACGGAATAGATTCTCCCTAGCGGCCATACTCTGATACTCTGTCAGTTTATCCCTGAACTTAGCTCGGACCTCTGCCTCATGAGCGACAGGCACCTGAGCTTTCAGCCCCCGAAGCTCCCTTTCTAATTTTTCCAATGTATTACATATGTCTCTCAGGATTCCTCCTGCCCTCGCGATACAGAGGCCTCGAATTGTTACATTTAGTGGCTCCCATACTATTGCCAGAGTGGGGACCGAGTCTATAATGCATCTGAGGAAATCCTCTAACTCCTGCCGTAGGTCCTCCCTAAAGGGGTCATCCAGCAGTGCATTGGGAGGGAGACGCCAAGCAGATAACAGTGGTGCGGCCTCCGGCAGGGACAGGCGCATATGTACTGGGGAGTGGTCCGAGTATGTACATGCTAAACGTTGTGCATGTACTAGCCAGGTGCTGAGTCCTCTGGACACCAGCCAATAATCTATTCAAGACCAGCTGGAGTGTATCGAAGAATAAAAGGTACCCTACTTGTCCATTGGATGCATCGTCCGCCAGGCGTCTAGATGCTGGTGTTCAGCAATAATCTGTCGCAGTTGATTGGTGTGGTGGTGCGGCATGGGGTGAGACCGGTCAAGTTTGGGGTTGATAGTGAGGTTTAGATCTCCTCCCCACATGATGTGGGTGGAGCCAATATTCATAACTATTCCCCATAGTTTAGTAAAAAAAAAAAAAACATGCATCATTGACATTGGGGCATAGCAATTAACCAGCCTGACAGACCGGGACGACAGTCTGCCCCACATTATGCTGTAGCGATCTTGCGAATTGTGCAAGGACCCCTCCGCAACGTAGGGGGTATCCTTATGAATTATAATAGCTGTTCCTCTTGCACAGGAGGAGTAGGAAGAGAAGGACCTATGTGAAGCCCAGCGTGTTGCGAATGCAGGAGTGGATGTGGGAGCAGCGTGTGTCTCTTGTAACATAGCCATATGTATATTGTGCCTGTCAAGGTACGCAAGGATATGTCTGCGGTTGCGTGGGTTCCCCATGCCTCGGATATTCAACGTTAAGAAGTTAAACCCTATGCGCCGAGGCTTATCTGCCGAGGGTTAATATTAGCCTAATGGGTGTAGTGGGACATAGCCCCGACTGTTGTGCCTGTGGGCCATTGGTGGGTGGATACAAGCGCCTGGAACCTTGTGGAATGCACTTGTATTAAAATAACTCTACCCCCGCCCCCCACATCGGCTTCCCCAACGTGCCGAAGACAATCCTCACCTCCCCCAACATCCCAAAATGGTCAGTACAGCCCCAATTTCAAACAGCGAATTCAATGTTATGCTAAACCAACCCCCATATGAAGTTTCAGTAGTTAAAGAAGGAACAGATGAGGTCAGAGGTAGGGTAGGTAATTATCAGAGGAAGGAGTTCAGGGCCAAGGGACAATAGGGGAAAGGATAAGCTAACAGTAGAAAAGTGGCAAGAAAAGAGAAGAAAGAATATGTCCATGGCTCGTGAGAGGGGTATCCTTTCAGGGGTATCGCCAAGGGGCGAGTCTGTTCCTCCCCAATTGAACGAGGGCGTCCAGGACAGTTGCGTGGAGCCCCGGAGGGCTAGTGATTTTTTACTAATACTGACAATATGTCTACTAATGTTCTTGCGTTGCGCATCATCACTCTTCTGGTGAAGCTCACTGCCGAGCAGAAGGGCGGCCATGTGGTCCTGGAAGCCTCCCTCTGGCCCAGCAGGAGACCAACAGTACAGCTATTTCAGTGTGTTGGTGTGTCTGGACCGAGGAAATGTCATTAATCCGCTGAACGACAGGATAGGCTAGCCCAGTTCTGAAAGACAGGAGGTCGATCTGCTCTCAGGCAAAGTGTGCCCCCCAGGGGGCGAGCCTCGGGCCAAACGCTTGAGGAATTCCAGTACTTGCTGCAGGTAGGTGAAGAAGTGCTGTTTCCCCTGATGTGTGATTCTGAGCCGAGCCGGGAAGAGCATGGCGTAGGTGATGTTAGCCTGCTGTAATTTTTTCTTGGCCGGGAGGAACTTTTTCCGGGCTTCTTGGACCGCTAGCGTGAAGTCAGTGTGTAGTGCGATGTTGTGGCCTTCGAACGAGAGCGACCTCTGTTCCTTTGCCAGACGGAGACCCACATCGCGGTATCAACAGTTGAGGAGTCGAGTCACTAAGTCTGGGGGTAGTTCCAAGGGGAGGGCGTGCCACAAGGGATCTATGTGCCTGTTCCACCACAAGCAGCGCGGAGAAAGAGTATTTGCTGAAGGTGGTGACCAGCAAGCGTTCCACATACTCCTCCATTCTTACCGTATTAGCGGTTTCCGGTATCCCAGTATTCGTATATTGTTCGTCCTAGACATCACCTTTAAGTCTTCGTGTTTTGCAGCTATGACACTCAGTTGGCGGTCCATTTTGTGCGTCTATGCTCCTCTTTGGGAAGTGGAATCCTCCACTTCTGATATTCTGTGCTCTGTCTCGCCTATCCTCCCATTATGTTTTTCAAATTTTTGGGATATGAAATCCATGTGGGTGCACATGGAATCCATTTTGGATTCTATTGATGTGAGGCTGCGCCTATCATGGCGCGATGCTATTCATCGCGCCATGATACCCTTTCTGCTATCATGGCGCGATGAAGACTTGATAGCAGAAGGGCTTTCATGTCTTCATCCTCAGCTTGCTGTACGCTCTCCGTCCCCTTTGCCATGGCGTGTTCCTGAATATTGCTATGCGCTGATTTACAGGGTTCAAAGGGCAGTTTCGACTGCCTGCCTCCCGCTTTGCCCATGTCTGAGAGTCGGAGTCCTCTCAACGTGCTAGCACAGCAGCTCTGAGGGCGGTGTGGTATTGTTGCCCCTAGTCGGCTTCTGGTGCAGTGCTAAGCGCAGATCCAACCAATTCCAGCAGGCCTGTTTCATCTCCAGCTAGCAGGGGTAACACCTCAGTTGTCTTCGGTGCAGTTACTCCGGCGGGGGTTCAATCGGACCTGTAGTATTGTGCAACAGGCCTGGTCTGCAGAATAACAGCAAGGTCCTTGCAGGGGGATTTGCTGATCTTCTATTTTTTTCCCCCTCTTTTTTTGGGGTTTGATTTTACTGACAAGCTGTATATCACCTGTGCCTTTATTCCCTCTATGGGCCTTGTGAGGCGCCCCCGCTTACGCCTTCATCGAAATATCGTGGCATGTGTTCCCCCCACGTGATCGCAGCTACAATTTGCCCAGCGGTCATCCTGGGCGATCTAAAATGGCAGCTTCGCCAAGGGTTTCCGCGGAGGCCCAGTGTTAGACTGCGCTGTGCCCGCCACGTGTCTCTTTATCCCTTCACTGATCTGCCACCCCTTGGTATCGATGTCTTGCGGGGTGTCCCCTTTGACCTTGAGCCCCCTCTAGGTGTCTGTGGAGGACCGAACTTTTCGTTGCAGGGTCTTCCGCTCACGGAATCATCTGCAGCTGGCTCCCCCCACCCCCCAGTCTGTCTCCGTAATTTCTCGATGGTCAGGCGGGCCCGCCGTCAGCCAGCTTCCTGGGGATCGCAGCAGTGCTGCTGCTGTGGGTCTCTACAGTCTTTTTCCCCTTCACAGCAGTCATGCTGAGGCTGAGGCCCGTCCCCCGTCGTACCCTATTCGGCTTTGCGATCCACTCTAGAGCCACATTTCGGCTCCGCAGGCCCCACCGCAGCGTCACCATGATCAGCTACTGCCCAGCCGGCCAGCACGGAACAAGTGAGTCCTCCGCCTGCCGCAATGTCTCACCAGACTATTCCTGTAATTTTGTTCTGTCTTTCAAGGCTCCGGGGATAGGATTCTGCCGTTTTGTCGTCCCGAACTGCAGGAGCCTCACACAAGTGCAGCCATGTTGCTGGCCCGCCCTCTAGCGCCCCGTTCCTTCAGCATTTCAACTAATTTTCACTTTCCTTTCATTAAATTTTCAAATGGAATTACACTCCACGTCACCAAACTTACACGCAATTTGTTCAGTAGTAGTTTTAGATATTTGTTAAAGCATATTGGGCCTATTCCTATTAATAGAAATCATTAATAGAAATCAAATTCTTCATTCGCCGCAACTCATGAAATGGCATTTCATAGACCATCTCGAACTCCATTCATAAATCCTTTTTCAATAAAATTGAAAAATAAACACTACACGACAAAGAATAGCTTATGGGAAATTGATTGTAAGTCACCCATTTGTAACAGAAGTTGGTAAAATGTGCAGATATAGCAATTGTTTACATTCATGATATCCCTATATTATGCAAGCAAATTAACCTATGTATTCGCCTTAAAATTTGCAACAGAGGCATCTCTGTGATATAATCTATAACTTTTGTAGTATTACTATAATTTAAACCGCCTTTGTTTCAGAAGCATACTCAATGAGCGTATAAACTCACTAAATTGCAAATTAAAACTAATAAAATAAGGATTGTTAGAAATGGGGGTCTCTAGTTGGCAGAGATATGCACCTTTGTCCAAGTAGGGACCCTTGCTTATAGTCAGGGCAAGGGGATTACACACTTTAGATAACCCTTGCTCGCCCACTTGGTAGCTTGGCACATGCTTTAGGAATGTATACCTTAACCCCAGGCTGCACTGGCTGTACGCTGCCACCATTGGAACTGGATTCCGCCTGCTTGGCCTTGATGTCCAGCTCTCTTGTGCTCAATTCATGTGCCAAGCTCAATTTCTTCTCTTCCCAGGCACAAGCTCTCTCATTCTCTAGTGCAACTTTCTGATTCTCCATTTGCTTTATCTGGAGCTTCATAACCTCCAACTCATGATCTCTGGCCCTCTGCCTCTCCTGCATTTCCTGTGGAGACAAATTTCTGGAAGACACTGCTGTCAGGACCGGAGGGCGCTCTCACTACAGGCAAATCCTGGGACCTAAAGCCCCCTTCTGGCAAATCCATATCGACATTTGCATCTCCTGTCTCCCCAGCTTCTCTGGCCTCCCACCAGGCACTCAGGGCCTTCTGCAGCTCCTCTTTCCTAGAGGCGCTCCTCATGGGGCATCCTAAGCTTTTGCAAAATTGTCTGAGTTGATCCACTTTGCATGTAAGCAACATTCCAATATCAAACTCAGATTTTGCAACCTCACTTGCTGGTTTACTATTTAGGAGACATGGTGCAAAAATAGAACCAAAAAGAACACAGTATGTGGTTGCGTAGTGGTCGGCACTGGACTAGTGATGTACACTAATCACTGTGGGTCAAGTACAAATATAAGTTCAATCCTCACCGCTAACCACCAATGTTAGAAATGGGGGTCCATAGTTGGCAGAGGTATGCACCTTTGTCCAAGTAGGGACCCTTGCTTCTAGTCAGGGCAAGGGGATTACACACTTTAGATAACCTCTGCTCACCCCCTTGGTAGCTTGGCACAAGCAGACAGGCTTATCCCAAAGGCAATGTGTAAAGTATTTGTACCCAAACACACAGTAACAGTGAAAACACCACAAATGAACACCTCACCAATTTAGAAAAAGAAAGTATCTTTATCTAAACCAAACAAGAACAAAACGACAAAAATCCAACATACATGTATCAAAATATCACTTTAAAACTAGTATAGCAAAAATAGAACTTGTAGAAACAAATAGCTCCACCTGGGGCTATTACGGCATTATGACAAACATAAATCCAAAGTAAGGCGCTGACCGCAGGCACAGAGTCACACGGAGGCCCAAACAACAGTACCTTGGAAACAAAGTCTATGGACGATGGAAGGCGTCATGGAGGTGCGGTGTCGGTGCAGAGGTGAAGCCAGTTCCCTGGTTGCCATGGAGGAGGCGAGGCGTCGAGTCCGGGAGGAGGCGAGGCGTGGAATCCAGGACAGGGACGTTAGGTGGCGTCGTGAGGCGTCTGTGCTGGTGAGGCGATGGGAAGTCGAAGAGTTCATGAAGTCACCCTCGTCGGTTATCAGCTCCGCGATAACGGGATGTAGGCGCTGGCAGTGACTGCGTCGGTGCGAGTGCTGGCGTCGGGAAGGCTGATAATTGCAGGTGTCAAAGGGCATCAAAGCTGCGGTGCAGGCGGGGCAGTGTGTCGTGCACTTCACGATCGGTGCCCCCGGCCTTAAAGCAGGTCGCGCTTTTCAGGGCCCAGGAACTGAAATAGGCACCCTTTTGAATACAGGAGTCCACAGAGGAGTCCAGGTGCTGGTCAGTGTATTGCAGGTGAAGTCTTTGTTGCCCTGAGACTTCACACAAGCTCTTGGAGATTTTTCTTCAAGCAGGTTCGCAGCAAAGTTCCAGTCTTTGTCCTCACCTTGACAGAAGCAGCAACTGTAGGCCAAACCAGCAAAGCACACACAGCAAAGGGGCAGTACTCCTCCTTCCAGCCCTCCAGCTCTTCTCCGTGGCAGAGGTTCCTCTTGAGTCCAGAAGTGATCTAAAGTTCTGGGGTTTAAGGTCTAATACTTATACCCCATTTTCTCTTTGTTCTCTTTGTGGCAAGGGTCTCTGAGCCCAGTCCAAACCATTTCTGTCCTCTCTGGTGCAGCATGACCACAGGGGGTGAAGACATCATTGTGCAAAGGAGACACAGCCTATTCAGGTGCAAGTGAAACTCCTCCCACCACTAAATGCAGCCAAGGTCTATTCAGCCCAGATATGAGTCACCCAGGAAAGGCAGGACACACCTCAACCCCCCTTGTGACTGTCTACAGTGAATGTACATCCCCAGCCCCTGTCACTCCAAAACCAGACAGTGAATACCCAGACAGCAGAGGTACACAGAATGGTTAAACAAGAAAATGCCTACTTTCTAAAAGAGCCATTTTCAAACACACAATTTAAGAACCACCTTCCTAAAAAGATGTGCTATTAAATTCTGAGTTCAGACAGCCTAAACTCAATTTCTCCATCTGGTCCTACTGGAAAGGTATTTGTAAGATGTTAGAAAGCAACTCCCATTTTAGCCTATGGGACAGATGGTCTTTCAATAGTGAAAAACGAAATTGGCGGTATTTCAGTATAAGGACATGTAAAACAAACCAGCACGTCCTACCTTTCACATAAATTGCACCCTGCCCATGGGGTACCTTTGGCCTACCTGAGGGGTGCCTTACATGTAAGAAAAGGAAAGGTTGGGGCCTGGCAAGTGGGTGCACTTGCCAGGTTGACTTAGCAGTTTAAAACTGCGCGAAGACACTGCAGGGGCAGGTCTGAGATACATGTACAGGGCTACTCATGTGGGTGGCACAATTAGTGCTGCAGGACCACGAGTAGTATTTGATTTACAGGCCCTGGGCACACACAGTGCACTCGACTAAGCACGTATCAGTAAATTAAATATGCCAATCATGGATAACCACATCCCCTTCATTCAGTGTAGCAGACAAGACCTACAATAAGCCGCTTTGCCCCCTTGCTGCTACGTGAAGACTAAAAGTGCGAAGCCTTCTCCTTCATGACATAATAAATAAAACTATTTCTCATAATTTGGCATTCCTAGAGCAGTGGCACTACCCAAGCTGTGTCTGGGCTCCAGGAAGGCTTGCAAACATTCATTGCTCCAAGTTACAGAGTCCATCACATCACTGCGTCAGCCTCGATAAAGGCTTTGCAATCAGTTAAAAGCGAACCATCCCTCAGGCCTTTTAAGATCTATAGATGATGAAAATTTTGATCAGGCATGTTGTTCACAAAGCCTCTGCCACAATTACCACCTTACATAAGCTGCATTTCATTGCCTTCTGCATTAACATCAGGACCAATAAGTTCTGGGTCTCTGACCCCCTCAAATCAGACACTTCTGGACCTGTAAATAACCTCTGCCAGAAGAACTGCTGTGCTGCATCAACGACTGATACTCTGTGGGACTGCTGATCTGGAAAACTGCTTTTCTTCTGTGCTGCCCTGCTGCTTGCTGCTCTCTGACCCTGCTGAGGGGGAGCTTGACTCTGCCTTGCAACCAAAGTGATCTCCAAGGGCTTGTTGGCTTGGCTCCTGTTGCTTGAGATTCAGGGCTATCAAAGTCTCTACCCCTGCTTCTGTGCCTGGTTCACTGGAAGTGGACCCATATACTTGCACCAGTGAAATCGATGCATCTCCTGGCTCTGGGAAGCAGCACCAGACGCTGCTGCAGGAGTAGAATCAGCACATCGCATTTGGGGACCAAGCAGCATCACCGGACCTGCTGCATCGACTGACGTATTCGACAAATGTGGAGAAACCCGGCGCATCGGTGCAGCACTGAGACTACTGCATCACATCTACCACCACTGAAAGATGATCGAAACATCCCTTCGAGAAGCATGGAGAAACCCGGCGCATCGGCTACGGAATTAAAGCATTGCGGCTCCGACGCTATTCTTCGGAAACCAACGCATCACCATCAACACATGTGTAAAATCGACGCATCTTCATTTGCGAGAGTGTCATCGATGCATCCCGCCTTTTGTGCTATCGACAAGGATTAAGATACTTTTGCTCAGCGGGCCCTGGGTGGGTCCTCTAGCCAGACTGCGCTCCCTCGCGGGTGGCCTAAACTCTGGACTTTGTCCTGGTTCAGCGCAACCCCTTTTAACCCCTAAAGTGCTTTTTTCTTCTAAGCACTATGACTGCATTTATTCTTAAAAAATTAATATCTCAACTTCTTCGTATTGGGATTTTGATGTTTTGGTCTTGCTTTGTTCAGAATATAATAATTTATTTTTCTAAACATGTGTGAGGTCTTTTTGTGGTGTTTTCATTGTGTTACTGTGTGTTGTGTTGCACAAATATTTTACACATTGTCTCTTTAGATTAGCCTGACTGCTCTGTGCCAAGCTACCAGAGGGTGAGCACAGGTAATCTCTTAATGTGCATCTGACTTACCCTGACTAGGATTGTGGTTTCTGCTTGTACAGGGTGCATACTCTGACATCCAGAAACCCAATTTCAAACATTGGTGATCAGTGGTGAGGATAGGACTTGTGTTTGGATAATACCATATAGTAACACATTGTTGACTACAACTCTATACTAAGACACATTCGAACCCCTTTTAATTTTCCCTAACCGGCTTTAGATTTCTTTTTGCTAAACCATGTCTCTCTGGGAAGCAGCACCTGTCCCTGTAGTAATTGATTTTGAGCTGGCCCAGTTGGAATCCTACACTGTGGCCCAACTTAAAGATTTTTGCAAGGGGCTCCAAGTTTCTATGAAAGGCTTCACCTGGAAGGTGGAGCTGCAAAAAGTACTGAGAGCCTGGACAGAGGCCCGTAATGGATGGGTTGAGACCCCAGAGGAGGAGGAGCAAGAAATTGAGGAGGATGATGAGCTGATCCTGGACACTGAGGTGGATCAAGGTCTGCCTGTAGAATGAGAAAATAACTTGCAAGAAGAAAGGGGAGTTCCCAGAGCAGGGGAGCAGCATCTCATCCAGGAACTTGTCACCAGAGGAGCTGGCAGACAGGAGGGAGGAGAGAGAGCTCAAACTGGAGCTTGGTAAGTTAAAGCAGGAGTGGAAACTTGTCAACTTGAGAAAGAGTAGGCCCTAGATAAGAGAATACAGCTTTGGAAGAGAAAAGGCTGGCCACGGAGGAGAGGAAGCTGGCCCATGAGCTGAGCATCAGAGAGCTGGACATAAGAGCCCTACAAGTGGGGTCCAGCAGCAGTAATGGTGGCAGCATACCTGCAGTGTCTACTACTAAAGTCAGAGTCCGGATACCCAAGGATTTGGTGCCCAGTTTTGTGGTGGGGATGACAGACAAGTGGTTTGCAGCCTATGATGTGGCTCAGAAAGTGCACAATATAATGGTAGAATTAATCTGAGCTCTCAGCAGCAAGGGGCTTCTCAACCACGGTGCGTCCTGAAAGAATCAGGTGCTACCAGCTCAGATTCATTCTACCATTATGTTGGAAACACTTTTGAGTTCCCCGCATTTTGCAGACACATGCCGCTAATTTACTATCAGCACCTCGAGGGAGACGAGTTCCCTTCCGCCCGCTCCCGACGCAATTGCTTTCTTTTTCCTGATTCATTCTTGACTGCACAAAGTCCCCACTAAAGTTCTTTCATTTGCCTCACCTGGAAAGCCAAGACCGGCATCAGTACTTTTGAAGGCTTTACTCACCATATTGTCTCTGGAACTGCTCCATATTTACTTGTTATCCCTGACGGACAGCAGCGAATCTTCTCTTTTCTCCCTGGTGACCAGCTGGGCTGGCCCAGGACCAGGCATATAAGTTCCGGTGTATCCCTCCACATACCTTGGAATTTGTTTAGGTACCATAACGCACGTACCTCATGCTTTATTGCATTGGCTCAAGTTAAATTAATGCACAAGTTACTACTTGTGTAACGATATATCTGTAAGAGACATTAGTTAGTGATAGATTCCTTACCTTAGAATATCCCCAGGCGTCAGACTGGATCCGGAAAGTTTTGCTAGCAGTACCCCTGCGCGCCAGTAGGTGGCGTCGTGCGGCTCCGCGTCCGTCGCTGGCGTCGTAAGCGCCGAGATGACGTCACGGAGACTACTTAGGCGCCACCCATGCGCGCTGACGTCAGTTCTGTACACGACTTTCCGTGCCAGGAGCGCAGAGCCATGCAAGAAACTGACCACTGGTGCCATGAAACTAGGGCCCTAAAAGGGATGACCTTAACCCTAGAAATCAGTTCGCAGAACGGGGAGGATGGGTGGGGCGGTAAGGAATCGATCACTAACTAATGTCTCTTACAGATATATCGTTACACAAGTAACTTGTGCATCTGAAAGAGACACGTTAGTGATAGATTCCTTACCTTAGAATAGATACCCCAGCAATACCAACCCCGGTGGTGGGTCTGCGAACAAGATCACACCAGAAAGTCACGGAGAACAGAACGGCCAAAGAAGCCGTCTCTCCGGACTTGACTGTCAAGGCAGTAATGCTTGGTAAACGTGTGCAGCGAAGCCCACGTAGCTGCCTGACAAATGTCCTGCAAGGGAATGCCGCGTCCCTAGGCAGTAGTGGCTGCCGTCGCCCTGGTGGAATGGGCACGCAGCCCCACAGGAGGCTCCTTCTTAGCCAACGAGTAACAGGCTTTGATGAAGAGAACGACCCATCGAGAGATGGTCCGTTTGTGCACGGCCCGACCTTTTTTGGCGCCCACGTAGCCAACAAAGAGCTGGTCATCCACCCGGAACTGTTGCGTGCGCTTCAGGTCACCCCGAGTGGGACGGGTATGCTCAGACGTGAGTCCCGTGCTCTCCATGCCACTGGAATCAAGCTATCCTGGCTGATGAGGGCTGAAAGCCCGAAACCGGTCCTAGGATGCTTGTTTCCAGTCCAGGGAGGACCTGGCTTGGCAGTTCGGGCTGGACTGTTCCCATGGGGCACAGGGTCAAGACTGATTTGCATATGGCTGGGTTCAAACTGGAATGGCATGGTGAGCAAAAAAAACGATGGATTTAGGCCCAGATCTCTGTACTGGGGTGAATGTATGACATTGTTCTGCATTCTGTCCATCAATTGTTGTTTTTGCATTTCTCAGGTAGAATGAGAGCGCACGTTTTGGATCCAGACGGTGGAGCCTCTCCTCCTCTTTTGAAGGATGCGGAGGCGGAAAGAAGGTGAGCAAAGTGATGGTCTGCCCAATGTGGAAGGGCGTGACAACCTTTGGCAAGAAAGAAGGACGGGTCCTTAAAACCACCTTGTCCGGATGAACAGAAAGGAAAGGAGGTTTGGAAGAAAGAGCCTGGAGCTCACTCACTCTTCTGGCAGAGGTGATAGCTACCAGGAAAGCCATCTTGAGAGTGAAAAGACGCAAAGGACAGGTATGAAGGGGCTCGAAGGGAGCGCACATCAGATATGTCAAGACAAGGTTTAAGTCCCATTGAGGCATAATGAACGGCACGGGAGGAAATGTGTGCGTAATGCCTTTCAGGAAACGGTTAACAACCGGGGACTTAAAAAGAGAAGGCTGATCTGGAAGCCGAAGAAAGGCGGAGATGGCCGAAAGATAACCTTTGATAGTGCCCAGAGCAGAGCCCTGCTGGGCCAAAGAAAGAAGGACCTCGGAAAGAGGGGCAGAAAGGGGATCCACAGCCCTAGCTGTGCACCATGCCACAAACTTGTTCCACCTGCAGGCGTATACCGTTTTAGTGGAGGGACGCCTGGCTGCCAGAATGACTTCACAGACTTCGGGAGGAAGATCGAAAGCTGTCAACTGCCGCCGCTCAATCTCCACGCATGGAGGTGGAGGCTGGACAGGTTCGGGTGGAGGACCGTCCCCTGCTGCTGCGACAGAAGATCCTGCCGAAGAGGCAGTCGGATCGGGGGATCGATCGCCATAATGAGTAGCTCGGGATACCAGTATCTTCGTGCCCAATCCGGAGCCACAAGGATGACTTGGGCCCGGTCGCGCCAAATCTTCTGCCCAGAGTGCTGAAGAAGTGGTATAGGCGGAAAGGCGTACAACAGACCGCAACTCCACTCGCGACGAAAAGCGTCACCTAGCGAGTGCCGCCTTGGAAATTCCAACGCGCAGAACTGATGACATTGCGCGTTCTCTTCGGTGGCGAATAGATCTAACCAAGGCTCTCCCCACTGCAGAAAGAGACCTTGCGCCACGTCCGAGTTCAGACACCATTCGTGATCCATCAAGCACCGGCAGCTGAGTTCGTCCGCCCTGGCGTTCAGAGAACCTGCCAGGTGTTGAACCACCAAGGTAATGCCTTGATGTTCCAGCCATGTCCAGAGGCGCAGAGCCTCCTGACATAGGGTCCACGACCCCACCCCGCCCTGCTTGTTGCAATACCACATGGCGGTGGTGTTGTCCGTGAACACCTGCACTACACTTCCCCGGACAAAGGGAAGGAATGCCTTCAGTGCAAGTCGGATCGCCCGAAGCTCCAAAAGGTTGATATGGAGCCGGGACTCCGCCGGAGACCAGAGGCCTCTGATCTCCGCCTCTCCCAAGTGGCCGCCCCATCCCAGGAGGGACGCATCCGTCACCACTGTGTGCTCCGGTTGGGGAAGGGAGAGGGATCTGCCATTGACCCAATCGCGATTCGTGAGCCACCACTGCAATTGTCGTGCAGCGCCCTCCGAGATCTGGACATGATCGGACAGGTTGCCCTGATGCTGTGCCCACTGGATCTTCAGGTCCCACTGCAGAGCCTGCATGTGCCATCTGGCATGTTGCACCAGCAGGATGCAGGAGGCCATCAGGCCCAAGAGCCGGAGGGTCATCCTGACTGAAACCCGGGATAGAGGCTGAAAGATCGGAATCATAGCCTGAATATCCCGGACTCACTGCTCGGGAGGATAAACCCGAAACAGCGTCGAATCCAGAACCGCTCCGATGAAGGGGAGCTGCTGAGAGGGACACAGGTGCGACTTCGGCACGTTGATGGAGAACCCCTGCAAATGCAGGAGGTCGGCCGTAGTCTGAAGGTGGGTGACGACTGCCTGGGGCGAGCCCGCCTTCAACAACCAGTCGTCGAGGTAGGGGAAGACTGACACACCCTGACCGGCGCAGATGAGCTGCGACCACCGTCATCACCTTAGTGAACACCCGAGGGGCGCTGGTAAGGCCGAAGGGGAGCACTGCAAACTGAAAATGCTCCTGGCCTACCGTGAACCGCAGGTAACGCCGGTGGGCCTGCAGGACGGGGATGTGAAAATATGCGTCCTGCAAGTCCAACGCTACCATCCAGTCTCCAGGGTCGAGGGCAGCCAGGACCTGAGCCAGAGTCAACATCTTGAACTTCTCTTTCCGAAGGAAGCGATTGACGTTCCTGAGGTCCAGGATGGGGCGCAAGCCCCCCTTGTCCTTCTTGGGGACCAGAAAGTAGTGGGAATAACTACCACTCCCTACTTCTGGCCCAGGAACACGTTCGATGGCCCCCTCGCCAGGCGTGGCGACGAAGCGCCACAGTCGTAGAAATCGCTCTACCTAAGGAGTCTGCGGTGTCTAAACCACACAGAATGGCGAACTTAGCTGCATCTTTACCTTCTGCAATGGCTTGGGACAATACAGCTTGGGTCTCCTCAGGACACGGAGGTAACACCTGCGCAACTGTGTCCCATACCGCATGGGAATAGCGGCCCAATAGGCAGGCGGTATTCACTGACCGCAGCCCCAAGCTGGCCGAAGAGAACAAACGTTTACCGAACTGTTTCCAGCTTCTTAGAGTCCTTATCCGGCGGAGCCGTGGGAAAGGCACTCTGCGACGTCGAAGCTTGGATGACCAGACTCAGGCGTAGGATGAGTGGTCAAAAAAGCGGGGTCACCCGGCGCCGGGCGATGACGCCTGGCGACATTCTTATCCACAGGGGCCCCAGTGGATGGCCGCGACCAAGTGCCCAGCAAGACGCCGGTAAGGGCGTCGTTAAACGGGAGCAGGGGCTCCGGCGAGGTGGTCGCCGTCTGGAGCACCTCAGTAAGGAGGTTAGTTTTGAGGGCCACCATAGGGAGATCAAGGTTGAGGACCTCAGCTGCACGACGGAGCACCATCGTGTAGGAGGCGCCCTCCTCCATAGTAGGCGGGGGAGAGGCAAAGCCCAGGTCAGAAGAGACGTCGAGGTCACCAGTGTCCTCCAAGTCGTCCGCCCAGTCCTGCTCGGAGTCACACTGACGGGCGAGAGGGTCCTCGGACCCCTCCCAGTCGTCCTCCACCTCCGCCGCCGGTGGTGGTACCGACCGCGGCGGCGGGGCAGGAGCAGGAGAGGGAACATACGGCGTCGGGGACGGCGTCAGAAACTGCGCCGAGAACGGCGTCGGTCGGGGCCGAACCGGCGCCGCGTCCCAATGTGGAGCCCAGGTAGGAACAAAATGGTCCTGGAACCTGGGTAATGGCAGGATGAAAGGCACCCACTGCGGCGCCGGAGCAGAGGGCGGCGCGGGGGCCGGAGCCGGCAGCGTTGGCCCTTGTGGCGCCGTGGCCGGAGCCAGCGGCGCAGGATCCTGTGGCGCCGAAGCTGGAGCCGCCAACAGGATCCAGACACGGGACCGCGGGACCCGAGGGCGCGCCGGCGGGAGCCCGAGGCCTAAAAAGGCGGTCCATGGTAGCAAGAAATTCTTGCACCTGTGCGGGAGTCGCCGACGGACCCAGGTAAGGCGGGTAGGCCGCGGGACTCTCGAGCTCAAAGGAGCCGCAGGGCAAGGCCCCTGTCCCCTCAGCCGCATCCGAGGAGCGGCGGGGGACGTCGGAGAGCGAACACGCTTCTTCGACTTCTTTTTGTGTCGTCTCTTACCCGAATCCGAGGGTGAAGACCTGGAGCCCGAGGAGCGATGGCTGTGGCCCCGCGAGCGTTCCCTGGAACGACCCCTGGACCGGGAACGGCGCGGGGACGAGTGCCGGACCTCCAGCAGTTTCCGGCGCCGCTCCCGCAAGGCCTTTGGGGCCATGGCCCGACAATCCGGACAAGACCGAGAGTCGTGGTCGGTCTCCAGGCAGTAAAGGCAGACATCGTAGGGGTCCGCCACCAACATGTTGCGACGGCAGGCCCCAAAAGACTTAAATCCAGGCATCCCTACGTGCACCAGGAAACCAACTGGAAAAAGGGAGACAAAAGTCTCAAAAGAGATAGTCAAAAAGTGACTAGGGTACGTGCTCTAACCGGATCTGCGCTTTCTGGCGCAGAAAAAGAAAGAACTGACGTCAGCGCGCATGGGTGGCGCCTAAGTAGTCTCCGTGACGTCATCTCGGCGCTTACGACGCCAGCGATGGACGCGGAGCCGCACGACGCCACCTACTGGCGCGCAGGGGTACTGCTAGCAAAACTTTCCGGATCCAGTCTGACGCCTGGGGATATTCTAAGGTAAGGAATCTATCACTAACGTGTCTCTTTCAGATATTAAGGTTAATTCCAATTTCTCCCCCATTAGGCAGCAATCCTCTTACTTGTGTCATCCTTATCCTGATGATGACTGAGTCATGAAGGTCGAAACGCCGTCAACTTGTACTAGCTAAATTGGGATTCCTAATTATAACATGATTTCCCACTATTTGTATTGTAAAGAAAAGGTTAATGCATAATCATTTTTTCAAAATATTCCCAATAAGCTGTTTTACTTTTCTCACATATTTCACTTGCGCCGTTTAAATATTCTTTCCCGAGCACAATGTATTTACCTCGTACCTAGTACACAACTTTAAAAGCATGGTTCATGCTGCATTATAACTACTGAAAACAATAATTCTATGCCTTTGTTGTTAATATACCTACGCTAAAACCAAAAGTTGGGATTATGTGTTTTTGTCTTTTTTGTAATTAATTTGCTATCTAAATTGTACCCTTTCATTGACTCCCATTGAGACATTGTTGCATGATACTGTAGCCAACCAGGTCTGAACTGGGGCTACGGGTCTCTCCTGTGGTTTAAAATACGACAACAGAGACGGTCACTATCCAGAGGCCCTTGTTTCATTTGAGTGGGTGGGGGGCTCAGGCCTTCCGAAAGTTGCAGTAGGCCCTGCCATGCCTGTGGACTGTTTGCTTGGGAATGACCTTGAGCACACTACCTGGAAGGAAGTGGTGCTCATGAGGAAATGTTGAGGTTACCTGATTGGATCTGTGCAATGACAAGGTCCATGGCCGCCCAGGTTGGGAATCAAAAAGGCATAAAGCCTGGAAAAATGGCTCAACCAGCTGCTAAGAAGGGTAAAGGCAAGAGGGCGTGGGAAACCAGCCCGAGTGTCTTCCTAGTGAGGTGGAGGGGGGACCTGCGGTGGCCACCCCAGAGCCCATTGAGGAGGGCATTGTTCCACTGGGTGACCTGCCAGAGCTTGCTGGCATGTGGGAAGACAGGGCAGAGGCTTAAAGCCTCCCTTAATCTCTTGCTTGTCGTTGCCACAACCTTTCAGAGGGTGGGCACCACATTGTAGGGCCTATGGATCCCTAGACTACTTCAGGCAACAGGTTTATCCTGGTTCTGGTGGATTATGCCACTAGTTACCCAGAGGTAAACCCTCTGAGGACCATGACTGCACCTGCAGTGGCAAAGGCCCTGATGGGATTTTTACCCGAGTCGGTTTCCCCAAGGAAGTGGTGTCTGACAGGGGCACCAACTTCATGCTTATATGCAGTCAATGTGGAAGGAGTGTGGCGTAACCTACAAGTTCTCCACTCCCTACCATACACAAACAAATGGGCTTGTTGAGAGATTAAACACAACCCTGAAGGGCGTGATCATAGGCCTACCTGAGTTCTTGAGGAATAAATGGGATATCCTCTTGCCATGACTGTAGTTTGCATACAGAGGGGTGCCACAGAAGGAAGAGGGCTTCAGCCTCTTCTAGCTTCCGTATGGACACCCAGACAAAGGACCTCCGAGTTTGTTGAAAGAAGGGTGGAAACAAGCTCCCAGGAAGATTCGCCACGATGTAAGAAGCTACATGCTGGCCTTCAGAAACCAAATGGCTAAGTTATGGAAGCAAGGTTCAGACAACTTAGAAGCCAATCAGTAAGTGATGAAGCCGTGGTATGACCAATATTCTACCACTGCAGAATTGCAATCTAGGCAAAAAGTGTGGGTTATGGAACCTGTGGAGCCCAGAGCCCTCCAGGAACACTGTATTGGTCCCCATGAGAAATTTTTGAGAGGAAGGGTGAGGTCACCTACGTGGTGGACCTTTAAAATCCCGAGGCAACCCCACAGGCTGCTCCATGTCAATCGCCTCAAACCCCACTTTCAGAGGTCTGAGCTCATCATGCTGTTCGTGACAAATGAAGAGGAGAAGGCGAGTGAACCTCTCCATGAACTCTTAAGACTCCAAGGAGAAAGATAGTTTGGTGAAGAGAGTGATCCTGTCCCCCAGTTTGACTCCTGAACAAGAGGGGGACTGCCACCAGGAGCAGGGCAGTGGCGGCCGGCACGCATCTGGGGTGGAGAGCGGAGAGGGGTAAGGGGGGTCTAAAAAACATTTTTTAAATAATACACTTACCTCCTGCCGCGTCTCTCCTCCGGTCGGGCAGAAGTCGCCGATCAGGAAGCACACCCAGACTCCCCTGAGCCAATTACAGCGCTGCAACCTTAGCGGAGGAGCCGTGCCTGGAGATGGGGTAGAACTCCTCTCTGTTTTCCCTCATCTCTGGGACTTCCACCTGTGTACCCATGATGTGGACACAGGAGACAACCTTCCTGTCAAGAATAAGTCTTACAGGTTGTCTGACAAGCTGAGGGCCATCATTAAGGAAGAAGTTCCCAAAATGCTGGAGTTGGGGGGTGATGGAACCCTCCAGTAGCCCCTGGTCCAATTCTGTAGTACTCGTACCAACAGCTGCCCCACTGGGCACCACACCTGAACTCGGGTTCTATGTGGATTATAGAGGGCTCAATTCAGTCACAAAGACAGATGCTCATCCCATCCCCCGGTCTGATGAGCTTGACAGGTTAGGGGCTGCCAAGTACTTTTGATCCTACATCACTGTACTGGCAGATCACCCCAACAGATGGAGTAAAGGAGAGGACAGTCTTCTCCACTCCAAAGGGCCACTATCAGTTTAGAGTGATGCTCTTTGAACTCAAAAATGCCCCTGCCACCTTCCAGAGGTTGGTGAACCAGGTCCTTTCTGGTATGGAGGCCTTCAGTGCTACCTACCTGGACAACATAGGTAGCTACAGTAGCAGCTGGAAGGACCACCTTTTTCACCTCCAGGAACTGCTTTAGGCTCTGCAATAGGCAGGCCTGACTATCAAAGAAATTAAATGCCAGATAGGGCACGGGTATGCGGTGTACTTGGGACACCAGGTGGGCAGGGGTAAGGTACAACCTCTCCAAGCCAAGATAGAGACTATCATGGCCTGGGAGCCCCCCCCAAAACTCAGACTGAGGTCAGACCATTGTCGGGCCTCACTGGGTACTACAGGTGGTTTGTCAAGGAATATGGCACCATTGTTGCACCCTTGACAGAGCTGACTTTGAAAAAGCATGCCAAACTGCATTTGACTCCCTTAAGCAGCCATGTGCACAGCGCCTGTGCTCAAGGCCCCTGACTTCTCCAAGGAGTTTATCGTTCAAACAGATGCCTCAGAACATGGCATAGGGGCAGTACTTTCACAACTTAATAAAGAGGGCCTATACCAACCTGGAGCCTTCATCCCCAGGTTACTCCCCAAGGAACAAAGGTGGCATGCAATAGAAAGAGAAGCTTTTGCTGTGATCTGAGCACTGAAGAAGGTGAGACCATACTTATGTGGTATTCACTTCCTGATTCAGACTGATCTCAGGCCCTTCAGATGGCTCAAGCAAATGAGGGGCGAGAATCCAAAACTGTTGAGGTGGTCCATTTCCCTACAGAGCATGGACTGCAAGGTGGAACACAGACCAGGGGTATACCACGCCAATGCTGATGGTCAATCCAGATTTTTTCGCCTTAGTGACCAGAACTCCCTAGAGGATGTGTAGATCTCCCCACTTTCAGCTGGGGGGGTGGGGAAAACGTGTTAAACCTGTCAGCCTTAGGAAGGCCTTCCCCCAGACGTTTTGCCTGTTTACCTCTCTTTTTGATAATTCTTTTTGTTGGCCTTAGGACTCTGAGCACCTTATCACTGCTGACCTTTCCTAAAGTGCATATGCTTCTCCCATAAACATGGTAACATTGGTGAATACACAATAGGCATATTTTATTTATTTTTAAGTCCCTTGTAAAGTGGCATACCATATACCCATGGCATGTAAATTAAAGGGTACTAGTGGGCCTGTAGCACTGATTGTGCCACCCACACAAGTAGCCCTTTAAACATGTGTCCGAACTGCCACTGCAGAGCCTGTGTCTGCAGTTTCACAGCCACTTCGACTTGGCATTTAAAACCCTTTGCCAAGCCCTAAAGTCCCCTATTTAGTACACATAAATCACCCCTAGGGTAGGCCATAGGTAGCCCATCGGGCAGGGTGCTGTGTAATTAAAAGGTAGGACATTTAACTTTGTCTTGCAGGTCCTGATAGTGAAAAACACCCAAACTCGTTTTTCACTACTGTGAGGCCTGCTCCTCTCATAGGTTAACATTGGGAATTCCTGAATACACTTTTAAGCTGCAATTCCTGATTAGAAAGGAGTAGCTCTGTGATGTTTCATATCTTTGGAATGGTAATGATAAATCACTTTACTGGTAAAGTCGGATTTAACATTACCATTTTAGAAATCTGATTGCCCATCTGCATTCTGATGGCTCATCCTGGGCAGGATGGGAGGGAGGAGCTGACACTTACACCTGAAAGAACAGTGTCCTCTCCCCACACAAAGGGCTGATTACCCCATAAAGATAGTCTGGAGCCATGGCTGGGAAGAAAGGACCTCTGAACATTTCAAAAACCCTTCTTTGAATTCACCCCTACTTCAAATGCACAACTGGGTATAGGCACTGGGTCTCTGACCCCTCAAATCAGACACTACTGGACCTGTAAATAATCTCTGAACAACTGCTGTGCTGCACCAAGCAGCAAGACCACTGACTTATTGTCAGTGAAATTGCTCTCCCACCCTCGCAGCTCCACCATCAAGTGAGGCCCTCCTGAGCCCCTGCACTCTCGAGTGTTGGTGTTAGAGGCCCTACTCCACCCGCAGGCTACACCTGCGCCTCATCCCTGGTGGTCCAGTGGACCTCTCACTCTTTCTCTCGCTCCGTTTTCTGCTTGCCTTTTCCTTTCACCTCTTTCCTTTCACCTTCGTTTTTCACCCTTTTACTGTCACTCTATCACTTTCCATCCTCCTTTTCACTTTTACTCTGTTTTCATTCTACTCTTTATTCTGTGCACCTCTCTCCCGCTGTTCCCCACCGCTGCTGCCCCCGCGGCCCCTCCCCCCAACGCGACCAGCCCAAGCCAGTTTCCCCTCCCCGCCTCCCAGCTGTCCAGCCCTCCCCGACCCCTACTTAATGGCGGCTACTGCGTGGGCGCGCCCTTGGTGCGCTGAAGGCGCGCCAAAGTCGAGCCCGTCTGCGACCCGAACACGACCAGCGTCAGGAACCCTGGACCTCCGAACCGCCAACGCAACAACCCAGCGGCACTCTATGCACTCAATCCAGATCGCAACAACAACTGCAAGCTAGCATCACCAGTCGACACTCACGGACCCTTCGGCTGTCACCGCTGCCGCCACTCCTGCAGCACCGCCAAGACCACGGATCCAGCACAACCCGCCCCCAACAACGCAACCGCACCAAAGACCATGCAATGCATCCTCCTCAACGTCCGATCCCTCCACAAACGCCACCAAAATCTGGGACCTCCTCTTCCCCATTACTATACGCTATAGTTGCGGAGCCATTGGCTCGTGCGTTAAGGGAATACCACAGGCATCGTGGTATACGCTTTCCTAACTATAATTTGATCATGTCCGCATACGCCGACGATATGTTAATATATGCTCGGGATCCTGTCAATCTTCCCCGTCTAATTCGAGAAGTCATAAAATTCGGTGGCCTATCGGGATTAAAAATTAATTGGGATAAATCCATCCTATTTCCTCTCACACCCTTGATGGTCCCTTTCAACCTCGACTTCCCTCTCAAATGGACCACTGACTCGGTCCGATACCTAGGCATACAAGTGCACACAGACTCAGAGGTGGTTCTACGCGACAACTACAGTACGGCAATTGCTAAGCTGGAGAGCGATATAGAAAGGTGGATCAAGTTACCACTCTCTTTGGTAGGCCATGTATCTTTGATGAAGATGTTATGTTATTTATATTTGTAACGCGCACAGATACTCCGAGGAGTGTCCCGGCGCGAGCCTTGAGGAACGCAGAGATCAAATTTAGGCAAAGAGAAATGTTTTCAGGTTTCTTTTAAACAGAGTGGGGTCCTGAATGCTCCGAAGAGCAAACGGCAGCGAGTTCCAGGCTAAAGCAGCTTTCAAGGCAAGGGAACTGCCACCCATCCTTTGCAGCCGGAAACAAGGAACATGAGCCAAGAGTTGTGTGGTGGAGCGCAGATGTCTCGCAGGCGTATAGAAAGAGAAGCAATTTCGTAGATAGATTGGGCCTGAGGCATGCAGAGCGCGGTGAGCTATAACAAGAGACTTGAATTTAACCCGTTCGGCTACAGGCAGCCAGTGAGAGCTCGCAGATGTTGTCTCACACTGCATCTGACGGGAACGTTGAGAAGAAGCCTGGCTACCGCATTCTGAACAACCTGCAGTTTGTTGAGCAGATATCCCGGGATGCCAACATATAGGGCATTGGCATAATCCATTAGGGATAAAATCAGTGCTCGGGTGACTGTTTCTTTAGCGGCCCTAAGTAGAAGTGGAAGGAATTTCCGCAGGATTTTAAGTAGCCCGAAACAGTTCCCAGCTAACTTCTTGATCGGAGCCGCGAACGTGAGATTCTCCTCAAACCAAACCCCAAGGTTCTTAGCAGGTTGCCCCGTTGAGGCTGGCATAGCGAAATCAGATGTCCAGAGTGTTTCTCTAAACTGAGGAGGAAACTTTCCATACAGGAGGATTTCAGATTTCTCCTCATTACATTTAAGTTGTGCAGAGGCCAGCCACTGAAAAACTTTGGTCAAACAGTTTTTAGCGGAGGAGGTGGAGCACTCATTGTTCCCCCATGTGAACAAAAGCTGGGTGTCAGCGTAGGCAATGATTTTGGCCCCCAGATCCTCCGCCAATTCAACCAAGTAAGTAACAAATGTTAAAAAGGAGGGGGCTCAAGGAGGACCCCTGTGGGACCCCCGTAGACACCCTCTGTGGTGATGACGATGAGGGGGGGAG